>CM065458.1:47802843-49040554 GCA_032872475.1 Leptopilina myrica (nomen nudum)
CGTTAACAAGTTGTTTTACCAGTTTTATATAAGAAGAGACGATTTCATTCTTAAACTTAAAGACAAATATTATTTTTGTCTGGTTTTTATCACACTCTGACTTCATATTTGTAATTAGCGACCTAAAAAACCCCGAGTAACAAATTTTAAGCAAATCTGAGTAATTTTGAAAAATTAAGCCGCCATTTTGGTTCCACCATTTTGAGTTTTTTGAATCTGACTTCAGATTCGTGATCAGCGACCCCAAAAACCTCCGAGTAACGAGTTTTTAGTAACGTAATTTTGTCTCATTAGAGGTTTTTGACGAAGAATAGATATTTTTTATACAAGTAAAATATGTACTTTCAAAAAAGTTAATTTTGTATAAAATTAATAAAGTATTAATTTTAATATCTTTTGTTATTTACTTGGTTGAAAAAACCAGAAATATGATTTTTCGTTATGATTTGAAATGAAAGTTGCTATGCATCGACATAAAGCCCAAAACCGCAGTTATTAATTAAAATATAGCCCAATCGCTACTTGTAGCGATTTTAAAATTTAGGCCGCGAAATATATGCAAGAGATAGCCCAAATCGCGGTTTGTTGCCCAATCTGGCAACCCGGACTGCCTATTGTCTCTGCCTTTAAGGCAATGGATAAGCTTCTTACTTGCTGCTTTTCTGCTAAAGAAATAGATTCTTTAAAGTTCCCTGAACTCAAAACAATTATTATCTAAATAACTTCCGAGAAGAACCAGAGATAGTAATGTTAGAGTCATTGATTAAGTAGTCGTAGATGTAAAAAATGTCGATATTTCGGCAAATTATTCATAATAGAGGCTTTTAAAAAATTTTTAATAAGTTTGATTTTTATTCTTATCTTCAAATGACACAATAAAATCGTTTCCAATCATAAACCTTGTAAAAAAATTGTTTATTAATAAGAAAATCGTCTTTTTTAGAAATGGCCCAATTTGTCGGTTTTATGTATTTTCAAAATTAAGGGGGGGGGGTGGTTTTAAAAATTTGAAACCTACTGGTTTTTCATCTTTAAGGTGCCCTGGACTGAAAACAATTATTATCTGAATAACTTCCCATAAGAACCGGAGATATCACAATTAATTGGTATCACAATCTTTAATTCCGTTTTTCTCGAAATGAGGTATTTGTCACTATAAACTTTGAAATTCTGTAACTCATCGAATTTTTGACCAAAAAAGTTGTATGACCACTCAAAATTTTCGTAATTTTGCAAGGAATTCGCCCATATAGATAAGTCCAATAGTGCCAAAATGGGCCCTTTTCATGTGGACGTCGACATATGTATATTAAAAAGGAAAAAAGTAAAATATGATGAAAATATTAAATAAAATAAATAGCATCCGGCACTGAATCTCAACGATCGCGAGCTCACCGATGTTAATTTCAGTGTATTAATCTAAAGCTATGCTTTTCGGTGGCGACCAAAACTCCCAGATGTAATGTTTTACTAAGTCCTTGTCATTCGGGTGTATCTCGGTGTTAATCTAGAGTTATGATTTTTTAATGAAAGCCTAATTTCCCAAATTTTTGTGTTCAACTGACTCTCGGACATTTGGGTCAACAGACAACTGGAGCTATATCATTATTACTTTAAGGTTAGTTTACAGCTAATATTATTCGATAGAAACAAAAATTCTCTTATCAATTGACTCCGAGGCATCCGGATGTACCTTTGTGTCAACTAGAAGAGTATCTCAATCATTAAATATTCAAGTTTTATTGTCACGAGTACTCTAACTTTTTAGAGTTTTATATGAGGTTCAAGCTTGGCTCGGCTCGAAGCACTAAAGCTTTTTGCACACCTCTAGTAAATGAACAAATAAGTACTAGTGTATTTATCAAGAATGTAAAAAACTTACAAAAATTTAATGAAATTTGTTTAACTTTTAACTATTTAAAATTTTTTAATGTGTCATACATACTTTATTTAAAAAATTTTTAAACTCATTGTATACTAACTACAGTGTAATAAGTTTCAATCGAAATTGTTCGATTTTGAAAGAACTAGTCCGACATATTGGATTTGTCATTTTGAAATATAGATTTGTTTGCGACGAAGATTTCCTTAAGATATCTTCAGAATGACCCAAGGTTAAAAAAACTCTTCTGTCATATTGTGTCCGTTACGTTGTATTGCGAAATTCTGACTTTTAATTTGTAATTAGCGACTTTAAAAACTTCGAGTAACATGTTTCGAGTAAAATCAAACAATTTTTCAAAGTTTTTCCGTAATGAATTTTATCCTATGTGGATTCTGACGTAGGTTATAAGACTTATATTGGGTCCTTGTATAACAATTCACATAAGATCCCATATACATATGGAAATCCATATAGTTAATGCTTTTTTTAAGTCGAAGTAGCACAACTTCTTGCACCGAACTGGTATTGAATAGAATTTTGCGTCATACTGTGAACAAATCCTAATAAAATTAGTGCAAGATTAAAAGATATGTCCTCAGAACAATCTTAGATGTTAAATCTATGGCGACATTACTAGTACTATTATCTTAATATTGGATAACATGCTTGTAGAAATATTACTTCTTAATAGAATCAAAATTCAAAGCGTAAGTCTTGCTAACAAGCCAAACTTTCTTATAGGTAGTATAGTATTACAAATAATTACTAATACTAGAATGCTTTAATATCCAACCAAATTTAATATTACCTACAGGTCGTATAGCGATAATACTGCATAGTAATATTTTTATCACAAAACCATGCTTTGCGTATCACTAAGAAACGTCTTATCCATTTGTTATAGGTAATCCACACTTCGATCTAAGATGCTACCCAGATAGCACGACTTCTTACTGTAAGACCACTGTAAGGATATCTGTAGGGGTTGTAAGGCTTACAGCGTAAGGTTGTTGTAGTCCTACATAAGTCTAAAAATTTCCGCATTACCGTAAGCCCATGGTTTGCTCTCGATTTCCGGTTGCAAAAAATAGTGTAAACAATCGTCAAAGTTCGAGAAACGTAGTTTTTCGATGACCCTTGCTTTCGGTTAAATTTTAGAGAAAAAAGTTGTTATTGAAAGTTGTAGAGCCTAAAAATACCTTTCAAATGACTGGTCATACGTTGAAAAAGGTTTATTAGTTTAGTTGCAAATGAATTTAAACCATTAAATATATTAATAATAATAAAAATTTGTTATTAAAAAAAAATTCTTTTTATTAGTACAAAAAATAATTTATTTAAAAAAAAAGTAAATTCATTTTTGGATTCAGCGTTGGAAATTATATGAAATTAAAAAAAAAAGATTAAAATCGGTCAATAATTAACAAAGTTATGACCATTTTTGCGAATTTGAACGGCTAAATAGTTTTGCGGCGGGCGAGAATCGCGCCTCCGAGTTCCCCCACTCCGCTGTCTAAAGGTGGAAAAAACTATGCATGTACTTTCACTTGATATAAGTGCAAAGTAAAAGCACAAAACCTTATGTTCAATTTTTTTCATAAAATACATATATTGAACTGTAAGTGGTGTGAATTGCAATTAAAAATATTGATAAATAACTAGTCAGGAATTTTTTGAAAAAAATAACTCTCCCCCCCTTGAAGCTAGGTCGGATTTTTTTTGGAAAATTTTTGTGAAAACAAATGAAATCAAATGCTCTTTACACTAAATCGATAAAGTGAAAATTGACTGATTATTATGCACTAAATTAAAAAAAATCAATTTCCCATTTAAATGGAATGAAAGTTTGACTCCTAAACTGTACTCTCGAAAAGAAAAAACCGAAATTCGATGCTCCAAAAGTGGGGAAATGCCGTTGAAAATTTACATGTTTTTAGTTAACAAATGGAATTATGCATAAACTATTTATCTGATCGAGTCGAATTTTTTTGGGATTTATTCAGCTTCGCAAGGAGAATATTCCTGCTGAATTATTAACAAATTCGGTAATTATTGACAATGTTATTAAACAATTAAAAAAGTGCTATTTTTAATGGTTTAAATTCATTTGCAACTAAACTAATAAACCTTTTCCAACGTACGACCAGTCATTTGAAAGCTATTTCCAAGCTCTACAACTTTCAATAACAACTTTTTTATCTAAAATTTAACCGAAAGCAAGGGTCATCGAAAAACTACGTTTCTCGAACTTTGATGATTGTTTACACTATTTTTTGCAACCGGAAATCGAGAGCAAACCATGGGGCTCTTATATGGGGCCCCCAAACTACAAGAAACTATTAAGACTTTTCAGGTTGCACTTTTGTGCACTTTTTGCACTCACCGACTGGCCTAATAGTGTTTTGCCAGCAATCGAGATTCTTTATTATTGAAAAGCTAGTGTCGTACAGATTTGACAATCAACAAATGGCAGGATTCATTGGAAGGTATTTGCACAACGTTGAGGGCATTTACAGAGTTTCCCATATGCAACGTGTTACACGAGTAGAAGTAAGATACTTCATATCTTTCAACGACGTCATTAGTCCAGGATTTTACATTCCTTCTGATGAAGAAAGTGCAGCTGTTTCTTTATCAAATGTCTGGGCAACAGATTAGATGCAAACTCAGGTAAAAAGCCTACAAAATAATTTATATGAAAATTTTTGATTATATACATATATAACTTCTTTTTAATCTGAATGCAATTATTTTCACTGAATGAACTTTTGACATATTTTAATTATTCTGCAGGTTATTCGATGGATTCTGAAGATATTTCATAAAATATAAAGTCGTGGAATATGGATAAGCTGACTGTTGTAAATAATATTACGAAAAGGAACAGCGAGTTTAGAATCATAAATAACATATTTTAAATATATTTTACATACTTATATTTTATTTATAAAAAAAATGAAAATTGTTTCCTTAACAATATTTTTGTGCAATAATTACTTCACCATTTGAATGTTATATGATATTCCTAATTATTCCTTCTCACATTCTAATTACATTAATACCAAGCCTTAGTTTGTAATTTCAATTTTAGTTTTAAATTTTAATAATTTTAAAATTCTAGTTTTCGTGTCCAAATTTCCAAGTAAAAAAGTACTATACTTATACATTTTTATATGTAAAAAATTAATGGCTTGAAAAATAGAGTAAAATATAATTTTTATGAAATTAAAATTTTTAAAATAAAATAAATTAAAATAAAAAAGAAACTTCATTATTGTGTTCTTTTTTGCTTTTCTATGACATATAAAACTTGTACATAGGATATTCTCCTGAATGCAACTACTATATAAATTTCTGCAACGTGAGTATCATTATTTACATTTGTAACAATTCCTTCAGTCTGTTGAACATAGACATTGTCATCGTGAATTTAGAGCTACTCAAATCTAAAAGTGCATCATAAATTTAATAATAGAAGGTCCAAGCGCCCGTCCTGCCGGAAGGATGTTCCGAAAATAAGGCTTTTAAAAAAAGGGAATGCAATTTTTCTTTTCCGGAACTCCTTGGGATTAAAGTAGACGAAAAGACGAAAAAATCCATATATTTGACTTTTTAAAATATTAATATTAAACCATTTTTCAAAGCCCTCAAACTTGCTGTTTCTAAAAAGTAAAAAAAAACATCTTTTCGTAAATTTAATGTGAAATCTACAAAAATTAATGTATTTTGGCCGGTCTAGTCTCTTTTTCTTCAGAAACGTTCAAAGAATGAAACCTATTTGTTTAATTTAAAAAAATTTCATTTTTAATGTTAATCAGCAAAATTGCGGCCATTTCAATAAAAACTCTCTTCAAAATTTGCATTATAAAATTAATATGGAAGGAGATAAAAACAAAACTAAATATATCGTTGGAAAGGTTATGAAACAAGCTTTCCAATTATGTAAATATCAAGTTTCTAAATTTATATGCCTAGGCTTGGTAGCCTTTTAAACAAAGCAAAAAACGTCCTGCCGGCAGGACCGGGTTCCATCATTTTGTGACTGAAAATTATATGAATTTTTGTAAAATTCAACTTCTTTAAGCTACCCTGCTCTTCAGTTTGAACTTACAAGCTCGACATTTACATGCGCTGAAAGCTTGTTTCATCACTTTTTCAACGGTATATATTACTGTTTGTTTATGTCAATCCATGTTAGTTTTATTTAGCGATTTCGGACGGACTCACCTGAGTCTTTTTGGTCCTGCCGGAAGGACGTTGGACGTTCTATCATTAAGCCTGAAGTTCACGACTTGATTTCAGATTGGAATCTAAGCTCGAAGAAATGTTTTACAATTTTTATTATAACTTGTTTACACTGTTACACAGGGTGAAGTCACATTGAGCAGAAAATATAAAGCAAAGCAGAATTCCATGACAGTGAAAAGGATAGTAACATCTGGCTATCTCTTCTACACTAATAAAATTCTGATTTCTATTTAAATGAGATACTTTCCCCAAACAGAAAATTAAATAATTAATCAAAATATAATATTTTTACAATATCAATCGTAACATATGCTTGCTAAGCACAGAACAAAACGATGACAATTTAGTGACATAATAATAAAAAACGACATATAATAAGTTGAAATTTTTGTAGTTCATGGGTGCTTAATGTTTTTTCTAACAAATGTTAGTATTTAAAACAAGGGGTAAATTTAAAACAGTAGATGTTTCAGCTAAATTTACAAATTTAAAAATAAGTGCGACGTCAATATTTTTACCTCAGCTCAGTGTCATTTCTATATATACTACACAGGACATTAACTTATACACTATCCTACATGTGAATTGCCAATAAAAGCTTAGGAATAAAAAAGTGTCAATTTACTAGGTTGTTGAAAATTTCTGTGTTCACAATCGAACACTAATTATTTAATTAATTCTTATTCAAATAATATTTTTTTGTGTCATATTACAAAATACTATGTCATTTATAAACACAGTCTATTATAGGTTATGTTTATACATAATTTCCATTATGTGTCACGTGATACATACGCGTCTCCCGCTATTGTTATATGTACTGCATATGTTTCTTAAATACATATGCTACGGAAGCGCTCATGCGCAAACCCTAGCAAGTGTGCTTGCCTACCGCTCTGAGCATCTCGAAGCAGCTCGGCATGTGTGCAGATAGGCACACCTACACGCATGCTTTGAATGTTTTGAAAATTTTCTAACGTTTCAACGCTGTTTCTGATTCTCATCATATTTTTTTTAAATTCATAAAAACTAAGTGCCTTATTTAATTAAACATTAAAGGTAAGTGTTAACAATAATTATAAATATTGCTTAAAGCAATAAATAAAATATATTTTATTGAAAAGCGCTTAATTTAATTTATTTCACTGATTTTTTACAAAATAAATTTACATAACCTCAATAAAATTTAATATTATTTTACTTTATGTTAAAAGCAATAAATTAATTTTATTTGAAGATAATTCTATTACATTTTTGTTCAAAGTATATTATATAATTATAATAAAATTTAAAAAATTTAAATTTATTTGTTATGAAAATATTCATTGTATGAAAAAAAAATTATAATACTATAACATGCGACACAATGTCAGATGGAGTTTGCGAAAGAAAAAACCAAAATAAAAATAGAATACAAAGGGGAAACGCAATGCATTTTTGTAACTGAAAATAAAGTAAAAAAATCGATGAAGGATGAATTTTATTTCAAAGGAGCAAAATTGATGTATAAAAAAGATGGAGAAAGTATTTTATTAGAATTCGACCAAACTTTTATTTATTTAGAACAAAATATTGAAGAATATTACGTTATTGATCCGAAAGGTAAAAAAAAAGATTTTCAACACTACAGTGTTGAAAATCTTTTTTTTTATTTTTAATTTTTCTAAAATTGAAATAGCATGGAATTTGAACGAATTTCTAGATTTTTTTTGGGTTAATGAAAGATATTAAGAAAAATTTCATTCAACATTTTATTTTTCTTTAAAAATGTTAACATGCAATTTTCCTTTTCCATGTTATCTTATCTTTAAATTAATTTAATTTTTCTTTTTAATTATTGACTAAAACTGTGAAAAATGTTGTTAAGATTGTTCTAAAAAAAAAGGATTTTATATCTATTAGTATTACGATTGTCAAATTTTTTCATACCTTAGGCACAAAATAGGCGCTTTTAGATAGCAGCCGACAGGAACTAAAAGCTATTCATTTGTCAACTTGAATGAAAATGGCGACTTTTTTTTCCCATGGGCAAAAAAACAGCTATGGTCCCATGCGTTATTTTGCTCATGGGAAAAAAAGGCCGCTATTTTCATGCAAGTCGAACAAGTGAATGACTTTTACTCCCTGTCGTCTGCTATCTGAAATCGCCACTTTTGGGCCTTTGGAATAAAAAATATCGTAAGTAACACGGGACTTAAAGGCTGCCAATTTATTTACGATGATTTTTGTGCCACTCGTTACGGTCTCAGGGCGCCTACGGCGCCCTCGACCTCCGCTCGTGTCACAAAAATCACCGTAAATAAATGGCTACCTTTACGTACCTTGTTGCTTAATATACTATTTTGTTACTACCCAGTGGGCAAAAAACCATCATTGTTTTAAAAACGTTCCAAAAATGTTTTTAGAACGTTTCATGACTGCCAAATAACATCCCAAAGACGGTATATGTTTCAAAAACGTTTTAAAAGCAATGGAACGTTTTTGGAACATTATTTGGCAGACATGAAATGTTCTAAACACGTTTTTGGAACGTTTTTAAAACAATGCTGGTTAAGATTGTTCTAAAAAAAAGGATTTTATATCTATTAGTAGGGTAGATGTACCAGTTGTGGCCACTTTAAGCGGTTGTGTCATCTTTCATTAAGAAAATAAATTTATTGAAGCACTAATTTCATTATTTTTTTATATTATATCTAGCGAATTGTATTATTTTAATTTTTATAATCACAAACATGATTTAACTATATTTATTATTTTTAAAAAAATGAAATTGCTTCAAAACGCCTTTTTCACCAGTAGTGGCCACACAAGCACCCCTTGTGGCCACCCTTTGTCCCAGTTTTGGCCACTGTTTAAAAAACTGTTATGGTATTATTAAGTGAATTATATTTTTTAATAAATAATTAGAATTGATTAATCAATCAAGCACAACAATTAAAAAAAATTATTAAAGAACAAAATTGAGTATTAAAATCAATAAATTTATATTTTACTTAAAATCACAAATGTTTTTTTTAACATGATTAATCAAAGCTTATTTATTATTGATTATAATAATAAATAAAATTTTTATTTTAAACTCTATTTTATACAAAAAATATAAACTTTAATTTTATTTAATTTGTTTTTTAGAGTTATAGAGGATAAATAATTAAAAATTGCTGCATCAAAATATGTATTACTTAAACATTAAATAACTGTTATTTTTATTCACTCATTAATTCAGTGGAGTCAGAATAAATACTATATTATACTTCAAATATTCTTAAAAGTGAATTAATTTATTTAAAAAATTGTAATATGAAAACTATACGAGTTGTTAAACTAAAATTATATCAATTTAACGTATGAAATGTAGTGTGGCCAAAAAGGGTGCTTTGATACTTTTGCTGTACCGTTTGTGGCCATGGGCTTTTTAAAAAATATTTGACCTAATTCTTTTAAAATTCGTACTTTTTATAGTTATTTAACTCCTATATATAGTATATAAGAGATAGAATATAAGAATATTGCCAATAATATCGAAAAATAATCATTTACTGACCAGTGATATTTCATCAAATTTACTAAGAATTGTAGTTATTCGACACTGTCAATACATTCGTACAGTTTACTGTCATTTTAAATTAAGACAACTAAATTTCTGTCAATAGTAAGCAACTTTAGAAAATTTAATAATATCAACTTTAATCCAAAAGTGGCCACAAACGGTACTTCCACTCTATCACGATTGTCAAAATTTTTTATAAATTAATGTTTTCTTAAACAGTTAAAATCACAGACATTATTATGTTTATTTTTCTGAAAGTGATACTTTTGATATTTGAATTTTCAATTTATTTTTACATTTTCATCACATGAGAAAGTATTATTTTTAAATTATATGGTTTTTTCTATTAAAACTACTTTATTTCATACTCAAGAGTAAGAATTTAAGTTGCGCAAAATTAATTTGAAAATATTAAAGTCTTTCTTCTTTGAATTTTACTCGGGCCACTATGTAAAATTTAAATATTTATAAAAACAATAATATTTTTCCTTTTTATAAATAATATATAGGAAAATTAAACATCAGAACGTTAACTTTATTTGAATGTGCATTCTCCTTTTTTAAAATATTTTTAATATATAAAAACATCATTAATCATCGTAAAGTAATTTTAACTTAAACTGTAGACATAATTTAAACATTTTTATCACATATAAAAAGGAGGCCCAACAATTTTTAAAATGCACATAATGAGAGAAAAAACATTGTATTTTCTGGCATTATTTTTAAAAAGTTTCTAAGAGTTTGAAAAAAACAATAAAAAGGGCTTAGGGGGTTAAGTATGCAAAAAATGCCCCCGCTTCTATTTTTCTCAAATTTGGCCCATATGTTACTATCCATATGACTATAACTTTCTGCAATTTTGAACTCAAAATTCGCTTTTTTGGGGGAGTTATGGAGGGGGAAAGCAAAATCAAAAAACTTATTTTTCTCGAAAACTACTGAACCGATTTTAATGAAATTTTAAGAGGTTGTAAATATGGATAAGACGATTTTAGAAAAAAAATTCAAATTTTTTTTTCAAAAAAAATTTTCAAAAAAATTTTTTGAAATTTTCAAAATTTTTTTTTAGGGTTGTTTTTTTAAGTGACCACTCTCTCTTTTGTTGTAAAAAGTACCTTATAATGTCCCCTTTAACATATATTTTTTTCAAATTTTTTAAAAATATAGTTTTTGAGTAAAATATTAAAAACCATGGTCATGCTATTTGTCACGTACGGTAATGCACATATATACATATGGGCCATATTAATGTGATAGGGTATAGCTAAATAAGTATGGAAAAAGTGACCGGAATATATTTTTCCCATTCATTCCTACCCACTTAAACATAACTTTTTCAAATTTTTAACTCAAAATTTTGAGTTTTTTGGAACTTATGGAGGGGAAGAAATCGAAAAACGCATTTTCCTCAAAAACTACTGTATGTATTTTAATCAGCTTTGAATATGTTGAAAAGACAATTAAAGAGATTCCAAAAAAAAATTTCAAATTTTTTTATTTAATTTCAAAATGAAAATTTTTTGAAATTTTCAAAAAAAAATTTTTTTAGTTCTATTAAAGTGACATTTTTATGTATTTTCTCATTTCATTCTCTTATGTGATCTTATTACTAGTGGCTTATTAAATACAAATAAAATACAAATTAAATACAAATCTGAAGTTGATATAAAAAAATATTTTTAGACAAACCAAAAAATTTCGAAAATTTTAAAATCTAATTTTAGGATTTTTGGAGTTCTTTTACCGTGTCGCAATCTTAAATCATCTAGGCTATTATTTTTTAAAAAGTAAGACTGTTAAAGAAGTTAAATAAAAAAAGTGTGATGTACCACTTCAACGATCCAAAAAGAAAAAAATTTTAAATGTAAAAATAAAAATTTTTGGATTTTTCTTTTAAATAATTTTTTTGACATCGATTTCAGGCTTGTATTCAGAAAACCCCTAAGTATTATTTTGTAATTAAATAAATAATTAATTAGTTGACCATTCGCATACAACATAAAAATGTTCCGTATAGGGTTTTTGAGTTATTTACCGTGACACACCTTGAAATCATGTCAGGCAAAATTTTTTTATTAAGTAGATCACATAAGAGAATGAAATGAGAAAATACATAAAAATGTCACTTTAATAGAACTAAAAAATTTTAAAAAGAAAAAAAAATTTGAAATTTTTTTTTGGAATCTCTTTAATTGTCTTTTCAACATATCCAAAGCTGATTAAAATACATACAGTAGTTTTTGAGGAAAATGCGTTTTTCGATTTCTTCCCCTCCATAAGTTCCAAAAAACTCAAAATTTTGAGTTCAAAATTTGAAAAAGTTATTTTTAAGTGGGTAGGAATGAATGGGAAAAATATATTCCGGTCACTTTTTCCATACACGGTGGTCTTGAATCAACTTTGAATATAAAGTCTTTGCACATCCCTTTTTTTTGCTGATTTGGGTTATTTGCATTCTAAATAATGTTTAAAAAATTTATAGCCCATAACTTGTCGAGCCGTTTTTGAGAAAACTCATTTTGAAAAAAATCATCAGTTTTTTATTTAAAATGTTACATATTTGTATCAAATTATAGATTTAAGCATAATATTAATTAAAATAGGGTCAGTTGGGGTAAATCCGGACAAAATACCTATTTTTCACAAATGACGTAAGTTTTTTTATAATAAAAGGAAATTCTTTCGTTTTATACTGCATTAATTTCTGTCTTGAGTTCCCTAGATTAATTTTTTATTTTTTATAAAATTTTATATTTAATTTTTTACATTTTATTGTTCGGATTTACCCCAAGATTTAGAAAATTTCTTTAAATTTGGGGTAAATCCTGACAGCTTAGTTTCTAAGAAAGGTTTAAAATAAAGTTATCTTAAGTATACTACTCTATTAAGGGATAGAACAACTTGAAAAAAATTCATACTAGATGTACAAAAGTTGAATCAGTTAAGTGTTGTAGTATCATAAAAGTTAATCAATTAACGATTCAAAAAGTAATAATCAAAAACATATATAGCTTTAACAAATTTTAATGGATTTTAATAAAACTTGATAAAGAAAAGTTTTTGGGATCATTGAATACGAATACAAAGTCAGATTTTGAAAATTCAAAATGCCGGATCCAATATGCCGGACTTTTTTAAAGATTAATCGAATTACACTACTTACACCACTTTTTAAAATGTAATAGAAGCTCTGTCCAGATTTACCCTAAGTTTTCAAATTATCCTGTTGACAATTGTCGAGATAAAATCATGGAAGTAGTCAGAATCTCTTTTAAAGGATCTGAGCTTAAAATATTGACGTCGAACTGAATTTTTAATTTGCAAATTAAGATCCAACACCTTTTGTCCGTATTTGCCCTCTGTCCGGATTTACCCCAACTGACCCTAATACTTTTCTTTAATTTTAAATAATATAATATAACAATTTAAATAATATTTCTGACACAATAAGTCAGTTTTGTTTAAATATTACAATACATGTTAAGGCACATATTTTTGCCAATTTACGGAAATTATACCAGTTACTGTACAGAAAAAAAATTAACGAAAAGGTTATATATAATAAATATAAAAACGGCTCGACAAGTTATGGGCAATAAATTTTTTACACATTATTTAGAGTGCAAATAACCCAAATCAGCAAAAAAAAATGATGTGCTAAGACATTTCATTCAAAGTTGATTCAAGACCACCGTGCATACTTATTTAGCTATACCCTATCACATTAATATGGCCCATATGTATATATGTGCATTACCGTACGTGACAAATAGCATGACCATGGTTTTTAATATTTTACTCAAAAACTATATTTTTAAAAAATTTGAAAAAAATATATGTTAAAGGGGACATTATAAGGTACTTTTTAGAACAAAAGAGAAAGTGGTCACTTAAAAAAACAACCCTAAAAAAAAATTTTGAAAATTTCAAAAATTTTTTTTGAAAATTTGTTTTGAAAAAAAAATTTGAATTTTTTTTTCTAAAATCGTCTTATCCATATTTATAACCTCTTAAAATTTCATTAAAATCGGTTCAGTAGTTTTCGAGAAAAATAAGTTTTTTGATTTTGCTTTCCCCCTCCATAACTCCCCCAAAAAAGCGAATTTTGAGTTCAAAATTGCAAAAAGTTATAGTCATATGGATAGTAACATATGGGCCAAATTTGAGAAAAATAGAAGCGGGGGCATTTTTTGCATACTTAACCCCCTAAGCCCTTTAGTTTTCTTATAGAAGCCCTATTGGAGACATGTTAAAAAGACTTTTGAGATGAAATTATTTTAGCTATTGCATAAATTCAGTTAAATAAAATTCTTCAATTTTTTTAATTATAAGTAAGTGCTAAATTTTTACTACGAAAATGGTTAATAATATTATTAGAGAGTAGATTTTATAAAATTAATCAAGATATTAAAAATGCCATTTTCAGAAGAATCAGACATAATTAGAACATTGAAGTCATGTCTAAATTAAATAATTTTCATCTTTAAACTTTGTTCAAAACCTTGAACAAAAAGCAACTATATATAGTTGCATAGTAACAAAAAAATTTGACAATCGTAATACTAATAGATATAAAATCCTTTTTTTTAGAACAATCTTAACAACATTTTTCACAGTTTTAGTCAATAATTAAAAAGAAAAATTAAATTAATTTAAAGATAAGATAACATGGAAAAGGAAAATTGCATGTTAACATTTTTAAAGAAAAATTAAATGTTGAATGAAATTTTTCTTAATATCTTTCATTAACCCAAAAAAAATCTAGAAATTCGTTCAAATTCCATGCTATTTCAATTTTAGAAAAATTAAAAATAAAAAAAAATTTACAGTGTTGAAAATCTTTTTTTTTACCTTTCGGATCAATAACGTAATATTCTTCAATATTTTGTTCTAAATAAATAAAAGTTTGGTCGAATTCTAATAAAATACTTTCTCCATCTTTTTTATACATCAATTTTGCTCCTTTGAAATAAAATTCATCCTTCATCGATTTTTTTACTTTATTTTCAGTTACAAAAATGCATTGCGTTTCCCCTTTGTATTCTATTTTTATTTTGGTTTTTCTTTCGCAAACTCCATCTGACATTGTGTCGCATGTTATAGTATTATAATTTTTTTTTCATACAATGAATATTTTCATAACAAATAAATTTAAATTTTTTAAATTTTATTATAATTATATAATATACTTTGAACAAAAATGTAATAGAATTATCTTCAAATAAAATTAATTTATTGCTTTTAACATAAAGTAAAATAATATTAAATTTTATTAAGGTTATGTAAATTTATTTTGTAAAAAATCAGTGAAATAAATTAAATTAAGCGCTTTTCAATAAAATATATTTTATTTATTGCTTTAAGCAATATTTATAATTATTGTTAACACTTACCTTTAATGTTTAATTAAATAAGGCACTTAGTTTTTATGAATTTAAAAAAAATATGATGAGAATCAGAAACAGCGTTGAAACGTTAGAAAATTTCCAAAACATTCAAAGCATGAGTGTAGGTGTGCCTATATGCACACATGCCGAGCGGTAAATCTCACAGGTAAATCTCACATGGAATTGCCCATATGTGTAATGTTATTTTTAGATAATAGTGAACAATAGTGAATTTTTCAATAATTAATCTGTTTATGTGTAATTTTTGTCGATTGCTCATGATAAATAATTTAATTATAAATGTGGAATATAGTTAATCTTCTTTAATCTGGCATATTATTATATTTTGTTATTTTTATAACTGTTTGTTATTCAGGGTGTCTACTATTTTCATTCAACAAAATTCCCTGTTATTTCCCGGTTATGGCCTAATTTTTTCCCGGTTTTCTTTTCTCATAAAATTTAAATCGATTATTTTCAAAAAATTAAAATTTTTTCAAAGAATTAAATTATTTTTCAAAAAAATGTAAAGAAATTTAAATTATTTCAAAAATTTTCAATTATTTGTTTAGAAAAATTAAATTACCTTGAAACAATGGAATTGAAAAGTGCATATCGGTTTTTAAATTAACTAATAAAAATTTTAATTATTAATCTTTGCACTAAGAAACATGAATTCATTAAAATGTGACTATAAAATCCAATTTTCAATTAATTATTAAATTAAAATACTTTGAAAATTTTATTTGTTAAAAAGTTTCTAAAAAAATTCTTTAACAAATTCAATTACATATTTTCAGTCAAATTTTACAATATTTCTATTAACTACATAATTTTTAAAAATATTTTTTCATAATCTGTTTGAATTAGAGCCTGACTTTTACTATCAAATTAATTTTTTTAACTAATCCAATGTTAGAGAAGAGATAAATATCTATAAAAATTAAAATAAAAAGTAATTTTTTTAAAAACAAATTAAAATAATAAAACTTTTTTTAATTTTGGTGAACAAATTCCCGGTTTTGTATAAAAATCCCGATTAATTCCCGGCTTTTTCCGGTTAAATTAAATTCCCGGTTATTTCCCGGTTAGTAGACACCCTGTTATTATTTGTAAAATAAATAATTGTGTAATAAATATGTTTTGTGAAATATAAAGAATATATGAAAACTTTTTAAAAATTAGTTACTAAACGTTTTTAATAGAGGTGTGCAAAATTCGAATCGACAGAAATTCGAATCGAACTAGCTAATTCGAAATTCGAAGTTTCGAATTTCGAATTGGCTGATTCGAATCGAAAGTAAATTCGAATCGAACTAGCCAATTCGAAACTTTGAATTCGAATTTCGAATTGGCCGATTCGAATCGAAAGTAAATTCGAATCGAACTAGCTAATTCGAAACTTCGAATTCGAATTTCGAATTGGCCGATTCGAATCGAAAGTAAATTCGAATCGAACTAGCTAATTCGAAACTCCGAGTTCGAATTTCGAATTGGCTGATTCGAATCGAAAATAAATCGAGTCGAGTCGGCCAATTCGAAATTCGAATTCGGAATTTCGAATTGCACAGCTTAACTCGGTTATATAATTAGCACAATTATTTTGACAGAAATCCTAACCTAAAATTAGTAGGCTGGTATTCATAATATAGCTATCTAGTACTTAGAAACTTGTTGAAAGTGATTGAAATATTTCGCTTATTGTTTCTATTACATAAGGAAAAAAAACTCATTTTGCAAATCTTTTGCACAATTTTTAATAAATAAATAAATTTAATGTTTCAAGAACAATCAGGGTGTCTAGTGATTCGTCAATTTAAAATTCCCGGTTTTTCCCGGGTTCTTGAATAATTTTCCCGGATATTCACAAAGGATTTAAAAACATATTTGAATGTTTATTTATCAATAACATTATTTACGTAATTAAATATTGTTTTTCTTAAATTACAATGATTAAAGTTATATAATAATTTCTAAAAATTTCACATAGAATATCAAAATTTCACTTATAAAAATTTCTCAACTTTATAATATAATTGTCAATTCAGGGGAATTTAAGAAATTTATTAAATTGTACAAAGATGTCAGAGGTTAAAGTGTGAAAAAATTTGAAAAAAAAATTCCGCTCCGTACATACATTATACCCTTTGAAATACTTGTAAAATTTAATTAATGTCTTAAACCATGAATTGCTCATTATAATGTTTACATAATATAATGTTTACATAATTATAATGTTTACATTAAACTAGAATATTTAAGCTTTATTTTGACATAAGTTTCAAGAAAATCGGATGCGACGTGTTTTGAGATATTTAAAAAGGTTATCTTTCAAACTTAATTTTTTTCATAAATTCTATTATTTAAGAAAAAAAAATTTCTACCATTATAAAGTTAAGAAATTTTTGTTTTAAAACTACTAATAGTAAATAAAGTTTGGCTTCAGTAAATATAAGAAATAATGATTTAAAAATTGCCTTACAATGTCAATTGTTTATAAGGAGGATCGTTTTGAAATGGAATGCCTCATATTTACGTTGGTGAAGTTCACAACGTTTATAATCAACGATTTCTGAAGGAAAATATTTTTTTAAGCAAATTTTTATTAATTTTTGTACAGAAAATAGTGCGTTTAATATTTTTAATAATGATTTACAAAAAAAATATATTTGTGAACAAAAATTTTTATTCTTTTTGGTAGAAAATAATTTTTTTTCTTTCAATCGTTGATCATAAACGTTGCAAACTTCACCGACGTTCTTATTTAGTTTTAAAAAGTAAAATCTTTGCCTTTCCTATTACAGAAGATTCTTAATTTCTTCTTATAAAATTTGTTACGTATTGTATACCTATAAATTGTTATATAAAAATAATAAAAGTAAAAATCCTTTAACTTTTATAATATAAAGTGTACTAAAGTTAGGTTTAAATAAAATTTAAGTTATTATTTTTACTACTGCTTCATACTATCAATTTACCCTTGACGATTTGAGCTGTGACCGTATTATTATATTACGCTTTGAAAAAAATTATAATTTTTTATATACATAGTTCAAAAAATACCCTATAAATAGAAAATTCCCGGGTTTTTGAAGTCGAACCTAATTCCCGGGGTTTTCCCGGTTTTTCCCGATTTCCCGATTCGCTAGACACCCTGACAATTGAAGAATTTTTTGATAATTTAAAAAAATAATTTTTTGGGAAATTTTTATTTATAATTTTGAATCTTGTTTGTGTATGTATATGAATTTTCGGAAATATCGAAAATATTAAATATCGAACATATTGGAAATATTTAAATTCTTTGCAAGAATTCAATTATTTTCCTAAATAATATCAATCTTCGTAAAATTAAATTATTTTTAAACAAAATTTTAATAACATTTTACGAATAAATACAATTATTTTCTAAAATTTTAATAAATACTTCAAAAAAATTTAATTATTTTCTTAAATTGTAAAATTTTTGAAAAAATTTAATTATTTTCAAAAAATTCCACGAAAAAATTCATTTTTTAATTCGTTATAGAGTATATCTAATAAGAAATTAGTTATCTTCTAAAATTTTAATAAATCCTTTTAACTAATTTTTTTTATTAATTCTTTGCAAAAATTGAATTATTTTTAATACAATTTTAATCGAATTTCTCGAAAAATGTCATTATTTTTAAATTTTTTTAAGAATTATCTTATAAAAATTGATTTAAAAATGAATTTCAGTTCAAAATTTAGATTACAATTAAATATTAAAAGCAATATAGCGTGAATTTTTAAAAACAATTCGATTTTGAATAAGTTGAATTGAATTTTGCAAATATTAATTTAAGTTTTTATTTTCTAATATTTATTTAATTGAAGAATTTAGGAATACTTGAAATTTCGTAAAATTGAATATTGTAAAGTAATGGATTTGAAAATTATCAAAGAACAATCCATTTAAAAAAGAATTTTAGTTAAAAATTCTTGCAAAAAATAATTGAATTGATAATGATTGTATCACTCGGTTATTTTTAATTATTAGAGACACCTTATTTTAACACATTATTGGTATTTGTATGTTATTTATATATTAAAATTATAGAATTAATAAAAAATATATTGACATTTTTAAGTAAAAGTTTCTAAGTACTGTAAAAAAATTTTTTTGTAGATTTACAGTTTTATTTCGAATTTTATAGAAACTTATAAAATAACGTCTTTAAAAGTAGTGAATTTAAAATTCCGTCTGTAAAATTAATACTTTTAATGTGTCAATTTTACAAATTTTCTGTAAATTTACTACTCTGAAAGTAGGTAATAAAAAGACAAAAATATTACCTACTTTCAGAGTAGTAAATTTACAGAAAATTGTAAAATTGACACATTAAAAGTATTAATTTTACAGACGGAATTTTAAATTCACTACTTTTAAAGACGTTATTTTATAAGTTTCTATAAAATTCTAAATAAAACTAAACCTACAAAAAAATTTTTTTAGTGTGTATTATGAATACCAGCCTACTAATTTTAGGTTAGGATTTCTGTCAAAATGATTGTGCGAATTAAATAACCGAGTTAAGTTGTACAATTCGAAGCTCCGATTTTCGAATCGGCCAATTCGAAATTCGAAACTTCGAATTGGCTAGTTCGATTCGAATTTACTTTCGATTCGAATCGGCCGATTCGAAATTCGAATTCGAAGTTTCGAATTAGCTAGCTCGATTCGAATTTACTTTCGATTCGAATCGGCCAATTCGAAATTCGAATTCAAAGTTTCGAATTAGCTAGCTCGATTCGAATTTACTTTCGATTCGAATCGGCCAATTCGAAATTCGAATTCGAAGTTTCGAATTGGCTAGTTCGATTCGAATTATTCCCGACTCGAGTTTTCTGTTGTCGAGTCGAATAATTTTCGATTCGACTCGATTAAATGCACACCTCTAGTTTTTAAATTATTGCGGAAGAAAAACTAAGTTTCTAACTAGGTAGGAAAATTTACAACTAAAATAGAAAATATTTACTATAAATTTGTAAAAAATTCTGACTATAATTAAGAATTAATTCACTGTAAAATTATAGTAAATAATATTGTAAATTGCCAGTATATAATATAGTTAATTTACTGTAAATAATGATGTAAATTTACAGTATTGCATTGTGAATTCTCAGAATTTGATAATAATAATATTTAATTATATATTAGCTATTAGATTGTTAAAATAAATAAAAAGTTTTTTTAAAAATTGTACAAAAAATTTGCAAAATAAGTTCTTTTCTCGTTATGTACTACAACACGGTGACTAAGGATTGAGAAAAAAATTCCCTGATTTTTCGCTGACCGTTAGACACCCTGTACAAACAATTAGCGAAATATTTCCTTCACTTTTAGCTACTACTTTAAGGTTAGAATTTCTGTCAAAATAATTGTGCGAATAGGTCGATTCGATTCGAAAACAAACTGAGCTGGGTTGCACAATTCGAACTGCGAATTTCAAATTGACCGATTCGAATCGAGTAATCTCGAAAGTAAACCGATTCGAATTAGTCGATTTGAGTCGAATTGTCTACTTCGATTCGAATTCTACACACCTCTAAAATAGTCGCAATTTTTCAATATAAGTCGACAAAAGTCACCATTATTTGAAAATAGTTGAAAAAGTAATAATAACCGAGGCCTGAACGAGTGGTAAACTTTTGAAGTACCCAATTCAATTTTTCAATAACAACAAAGAATAAAAATTATATATATTCACATTAATAAATAATAAATTAATATTAAAATTAAAGTCACATAGCAACAAAATAAAATAATTATTGTTCAATAGAATAAGAAATGAAAAAATGGCAAATGCAATAATCTACAAAGAAATATAAAACTAAATATTTAAAATTCAAATTTAATAACTAAAATTTGAAATAAACCCTAAAAATTTCTCACAATTTTATATGAAGAAACCAAACGCGTAATTCAGAATAAAAAAAGAATTATTTTTTTACGAAAAATACAGACGCGACCGGATGAAATCGATTAGTATATAGTTATATTACAATATTTTCAGTCTATCAAGTCCCAGACAAATAGAATAAAAACTTAGAAAATTTTTCAAGTCCACTAAAAATAAATAAAAACCAATTGCAGCAACTTAAGTCACTGACAAACTTATCAAAGCCGACAAAAATGTTTCGATGGAGCAAGAAGTTTTCTGTGTGTAGTTTTATAAAGAGACCGTCTGTTTTTTAATTTTAATAATTATTCAAGTAAGTAAAAAGTAGTGACCAAAAAATTAAGAAATAGTTGAAAATTTTTCAAAAAATTATTTGAAATTAAATTGCTATCGTGCAGTGAAAAAACAATGGAAAAATTTATAATTATTGCTTACTTGTTCTTGTTCGACAGTTAACGCGGCCGCCATTTTAGTTCGACGACGTACTAGACAAAAAATACGCTCTCTACTGTTGAGACGTAGCAACTAACTTTATTCATTGTGGCTTTTATTTGTTTTTTCAATTTAAAAAAATAGTATAGCTACAATAATTCATTTTCAATTCAATATGATTAAGTTAAAAATGGTGAATTTGTTTGTATTACTTCTTGTTCTTCTAAATTTTTCATAGGGAAAGTTATTTATTAAGATCAGGCATTATTCAGGGATCAGGAAACATTAACTTAACATAGTATTCTATAAAAAATTAATATAAAACATATATTTTTATTACAATTATTATAAAATATTGGCATGTATTTTTATGGTTTGTAAATTTAAATAAAAATTTAAATTCAAGTAATTAAATTAATTAAATTAAATTTAAATTAAAAAATTTTAAATTATCATTTGTATATTTAATGATTAAAGAAGGACTAAAGTTTAAAAATTTTTAAATAAATAATAATTATTTTAGTCATCTTTTAAAAACAATTTATATAAATCATATTTTTATCTATTATAAGTAGGTATTTTATATATTTGATTTTTTCCCATCGATTTTAGAGAAAACGGGTTGTGTTGGTAAAGCAAGATTTGATGCATGTTGTATGAAGGACATTGGGACGCCATCTTTGAGAATATAGTCGAACTATTTGAAAATTCTAAGATAATTTTATTATAACCTTAAATACTATAAAGAGATTGTAATAGTTTGGTGACATGTCAAAGCCTAATAAAGAAATTAAGTAAAATACAATTGGTAAAAAATGTCAACAAGTAAATTTTTGGAAATGGACATTAAAAAATTGTTTGAAGCTCATACTATAAAAGAAATTGAATTAATTCAAAAGCAAATACAACAAGAAAGTGAAAGAAAGAAAATTGAATTAAGGACATTGGTTGGGTAAAGTTTATACAACACTTTATTGCTTTATTTTTTTTGTTTCAGTGGTTTTTATCAGAAATGTAAATTTAAGTTTTTGTGTGGGTACTCAATTTAAGTTTAGTTGTTTTGTGGTTTATAAATATAAAATACAGTTTTTAAAAACGAAGTGTATACGTATTATTTGTGCTGCATTTTTTCTTGGTTTTAATTTTAAAAAATTTTTATATTTTTGTTTTTAATATTGAAAAATTTATTTTCTTTCACAATTCTCTCTTCAAAATTGAAATTAATGAAAATTTGTTGACCTTCCAAGATACATTCTAAACCTGAAACAGTAAATACTTCACAGATTTTGAATTTAGTAGAGGAGTTTTTATATGAACAATTAATTTTCCCTAAATAAATAAATAGATAATATTTCATTAATAAAAGAAAAGGTAATCCATGAAATCAGTGGAGTTTTTCGAATGATTCAAATTTTAGATTATACATTAAAATATTTTCGAAACAGTTATTTTCTTATTATTCTCAATGGTGATAAAAAATCATTAATTGTCAATGAATAATTGATTTTTAGAAAATAATTTCTAACAAAAAAAAATTGAAATTGATTATCTGAATTGAAACTTTTTAATTTTTTAGTTATTTTTTGATCTTCGATATTAAAGTTAATATGTATATAATAAAATATTATTTTTTGCATGAAGATGAACCGATTGGTCTATATATAGTATATATTGTATTGAAAATTAATAAAATCACAATGAAAGAATAAAAATTTACTTTTTAACTAAAAATTCTTTCATTATTCACAATTATGTTTACTATAACTACAATAAATTCTTATTCTTTGCATAAAAACTAATGGATTGGACTGTATAAATGTTAGATTGTATTCAACATTTCTTAAGGACTAAACCTAATTAATTAAAATCACTTATTTAAATTTACTAAAAACTATCGATTTAAAAGAAAAATTGCCAAAGAATAAAATAATTTTATTAGGGGAGATTGAGGATGAAAGTAACACTGCGTTACTTTCTGGGCACACGATGTTTATATAACTGGTAAAAGTCATTACGTATGTCATAAAAATTGTTAATTTTTTTAAGGGGCCACCAATCTAGAGACAGAAGAAGAGACATATCTTTGATGATTTATTTTGAGAAAATACATATTGAATTGTGGAATTTTTTTTAATTATATAACAAAATGGCGGCGATAAATTTTATATTCGGAACCGATTTTTTTACGTCCAAAACCGTTTTTTCATCAGTTTAAGACCTGGAACAAAATACAAAGAATTTTTATAAACTATATACTATACAAATTTTGTAAGTACACTGTAAAAACTTTAGGGAGTTAAATTTTTCGGGCTAAAAATCAACTTATAAACAATTTTTTGTTTATAAAACAAAATTGATTATTTTACTCAAAAAGTGTGCCATTTAAAAAAAATGGATTTAAAAAATCCCATATGTACTTCCAAAGTTTATTTTATATAGACAATGGAACTTTTTTGTTTTCTGTTCCACAACTTAAACTTTTCAAAAAGCATTTCCGGCCGTTTTGGTAAAAATAAAAATTCGATTTTTGCTATGAAATTCATCGCAGCCAGTTTGTTATATAATTTGAAATAAACATTTTTTTCTATACTTCAATATGTACCTATTTAACAAACCTTCTTTTATAAAACTGATTTTTGTGACTTTATTCCTCGGTTTCCTCCACAAGAAAGTAAATTTTTTTGTTGATTGCAAACAGAAAGCAAAATGTTCATGTGATAAACATCTATAATATTTATGGGGCATTCCACAACAAAACGGAAATTATTTTGCTTTTACCACGGAGAAATTTACTTGATTAATATAGCACTTGCAATGTCATTTGTTTAAATTTAAACAACAACATGATTACTTTTAACTAACACTTGTTTATTAGTAACCAAGTTACTCGGTTAAATTTAAACAAACAATATTGCAAGTGCTATATTAACCAAGTCTCGGTTACTTTTAAACAAGAAAAATTCTCCGTGTACCGACCAGAATTGTCAGTCGTCTTACAAAATTCGTATTAAAAGCAGCATGCCTCTCATTTTTTGATAATATTTTAGTTAAAAATAAGTTTAGAACATTTTTAAAATTACCATTGGAAAGCTTATAAAATTTCGCGTAAAATGAGCTAAATTTAAAAACTATTCATTAAATAGAAACTGAGTTAAAGTTTGAGAAATACTGTCTAATTTTTATGATTTTCAAAAATTCCATTATCCAACTTCAAGTTGAAGATTGCTCTAAGCAAGGTTAGAAAAAAAATTAAAAAACGAGATTCTTTAAATAAAACTGAAATTTAGACAATTTTTACATTTATTTTTATTAAAAATTATTATTTTAAATTTAATTTATAGTATAATTAACATTTAATAAGTTTTCAAGAATTTCTTAAATTTTTTATATTATATTCTCAAATATATAAACATATTAGTTGAGTTTTAAAACAATTGAACTTAACATATGTATGTATTTTGAAATATCATTTAATTAATTTTCGTATAATTTATTTAACATGTAATCAAGATAAATGTAAATATTAATATTATACATTAATAAATTACTCTATATATTAAAAAAAAAAATTATTTAACTAAGTATATAAAAATTATATATATATATATATATATATATATATATATATATATATAAATAAAAACGTATCTTTTTAAATATTTATATAGGGTCATTGGGGTAAATGTAAACAGTAGATGTTTCAGCTAAATTTACAAATTTAAAAATAAGTACGACTTCAATATTTGCACCTCAGCTCACCTACAAAATGTTCTGAGTATTGACAATATAATATTTTGACAATTGGCAATGACATAGTGTAAGTTATCTTTTAATGCAAAAAAAAATGGAAAATCAAAATTTTTACTCTCCACATCAATTCTCAAGTGTTTTGTGTATCAAAGAAATATTCCCATTTAAATCCGCCCCCCAAAAACAAAAGAAAGAACAAAAATTCCCAATTTTCAATAATTGCCAAAATATTTCATTTATCAAGTGCATTATGTTACAAATTCACACAGACATTAGTACCAGTGTTTACCTAAGAATTTTATATATACAGTTATTACACATTTTCTCCGTAAAATACGTGTGTGTGACTCGATGATTTTGAGATTCTAAAATAGTGGATTTTAGCATTTCTTCGTCGAAATGTCGAGTCCAATTCACGTTCAAGTTACAGTTCAAAGAACCAAAGGATTGCTCACCAAAGGAAAACACAAAACCAACTATTGTTTCGTGACGATATCGCTTGATAGCGGCACTGACGAAATTGTCCTAACAGCACTTCATCGCAATTTTCTAGGAGTCGACGAATTTCTCGGAGCAATTAGCATACCCCTTTCCACATTCGATGTCTACGAGAGACCTAAAAACAGATGGTACACATTGAGGAGCAAACCAGGTAAGGAGAACACTAAGGAAAGAGGTGAACTCGAGGTGAAAATTGGCTTCATCGTCAAAACAGGAAGTCTAACAGATCTAATGAGGGAGGAACGTCCCAAAAGCTCCCTGAGACAATTGTCGACAGCCGCACAATCAATCGGAGGCAGTTTTTTAAGCATAGGCAGTCTCGAGAAGCGAAAGGATTTGAAAAAACTCGCAAAATCAAAAAGCAACAAAGTTAAAGGCAATTAAGAGCGATTCCATTTCAAGTGATCAAGGTGGAGAAAATTTTTTCTCCAATCGTAGCAAAACTTGGGGCTTTTGTAGTACTAATGGATAGTAATTTTTCGTGAAAATATTTTTTTACCTAGTCCAATATTTTCCGAGGGGGAGGGGGTTAATTTTTTGTGTTTTTCAGTACAATGCTTATTTCAATAATTGTTTGCTCTTAAACAATTAAACATACAAATTTGACAAAGTACATTTTGGAAAGGTTTTTTCATGCTTTTCGATTGGAAATAAGCATTTTGAAAAAAAACATTTTTTGACCCAAAAAAATCAAAATTAAAAATAAATTTCAATTTTTGGGGGAGAGAGACCCGATTTTTTTTTTAAACGAAAGCTGAGGTTTTTTCCTAATTGGACATATAAATGATAAAGTGGGACTAGAATGTTTAAACATTGAACTAAAATTTGTAGTATCTTCCTTATTAATGCCTTAACAAAAATTGACTTTGATTTTTTAATTTTCGTCAATATAGTTAATAAATAATTAAGTGTTTACATTTACCCCAAGAATTCGAAAACTCTGGGTAAAGGTAAACAGAACTTGAACTACATTTTAAAAGAAAATAATTAAAAAAAATTTGCTGCTATTTAACAATTTCATTATTTTGGCAATGTAAAATTACATACAAAAGGAAATTAGGTCTTCTTTCATACCTCCTTCGTGTTAGTCATTTGCAGATATAAATCTGGATAATATTGTATAGTGCATTTATACCCTTAGAATATAGAACAACGGTTCTTCACGATTGGTAAATAAAACTCAGGTACGCCAGATTCAAGCAAATTTGGTTAATTTTTAAAAATATTTTTTGGTTCATCCGCCATATTGGATCCGCCATTTTGAAAATTTTAAATTTGATTTGACTAAAAATAATGATGTTTTAATTATAAAAAACTTCCAGCGAAAAAGTTGTTCATTAAAGTCTAAACAAGTTTTTCCCGAAAGTTACAGATCTCAATAAAAAATTAATAACTTTCTTACTTATAATTAAAACATCATTTTTCTTTTTCAGTTACTCGTAGGATAAAATAACGCGTATTTTCGTTTTTATTTCATTAAGAAATTCGTAAAATTGACTGAGTAATCGCGAGTTAAAGTGAAAAAAACAATAAAAATTTCGCTCTTTAAGAAAACAGTTTTTCCCTTATATTTTGAAAATCGTAATAGATACAAAAAAAATTTATAAGAAAAAAAAGCGCAATGAAATTTCCTATAAGAATATATATTTTAAACATTTAAATTTAGAAGTTGAATATTTGAGTGTTCAGGGGACTTCGATTTCGGCCTAGAAAAATTTACGTGCCCTTATGGAATCCAGCGATATTTAATTATTTAAAAATAATTTTTTAAGAGTTACGTATTTATTTATGTATATATATAATTTTAATTTACCAAATTTTAGTTAACTAATTTATTTTTAATATAGAGTGATTTATTAATTTATAATATTAGAAATTACATTTATTTTAATTACATGTTAAATAAGTTTTACGAAATTCTTGAATAATTATTAAATGTTAATTATACTAAATTAAATTTAAAAAATAATTTTTTTCAAACAACTATAAAATTTGTTTAAATTTTAGTTATATTTAAAAAATCTCGTTTATAATTAATTAATATTTAGTAATGATTAGTAATAATAAATAAGACTAATTAATAATATAAATAAAGTTTAAAAGGCGCGATGCGACAGTTTTGCTTGAATGATGGTTTGCTAGTCAATCGTACAGACTTTTTCTAAATCTCTAATATCTTTAGAGATATCTGCTCGAAAATTTTTAAATGTCATAAAACGTCTAAAAACCATATAAAACATATTTTTTAATAGAAATTATATGAAATTAAATTAGCAAAAAAAAGCATAATTTTATAATTTTAGCAGCAAAATTTTTATGTGCTAAATATGCCGCCGAATTGATAGTTTTCAGCCGATTTTCAGCAGAAATAGAGCAGAATTTGAAGATTAAATAGTTATTCTATTTAATTTGGGCTTCTAAACATGACTGAAATTTAATTTTAATTTAATTTAAGAAAAAGTTAAAGAAAAATTTAAAAACAGTTAAAACTTAAAGCAAAATTAAAAAAATTTTTAAACAGTTAAAACTGTTAAAATTTAAAAATTTTAACAGTGAATAAAATTTAAAAAAAATAAACTACTCAGTGTAATAAATTACCATATATGCATAATTAAAATCGCTTTATTCATTTCCTAAACATTTTCATTTTACTACTATTTGTTTTAGTAATAATGTTTTTATAATAACTAAATTTCAAATATTTATTGGGCCAATATAAAGACAAATTACATTAACTAATTTCATATTATTTATCACTTATTACATAATCAGTTATCATAGATAAAATCTACTGTATTTTAGCTTAATCAAGCAAATTACTTCATATTTAAATAGCATATATAAAGCAAAATTGATAACCAATTAAAGCCGAATTTCAGCAGAATTGAGCTATTTGTTTCAGCATAATTTGACCTCTCAAAAAAGCAGAAAGTTCTTTTCTCTAAATATCTTTAAAACCGCTTAATATTTTTTAAGCTACTTAGTCTACTTTTAAAGAGGAGAGTTCAAGCTATATTATATCTGAATTTTAATTTTTTTTCTAACCTTGTTTAGATCAATCCTCATCTTGAAGTTGGATAATGGACTTTTCGAAAATACCCAAAGTTAAAAAAAATGAATTTGTTTATAAATCTTTTTTATTTTTTTAATAAAAAATGAAAAAAAAATTTTTTTGTTTTCATTTCCTAAAAGTCGAAAGAAAACTAAAACTTTCGTACTTTGACAACTTTTTTCTAAACTCAATATTTTCGGACTTATAAGCAACTGAATATAGGTCTATGATTAAAAATGCAAAACAAAAATAAAAAAATACGTATCTGTTTTTTTTCGATACAGAATAGAAAAAAAATATTTTTGGCCGATTTTAAGAGGTCGACTAAAATCTCACGTGGAATTGCCCACATGCATCACGAAATTGCGCGTTCATAGGTTATTTACACGATTTGAAATTATTCACGGTTTCGGAAATATTTAACTTGTCCGGTTTAGCCCCGGTCTCCCTCACCTAATTAAATTTTTTAAAAAAATTTTATTACAATAAAATAATTAAATTCCTATCAAAAAATTAAATTCTTACGAATATTTTTACTATTTAGAAAAATAATTTAATCATTTCAAAGAATTTTATTAAAATTATACTGAAAATAGTTAGATTTCTTCTGTCAATTTTACACCCAAAAAAATATGTTTAATTTTATACGATTCCTCTTCTTTTGCAGCATTTTTTCCTCTTATATGTGGGCATTAAATTTTTCTTTTTAAATTGAGAGGATTTTTCTTTTTTACATATTTTTTATGAAATATCATTTTTTAACCAATTTAAAGCTATGTTCAGAAATACAAAAGCAACTTAAAAATCTTCTTTTTAATATAAATTTGTTTTAATGTCAGAGGAATAATTCCAATCAATGAAGAAAAATTAAAATTCATCTTTTAGTTAAAAAACTTTCAAATATAAAAAAAATTCCTTTTTTTTTGTTGATGAATCTTCGTATATTGAAAATAAAATGTAAAAATAATTGTTAAGCGTAATTTTCTTCTCACTTTGAGATTTTATTTTTTTCGGTGTATTGTTTATAAAAATACTTGAAGTATTCCGAACAATTTTATTATTTATAAAAACAATTGAATTTTTGATAAGAATTTTAAAAAACTTTTCGAAAATAATAATAAATGAAAACTCATTAGTAAAATAGTTAATCATTAAAGTTTTTCAAATTTCGAATCAGAAATTATTTCGTTCACCGTCGTTGTTATAAAAAGTTCGAAAATAATTTTTTTCACTCCTCGTTAAGTACAAAAAAAGATCCCAAAAATTCTAGAACAACAACATTTTTGTTAATATTCTTGACAATTTAGTCTTTTGTTGACTTAAATAAAAAAAATTTTCTAGAAATAAAGTTGACCGATTTAAAAATAATAAATCGGATTTTCTTCTTTATAATACAAAGTATTTAAAAATAATTTTAGTGTCTAAACAAATTTATTTTTAATAGTTTTTTAAATAATTTGTTTATAAAATGTTAATAACCGTGTAAAGCAATACAAGACGTTAAACTCTATATATAATTATATTGTTATTTTATTAGGTATATTGTAAGATTAGTATTTTTTAAACAAAATGTTATATAAATATACGAATAATTAAACTGTATTACTTTTTCCTTAAATATTGAGACTGTTAGGATTTGTACAAACTTATAGTGTAGCGCTAGTGCACACAGGTGCTATGAGAGCCGTGCTTGCGAGTCATATATCGCTCTGCACCGCGACACTAATTATTTAATATTTTTTTTGTAATTGATATACATTTTTTTCTAAACGTTTTTTTTCTCAGGGGGATATTGGCAATACAATACAATTTTTATTTTTTTCTAGGAGGCGCAGAACACAATTTGTTATTAACAATTTATAAACAAATTATATAAAAAACTATTAAAAATTAATTTTTTTAAAAACAAAAATTATTTTTAAACACTTTGTTTCAAGAAGAAGAAACCCCCTTTTGAATTTTTAAAATAGGTCAACTGGATTTTGAGAAAAAATTTTTTTAATTTAAGACTACATAGAAACTAAATTGTTAACATTAACAAAAAAATTTTTTTTGGTCTACAATTTTCAGGGTCTTTTTTTTACTCTACCAGGTGTAAAAAAAATTATTTTGGATGAAAATAAAAAATATTTTTTTTAAAGTGATCCGTTTGAGAAATGCTGACCCAGATACATACATTGTAAAAAATAAAATTTTACTTAAAAATTTAAGATGCAAAAGCAAAATCATTTCGGATTTGGTGTAGAGCTCCCTCTTCTTATAACAATCGCCCATCTTGTTTTTCCGGATTTCAAATTTTGAAAATATAATTTTTAAATTTACATAAATGTAATAAAAAAACCAAACATTAGAGGCAGAGGCTATCTAAATAATTGTTTAAGGCATTACGTATGATATGACTTATGTCACATTATATTAACCATGCACAGTAAAACGTTTTACTGAAAATGTAATTGAACCATGAAGTAGTATAAGGAGACCGAACGACCATGCAAATTTTGTATTAAAAGTGGGACAGATATCGGTACCTGAATTATAGTGGGTGGAAAATACCGAAAGGAACACCAGCGCTGCATGTGGTTAAATTGTTGACTACACTGTAAAAAAAATTTCTGTAATTTTACTGGCTGCGTATGCGAGGAAAAAACCTATGCTGTGTATGTCTTTTTTACATGATACAGTAACTTGACATTGAGGTTATGTGAATTTATAAGCGAATTGTAAAATTAGAAAGAGAAAGAAATTTATAGAAGAATGTAAAAACACAGAAAATGTGTAAATTTACCAAGAAATAAGCGAATTCACATAAAAATATAATTATAACTTATGATAAATAAAAATTTGACGCCGAGGGGACGCAAAACCTAAAGCATGTAAATTCTAAATCCGTAACGCTGACCACTACACTATTCACGAACTTAAAATTTTTAATTTTTTAACATTTTTTACACATGAAAAATAGCTTTTTACGTTTTATTAGTAAATTCACAAAATTCATGATATTTACATTTTCAAAATGTAAATTAAATCAGAAATGTAATTTTACACACGTCCATAAAATAGCATTCCCTGTATGCGAGGAAAAAAACCTGTACTCGGTAGAGTGAATTCACATTCGAATTGTAATTTTGCAGCGCCATTTAAAATCGCTCTTCACAAAACTGTAAATTTACTGAATCTTGTATTTCTAACCACAAAAGCATTATTATTGTCTTACTGAGTGGAGTGAAATCACATGATATTGTAAAATAATTTTTACAGACACGTGTAATTATACTGTTCGAATAGTAAAATTCAGACCTTTTTTTACAGTGTATGAGAAGCACAAAACATAACCTATATTATTTGTTTATGTTTCACTAATTCATGTGTTCCTCATACACAGTGAGCGTCAAGCCACGATGAGTATAATGAAAATGGTGACAAAAATTGACAACTGCATTTCATTTGTATGCCTTTTAAGCATTAAAATCCGTGAAGTCCGAAATCGCCGCTGATCATTTTTTCGAAATAACCTAAAATACATATTTTTTGTTTTAAAGCGTTTGTAAGCATGTCAATAAAGTCAACGCTGCCAAAAAATGTATTCATTTCGTTTAAAAAATTATTCTTAAGCTCTTAATGTCATATCTTAGGAATAAAAAAGTGAAAATATTGGTGTAATAATTATTTTTTGTTCGCAAATGATATTTTTAATCATTTTATTTATTAAAGTTACGTCATTAGATCTCATAAAATTATTATTTTTAAGAGTTACAGTTAACAATTTTTTCAAAATATATGTATATAAATATATAAGCACATACATGTCGCAATATTCTTCTTGAACATAATGGAAATAAATTTGACAGACCTTTGCCAACAATGCCAAATTACGAAGATGTAACGTTACCAAAAGAAACAAGAAGCAATAATGATACATGTAACTGCTATATTTGTTTGACAGGCAGGTTTAAAGGTCACGTAAAAACTTTCCGAGGTAAAGGTCATAAAAGTCAAATCTCAAATCATATTAACACTTCAAATGGTCTTAATGCTTCTTCGAGTATAACCCAGCTCCAGAAATCTACAACAATCGATAATCAGTCGAAAAAACCATTTGAAATTTGTAAAAAATGTTTTCAAATTCTAGGTAGAGGTATCAAACATACTTGTGGCAGTGGGTCTAAGGCTGTCCAAAATATTATAAAAATAGTAGAGCAACTTTCACAGAAGCAGCAAGAGCAAGTGGCGACTTCCATTATAAAAAGGAAAATTGATAACGATAGTGAAAACAACAATGAAACCTGCAGTTTGAGTTCTTTAGGTCCCAAATTAAGAATCTCTGTGAATCCTCAGAAAAAAAAGATGTTACCTTTTAGCCGAAATTTTAGACAATTTTCAAAATAACACTGGTACCCCAGTAGCACAAAATGTTCCAGTAACATTGGCAACATTGAGACAATATTTGGTAATGTTGAGGCAATGTTCTTAATATTGCTGTAATATAATGTGCTACTGGGGTATGTCTTCTAATCATATATCAAATGAAAAAAATGACAAATCTTTTGAGTTCTAATGCTGGAAAAAACTCTGTCCCTACAAATTATTCGAGACATGTTTCTGAAAAGTCCAAAACCTTGTTAGACGTATACAAAAAAGGGACATTTAACTTTGATACTGATAATAAGTTAAATGAAAAATTGGACAAGTGCGAGTTGAACTCGCACTTGTCCAATTTTTTTTGGTTTTTTTAATATCCTTTTTCTCATTGGACTTTAAAAATAAACTAATAAACCCATTTTTTTAGTTAATTAAGGGGATCCCACTTATCGACAATACAGATCTAAATTGATAAAAAGAACTGCAACCGCCTTTTCTTGAAAAATATAAAATACTATGCCATATCCATTTGGGAATCTCATTTTTTATCATAAATACACAGGATAAATATTTCTTTTTTTGTAATTGTTACAAAAAAGTAAAGGTTTTTAAATTTTAAATTTCCTTAAATACAACAAAACAAACTTATTTTTTACTTGGAAAATTAAATATATTTGCGAAATTGTCTTATTTTATATATTTTTTACCATTAATCAATTTCCGCTTGCAAACAAAACATTATATTAAATTGTTTTTAATTTAAAATTAAAAATAATCAACAATTTATCATTTCTGGTACATTTGGCGCCATCTATTGGTTCCATTGAAAATAATGTACCACCAAACAGCTATTAAATGTGGTTATGGTGGTTTGGACTCTTGGAAACTGCTTATATTTAATTTTTGAAAAATAATTTTTTCTAATAATTACAACAACAAAAATATTCATCCTATGTATTTATGATAGAAAATGAGTTTCCTAAATTGATAGGGCATAATATTATACAATTTTCAAGAAAAGGCGTTTGCAGATTTTTAATCAATTTAGATCTGCATTGTTGATATGTCGGATCCCCTTAAATGAAATAATGTGAAAAGTAGAATTTTTTTCAAAAAATTTTTAGTTTTTCTTGACAACGCTATGGCCATTATGATATAGCAAGTTTTCCATATTTTTCCTGTAATATTCGCATTAAAATACACCAGTATGTCAAATTTTAGCCCTCCATGTTGAATAGTTTAGAAGTGAAGGGGGGGGGGGGGGGAAATGGTCACTTTTTGTGCATTTTTTGCCAAAAATCTTGTTATTTCCTTGACAACGCTATGGCCATCACCTCCAATCACATTCTCTATATTTTTTCTGTAATCTACATGTGAAAATACGTATAAGTATCAAATTTGAGCCTTATAGGTCAAATAGTTTAGTCGCTAGGGGGGGGGACACGATTTGGCTACGGACACGAGAGTCTCACCAATAGGGTTCCGTCGATACACCGAAGGTTTGCGGAACCCTAAAAAGACCTGTTGTTTGGGCTAAAGCGGATGAACTACTCGAAATTGTTGTAAGAGAGCGAAATTTTATTGGAAATACTATTATTAAAATCATGGCAGATGGCGGTCAGGGTTTTTTAAAAATCTCTATGTCAGTATTCCCAGAAAATTATTCACCAGAAGTAGAATGCGATTTATATAATATTACACAACCAACGAAAAAGCTTACTAGATATTCTGAAGGAGGTTCGACTGGAAAAAAAGCTAAGTTGACTAGCGTATACAGGTTAATAATGCTGTGCACAGTACGGCAAATAAAAGAAACGTATAAAAACGTTAAGATTTTATTTTAATTGATTAATCTGAACAATCCCGTGTAGAAAATTTTTTTGTTGGAATATATGCAAGATAAAAACTATATCGTAAACAACTCGTGAAACTATTCACATAAATCTATATCGAAATGGTCTAGCTACTGTACAATTTCACTTCATTAACTGATTTATATTGTTAAACATTCTAGAATCTGTATAGTTTCACTACATTAACTACTTTACGTTGTTCAACTATAAAAATTCTGTTTAACAAAACTAGATAATAACTAATATAAAAAACTTATTTATCATATAAAATAAAATATTTAAATAATTAAAATCAGTAATTGCTTTGCATAAAAACTATATACACTTTTCATTGAGTATTTATTTCTACCCAATGGGAAATTGTTCGCCTTTGAAAGCAGTCCCGCGCTGCTTATGTTTGAAATTACTTAGGATAAGTTGTCACCAGGGCGCGCAAGTTTCTTTTCTCGTTAACAAGTTGTTTTACCAGTTCTATATAAGAAGAGACGATTTCATTCTTAAACTTAAAGACAAATATTATTTTTGTCTGGTTTTTATCACACTCTGTGATAGCAAGTTGAAAGAAGTACATTATAAAATTGAAAAAACAGAAAATTTTTTTAAAAAATTAAAAATCACTGAAAAAGTAAAAAAAATGATTCTTTATATCGCCTACCTCCTTGTTGTGAGAATCGGGCAACTTTAATTATTTAAAAGCTAAAGGCGACTTCATATTTAAAATCAGCGACCCCGAAAACCCCAGAGTAACAAATTTCGTGCAAATCTCAGTAATTTTGAAAAATTAAGCTGACATTTTGGATCCGCCATTTTGAATTTTTGCATCTGACTTCAGATTCGTGATCAGCGACCCCAAAAACCTCCGAGTAACGAGTTTCAACTGAATTCAATGAGTTTCACAAAATTCGACCGTCATATTGGATCCGCCATTTTTAATGTTTTGAATCTGACTTCAGATTCGTAATCAGCGACCCCCAAAACCCCCGAGTAACAAATTTCAATTAGATTTGAGCAATTTTGAAAAAGTTTGTAATCTTACGTAAAATTAGAAAATTTTTTTTGTCCTTCAAGCGCCATTTTAAATTCAAAATCGAAAAAAATAAAAATTAGAAATATATATTTTTTAAGTGCAAATATCGGGAACACGTTTCTGATACTTTTTGTTCTATTTAAAAAATGTTATAGCGGAGAAAAAAATTCTTTTAAAAAAATTTCATTCAAAAAATTTGACATTTTTAAGTATTTTTGAAAAAAAGAAGGGTTTAATATAATTTTTTAAAAATTTTGACCACACCATTCGAAAGAGCGACTCCAAAAAAAAGTAGGATATGGAATTTTGAAAAGTTTTATGGCTTCTTTCTACCAATTGTAGGCGTTTGAAATTCATGTTGAAAAGCAGCACATCTCGTCGTTAAAGGGTTAATAAAATATTAATTTCAAAAGTTGGTTTAATATTGGTAACCAAGAAATAACCATTCATTAATTTAATTTTAAAGCGCTGGAAAATAATTGGTTATTATTAATATTAGTCCAATATTTGTTGTCAATGGAAAATCAAGGCTTCGAAATCCCGGCATTTGTCTCGGATGTACATAAATTGTTCTAGATCTACATATAGTTTTAATACAGATTCACAAGATTGTTCTGATATAGTAAAATTATCTAGAAACTTGATGATCGTAACGTTACATTTCTAGACAGTTTCTATAACATTTCACAATACCGGAACTATACAGTAAATAGAAAACTAGAGGTTTTTGACGAAGAATAGATATTTTTTATACAAGTAAAATATGTTCTTTCAAAAAAGTTAATTTTGTATTAAATTAATAAGGTACCGTCCCATGTCAGCGTGAAACGGGAAACGGAAAACGTTCAACCAATAAGAATTTTCTTTTAGAATGATTTCCATTGAATCGGAAGTTGTTATTGGCTAAACGTTTTTCGTTTTCCGTTTTCACGCTCACATGGGACTGGCCCTATAAAGTATTAATTTTAATATCTTTTGTTGTTTACTTGGTTGAAAAACCATGAAATATGATTTTTCGTTACGATTTTTGTTGCCCAATCTGGCAACCCGGACTGCCTATTGTCTCTGCCTTTAAGGCAATGGATAAGCTTGTTACTTGCTGCTTTTCTGCTAAAGAAATAGATTCCAATATAGATATAGACAAACATATTAAAGAATTACGAACTGTACGTGGTACCGATGAAGTCTCCGAAACATTGAAAATCCTTGTAGCTTTGGCGCATACAAAACAATGTATTAATTTTTTTGGAAATAACGGATTGGGTATTTTTTCTGAGCTGACAGGTGAATCGATCCACCACGAATTTTTTTAAATTTTTGGGAAGATATAAGATGAATCTGATTGACGACCACATGTACTTACAAAGGCTTAAAAAATCCGTAGTTGAATTTTCCTCGCGTCATATTTAATATTTTCTTTTAATTTTCCTTTATTTCGTTTATTAGTATTCGTATGACAAATTTTATTTACATCATGTGAGAAAAAAATTAAAAAAATAAAAAACTTAAAAAGTATTTTAAACAAAAAAACAAAAAAAATTAAAAGCAAAAAAAAAGGAAAAAAAAATTATTTAAAAAAGTAAAAAAGGGACCAGTATATCACCACGTCCACGTCGTTGGTCCTGGGGGCAAACGGAGAGTGATATTTAATTAGAATAATCAAAGTTATTAAAGTTATTCATAGAAAACTGCGTTCAGGAACTATTTAACGCAATAAAATTGTATTTTAGGTTATTTTGAAAAAATGATCAGCTGCGATTTTGGATATCACGGATTTTAATGCTTAAAAGGCATACAAACGAAATGCCGTCGTCCGTTTTTGTCACCATTTTTCATTATACTCATCGAGGCTTGAAGCTCACCGTGCATATTTTTTGAATATTATCAAAGTAATATAATTATAGTGTTATTTTGAGTGTTATAATTCTATCAATTGTGAATTAACTGTGTTTTCTATTTTTTCCATGCGCAGCGCTAGTGTTCCTTTCGGTATTTTTCACCTACTTAGCGGGTACCGAAATCTGGCCCATTTATAATGTATTTCGTTCGGTCTCCTTATACTACTTCATAAATTGAACTGATTTTCATTTTAGCTTTAAATTAAAGCAGTGGCTAAAAATAATTTACATGACTGCAGAAAGTAAGTATCCTATATCTTAAAGCAGTATAAAGCAAAAATTATCCACTTAAAGGTCTAAGCACAATTGAGTTGTGTACGAGATATGTGACGCTCCACGGTGAAAGGGACCTAACGTAAAGGGCCAGTCCCATGTGAGCGTGAAAACGGAAAACGTTTAGCCAATAGCAACTTCCGATTCAATGGAAATCATTCTAAAAGAAAATTCTTATTGGTTGAACGTTTTCCGTTTCCCGTTTCACGCTGACATGGGACGGTACCTTAACAAAAAATTAATTTTGATTTATTTACATCATTCTATAATTTTTGAGTTGCTCTTTCATATACAAAAGGCAAAAATAATTTCTACTTACAGGTTTTGTTGTTATTAATGTTTAAAAATGAGCTTGTTAAGTGTTTACACGTGCTTGTTCAGAAAATTAGCCCCTTTACTTTCTAATACTACTACACTGCTTATATACGTACAATTCGTGCGCTTCGTGTAACACGGACAACTATCAATGTGTAGTGAGTAGTGGGGCTAATTTTCGCTTGAGTATTTTAACCAATCGGAACGCTCGACTTTTAAATGCTTTTCCTGAAAAATCAGCATTTGTCACGTTAGGTCCTTTTCACCGTGGAGCGTCACATATGTAAAATTTACATATATTTTGAGGTTAGGACGCCCAATGTTTCCTTTTCCCGACCCAGTTGTGCTTAAGCCTTAAAACAGATAACGTCAAACTATTTTAGCGACACTTGCTAAGTTTCAGTCTCTTTACGGAACTTATTTTAAGGTTTTTGACTTGATAATGATTTATATGCAGAGTGTATTGACTCACATCACAACTTAAATTCCGTAAGAGTGTGTGACTGCATTTAAATAAATCGTTTTTCTGTGTGATTATAAGTTGGATTGTAAAAAGTCGAGACAACACACTTCTTTTTTAGAATAAGAAAAATAATTGTTAATATTTTTAAAAAATTTAAAAAATTATTTTTTTATTAATAAAATTGTTTTTAATTGTTTGAATTTATTTGGTCTAAGTTTGACAACCTGCATTTTCTAAGAAAAAAATTACACCGAAAAAAATTTTAATTTTCATAAATTTGATGTTTACAAATTTTTGTCATTCCCCTAAAAATGGTACTGTAAATGTACGACCCTGAAATTACCACTTCCATTCTATAGGGGCGTGGTTTAGGTCAGTGACACTTACTGAGACAGGCTGGTTTGAAAAATTCCAAGTTACGACACTTGGCGAGACCTGACTGTATATATATATATATATAAACATCTTGTTCAAATTTAAAAGACTTGTTCAAACATAACCTAACATTTGAGGATTATACTTTTTGACATCTGAAACATTAAACCATAACACATAGATAATATGCATTAGCTATTTAACTCGACACATATGTTTATGAGATTGAGTGTTTATGTGTGAGTGACCAGGGTTTTGCAGTGACGCGTCACTTGGCGGTTTTCGACGTATAATGGTTCGGTCACAGCTCGGCTGCCTGCCTGCAGGTCGTCATGACAATACATAAGAGTAAGAGAGTCAGACAATTTAAATTATTCGTCTCCTCTCTCTTACTCTCGTGGCGGCTGCCTGCGCAGGCAGGCAGGCAGCCGAGGTGTGACCGTGCCATAAGGCTGCGGTTACACCTCTGCAGGCAGCCTGCTGCCTGCCTGCAGGTTGTCATGGTAACGTACAAGAGTAAGAGAGTCAGTGACTTCAAACTTCTCCCTTACCCTAGTTGCTCCTGCCTGCGCAGGCAGGCAGCCTGCAGAGGTGTAGCCGCACCTTAAAGGGCCAGTCCCATGTGAGCGTGAAAACGGAAAACGTTTAGCCAATAACAACTTCCGATTCAATGGAAATCATTCTAAAAGAAAATTTTTATTGGTTGAACGTTTTCCGTTTCCCGTTTCACGTTGACATGGGACGGCACCTTTAGGGTGGAGTCCCATGGCAGCGTTTTGCGTTGCGTTTTGTAACTAGGCTATGAGTGCAAACAGAGCAAACATTTATCTGTATCTCTCTCACACTCATGGCCTAGTTACAAAACGCAAAACGCTGCCATGGGACTCCACCCGAAGGCTGCAGTCCCATGGCACCGTTTGCGTTGCGTTTTGTAACTAGACTATGGGTATGAGAGAGATGGAGTTATATGTTTGCTCTACTTGCACTCATGGCCTAGTTACAAAACGCAACGCAAAACGGTGCCATGGGACTCCACCCTAAAGGTGCCGTCCCATGTCAGCGTGAAACGGGAAACGGAAAACGTTCAACCAATAAGAATTTTCTTTTAGAATTATTTCCATTGAATCGGAAGTTGTTATTGGCTAAACGTTTTCCGTTTTCACGCTCACATGGGACTGGCCCTTTATACATTTTCGACGTAATATACTGTATTAAACGTAGAAAACTGTATATTACATACCGACATCTTACATCTATACATAACCTCACTTTTTCAAATTACGATTGTAACAACGGTCAAAAACTCAAAACTGCCCAGGCGGCACGAGGTGAACTAAAAGTCATCGAAAAGTTAACCTAGAAAGTTAACTGTTAACATCTTGGGTTGCAAAAATGTCATCTTTTTGTAATGAAATTTGTATACCTATTAAGGCCAACGCAGAATAGATTCGCGAAGATCGTTCGCGAACGAGACGCATGAGATAGAAAAGGACACAAATATATTGCTGTCCTTTTCTAACCCATGCTTTGCGTTCGCGAACGACGTTCGCGAAGCAGTTGTGCTTAGGCCTTTATGGCTCCTATGTCTGGCCAAAAATGTCACATTTATGGAAAATAAATGTTAACGTTTTGATAACTTTTTGAGTTCTCAAAAAGATAACAAATAGATAGCTTATTAATGTTATCAAATCAGCAACTATATTAGTTCAAAAATATTACTAAAAAGTTAACTTTTGTTTAACAGCATTTTGAATAATAAAATAAATGTTAACTAAAATTTATCAAATACCTAGATAAAAGTTAATGAATAGTTATCTATTTATTAACAAAAAGAACGCGAAAAGTTATACAGTTGATGGCTTTTATTTATCATATTTTAAATCTATTTGATAGTAATATATGTGACGCTTCCCGCTGAAAGAGAACCTTCACGACAAAAAATTACAGAATAAGTTTTAAGGAAAGCTTTTGCTTTGATTTAAGATTCATGTTTATAATTTATTTGAAGTCAATAAAATTTTTATGAATTATTTTATATATTTAAAATAATGATTATAATGACTTCAAATAATTATAAACATGAATCTTAAATCAAAGCAAAAGCTTTCCTTAAAATTTATTTTGTAATTTTTTGTCGCGTAAGGTTCCTTTCAATGAAAAGCATCACGTAAAATGAATACTTTTTAAAATCTATGAAAGGGGGAAAGTAGGCGACAATTTCGAACAATTTATTTTTTATTAATATAAACATAATTATTTGTATCACATATGCAAAAGTTTTATTGAATTAAACCGCAATTAAACATCTATCACATCACATGGACATGTGTAATACCCAAGGGAGGAGCCAAGCCATTTGCTTTGCACAATACGCGCATTTATATGCTGGAGAGGTTATAAACGCGGCCGGAATTATTTTTTTGTATTTTTGTTAACTATTTGCATATATCATTAAATTAACTGAAAATAGTTAACAAAATATTATCATGACATTGTTAACAAACAGTAATTGTAGAATGTTACCTTTTCCATTACAATTTTATTATGCAAAAATGTCAACTTTAACATGTTATCTTATAGATAGCCTTAAATTGTTGACAATTTGTAAATATATTTATAATAACATTTTGTTGAAGTGTGTAATGCCTCAAATTATTAACAAAATTTTGATAACAATATTTGAACTTTCCAAAGATATCTTTTTTAGTATTCAAATTCGTTAAGCTCTTGCTAACAATTTCTATTACCAAAAAGTTAACTTGAGAACGGTAACTTACAGTTACTAAATTGATAAGTGTGCCGCCTGGGTGATATTTAATTCATTGATATTGATTTATTAATTGATTCATATTTATTGATTTGTGAGTTAAAATTGAAAGTTCATATTAAAAACTATTTGCAAAATATGACAACAAAATTGAAGTCCACAACTCATCCATATATCGCTTATGATAAATTGCAATTTGAACGTTTGACAATAGTAGATGAATCAAATCAAAATAAATCAAATGTTGCAAAATGTTTGCACTGCAACAATATTTTGAAAAATATTGGATACAAACGTCTGTTAGGACATAGAGGTAAGAATAAATCTTTTTTTATAAACATTTTTGTTTCAAATTAATATATTCATCCTGAATTTCCCTTTGTGTTGAATAAAGAATAATTACTGTTTATTTGTTAAAGAAATATTTGCAACAACGAACAAAATAAAAGTGTTTTTTAAAGTTTTGTTGCAAAGCAAGCATAAGGCCACATTTTTTCCGTTTTCCATTTTTGTAATTCGAAACAATTCTTTCCACGAATTATGTTTCGGTCGACCACCACGAATCATAGTGACAAAAATGTACTCATTTATTTACAAAACAATTAAAAAAGATTTCCTATAACAACAAAACTGACCTAAGGATAAGAATACGTGACTCTTTAAGGTTATGTAGCTTAATCTCACACCCGTGCTATATGTATAATACATTTTGTAGAAAACCAAAGAGGTATATTACGTATGTAACAAACGTAGAAAACCTATGTAACTTACCTTAGGTATATTACGTGCACAACCCTGTGTGTGACTGCGCGAACAGCGGTGCTCGTTTGTATGCGTGCAGTTTTGATCGTTTGACTACTAAATTGTATTTTTACGAATATAGAAAATAAAATTTTGACATTAACTTTTTCTATACTAACTTATTTCTCGTATATCATAAGCGCATTTTGTCAACTTGACTACTAAATGTTGAAAAAATAGAAATCATATAATATTAGGGGAGTGCTGTTAGGGTTGGACAGGTGTTAGGGTTGAGCCATCGCGTTTATTTTGTTTTATCACACTAGCGCCATCTGTTTTTGTACTTAAATTCTTGCTACTAATGCCAGTCAACTTTTCACATGAGTTTCAGTCAAGTATACGAACGTATACTTTTGTTTTTTGCGAGTCATTGTTATACGCTCAACAGAAACTTTTTTGTGGTGTCAAAAAAAGAGGAGTAAATGTAGAAGAAATATGTCAAAGACAAAGTAAATTTATTAAAATTGTTTATAAAGATGTTACACGAAAATGTGAAAAGAAATTTAGGGTTTTGTGTGACGCGTTTGTGTTCTGTGTGGTATGTCGCAAAACGACGCGTGAGTTAGCGTTGAACCAGGCGGTGTCGTAAGGGTTGAACCGCAAAAAATATTGCAATCACGAAGCGTACTTGCAACAGAAATTCATTTTTTGACTTAAGGAGGTGTCAAAAACTTTATTTCTAACGAAAATGTGTCATTCTATTATTTGAAGGACATTTTTAACAATTTACGTAAATATTTCATTGATTTTCTACAGTGGCTCAACCCTTACACCCATGTTCAACCCTTACAGCAATATTTTTTTAAATTGCTTATAACTTTGAATGTTTTGTCCGAATTTTTTTGCAATGTACAGCAAAAACATTGCATTTAAGTTGATCTTTCCAACAATATGCGCGAAAACGTGAAATTCGCACTGCAGAGGAAGTTATGAAGAAAAATTCAAAACTATGTCCAACCCTGACAGCACTCCCCTATAGAAATTTCTATTAATTTATAAATATCTCGTCTAGTTACCATCCAGTGGGCAAAAAACCATCATTGTTTTAAAAACGTTCCAAAAACGTTTTTAGAACGTTTCATGACTGACAAATAACATCCCAAAGACGTTATATGTTTCAAAAACGTTTTAAAAGCAATGGAACGTTTTTGGAACATTATTTGGCAGACATGAAACGTTCTAAACACGTTTTTGGAACGTTTTTAAAACAATGTTGGTTTTTGGCCCACTGGGCACTTTTTCCCCACTTTAGTATCCGAACTTTTTTTTGGCTATCCGAATTAAAAAAAAAGAATTTTTATTTTCTCTATTTATTTTATTGTTTATGTTTATGCCAAAAAAATCTTTAAAAAATCATATATTCTATGTTTTATTAATATATTATTCTAAATTAATATATATATTTACATATATATACTTATATATCTTTAAAAAATGTATTAAATTAAATACATATAGTTCAACTGTCCAATCTTTTTACATTAATTATGAAAAACATTAAAACCTCTATTATCCGAATTTTCGATTATCCGAACCAGGCCTTGCCTAGGTTAGTTCGGATAATCGAAGTTCAACTATATTTAAATTGCATTAAAATAAAATTTATAAAAATATTTTAAAATATTTGAATTCATAAATAATTATAATAATATAAACAATTCATATATTAAATAATTGAATTGTTTAAAAGGATTTATTAAAATTTTTAAAAATTATTGAATTCTTTCGTGAAATCTTATTGAAATTTTAAAAATATGAACAGTAATAATTAATTTTGTACTTAATAAGTGAATTTTTTTATTTTGACAATGAATTTTTTTTAAAATTTATATTTGAAAAATAAAACATTCTGTAATCTGCACTACAACAAATTGAATAACACTTTCCGCGCGTAACATTTGCTTGTAGTGAAAAAATGGCTTTGGTTTTAACGCGATAGCTAGGGGAGATTGGGGTAAACCCGCGCACAGGGTAAACCCGCTCACTAGCGATTTGAAGGTATAAACTCAACTTAAGATGGAGATATTTGTACTGTGAATAGTACTTAACATACAACTAATGTTAACGAACTTTCGTTTACTTTCATGAATTTGTCATAGAATCAGAGGCGGTCAATTGTTTTTAGAAGTGCAAAATAAAAAAAATGATCTTCGGATTTTTAAGTTTTTCGATTATTATTTTTAAAACTTAATTTATTCGACAAATTTTTTTTTTATGCTATTGGATGTCCTTTTTTGAAATATATATGTAGTTTTGTTTGATTTCAAAAAGATTTATTTAAATTTATTCTGAAATGTGAGAAATACATTCGGGGTAAAGTCGCTCACATGAAGTTGGGGTAAAGCCGCTCACTTATTAAAGGACCCCGCACAAAATGCATTGGAATTGGCCTACCGTTAATTTTGTTCAAATTTTCAGAATTAGTAGTTCTAAGTGTCCTAATTAAAGATATAATTTTGTTAAACTCAAAACTTCACTTGTTTGGCTGAAAACAGGGGGTGAAAGTACCCCCTGTCTAAGGCATGAAATGAACATTTCAGTGCTTTTAGCCAAATAAACCATTATTTTTGGTAAGTTTAATGTCAGAAGTCACCAATATACATAAAGAGAGAACTCTTAATGTTAAACAAATAAAAATGTAAAATATCAACCCTCAAAAACTACCCCTTGTACAGTTAAAACCATATAGAAAAGGAAAAAACTATTTTAATCACAGAAAATATTTTTATAAATAAAATATTGACTTTTCATTTACTAATACATATGAAATGTCATATTTACCCTTACAAACAACCCCAACAACAACAACAACAAAAAGCAACCCCTTTTATATTTTAAATAAATACAGTAAACCAGATAAATGAACAGTTTAAACAGAGAAAGACTTTTGAAAATCGACTGGAAGTAATTATTTAATCTTCCGTGATTTTCAGTGCAATGTTCAAAATAAAAAAGTACCCTTATGAAAAAAACAACCCCTTAAGATTTAAAGTGAAAAAAGTAAAAAATCCATTTCAACCAAAGAAAACTATTAAAAATAGTAAACAGTTTATTATGTTTGTAGTTGTTAAAGAAACTACCTCCTACATGTAACAAAAATAAAATATTATTTTAAATATTCGACGCTATTTATAATAAACATCCCTCTAAGTATTAGGCTCATAGAAAGAAAATAACTCATTGAAGATATTGCATGTCTTTAGGCTTGTGAAAACTCTCAAATGTTTTGTTTCAATCTTATTATATTGTTCAAAAACATGCCTGCATTCGCTAGAAAAACATTTTCTACCCAGAGTACGCCACGTGGAGGCTGCAGGTACAAGATTTTGTACTCCTTTTCTTGTTAAAAAAAAATCTCACCTATTTACATATCTCACCTATTTACATATATACAAGTTGCACTTAGTAGCAAATCTTATTTTAAGGACTTTGCTGCAATGCATCCAAAAAAACTATTCATTGACAGGGTTGTTTCTGTTTCCTGCATCTAACACGCTGTCCAAAAGATCCGTCCAAGGGTATTTCACGTGTTCTTCGTGACGAGCATATCCGAAGTACCATAAAACACTTGCAACGTGAGCACAAGTACCTAAAGTTCTTGCACCCGACTTACAAGTGCAATAGTAACCACGGATAGGTTGCTGCTGTTCACCTCTATTTTCTTCAAGATCATAAAGTATCCATAGCTGATGTCGCGTAGCATTTCGAAATCTGGAATAAATGCGCATTCTTATTAAACCAGGTTCATTCATCAAAGCATCTAGTTGTAATTCTTCATTACCATCTCTATGGACTTTATCCTGAATATAAGATGGTGCCAAGTTTACTTGGTATACCCCGAATGTCAAGTGACGCAAATACTCCATAGAAAGATGAGGAAAATATGGAAGATCGTTTTCGTTTAAATGCACCCACTGTGCGTTTCTTCGGAAAAGTTCCTCTTCTTCAACCCTTGTTTTTAATTCATTTGCTGTTTCAGCTTTTAATAACATTTCTGTTGCTAATTCAACTGTAGCTACTTCCATTTCTATTAAACCACGATATTTATTTATTATCGCGCCAGCAATGCGATAAAAATCACCAAGATGAGGAACATGTGTCATTGATATGGGTTTACCAAATATTTTAAAAATAGATTGCAAGTGCCCGTTTCGCGATTCTACTAACCATCTTATTTTTGTGATTAACCGAGCATAATAAACTGTTTACTATTTTTAATAGTTTTCTTTGGTTGAAATGGATTTTTTACTTTTTTCACTTTAAATCTTAAGGGGTTGTTTTTTTCATAAGGGTACTTTTTTATTTTGAACATTGCACTGAAAATCACGGAAGATTAAATAATTACTTCCAGTCGATTTTCAAAAGTCTTTCTCTGTTTAAACTGTTCATTTATCTGGTTTACTGTATTTATTTAAAATATAAAAGGGGTTGCTTTTTGTTGTTGTTGTTGTTGGGGTTGTTTGTAAGGGTAAATATGACATTTCATATGTATTAGTAAATGAAAAGTCAATATTTTATTTATAAAAATATTTTCTGTGATTAAAATAGTTTTTTCCTTTTCTATATGGTTTTAACTGTACAAGGGGTAGTTTTTGAGGGTTGATATTTTACATTTTTATTTGTTTAACATTAAGAGTTCTCTCTTTATGTATATTGGTGACTTCTGACATTAAACTTACCAAAAATAATGGTTTATTTGGCTAAAAGCACTGAAATGTTCATTTCATGCCTTAGACAGGGGGTACTTTCACCCCCTGTTTTCAGCCAAACAAGTGAAGTTTTGAGTTTAACAAAATTATATCTTTAATTAGGACACTTAGAACTACTAATTCTGAAAATTTGAACAAAATTAACGGTAAGCCAATTCCAATGCATTTTGTGCGGGGTCCTTTGTTTAGGAAGCCGAATCAGTATTAACAGTATTTGCGTTTTTTGGCGATCTTAACATTTTTAATATTAAAAATATTTATTAAAAGATAAATAATATTCATTTCCTAACAGTATTATTGAATTATTGGGTAATTAGTTGAATATTTAACATTTTGAATGTCCCGTATTTCGCGATTTGTGGCGATTTTTTTCAACAGATGGCGCCGAACTATAAATATTTGTTGGCAACATTGAGCAGAATCATGTTTATTATTTATTTGTCTCAATACAATACAGTATATACAAGCGGTGTTTTGCTAAAAAATTTAAGCATTAATTTCTCTATTACCAATTGCTCCCACATATGCTTACATGCTGGACAAACAGTTAAGGGGAGGGACCGGTGAAATTTCAACCCTACGATATTTACGCTGTTGAGAGGTGCCAATTTATTTTCTGGCATTATTAAAGATCTAAATTTATTCTATAATGTTAAAATTAAAAAAATTTTTTTTTGACTATTTTGAAAAATTTTTTTTTTTGAAAAAATTAAAACTTTTTAAATTCATACGATTGATTATTCAGAATCGTAAAAAGAGCCTATAAAAAAATTTGTAACAAAAAATATTAAAAAATGTAGAAGTAGTTGAATTTTTTCAGTACAAGTAGTAAAATTTAAACCAATCAAAATTGGCTATTTTCAGCGGTATCAAACATTTTTTCACACTTTTTCAATACCTGAAATCATATTACACTATAAAAAATTAATAAAAGTAATTTTTAACTGATTTAACATTTTTTTTATTTTTCAAAAAATTCGATTTTTTTAAAAAATTAAAATTTTTGAAAATCCATACGCTTGATTGCTTAGAATCATGAAATAAGTATGTAAAAAAATTGGCAATGTAAAATATTGAAGATTACGACAGTAGTTCAAATTTTTATTTTTTGAAAATTTTTGATATTTAATAAAAAAATTATTAACTAATTAATTTTTTTTAATTTTTTGAAGCAATTTTTAATTTTAAATATCAAACTTTGTCAAAAAATATTGAACGTCCATAAACAACAAATATTTAGATGAGTTGAATTTTCAGCGGTCCCTTCCCTTAAAATGTGATGCAGATTTTCTTTCTCAAGCTTACAAAAAGTACTGATATGAGACATCCCGCACAATGATCCAAGATGTCCTCCATATCATCTGCCAATGTTAGCGGAGACTCCGCAATCCATCTGCACTCCAAACCACAATCAGTAAAGAATGAGCGGAGCTTAACAAACCAATTTAATTTGCTATTAGGGCATCGCTGAGCTAATCGTCCAAGCTCCTCCAGGCACCGTCTTGGGTACCTTGAAGATTCCATTGAAGCGATTTTACAAATCCAAGACATAATGCCTTTCAGAACATAGAACGACGCGTGCAACGAGCCGGTCTCCATTCTCACCGCGTAATTCGGGGTGCAGATGGGCAGCATAAGAAGTCTTTTAAAAAAGCCTAATTGAACCCCTTCCAATATGTCCAAAAAATTTAGACTCCAGACCTGCGCTCCGTACAATAATATCCCCAGAACTATACTTTGAAACAATTTTACATACGCTGGCCAAGAGTTCACACCGATTGTTAGGATATTGTTCAGGATAGCTCCTACCGCTGATTTTCCCGCACTGATTAACTTTTTTGAGGCCAAGTGAAAGTAGCAACAGTCGGAAAAAATTACCCCCAGATACTCATACTGTTTTTCAACCCCAATGTATTCATTCCCATATTTAAATTTTTTTAACCTTTTTGCTTTCGAGTTTCCCGATTTAGTAAACACAACTATTTAAACTATTTAAAACTATCGTTTTTTAACATTTACTGTAAGACAATTTTTCTGGCAATAGTCATGTAATACAGACAACTTTTTTCCTAGTTCCAGGTGCGTATCTGCAAGGAGAACATATTCATCTGCGTACCCAATCATTTGGATTTCCTCTGAGCGACTAATAGCAACCCCCCTACAGCCATGTTCTATAAAATAGTTTTCCATATCAGAGATAAATAAAATGAACTCATACGGACTTAGGACTTCTCCTTGTAGTACACCTCTAGAGATCCCAACCTCCTTTGTGCATCCTTCCGTAGTTCTTATGCAAGTGGACGCAATATCATAAAAATTCTTTGAAATATTAATTATTTTTGAACTGACACCCAAGCGATACAATTTGTGCCATAGCAAATTATGTGATACAGATGGGAAGGCTCCTTTGAAATCTATGAAAGCTGCAAAAACTGCCGATGCTATTGGATGTCCTTTTTCGAAATATATATGTAGTTTTGTTTGATTTCAAAAAGATTTATTTAAATTTATTCTGAAATGTGAGAAATACATTCGGGGTAAAGCCGCTCACTTATTAAATTTGTTTATTTTTAAATTTTAAATTTCGAATTTCATTTGTTATATTAATTTGTTATAATGAAATATATAACTTGTTACATCCAAAATTGTAACTACATTTTAATTTTCTCTTAATAAAATATTATTTAAATTTTAGTTGCAATTCATAAAACCTATACTTATTATTTAATAAACCAATATTTATTGTTTATAGAACTCATAATTTATCATTAATAAATCATACTGAAGACGGAAATAAGGAGAAATTTAATATGTACAAAATAAAACTGTTGGTATTACCTTAAATTTAAAAAAAATCAAGTGATTGGGTTTACCCTCAGGGGTGAGCGGATTTACCCTGGAAAATTGTGATTTTGAGATTTGGTATATGTGTATTAAAAATTTTCCCTAAGAGTGCAGTCCCATGTGGGTAGAATAGTAGAGTAGTGTAAGAGATTTGACCAATCAAAATAAGTGTTACAAAATCCAGTCATCTGATTGGTCAAAACTGTTCCACTATTCCACTAATCTACCACCATGGGACTGCACTCTAAGTAAAAGTAAGAAAGATAAATCCACAGTTTTTTAAATTTTGTTCGTAGAAATCATAAGCTTTCAAATTATATAAATTAATTTGGATTTAGAGATTAATTTCCTAGGTTTTTACCGTTCTGAAAAAAAGTGAGCGGGTTTACCCCAGTCTCCTCTACTTATTATTTATATTAAATAAAGTTAGCCCTTCTTCAGGTTGTAAGTCCGAATATACATTTATCATGCACGTTAAAATTATTCCAAGACTTATTGTTAACGATCAATTTCGTAAACAACTCAATCTACTGGTTTAAGGAAAGGAATTAATAGACACAATTCACTTAAACGTTAATTTATTAAAATTTATTTTTAAATAGTGGATAATGAATAAAATGAGTTTAAAGTGTGAGTTGAAAAATTAAGTAGAGCTTACAAATAACGACTTGCTCTCTCAAATGTGGCTAGGTAACTGCATAATAAAAGATGGAGAAAAGTATTCAAAAAGGTAAAAATGAAAAATTTGACTCATTGGCCAGGATGTCGCGACGAGAGTCATAAATGGCTTAAGATTCAGGCCTGAATGGTAGAGAAAAAATTGATGCTACCTGGATTCATTTCTAGCCCGTTCCTAAGTTTTTACATTTTACACATGCCGACCAAATGTTTTTGACTTAACAATGATATTTCATTTTCGCTAGCGAAGAAACCAAATTCTCCATTTATAATGTTTGTAATAGAATTTATATAAATTAAAAAAGAGCTTAAAAAACAAGTAATCTCTTTTCCTTGATATTAATTATAAATTATTTATTTTGTGTTAATATTAGCATTTAACACTGAACACATTCCCCCTTTTGAGAGATTTTAATAATAGTTGATCAACAGCAAAAGAAATGTTTAAATTAAGAATTTTTCATAGAATTAAAATTTTAAAATGATTTTAATAGTCTAGGAGCCAGCGACATATTTTGGTTGGTCATTTCCTCCCGGCTGATAATTCGTGAACTCATTAAGGAAGGTGTGAGTTGAAGCCTCGTGATCGTCAGCTGGCTTACCGTCGGTGGGTTGAGCAGCGTCAGACGTACAAACATGTTTAAAAAAAATTTATTTTTTGTCATTTCCTCCCGATTGAAACTTTGTTAAATGATAGTTGGCACAACACCTCAACATAAAATAATCGTCAGCTGGCTGTAAAGTGGGGGATTACCCGTCAGCTGGTCACATGAACATGTAAAAAAATTATATGTTTTCAGTGATTTCCTCTCAATTGAAAATCATTCCAATCATAATTTACATCATAATTTTAATGAATATAATCATCAGCTGGTTATATGTGGGTGGAATAATCGTCAGCTGTATCAATATATGTTTAGAATTCTGATTCTGACATAAGGATGGATAGCTTGTTTACAAACGTCAGCAGACGTATTTCTCCCCAGCCAAATGACAGTTGATGTTGTTTATATCAAACTATTATGTTTACAATCGGAAAACAAATTTCAAGGTGGGAGAAACAATATCTCCAAAGTTATTGGACACCAAGCTGCTTTGACAACGGAGCGTTAGGTAGTTAAAATTTAATATTTGAGAAGAACATAGTAGTGCTGTTTAATTAAACATGTTCATGTGACCAGCTGACGGGTAATCCCCCACTTTACAGCCAGCTGACGATTATTTTATGTTGAGGTGCTGTGCCAACTATCATTTAACAAAGTTTCAATCGGGAGGAAATGACAAAAAATAAATTTTTTTAAACATGTTTGTACGTCTGACGCTGCTCAACCCACCGACGGTAAGCCAGCTGACGATCACGAGGCTTCAAGTCACACCTTCCTTAATAAGTTCACGAATTATCAGCCGGGAGGAAATGACCAACCAAAATATGTCGCTGGCTCCTAGACTATAAGATCAAAATTGAAATTTAAAAAAATTTGTTGTTACTCAAAACACAATATTCTTATTGTCTTTAAACATCTTGTTTCTTCTCTGAATAGTCGCAAAGAAGGGGTGAGATTTTTCTGACATTTCTGTTAAATTCACCCTTTGTTGTTTTCACTTTCACAACACGAATGATACCGTCACTTTCTGGAAAGGTTTCAATCAAGGGGTGAACAACTCGTGAATTATGGTGTACACTTGTATTGAATTATCAATGTGAATTACCATGAATTACCTTGAATTACTGAATTATTATTGTAGTAGGTGTACACCAAATTTCTTAGTTGTTTGCCCCTTGGTTTCAATGATTCGACTCAAGGACCATTGACAAGGTGGCAAGTTGTCTTCTCGGAGGATAACTAAGGTGTTCTTTTTGATTTCGTGACTTCCTTTGTTCCATTTGGACCGTAGATTCTGCTCATTGATGTATTCCTTGTGCCATCTTTTCCAGAATTCTTGTTGTTTTTCTGGATAAGTTCCCAAGTTGATAACCTGTTGATTGCTGTCTGCTCGAAGTCAGGTTCAGGTAAGCTCATTAGTGAATTGCCAGTTAGGAAGTGACCAGGAGTGAGTGCGATTAAATCATTAGGATCTGTGGAGATAGGAGTAAGAGGACGGGAATTTAGAATTGCCTCGATCTCGATTATTAGAGTATTGATTTCGTTGTTTGCTCCTATGAAATAAGTCCCATTGTCCGAGTAGATATTTTTTAGTTTTCCTCTTCTAGCAATAAATGGTTTAAATGCTCCAAGAAATTCTTCCGTGCCAAGATCTGTAACTACTTCCAAGTGAACTGCCTTTACAACTAGACAAACAAAGACACATACCCATACTTTAATTCGATTTATGTTGCGATGTTTTTTCTCTTTGATACACGGAAAAGTTTTCGGGCGAGCTGCGTTCTCTGCGTGTAGAGAAGGTTTCCTAAAAGAGAGAAGGCATATCGCCTTGTAAATGTGTGAGCTTCTTTCTCTACTGGGAACGCTGCTCACCCAGTGTTGGACGAGCTGCGCTGAAAGTCAGTGGTACATACACGACTGGTAGAGCAGCTCTTATACCGTGTATAAGAGTATCCACAGTAATCGATTCCCACGTTGTAAAAAGGTTTCGCTTCTGTGATTCTCACCTTCGGAATATTGTCCATGATATATTCACTCTTCGGAGGATCAGTTCTAACACAAGTTACACAAGTTTTGATAATTTTTCGAACTTGTTCTCGGCCATTTACAATTCAATAATTTTTTCGCAAAGCATACAATGTACTTTGTGATCCAGCATGACAGTTTATGATGTGTTCATTCCTTATTAACAATGTAGTGATGTGATGATCCTTGGGTAGTAAACGAGGATGTTTTTCAGAGTAAGGTATATCTGAATTTTTTAATTGTCCACCTACACATATGATACCATTACTATTCCACTAGCAGAAAGTGGACCTTTGTTTTTATTTTTGAACCGCAAACCAAAGGCGAATAATTTTCTTACGAAGCCAATTGTCGAAAATTTTTAAATCCATGGTGTTTCATTGTCAAGTCTCTGTGATATAATATAATCATCGTGAAAGATGATCGGCAGGGTTGTCTTCTGATCTCACATGTTTCCATTCTCCATCTTCAGTTTTTTGTTATATATTTGAGACTCTGTTTCCGACAAACACTTGTAGTTTGTGTAGTGGCGTTTTAATCCAGTGCAACGCGATCATGGAATCTGACCAAAAAATTATTCGATTAATTGGATGTTTGATGGCCTTTCTAACTGTAGATGAAAGATCAGACAATAAAGATGCTGAACACAATTCTAAACGAGGTAAAGATGTAGTTTTAATTGGTGCAACACGGGATTTTAAGCAGAACAACCGTGTTTGTGTTGTTCCTTGAGAATTTGTAGAACCTATGTAAATACATGCAGCACATCCCTTTTCACTTGCATCACAAAATCCGCGAAGTTGAATATCCTCTGCTTCTGCAATAATTATTTTCCTATCGAATGAGATGTTGTTTAATTCAGTTAATTGAGTAGAGTATGTTTTCCAATCTGTAAAAATACTTAAAGGCACTGCGTCATCCCAATCAAGTTTTTCCAACCATAAACGATGAAGAATCATTCTTCCCTTTATTATTACTGGACCTAAAAATCCTAACGGATAAAATATTTTGGATACTTCTGACAACATGATTCGCTTCGTCATTTTTACATTTGTTGAGATGGGGAGAACCGTGTAAGCGATTTCATCAGTGTTTGACTTCCAATATAGGCCTAGAGTCTTGATGATTGAATCTTCGGACAATTTTAATTTGACATTAACACTACCTTCTGGAAGACCTTCTAAGCGACGAGGGTCATTAGAAGCCCATTGGCGCATGTTTAATTGTTCTTTTTTCAGCAATTCAGAGACATCATCTTTTAATTTGATTGCTTCCTCGAAATTATCGGTTCCAGTTTGCAAATCATCGACGTAAATATCTTCTTTTATAACCCTCGCAGCTTCTGGAAATTCTTGACTGTAATCGTCAGCTAATTGTTGTAAACAACGAATAGCTAAAAATGGAACGGCTGACAAACCAAATGTAATGGTATTCAATTCGAAAATTTGTTATTCAGCTTGAATAACAGGTCCGATCATCAGGGTGTCATTGAGAGAGAGAGAGGAAATTTTCGTCTTCTGCCGATCCGTCGTAAACAACTCTGAGATCCGTAGTGAGGCTTGCTAATTTTAAAACTGCGTGATGTGGCAAATAGAAACCTTCTTCTTCTATTTCTTCTTGAATTGCAGTCATATGACCAAGGTCAATATACTCTTGCATTACAGCTGAGTATTTTTCTTCAATCTTTGGATTACGTTTAAATTTCCGCAGAAGAGATTTAAAACTATTTAAAGCTGCTTGGTTTGTTTTTCCTAAATTGGGTTGCCTTCCGTTGAATGGTATAGCAACAATATATTTGTTGTCAGCATCTTGTTTGACGTTTTTTAAAAAATAGTCTTAACATGCTTGCTCTTCCTTGATTTAATGTTTAACTACGTAAGATGACACGCGAGATAATCGTATTCCAATTTTTTACCGAATGCCTTCATAGCAAGTAATTGTGTTTGAATATGGTTAGTTAATTTTTGAATTTCTTCGGCTGAACTTTTCTTCATCACGGGAGTTTCTAACAGTAAATCGCAATGAAGAGAAATAAGTACGTATGCTATGTCGTACGTTGATTCCAGCAATTTCCATGCAACAGGGTAATTTTCATCCGAAAGTTGAAACGCGTTTATTGTTTTTTCTGCCTCTACAGTGAAAGTTCTTTTTAAATAGTCTAATCTTTGCGCATCTGTCAAATTTTCACGATTGTGAATAGTTTGAATGAACCAGTCTCGATACATTCGCCAATTTTCTAATGTGCCATCGAATTTTGTAGCCACTATTTTTGGAAGAGAGAAGAGATAATAAGATGATGCTGATTGTGAATATGTCGATCCTGATCGCGGAATTGAAGTTACGCGGTTACGAAGCTCTGTTTCGAGGTTGGATTCCTTGAGTTTTCTTATTAAAACCTTAATTTCTGCAAAATCAAAATAAATATTTTCTCCCTCTTCTTCATGATTTTTTTCGGGCTCAAGTTCAATTCTTTAAATAATTTAATAATTTCGTGATTCTACGCTTTAGGTTGCCGCGGTTTTGAACTAAAGTGCTCCGTCTGGCCTTTTGAACTTCGGTTAATTCTGACATTTTTATTTATCGAGATCTAGAGGATAATGGAGGAATAATAATAGATATGAAGTGAATACAATTACAACAATATAATGAGCTTACTTTTACTGGTCGTTGATGATTGTTGGTAGGTGGATGGCGATGTTCCAATCTCAGCTCTTTCTCAATCCTTGACTGCAGCTGCTTCACTTGTAAATTGTCCTTTTTGTTAACAGTTAACATTCTCAATAAATTAATGAGAAACACTGTCCACTTTACTTTGAGTTATTTTTCAGTTAATGATTTCGAATTCGCGATAACGAAAATAAAGTTTTACTGGTTAATTTGTTCACTATCCGGCTCGAAGGACCATAAAAAAATGTCTTTGGTTTTAAGGCGATAGCTACTTATTTTTTATATTAAATAAAGTTAGCCCTTCTTCAAGTTGTAAGTCCGAATATACATTTATCATGCACGTTAAAATTATTCCTAGACTTATTGATAACGATAAATTTCGTAAACAACTCAATCTACTGGTTTAAGGAAAGAAATTAATAGACACAATTCACTTAAACGTTAATTTATTAAAATTTATTTTTAAATAGTGGATAATGAATAAAATGAGTTTAAAGTGTGACTTGAAAAATTGAGTAGAGCTTACAAATAACGACTTGCTCTCTCAAATGTGGCTAGGTAACTGCATAATAATTCAGTTTTTACATTTTACACATGCCGACCATATATTTTTGAGTTAACAATGATATTTTATTTTCGCTAGCGAAGAAACAAAATTCTACATTTATAATGTTTGTAATATAATTTATATAAATTGAAAAAGAGCTTAAAAAACAAGTAATCTCTTTTCCTTGATATTAATTATAAATTATTTATTTTGTGTTAATATTAGAATTTAACACTGAACATGTAGTATACTATAATTTCAAATGATATCGATAAATGTATTTTGCACTATAGAAGTAGAAAATAATGTCATTTTTATCTTTATATCTTCGTTTGCTATTCGCTTTTTGTAAAATTCAGTATTATAATATTTAGTTTTCCAAACTAAAGTTTCTTCTTGTACTTCTGAATAGTGGTACAAAAAATAAAAATGTATACTATATTGTAGTCTGTAAAAACATCATTCTTTGCAAGTTGATGGAGGCGATTTTTATTTTTTGACGAAATTTAGATGACAAATTACTGGAGGATTATACTGGGGGAGCATCAAAACGAGTTATTAGAACCTAAAACAATTAATTTTAGTTCAAAGAACCTCTATTTGTTATAATGTTTTAAAGAAATTTAAGTTTAAACTAAATGACAGGTTCACACAGACCCTGTATGTGCTCCGAGGGTTAATATAATTAAGAATAGAAAAAACATTTTTTGATGAAAAATAAATTATCTTTTCAGCGAAAGGTATCGAGATTTAATTCAAGCCGCAGACACTATTGCAGAAATGAAAGAAACATCAGAATGTGTTGTTTCAAGAATTTGCGACATACAAAACACGTTTCAATATTTACAACAAAAATATTTAATCGGATTCAAAATGGAACCAGATAAACAAATGTTAACAAGGTATTTTTTTAACTAAAGTCACTACAAGAAATTATTATTAATATTTTTAATAATTAAAGAGTGCGCTGTAAAAAAGCTGTATTCGCCAAAATGACACTTTAACTTTTTGAGTTAAATATTAATAAAAGATTGTTTATAATGATAAAAAAAATTTGTCCAAGGAGAATTTTCTTACTGATTCAAGCGTATGTTGGACGAAAAAAGATTTATGACGTTAAATGTCAAGAAAATCTAACCAATCAATTATTGGTGGATACGGCTTTCTTACAGCGCATTCTTCAATTGTACATAATAATTATACACTTACAGCATCCACGGATACATTGAAAAAAATTATTGCTTTAAGAGAAGAATTTCTCTTCTACAATCCTCTTAGATTTTCGACTTCAAATAAAAAAATCGGACAAGCACGAGTTTTACTCACACAAAAACCTGGGGTTCCGTACACAAAATGACCTTTTTGTATATTGCTTCCTCTTAACGGAAGCTTTATAGTGATGTCAATTTCCGCACTTCTTAGAATCAATTATTTTTACAAATTTTCAAGTATAGTATATGGGTGAATTGCAAATGGGCGAATGCACACACAAAGAGGGGAGTTGGTTTAAAGTATATTATACAAAATGCAATTTTTTTAAAATAAAATTTAGTTTTAACTATCTACTCAAAGCTAATATTTAAAACTTCCGTTTATTTATTACAAGTACACTGAGAAAAAATAGGGCACGTTGCAGCACATTTTCGATTAAAGTTACGCGACTCAGCCCTGAGTTCCGCTGCACACTTTTCTAGGGCGCATAGCGCGCCCCAGACTTGAGGTTTTTTGAAAGAAGTGTGTAACACGCTCGTCTGGGGAGCGCTACGTGCCCCACAAGTGTTGTAGCAGAACTCAGGGCTGAGTCGCGCAACAATACTCGAAAATGTGCTGCAACGCGCCCTCTTTTTTCTCAGTGTAGGAAGTAATAAATTTATATACTTAAATATTTATCTACGACTTGGTTTATGAAAATAGGATTTATTTTCAGGGTTACTAGTTAATACTCGGGGGTTTGCTAGGATCGTTCTTTCATATTTTCACTTTTCTGTTTCCTCACTTAGTAATATTTTCAACAACTGAGCCTTCCAATTCTATAGCTCGCCCGACACTCGGAGACACGCCCTAATTCCAGTGGCATATAAGTCGATGGTTCCTAAATGAAAACATATTATTCGCTAGAGGATTTATAAAACACGTAACTTACGAAAACAAATAGAAAATATGCTTATTTAAAATGACAGTTTTTTGAAAGCTATGTAACAATTTTTAATATTTATTATTTTTAAAGTGTAAACAAATGGCAAAAAATAAGTTAATAAAATTGTTTTATTACAGCTAAATTAACTTTGAATAATAAAAATTCTTTATTTTGGCATTTTATATTGGCTGAAAATAAATAACAAAATTTTTAAAAATTGGCCTAAAAACCATTTTAAATGAATAACGCTTTTTCTGTTTCTTTTCGTGAGTTACGTGTTTTATAATTTCTCTCGCGAATAATGTGTTTTCATTTAGGAGCCATACCTATAATTAAATCTGTTATAAATTTAACTATATTTAAGCTATAGTTAAAAAAATATAGGTCAAATTAAATTTGACGTAATTTAAGAGCTAACGTGGAGACCACTGTTTAACCTATAGGTCAAAAATAGGTCAATTTTCAAATAAGTTTTGACTGCCCCTTTGGGGAAAGGGCGCCCTTACAGAATCTTGAAACAGCGGCGGCGATTGCCATAAATTGTGAGAGAAGATCGGGTTAATGGGAGTTTATTCGTCAAATTTTGACGTGAATATAAAAACTACCCTTAAAAAAGACCTACATTTTTAGAGCAGAAGAAATTGTTTGTTATTTTTTGACATATTTATAGGACAAAATTGTTATTCAAATAGACCTAAATTTTCGGGGAAGAACAGGCTAGAAAGAATTTATCGTTACGTTTAGGCCGTTATTGCATCTTTTTCTGACTTGTAGATAAAAAAGTAGGTCAAATTAGACGTCAATCACATAAGTTTTAACGGCCCCTTTGGGAAAGGTCCTATGACGGGAAGTTATGTTAAATATACTATAGCCATTTGTGTCCAACTTCAGAGTTTTGAAACAGCGCCGGCGATATCTTTTTATGAGATAGACAGTAGGGTGACCGTTATTTTGCAAAAGTTGGAATTTCTTAGGTCGCCGGGCAGAATTTGCTTTAGAATGTGAAAAAAATGAGCTATGCACAAGAAAAGACTAATCAATCAATATTAACCCGTGCCATCGAAGGGTTAAAGTTTAAATGGGGTTTAACATAGGATTAGTGCACTTTTATACATTTTGTATGAGAACTTTTTTTTAAATTAATCTTTTACCTTAGCGACATTCATATTTATGGTTTTTGATGTGCTGAACACGAATCCGATGTTAAAAATAAGGTTTGACTGCTTCCAGCTGTCAAAAAAGCTGTCAACCTTTTTAAGACGACAGTTTTTGTTTCAATTTAGACAGTGTTTGTGTTTAATTTAGTAAATCAGACCGAATTTTGCTCATATAAAAATATTTTAGAATTAACACGGTCAAACTAAATAGTAATATGTAATATTGACAGTTGATAGCTGTCAATTAAACTGTCAAACTTTTAAAAACGAGAGTTTTTGACTGTTTTTATATTAAATTGCTCAAAAAAAAATATTTTCAGGGTATTGAGGTAAACCTGAATAGAAATATGTAAAGATGGTTGACAACAGTCAATTCAGATGTCATACATTTAAACGGAGACTTTTTGCATGTAATTACTTGTATACAAGTGTTTTTAAAAACACTGAGGTTAATCATATTAGCGACATGTATTTTTCACAATAAGCAGCAGTCAAAAAATTAATAAGAGAATTTTACTTTTTAACCATAAAAGTTTAATTTGTAAGTAAGTACCTTTTTTCCATAAATTTGCTAGAAAAGTTTGACATCTTAATAGACAGTTGTCAACTGTCAAATTTACATATTTCTATTCAGGTTTACCTCAATACCCTGAAAATATTTTTCTTTGAGCAATTTAATGTAAAAACTGTCAAAAACTCTCGTTTTTAAAAGTTTGACAGTTTAATTGACAGCTGTTAACTGTTAATATTACATATTACTATTTAGTTTGACCTTGTTGTTTTAAAATATTTTTATTTGAGCAAAATTTGGTCTAATTTACTAAATTAAACACAAAAACTGTCTAAATTGACACAAAAACTGTCATTTTAAAAAGATTGACAGCTTTTTTGACAGCTGGATGCTGTCAAACCTTATTTTTGACATCTGATTCGTGTTCAGCACATCAAAAACCATAAATATCAATGTCGCTAAGGCAAAAGATTGATTAAAAAAAGTTCTCATACAAAATGTATAAAAGTGCACTAATGCACAACCTTTGTTGAATGCGTCAGATTTTGCTTGACGTAAGCAGAAGCTTTGAGCAAAACGCCAAATTGTTCAAAGTCATACGTTACAAAATTTGGCGCCCAACGTGGGACCAATTAATTTTTAAATAATAGAATTAATAAACTTTACTCTACTCGACCCAGCAAACTAAAACCTCACACCTCTGAGTTTCTCTCTCGCTCAGAGGGAACTCTGCCCAAACAAAATTGACAGCAGAAAAGCCAACGGCGAGAAACGACTGGCACAATATTGCTCAAACGACTTACCCACGACGAATCGGCTCAACAACTTCTCGTAGGGTTCTCCCTGGCTTCGGCTCGATCACGTCGATGGCGTTGGCGTAATCAAAGAAAAAGAACTGGATAATCCCAGGAAGATAAATAATACACACTTGTTTTCTACGTCCACTAATTAATTTATTAATCATCCCTGAGCTTTACGCTCCAATTCGAACACACAAATTCCCACTACAAATTTAGTATAACTCTAAATCTCCACTCTCAAAAACGACAAAAATTGTTTACGGCGAAGGACTCTCGTACCGGCGCGGCAAAGCAATTTTTCTACTATTCCACACAATTACACAATGGCGGCGAAAGTATTTTACTTGTTGTGTCTTGGCTCTCTCCCCACGTGCTCGTCTTCTTCATCTCTTCTAACTTTCTCGTTCCACTGGCTCTCTTCTCTCTGTCTCTTACTACTCACTTGTAGTGATGCATGTCGAGCAGATAGATGTCATTTGTTTTTTCGTCTCCTTTCATAAAGGAAGTGAGATAAAACTATAAAATTCAATTGTTTTAATTGTTATTTTAACGATTTTCTCGACTTTAACGAGAAGTTGTCGATCAAGACTCGCTCGACATGCAACACTACTCACTTGGGCCCTGCCCTCTGTCACTTTCTCTCCTACTAACTAGCCGCGCGACACACATTCACTACTGATAGTGGATCACTCGGCAGTTTCGACTTTCTAAATTATCATAACAATTAGCGATCACGGTTCGGGGATAAATCCGACAGCTGACGTGACGATTCAGATTGTCGAACAACAGGAGACGATAATCCACAACGTCACAGTTTATGAAATTAAAAAAAAATTTTATCGTTATGATTATTATCTATATATTTCTTTTAAGATAAAGGCTCCAGAATGAAAAATCCATAGCGGGCCGGAAAAATTGTTTATAATTTTTGTTGTGAACAAATATAGTAATTAAGAAATTCAATGTTCAGGCAGGTTCATTCAAAAAAATTTTTTTATGTAATTTTAACAATATTATAGCGTAATTATCTCATTTAATCATTTTTTTGTAATTTATAGAAATTTATGGAAATTTAAGAAAATTTATAGAAATTGTCGCGATAATTAATAAAAATATGTAAAGTTTACATTATTTTTAAAAATTCGGAATTTGGTAATTTATTGAAATTTTCGAGGTAATTTATGAAAATTTATAGAAAGTTGTGCGACAATGAACAGTAAATTGTTGCAAAATTAGTAATTAAGAAAAAACATTCGGAATTATATGGAAATTTATGTGGTAATTTATAGAAATTTATGCTGCAATTTGAACCCCTTGATGCAAGAACCAGACATAGACCATTGAGATTAAATGGGATGCGTCTGGTTCTTGCATCAAGGGGTTCATTTATAGAAATTGATTTTGTTACTCATTATTTACCTGAATTAAAAATTTTCGTTACACTTATGAGTTCTTCAGCGACACAGTTTAATACAGAAAAGCCTTACTATGAAAAAGTGATTAGACCATGACGCACACGAAAAACTAATTTTTTTAGCTATTATCATCGATTTCAAAAATTCTTTTTCTCCACGTCTTTTGTTTTCACTTACTTTATACTACTAAACTTGTTTTGAGGTAAAATATAAATAATTATTCATTTTATTGCAAAAATTTGATGATTGGACCATGACGATTCTGTGATTCCCTATGCAACTTTCATGCTTATAACACATATAAAACAGAAAAAAAAATTTTAATTGATTTATTTTTTAGTAATTTACTTAGGAGAGTTTATGCTTTTTATTAATTTTTAGTAATTTTTCGATTTGATTATATATGTAAACTATGCAATTTTAAAAAGTGATTAGATCATGACGTGAAAACGGGAGACAAGAAATATCTACAAAAATATTAAAAAATAAATTTGTTTTTCCGCAAGTGTTTTGTTTTTCTCAATTCTACTAACTTAGACAATAAGAAAATGTTAATGTTAATTATATACTTTATTTACTCTCCCTGTATATGTACAGGGTTCGAGACTCAACAAATACATAACACTTAAAACTACTTATACATTTACCTTACACTCTAACGCAACTTAATATCTAACCATATATCCCTACCTAAATTTACAATCTAAACTTAACCTATTTTCAATCAATGCCAGTGCCAGGGCTTCCGTTTCCAGTTCCATTATGCTCTTTTTGGCATCTTCAAACTACTTTATCTCCCTCCCTACGTTAACGGTATTACAATAAACCCTCTTTCCTCTTTTCTCTCAGACATTCTAGACCATTCATCCATCGTTCACCTTGCCCACTTTCGTCCAATATCCATATAACCCTCTCCCCCACACTTCTCTCTTCATCCATTCTTCGATTACATCTTTCTAAAACATGTTCCCAGTCTTCCTTTTCATACTCACATACTCTACATTTCCTTTCATCCTCTTCAATCCAATATTTACATTCTCTCATTCCTTCCCCCATTCTAAATCTACAAATTCTACCCCACCTTTCATTACCCTGTACCATTTATTATACCTAGACTCTGCAATCCTTTTCCACCTTTTTTCCGCATCCTTCTTACTGTACACTTCTGACAGATCTTTTCCTTTTCCCATGTACTTTCTACCCTCCTGCAGCGCCTTTATTCTTTCTTTTTCCTATTTTTTGCATCCTCCCTCCCCCTGTTTAATTAACCCCCAACATATCTGTGCGATCTTACTTCCTCTTCCTTGCTCCAGTTTTTCCTCAAACTATTTTGCCCTCTTCCTCTGCTTTATCACCATTTTCTCCCTACCCAATTCCTCCCTCAGCATGTACCCCGGGAAATTCCAGCCTACCCCCATCGTCCATCTTAAATATCTCTCATGCATACTTGCCAACTTACCAATCTCACTCCATCCCCATACTTCCACTCCATAGCTCACTATTGACCACACTAATGCATCAAACAACCACACTCTCTTTTTCCAATCATCCTTAAATCTCCTTTTACCAATTCCCCATACCTGCCCTAATGCTTTAACCCCCTTTTCTACCCTTCTCATCACATTCAAATCCTGCTTTTCATTACTCATAAACCAATACCCTAAATAACAAAACTCACTCACCTCCTCCACAATCTTTCCATTCATTTTCCATTCCACCTCATTATTATCTTTCTTCTTCCTAAACCTGAGTACCTTCGTTTTCTCTACATTCACACTTAGGCCCTTTTCTCTGACATATTTCTCAAATTCTTTTATTAACAATTTCATTCCACTTTCATCCTCAGACATCAATACCACGTCATTCGCATATGCTAAACTATGTATTCTTCCATTCTTCAATATAACCCCCCTTCCCTCTTTTTCTCATTCTCTCCTCCAGATCCGCTATCAACATATTAAACAATAATGGACTCAGGGGGCAGCCCTGCCTCAAGCCTCTGCCGAACCAAAATTCCTCCCCCCTTTTATCTCCAATTTTTACTCTCTCCTTAGTGTCCTCATACAGCTCCTTTATTCTTTTCACCAACCCATCCTCGATTCCTTTTTCCCTTAATACCCTCCATAATATTCCTCTGTTAACAGATGGAAATGCCGCTTTCAGATCCACAAAAGTTGTCACCATTTTACCATTAATCCTCTTCAAATTCCTATTTACTAAATAGTTCAGAACAAATATATTGTCCATCGTTCCCATTTCCCTTCTGAAGCCAGTTTGGTTATGCGGTATGCAGCCCAGCTCCTCTACTTTCTCCTCTAACCTCCTTCTTATGACCTCTGCATACACCTTATAATCAACTGGCATCAACGTCACTTCCCTATAATCTTGTACCCTTTTTCCATCTCCCTTTTTTATAATCGGTGCTAATAATCCCGTTTTCCACGCTTCCGGCCATCCTTCCCCATTCCACACTAAACCCACTATCCTCCACATTTCTTCTCTCACCATTTCTCCTCCATATTTTAAGCTCTCTCCTTCCATTCCATCCTCCCCCGCAGCTTTACCCCTTTTCAGTCTTTTAATCACCTCATTTACTTCCTACCTACTTATTTCCAACTGTTTTACTTCTACATCTCTTCTTCTGCCCTCTCCCCTTATTGTATGCTCCATTCCACCACTTAATCCTTTAAAGTAATTCGTCCAATCCTTCATCCTAATGTCCTTATTGATCTCTTTTCCCCTCTTCCTTTCTCTATTAATCACGTCCCATTTTCTCCCCTCTTCTATTGCCTTCTCCACTTCCTTTATGTATCTCTCTTTTCCTTCCTCTCTTTTCCTTCTGATCAATTTTCCGTGCTCCTTATGCCTTTGGTTATACTATTTTTTCTCCATTTCCCCTCTTCTCCATTTCCTATTTCCTATTTGTAACCTACTTATTAATTCCTTCGTTTTTTCATCCGCTATTACGTAGTCAATCACGGTTTGACCTTTTCCTGCAAATGTTATTTTCCCCTTCATATCCCCCCTCGTACACACATTACAAATAGACCACCCTCCTTCACCTATTATACTTAACATTTTTCTTCCTTTGTCTACTTCCTTATGTTTTGATTTTTTTTGATATTTTTCCTCCTCACCATTCCAATATCCCCCACCCAATTCTCCCGTCCATGCGTTAAAATCCCCCCTATTATTCTATATATTCCCACCACGTTTACATTTTGTTTTCCTATTCTAATTTTCCTGACCATACTGTCTTGTCTCATCCATTCATCTCCACTTATCTCCTTGATACTTTCCTTTACCCCTGAGATCATCCCCCCTAGAGCTCCTACCCCTTACGTGATCTCTTTTAGCTTCTTGCATCTTCCATTTGTATCCTTTCGGTAATTTTCTCTTTATCCCTTCCCAATCTTTCCCTTCTACCCATGTTTCGCTCATAATTATTATGTCCCAGTTTCCCAAATCCCTTCAAAAACCCTCCTCCTTATTGTTCAACCCCGAAACGTTCCAAAAAAATTAGTTTGATACTCCCGGTTTCTCTCCTCCATTCCCCTCTCCCTTTCTTATGCCTTTCTCAAACCCCCTTTCCTTTCTCTCCTTCACCACATCTTCTGTTCCTTCTTTTACAATCCATTTTGATCCTTTAATCCACAAGCACTCCCTTCCCCAGTTCATTATATTACCATCTTTTCTTTCTTCCCATGCCCTCTCCAACAGCAATCTATTAATAGTTCTTTCTCTCCTTGTTTTATCATCCTCTATTATCACCTCTGCCCCCTTAATTTACGCTTTGCTCTCATCATCTCATGCTTTTCCTCTTCACTTCCCAATTCCACCAACCACATTCTTACCTTACCCTCCTCCTCTTCCCCTCCTATTGCTTTCACTTCTCTAATACTCTTTCTCTCTAACCCCCTTTTCTAAGCTAATCAATTTTTCTTATACATTTTCTTTTTCCTTTCTCCAGTCTTCTTCATACTTTATCCACATTTCCCTTATTTTTGTCATTTCGCCCCATACCCCTTCCATCTTCTTATCTATTCGCATACATCTCTCTTTATCTTTTCTCCTAGTCTCTTTCAATTTTTTCCTCATATTGTCTAATTCCTTTTTCGACTCTTCCCCATTTTTTTAACATGCTCATTATTTCCTCGTAACCTCCTTCCTCTCCTTTTCCCTCTCTTTCCACTTACCTTTTCTTTTCGTCCATTTCTTTTTTCTCTTCATCCTCCCTTTTAACAAAATTTTCCATTACCCCTGCTGACGCAACACTTACCCCCCTCTCCTTTATTTCCTTAATTGATTTTCTACCCCTAGGGTCCTTTCCCTCTTTTAATTTTTCGCGCTCTACCTTATGCTTCCTTACTTTCCCTGGTGAATCAAACACAGCAATATCACTGCCCGCTTCACTTGCGGATTCCCCTTTACTCACCACACTCGCTGTATCACTTGCCACGCTTGTCTTCCTGCTCTTTTCCTCCGCCGTCTTCCCAGACTCAACCGACTCTGACCGCCCTCTCTTCTGCTTGGGCGGAGTCACCCACAATGACATCACCCTGCCTACCCACCTGCTATCCTCCTCCTTGTCTCAAACTCTCCCGTCACACCAACACACTCATACTTTCTAACCTTATAATCTAACCACGTTCACTCTTTTACCTTTTTCTCGTTTATACAAATACTCACTCACCTATGCTTTTTTACTACTTATACTTCACACGCTATGCACACTTTTTTATCACTTACTTTACCCTCCCTTCACAATAACCCTCTAAAAATATCAAAAAATCAACACTACAGTCACGGGGGTTGCCATTTCAGATATAAGCAAAAGTAGAGTAGGATATCTATTCCTATGTTTTTTGGGTCGCTGAATCCGAAAAAGTCATCTGAAAACAAGTACTTACCCCACTTAACCCCCTTAATACCTCCTAGAGGCCATTCAAGTATTACGTAAGCATATTTTTCAGGTTTTTAGACCCCCCCTCCCCCATGTAAGATTTTTTATATGCATTAGCGCCATTTTTTCTAATGGAAATAAGCAATAGCTAGACCCCCCTCCCCCTTAAATGCTTACGTAATACTTGAATGGTCCCCTACGAGGGGGTTGGAATTTTAAATTTGACGAAAAGTTGAGTAGGGTGGCTATTCGTATGTTTTTTTGGTCGCTGAATCCAAAAAAAGTCATGTAAAAACAAATACTTCCCTCACTTAACCCCCTAAATATATATGTCGGTATCGAGAAGCATTTCATTATTCTGTGTCCATTTAGAGCGACTTGATGACTATGGTGAGTCGAGTTGTACTGATTCTGACTCTTCAAACGACGTTAAAAATTATTCATTTTTTCCAATTGAGTCATATGCTTAAAAGTCAAAGCGATATAACAAATTTCAAAAGAAATAAGAAGATCATGAATTTTGTTGGGTAACTGGAGAAAAAGTATATAAGGAATCTCTTGAAAATGAAATATTATTGAAAGAAAAAGATAAGAAAATGATTTTAGAAAGTTCTCCTACGGAAATTTTTGAGTATTTCTTTTCAAAAGAGTTAAAAAATTATATAGTTGAGAGTACAAGAGGTAATTGATTAGATCTCTCACTCGATGAATTTAACGCATTTTTGGGTATAATCATATTTAGTACCTTCAAAAAAAGACAATCTCAAAAAGATTATTGGTCATTAGATTCATTTTTAAGAGGTGAACCTGTCGCAGCAGCTATGAGTAGGAACAGATTTGAACTAATTAAGTCAAAAATTAAATTCCATAAAATAAACAAGAGCGATAATTATAATTCTGATACAGTTTGGCGAGTGCGTCCAATACTGAATATATTCAGAAAAAACATTATGAAATTCGGGTTTTATTCTACAGCTGTTTCTATCGACGAAATGATGGTTAAGTCTTATGGGAGATGTAAACTAAAATAGTTTATAAAAACGAAACCTATTAGATTCGGAATCAAAATGTGGGCTCTATGTAGTTCTTCGGGGTATTTGTATAATTGCGACATATATTGCGGAAAAAATTCAGAAAAGGGGGACGCTTTGTCTAATTGTGCTTTAGGAAGTCGCGTCGTAATCCAAATGCTCCACGAACTACTGTCAAATATTCCTCTCACAAAACTCATGCGGTACTGTCAGGTCAAACAGAATAAAGGAGAAAAATGATGTAACAGAAGATGCTCCTAGAGGTACTTACGGTGTTAAAAATGACAAAAATAGTGGAATAAACTTTATAACACTTAAAGACTCGAAACTTGTTTCTGTTTTGTCAACAGCAGCAGGTATAAGTCCTCTTAATTCTGTTAAAAGGTATAATAAGGAAGAAAAAAAGAAGACTAAAGTTCCTTTTCCACATGCCTTTAGTGCCTATAACAAATTCATGGGTGGTGTCGATATTCATAACGAATACTGCAGCAGAGTAATGCCTATCATGAGGTCAAAAAAATGGACATGGGTAATTTTTATTCGACTCATAGTCTGCAATTTTAAATGCTGTAATATTGTAGAATGATGCAAATAAGGGCAAACAAAAAAGCAGCATTTAAAACTTTGCTATGTCGATTTCTAAGGAGTATTTAAAACTTAAATGTAAAGCACCCACATTGGAAAAAAGGATTCAAAAAAGTATTGTTCAAATATCCGCCTTTTTGAATTTTGAAAAACTAATATCATGTTCGTAATCAGCGACCCGAAAAACCCTCGAGTGCGAAATTTTAAGAGAATCCAACTAATTTTTGACAATTTTGTCCGCCATATTGGATCCGCCATTTTGAATTTTGAAAAACTAATATCAGATTCGTAATCAGCGACCCCGAAAACCCCCGAGTAAACATTTTCAAGCAAAATTTTAAAAAAATGTACATCGAACAGTAAATTTCAAATTTTTAAAAAATTTTGAGATTTTAGGCGCCATTTTGAAAAATCAAATTTTATATTGAAAAAGTCAACATATATTTTGAAAGTGTAACAATCGAGTGCACGATTTATGGTAATCGTAGATGTCAAAAAAAAATTTTAATTAGGAATTGAAGAATTTGTAATAAAAAATCTTTAAAAAATTGTGCAATTTTTTAATTATATGCAAAAAAATATTGTTAAACAATTTTTTATTAAGTTTCTAATATTATATTCGGATAGAGGACACTTTAATAGAAAAAAAAATTATTTGTCGAAGAAAATATAATATGTTTATTAAAAGATATTTAAGTTTAAAGTCAGACTAAAAATTCAGTGCATTTAGGGCTTAATGGGTTGGCCATTATTTGGTCATTTATGACATGTAGGTAAAAGAAGAATGTAAAATTACATGTAGATTTCGACATAATGTAAGAGACGCTTGTGGGCCTCTTTTTACGCGTTGGTCAAAACTTCCCTAAAATTGAACTAACTTTTGAGGGTAGCAGAAATTCTTTGACATTTAGGTCAAAACTGCCCTAAATTTGACATAAATTTTGAGGGTAGCGGAAATTGTTTATAAAATTTTGACGTTTACGTCAATACTGCCCTCAAAATTGACCTAAATTTGAAGGGTAGCGGGAAGTGTTTGTCAAATTTTAACGTGTAGGTCAAAAGTGACCTATATTTTGAGGGTAAATGTGAGACCGTTATTTATCCTCTTTTTGACCCAGAGTTCAAAAAAGGTCAATTTTGACATATATTTTAAATTATATTTTTGACCTTTAGTTCAAAAAATAGGTCAAATTAGACATAAATTTAGACTTAATCTTTTGCCATTATTGCACCTTTTTTGACCAATTTTGAGAGCAGTTTTGACCTAAACGTGAAAATTTGACAAACAATTCCCGCAACCCTCAAAATTTAGGTCAATTTTGAGGGCAGTTTTGACGTAAACGTCAAAATTTTATAAACAGTTTCCGCTACCCTCAAAATTTATGTTAATTTTAACCAATTTTTTTACCTTTAGGTGTAAAGAAGTATCTTTAAGGGCACCATGAGATCATAATCATGTCCGTAAAGTAAAATTCTGTTTAAGTGCTTTCTTTTAGTATCGCCTGATATAATTTACTAACTTATTACCATGCATTCATATTAAGAGAACATGATTTGAAAATTAAAATTAAAATAAATATAAGAAGTAGTTAGGGCTTTATGCGTTTGTAGTACTTTAATTGTAATTCATCAAAAATTAAACCTAAATTTCCACCAGTTTTTGGAGTTATGCAGATTCTAATTTGAACTAATTGTATCGCAAGTAGACCCTGCGTTACTACTTCTAAAATATCACCTATATTGCAAGCTGAAAGCAGAGCTTAAATTTTCACTCGGGTCTGTCTATTTGGAGATTTTAAATAGTGAACTAATTAAAACTAGTGCATCGATTCATCCGTTTTTGCGTAATGCCCGTATAGTATTTTGGAGAGCAACAACATACTCAAACGTTTCTAAGATTAAAAAAATTTTTTTTAACTTTAAACCTCAACCTTAAACCACATGTTCATTGATTTTATAAAATTTGTATTACACGCCAAATTCATGACTTTAATCTTGTTAGTAAACTGAATATGATAAACATAAGTTAAAATTTAAAAATACTAACCAATATTATTAATAACTTTATAAAAAATTAAACAATATTCAACAAAAAAATGAATTAAAAATTTTGTTAAATTCCAAAATATGATTTTGGCTTAAAAATTCGGATTTATTATTAATATTTTGTTGTTATAATAAAAAATTAGTTGCACTTGAATTAAAAAGTTTCTACAAAAAATATCACATTAATTTGACAAAAAATTCAAAAATTTGCATTTTTTTTACTTTTTGAATTTTGTGAAAAAAGTTCTAACTTTTGTTCCTTTTAATATTTTTTAATGGGATATGGCTAAGATTTTAAATTAGACTAATACCTAAAAGAAAAAAAGGAAAGTTCTTGAACTTTCTTTATACTTCAGGAATATCTTATCCTAGTAGGTACTATAGTTAATATATATAGTCACTAATGCCGAGGGTTCCGTACATTCGTTTAAAACTTCTACTTTTTTGGTTAAAAAAATTTAAAAATCAACTCCAATATTTTTCGCTGTATTTTTTCTCTAATAAAACGTTAAATTTTGTTTATTTTTGCTTCCCTAAGTACTTCACATAATTTATGAATGGTCTTTTGAATATACATTAAAGAAATTAAAATAAATTAATTTTTTTTAATATGTTTAAACGATTATTAAAAAAATATTGAATTAAGAAATTTTTTAGTTTATAAAATATGAAACATTAAAGATATTTTATTGTAATCTACAAAAAGAGATTTTAGTTTTTCGATGAAAACATCATAAAGATCAATTCTAATCACTTTCACTATATTTTGCTTCCTCGTGAGGAAGCTTTGTAGTCGTTTAATTTACAAAATTTTTAAAAATCCTTTTGACAAATTTTCTTCTTAGTCCAGTCGCCCTGTGTTTTTTCGTGCCAAAATTGATACCTGAAGTCTGATTGTGGATTTATATAGTGTGGGGTGGTTGTATGAATATGTATATGTTTCCCACTCGAGATTTCTCATGCTGCGCGTTATAAACAATTTTGAAGGTGCCGAAAAACAGTTTTTTGATGACCGTTCTTTCCCATCAAATTATAGGGGAAAAAGTTGTTAATAAAAGTTATAGAGCTCGAAAATACCTTTAAAATGATGGGTCATATGTTAAAATTGGTCCATTTGTTTACTTGCAAATGAATTTAAACCACTAAAAATGGCACTTTCTTATTTGTTTAATAACATGAACAAAAGTTAACAAATTCTTTCTATATTCTACAAAAATATACCTCTCAAGACCCTTAAGACATGTGCCAAATTTGAATCCGATTCGATATATTGTTTATCAGAAATTCCATTTGTTAACTAAAAACATAGTTTTTTAAAATGGAATTTCTACATTTTTGGCCGGATGAAAATCAATTTTTTTTGTTGGGTTCTCTTCATGAAATGCCAATCTATCAATCACAATTTGTAACAAATTGAATTTTTACAAAAAAACTAGTTTTTGGGGGGGAGAAATTTTTGGCTTATAAACAAATGAACACTACATCAACAATTTTTACTTTAACAATTTGGCATAAACGCCATTTGATTACTTATTCTTTTCTGAAAATTTTGCAAAAAAAAATTTTGATCTAGGTCAAAAGGGGGGGGGGGAGATAATTTTTTTTTTTCAAAAAATTCCTGAGCCTTTAATTATTAATATTTTTTATTTTTTTTATTATATTTGTTTAGTTGATTAGTCATACTTATTATAAAAAAATCAATCTAAACATCTATGCACTTCTTGTTCGTAAAAATATTTTTCAAAAGTATGCAACGTTCGAATGCAACGTTTGAGCAGCCTAGATGCTCTAGGATGCATAGTGGGGGACATCATCAGTCGCTCGCGCTAAAGTTGAATTCAAACTTTCAAATTCGTAAAAGTTGTCATAACATTCAAACAAATTGATGAATTTTGATCATTTTTTTTTTAAACTGGGCTAAAATTTTCTCAGGAATTCAAATTTTTTATTTGTTTTTTGAAAAATTTATAAATAATGTCAAAATATTAATAATTAAAAAAAAATTTTTTTGTTTCCTTTTTTTAATTCATTTTTTTCAAATTTTTTATTTTTAACTTCTTGAATCTATATGGGACTATGTTATATAAGACCCTGAACAATTGTCCGGATGTATGTATGTGTGTGTGTGTGTGTGTGTGTGGATCCTGTTTTTTGTGAACACGATAACTCGAAGAGGTTTCAACGAATTCGGCTGAAAATTGCTAGGAATATTTATCATAAAAATATCTCGAAATGAATTGATGGACATTAAAAAAATCTATTAAAAAAATTTTTTTTTTTACTTTTTTCAAAAAATTTTTTTTTAATTGAATATTAAAGTCAATATACAATAAAAATCTTCTTCTTTGCATCAAGACGAATCGATTGGTATATATAAAGTATAATTTGTATGAGAGTTTATAGAGGTAATGACAATTAAAGCAAAAAAATTACCTTTTTTTATCAAAAATTTAGTTCTTTCATCAAAATTATATTCCAGTACAATAAGATTTTACTCATTTTTTTCAATAATCTTATCCGTTGCATTAAAACGGATCGATTGGTATATATAAAGTATATATTTTATTTGAATTTATAGAATTAAACATAATTAAAACCAAAAATTCGCACTTTTATTAGAAATTTATTTCCTTCTTAAAAATTATGTTGCTTTATAATAAAATGTTAATCTAGACTTAAAAACAAACTAAAAATCTTCATTTAATCAAGACGAATCGATTGATGTATAAAAAGAATATATTTTATTAGCATTAATAGAATTAAATAAAATGAAAAAATTCACTTTAAAGCAAATTTTTTGCTTATCGTAAAGAGGAAGCAAAATGTTCATGTAATGAACATCTTAATTCACAACTTGTTTTTCTTTTTGGCGTTTTACTTTTAAGTAGAAACATTTAAATAATTGAAATTTTCCTTTCTTTTAATAATAAAGTTTTAATTTGTTTAAACAATTGTTGCTTTTAATAAATTAGAAAAATAATATATTATTTAGTAATTAAGTTTAAGTAAACTTTTAACACAATTCTTACATTGTGAAACTAAAACATTATTGAAACTAAAAACAATTACTTATTTACTAAATTTAGTAAATTTTAATTATATATTTAATAAAGCAAATAAATATCCATTTAAATATAAATAAAATTATTTTACTTCAATTCAATTAGTTTCAATAATTTTTAAGTTTAAAATTTAATATTTATAATTTAGTTATAAGCATTTAAAATTCCATATTTTCAAGTTTATTATGTATACAAAATTTTTAAACTTTTATAAAAATGTATTAATTTTTATACAAGATTTTTAATTCCATCTAATGTTAAAAATCTTTGGTAACAAGTTTTCAAAATTTGACACAAGTTCCAAACAAATTTTCAAAGTTTTAACAAGTTTACAAACTTTTAAACAAGTTTGACACTAATTTCAAAATGTTCAACAAGTTTTAAACAAATTTTCAAAGTTTAACAAGTTTTCAAAGTTTTAAACAAGTTTGACACTAATTTAAAAAAGTTCAAAAAGTTTCAACCAAGTTTTCTAATTTCGAAACTATTTACAACCTACAACAACAATTTTTGGGAGAAATTATTAAAAATTTCATCGACGAAGTATTTTGCTGCCTATTTGTTTGCCGAAATTTCAAATTGCGTCTATAAAAAGTAAGTTTAATAAATAAAAAAATAATAAAAATTAATTTCATTTGTGCACATTCAATTTTTTACACGATTTTACTTTCTTCTATTCTTTACATTTTCGTCAGAAATAGAGACTTGTAAAACCGAGTTTCATGATGACACTTGAATTTTTGAATAGGAAAAACGCGCGGTTTTGATAATGTATTGCTGCTAACCTTATTTTATTAAGCGCGTAGGCTATACATTTCAATTCTCTCTTCGTTAATTTCTTTTTTTTATTCCTTTAATACGTTTTACACTCATTCAAGGCAATTTAATTAATCAGAACCGATCAAAAGATTCCCGAACTATTAGACATTTAGGGGGGAAGGGTACATGCCTTTTTTGCGAAAAACGGCCAAAATTTGATGTTTTTTGCAGAAAACTGTATGAACAACTCCAATCACGTTCGCTATATTTTTCGTGCAATCTATGCGTTAAAATACATAGGTGTACCAATTTTTAGCTCTCTAGATAAAAAACTGTGAGCGCTAGGGGGAAGATACAAGGTCATTTTCCGTAACCGTTTTAATAGGGTTTCTACCTGGGTACGGAACCCTAAAACATAGTTTTTTTGAAATTTTTTGCAAGTTCGACAGCTTTTTATTATTTCAAAAGAAAGCTCAGGTTTTCACCTCAAAAAAGATATAACACCTACAATGGGTCGAGAAAATTTGTCAAAGATGTAGCGTGAAGAGTGAAACTCATCCTAGAACAGTCGTTGGGTCGAAAAAGTGCACAAAAGTGCAACCTGAAAAGTCTCAGTAGTTTATTGTAGTTTGGGGTCTTCACATAAGAGCCCCACAGTTTGCTCTCGATTATCAGTTACGAAAAATAGTGTAAACAATCGTCAAAGTTTAGAAAACGTGGTTTTTCGATAATCGACGCTTCGGGTTATATTTTAGAGAAAACAGTTGTTATTGAAAGTTGTAGAGCTTGGAAATAGCTTTCAAATGATTGGTCGTACATGTAATGTTACAGTAACATTACATGGTCACTGCAATGATACTGCCATGTCACTGTAATGTTATAAAGAAAGTTTATAAAATTACTATTATAAAGAATTTTTTCGATCTTTCTTTGTAACATTACTGTAACATTGCTGTAATGTTATATTGACATTACTGTAACATTATAGTGACATTGCAGTAACATTACCTGTAGTATTACATTGAGGCGGACATTTTAATATTACTGTAATGTTACATTGTAATGTTTCTAGCATTACATGTAACATTACAGTGATATTTCAGTAACGTTACATTCTACTTAGGTACTAAGAGAAAATATTTTTAATTGTACTTGTAAAAACAATCACTTAATTTTTAATAATAATTTATTGACAATAATTTCCTATTATATATTATTCCTATTTCTAAACATTAAATAATACCTACACCATTCATTTTCTCTAAATGAAAACCGTCAATTGTGCTTGAAACGAATCTCAGATGCTACAGAATTTCAACTGTTTTCAAAAAACAAAAGCAGCTTAAAAAAGAAAAAACAAATTATTCGAGAAAAGAGTAAAAAAAAGTCCAAAAAGTAGCATCAAAAAAGACTAAAAAGTAATAACAGTATCAAAATTTAAGAAGTGAGACATCATTTTTGGATAGGGTAGTATTTTCTATAATTTTAACCTTTTTCTACTCTATACGATAAAATAAAAATACAACAGTTTTGCGAAATTTTTATTTTTACAATAGTTATTGTTAATAGCATTTTTTTGTATAAATTGCGAAATTATTAATTATCTATCGCTCTATAAAAGAAATCAATTTGATTTTTGGAATGGATAATAAGGAATAATACTACTTTTGATTAATATTAGTCATTTTATATAATTTTAAAAATTGTGAAAATTATAAACAATTTATTTAAACAATCAAAAATATTTTTATGTTCTCCCAACATTTTAAAAAACTTTTTTATTGAATATTACTCCTTTTTTAATCACGAATAATCACAAAAAAAGAATATTTTACATTTTTTTTATACTAATGATTAAAAATATATTTCAAGTTTATTTAAATAAGGACACAAAATCTTAATTTGTATACCTGTAAAAACATTTTCATATGGTCTGCATTTAAACTTTTATCACACAGAGCAAAACGTCGGCCCCGACTATGGACGACACGTTTGCGCCTGTCACGCGTGTCACAATAATCACAAAAAGAATATTTTACATATTTTTTTCTTATACTAATGATTGAAAATATATTTCAAGTTTATTTAAATAACGACACAAAATCTTAATTTGTTTACCTGTAAAAACATTTTCATATGGTCTGCATTTAAACTTTTATTACACAGAGCAAAACGTGTATTTTTATTTTATCGTATAGAGTAAAAAAAGGTTAAAATTATAGAAAATACTCACCTATCCAAAAATGATGTCTCACTTCTTAAATTTTGACACAAATATCAAAGATAAAAATAAAATCTACAGGATTATTATTATTAATAACTAAAAAATTTTATGCGCCCGCGTACAGAAAGTAATGTACAATTAATTAGTATTAATATTAGTATGCAAGTTACTAAATTTGTTATTTTAAAATATAAATTTTGGAATAAATTCATAATCAAAATATAAAAAAATTTCTGAAGCATTAAAGTACAAAATTATTATTGTTTATATTTTCAAAAATTTTAATATAATTCTTTGCAAGAATTTCATAATTTTCTATACATTAATTTTAAAATTAAAAATGTTTATAAATGAATATGATTAGAATAGTTAGGAAACGAAAAATCAAAAAACAAATAACTACCGAATGTGAACAGATTACCGGCATATAACGATTAATAATATAGATACACTGAAACCTCCATCGAGGGATATTCGATCGAGTGACGTCTCTATTTTTTTTCGGTGACGCGGCAGGGAAGGGACGTAAGAGGGAAGACTTTGAGTGGCGTGCGTGTCTGTCAGTAACGTATCTATTGAGGGAGATATGTTCTTGTTTTAATATAACATTCATTTCATTTTTATTTTATTTGTTATTTCTTCAAATTCACAAACTTATTGACAAATAGGAAATATTACACAATATCTAAGCGTTGGTATTTATTAAGTATGAACGGCCCTGTCTGTTTTCGTTTTTGAGCAAGGTGACCTTGTTCGATCGAGTAGACACAACTCCCGAGCAGTGGACTCGATGGAGGTTTCAGTGTATTACTATATTTGTACTAAAAATAAGCATAAAAAAATTTCGTGCTTAACAGCTTAAATAAATTATGCCATCACGCTGTAGTCTTTAATAAATAATATTTTACTGGGAAGAGATGTCCCGGGGAGAATTGTCCTGAATTTGACATTCTTTTATTAAATAATATTTTACTGGGAAGAGATGTCCCGGGGAGACTTGTCTTGACTTTGCCACTGCTTTTTATAAGTAGTTATTTCTGGAAAGAGATGTCCCAGGGAGACTTGTCCAAACATAGCATTATTCACGTTTATTTTTTACATTTGGGGAGATATGTCCCTGGGAAGAACTGTCCATGGGAAACTTGTCCATTGGGAAGAGATGTCCCGGGGAGACTTGTCTTGGGAGATTTTGTGGGTGTGACTTGTACCAACCCTGGCGCGATGTATTGCAACAACGCTATTTAGTTTTTGATCATTTTTATGGTTATAAAAATGTTAATTCAACAGTGTTTTGTTCATTTCATAGATGAAAATAATAATTTAATTTTGAAAAACATAAAAATCGCATCTCCGAGCAATATAATTTTCATTGTAACTTTTTAAATAATTGTCACTTATAAATTTCCTTATCGATTTAATTCTATGTTATTACTAAGCACAACTGCTTCGCGAACGCAAAGCATGAGTTAGAAAAGGACACAGATATTTTGTATTTTTTTCTTACTCATGCTTTACATTCGCGAACGACTTTCGCGTAGCAGTTGTGTGTTGACCTTTAACTCTTTGCGGCATAGTGGTAACCCAGATTACCACCTTTTCTATTTTCAAACTTTCTCATTAGTTTCAATATTTTTTTAGTAAAATTAAATAATCTTTTTCTAATGATAAATGAAACATTATTAAATATAAAAACGTTAATAGTAAATACAATTACGTAAAATTATAAACAATTATCAATAAAAAATTTTAAAAAATTAGAAAAAACTGTTTTCTTGCAAATTTTTTGGTATTTTAAAATCAAATTTCGTACTAAAATGTTCTTTGAAAAAAGAAACTTCAGATTCATAATCAGCGACCTATGCCTAAAAAATAACCCCAGTAGCACGTAATATTATAGCAATATTGAGAACAGTGCTTTAACATTACGAATATACCCTCAATGTTTTCGATGTTACTAGAATACTGCTAGAATGTTCTCAATATTATGTGCTTCTGGGAAAGTTTCTGCTACGTTTAATATCAATAAATAATTACTGTTTTATTATGTAAAAGAATCTTGGATTTAAAAGATTTTTACTTTGCAGAAAATTGCAGTACATTTCTGATTCTGTAGTGATGCAGATAAAAATATTAATGGACATTCCCGAACATATTTGGTCTGCGGTTGATAGTAAAGATTTTCTATTAGCAACGAAGGTGTTCAAAATTGCCCAACATATTCATTTTAGTTTAAAATTTGAAGTAGGCAATGCAGAATTGACAAATAGTTATCCAATTGTTGGTAAACAATGGGGTATTATCAGTCACTTTAAAACAATAATTTTTAATGGTTGCAACAATTTACTGCAATCTTTGGATCTTTCGAAAGAGGTGAATATAATATTTTCTATTATATTGTTTCACTGTTTTATGTCTTACCTTAGTATTATTTTCCCTAGTGTTCCCTGATTTAACATTAATTGAGAATAATTAAAGTTGGGATGAGGTTAGGTAAATGACAAGGAATAATTCTATTTGAACAAAATATATTTGAAAAAGATCAAAATTATGCAAAGATGGAATGAGCACTAGCTTTCTAATTGTGAGTCTTAAGTGGTTTCTCTGTTTACCTTAAAACAGCGGGGTGTTGTCCTGGCTTGCGTCGTTAAGATTCAATCGCAATTGTGCAGTAATGACTTAGTAAGTGGTGCAGGTTGATGATTTACGAGACTTGTAAAATAGGCCCGTTGAATAGGTATTATGTTTCTTTCAGCTTTTATTTTATCAGACAGGAGTGTCTGAGGGATTATCTCTTGCACTCGGGACAACATGCGTATAGAGCAGGTTTCTCAGTAGAATCAGCCCTCCACTCTGCAGTTGGTAGAATAGAGGAGCAAATTGGCAGTGGGGGTTATGCGGTGGGTATCTTTCTTGATATTGAAGGTGCCTTCCCTAACACTTCTAGCGAAGCTATCTGCTAGGCAGCCAGAAAGCGACGTGTGCCCAAGCCACTAATTAAATGTATCGACAGCATGCTTCGCGAAAGGGCCCTCGAAGCAGAGTACGATGAGGCTAGGTTAACAGGCGTTGTCTCAAAAGGATGCCTACAAAGAGAAGTTTTTTCTCCTCTATTGTGGTGCTTAGTGGCAGATGAAGACAACGTCTACAGCGGCGTTGGGATTCATACTGGCCGAAGTACCTCTATATATTGCTGCGGTGAAAAAGGCTGCCCTTACTTTGAGCAGGCTAAGCGTGCAGGGAAGGTGGAAGTCAAGTGGTAAACACACTAAGCTTCCACGTTCAATCCTATTAATTCCAAAATTAAGTATGGTGCAAGATAGAATGATCAAGAGTGTAAAATTTAAACCCCGGTTTAAGATACTAATATCTTCCAGATTGGACTGGAAGAAGGGTTGTCACTTGGGGACGAGGTCTGGTAGACGGGCGGCTCCAAGATGGATTGCGGTGCAGGCTTCGGAATATATCGAAAAACTGGCTGTATTTAAGTGGCTGAGTCGCTAGGACAATATGCCACTGTTTGGCAGACCGAGGGTTATAAAGGGGCAATAGGATTAGTATTTGTGTGGATAGTCAGGCGGCCATAAATCCCACAATAGAATCGAAGCTTCCCTGGGAATGCCGCAGCGTACTAGACGAGTTAGGTTCAGTATATAAATCATATGTAAGGCAAGAAAGCAAGACTGACTTTTTAATGTTTTTAATGGCTTAGCATGTAATATGTCTGTAATAATTATTCAAATGTGTGATATGTTTTCAGAAATTTTAGCCTCGTTTTGTGACCATCGTAATAATAATATATATGTTTTACCATATTAACATAGTAATACTGAAGATGATCAGCGTTGACCTGATTGAAAAGCTACAATAAATATTACTTTTATGAAATTGACTTGATAAGAAACTGTTACTTACACTTTACATATGATATATTCAGCCACAAGTCGAAACTAAAAAACAACATCTAATTATAATTCAGTAAATAAACTTTCGTTGATCTGGGTACCTGGTCACTCGGGAATCAAGGGCAATGAAAAGGTGGACGTTTTCTCAAAAATACGTTCAGAAACGGTATTTTTAGTCTTTAACCAGCAGTGTCATTAATGTCGTGTCTGGTTAAGGAAGTCATTGAAAGATGGGGTCAAAGGGAACATGAGAAGTATTGGGCGGGCATTGGGGTGGGAAGGCAAGCGAAGACTCTGTTGGGTTTAGTACCCAACAAGAAGTGAGCGAGCGATCTCCTAAAACTCGATAAGATCAGAGTTGAAACCATTGTTTGCCTCTTTATAGGACATGGGCTTTTCAATTATTATCAGCATAAAATAAGAAATAAAGTCTCACCTATGTGCAGACTGTGTAAGACGAGTGACGAGATGTCGTCTCACATATTATTTGAATGCCCGGCATTAGCTAGGATCAGACTTTCCAGCCTGGGTCAAGCAATTATAGACCCTATGCAAGTGAGCAACCTATCTATAGAGGAAATACTGGACTTCTGGAGAAGAACAGGACTCAAATGGGTTGTTGTAAACGAGCGAGCAGGAGCTGGGTACAATGGATTCTTTAATCTAGGTGCCAACTTTCCCTTTTTGGGAATATCCAACTTAATCTCGGTAATTGTCTGGCCCTTCTTATACCAAAATTCTGTCCATACATTTCAGGATTGTTCGCTAAGCCATGCATTTCTAGAAATCTATTGTTGCAGGAACACTTGTGTTGACTCAGCTATTAGATCGCACGTGCACATATCCTCTTACTTATACGATATTTTATTACATTATTTAGAACAATTTGATGTATATAATTTGTTGTATATAATTTGTTAATACAATTGGTTAATTAATAATTAAAAATTGTTTATTTTTGTTGTTTACAATTAAAAGTTGTTAGAATTATGTTGTTTTTGTTGATATTTATTATGACGATTATTATTGTTATTTTTGTCTATTTCATTTTGTTATTGTTAATATTTATAACAATTTATTATTATTTATAAATTAAAATTGTTTGATATTGTTTATTAATAATATGTAAATAATATGTAAATAACAATATTGTTATTAACTTTATTATATTTATTATTATTGTTAATATTATTATTATTAATATTATCACTATTATTAAGTATTATTTTAAATATTATTATTTATTGAAAATAGGTTACGGTGACGTAACCTATTTTTACTATTTCCGGATATCTTTAAGGCGTCTGGAGAATGTCTTGAAAATCTAATTATTGTTAGGGTTTTTATTATTTTATTTTTTTATTCAATCATTATCATCATTTTTGTCATTTTAGGCCACGAAACCCTATGATGTAGGCGCATTGCGCCTGCTTCACTGCCTGAGTTTTTAATTATGATACACTGTAAAAAAATTATGTAAATTTACTGGTTACGTAGGCGAGGAAAAAAACCTATGCTGTGTATGTCTTTTTTACATGATACAGTAACTTGACATTAAGGTTATGTGAATCTACAAGTGAATTGTAAAATTACAACCCAGTGGGCAAAAAACCATCATTGTTTAAAAAACGTTCCAAAAACGTGTTTAGAACGTTTCATGTCTGCCAAATAATGTTCCAAAAACGTTCCATTGCTTTTAAAACGTTTTTGAAACATATAACGTCTTTGGGATGTTATTTTGCAGTCATGAAACGTTCTAAAAACGTTTTTGGAACGTCTTTAAAACAATGATGGTTTTTTGCCCACTGGAAAAGAGAAAGAAATTTAAAGAAGAGTGTAAAAACACAGAAAATGTGTAAATTTACAAAGAAATAAGTGAATTCACATAAAAATATAATTATAACTTATGATAAATAAAAGTTTGACGCCAAACCCTATCGAATAGGTGTTACGCTAATCGTTTGAAAAATCGTCGGGGGAGCGTCGGAAAGCCGACGGTGTTAGAATAACGTTGTTTTTGTTATAAAAACAACAATACAATGTGAAATAATTATTGGAAATAATAGAAAAAGTATTCATAGATAAAATAATACCATATTTACAGTAAATTAATGTAAAATAAGTGAAAAAGAAATATATTAAAAAAATTGTGTGGTAAACTGTGACAGGAATTTGTGTATAATTTCAATAGAAGTATCGTTAATATGATGTTATAATAAGTGAAAATTAGTGAAAAAGTGTTATTTAATTATTCACAAGTGAGTCTGATGATAAATAAATCAAAAATAATTAAATGTGAAAATAAAATTCTTAGTGTACTTAAGGGGGGAGCCTACTTTAGAAGGCTTAAAAGTAGCGCTTTTTTAAGAATTTTTTTAGAAAGGAGAAAAATAACTTAGACCTCCGGGCTTTTTGAGATGTTTTTGTACATATTTAAAGCATTTGTGAAAAAATTTTTGACATGAAATATTAAAAAATAGATAAGTTAAAATTAATTGTTGATAGTGGTGCACATCTGGACTTAAAAACGGCGGGCACGATAGAGTTATTAATGTTATAAATCTGCTCGAACTGTGTATAAAAAAAATCGCGATTTTAAGTCAGTGAACAAAATTTTATCTACTTTCGAAAAATAAAAAAATAAATTTTTTTTTACATTTCCTCTAGTTTATATGTAATAATTCAACAATTGGATGTATTTTCTAAAGATTTAAGCAACAAAAAAAATCGATTTTTTTTACCATGTAAAGTAGGCTCCCCCCTTAATATATAAACTTACCGACAATATGGCTTGAGTTTTTAAGTGAAAATAATAGATGTCAGTAGTAACATATTTCTTTACGTCAAATACATATTTAAGTGAACTGTAAGGCTGCGGTTACACCTCTGCAGGCAGCCTGCCTGCCTGCAGGTTGTCATGGTAACGTACAAGAGTAAGAGAGTCAGTAACTACAAACTTCTCCAGTACTCTAGTTGCTCCTGCCTGCGCAGGCAGGCAGCCTGCAGAGGTGTAACCGCACCTTAAAGTTCCGATTTTAGAGTTCCCACTTTTTCGACGCCAAGAAAATTAAATGTATGATTTTTCTATTAGAAATCTCATATAAAAATAATTATTAGTGAAAACAATGTTCATTTTTTCATAAATATTTGCCTGAAAAATATAAAGAGGTTTTATAGGTTATAAAAACAAAAACATTGTTTTGACAGCTGGAACAGTGTTACCAACTTAAATTGTGGCACACACTTACCTGTAAAGGTGTTTTTACAACATCATGCAAATGCATTTGTTTTGTATGCGTGGTTAGTCGCGTGGTGAGAATTTTTCTCATTTTGCGTCAAAAATTTCCGGCATTGCTACTTTCAAATTCAATAAAAAAAAAATTATAAAAAATTGGTTTAATATAAAGAAGAAGAATGCTGTAAAAGGTACCGAGAATATGGAGTTATTTTTTTTATTTTTAAGTTATAAATAAAAAAATAAACTGGGTGAGGAAACTTCTTACTATATCCGACGGATGGAGGGTTAAAGTTAACCTATACGCATAATGTGAAATTACATGGATTTACATGGAATTACGATTAAAAGTAAAAAAATTCTAAAATTCATAACTCGTAAATTTTGACAATTAAACAAAATTAAGAGGTCGACTAAAATCTCACAAGGAATTGCCCAAATGTATTTTTGTATCTTCAATATTAATATTGACCATTAAAAATATCAAACAATTAAAAAAAATAAATACGATTTGTATACAATACTGTGATAAACTAGGATAACGCCAACTGGCGGTAAATGATAGCACTACTTAAGTGGTGGTCATATATTTTATTTTATAGAATTCGATTTAATTCCATATATATATATATATATATATATATATGTAGATAGAAAGTGTTTAAAATCCATAAAATTTTTAAAATACTGAAAAAAATGCAAAAGTTTTTCTTCCATAATGCCCTTTCTTCAATAGGTCTCTTATATATAATTATAATCCAACCAAATTTTGAGAAAATCTTAAATTTCTTTTTTATTACTGATAGAACTGGTAAGAGGCAAATCCTTTTTCGATGCGTGGTTTCTATTAAAGAAGGTGTATAAATATTATTTTAGATTTTGTCGGGATGTTTATTAATGTGGGGAAATAAAAATGAGTAATACAGATTAAAAACAGAAAATTCTTTTATAAGAAGATCATACTTAGAGCTAGTTTTATGTGTATAATGTTGTTTTATTCTCAATCAAATATATGTATAATATATAATACAAATTAAAAACAACAGCTTCAGAAAGTAAATAATGTTCAGCAAACCAGAATAGTAATTTATAACTTTAAAGACATACATTTAATTAATTTTTATTTAACGAATTAACTAATTACTTTCTTATTTTACACGATGTAAAAAAGGATACTTAAATTTATACTAAAGAGTGTGAAACCTTAAAAAGTTGAGTCTATTGTTTAATACTTAACCCAAGGAGTGTCAATTTTTTCAAGTTCAATTGCATTATTCTTTTTTTTGTACCAAGTAATATTACCTTAACATCAACTCGTAATATTATTGTAATATTAGGTTCCCAAAACTCTGCGTTGCGTCTGCGTTAGTTGCTATAGCAACACATGCTAAAATCAACACAACGCAGTCATTCGCAGACAAACGCAGAGTTTTGAGAACCTATTGGACAAAGGGCATTATGGAAGAAAAACTTTTGCATTTTTTTCAGTATTTTAAAAATTTTATGGATTTTAAACACTTTCTATCTACACACACATATATATATATATATATATGGAATTAAATCGAATTCTATAAAATAAAATATATGACCACCACTTAAGTAGTGCTATCATTTACCGCCAGTTGGCGTTATCCTAGTTTATCACAGTATTGTATACAAATCGTATTTATTTTTTTTAATTGTTTGATTTTTTTTAATGGTCAATATTAATATTGAAGATACAAAAATACATTTGGGCAATTCCTCGTGAGATTTAAGTCGACCTCTTAATTTTGTTTAATTGTCAAAATTTACGAGTTATGAATTTTAGAATTTTTTTACTTTTAATCGTAATTCCATGTAAATCCATGTAATTTCACATTATGCGTATAGGTTAACTTTAACCCTCCATCCGTCGGATATAGTAAGAAGTTTCCTCACCCAGTTTATTTTTTTATTTATAACTTAAAAATAAAAAAAATAACTCCATATTCTCGGTACCTTTTACAGCATTCTTCTTCTTTATATTAAACCAATTTTTTTATAATTTTTTTTTTTTATTGAATTTGAAAGTAGCAATGCCGGAAATTTTTGACGCAAAATGAGAAAAATTCTCACCACGCGACTAACCACGTATACAAAACAAATGCATTTGCATGATGTTGTAAAAACACCTTTACAGGTAAGTGTGTGCCACAATTTAAGTTGGTAACACTGTTCCAGCTGTCAAAACAATGTTTTTGTTTTTATAACCTATAAAACCTCTTTATATTTTTCAGGCAAATATTTATGAAAAAATGAACATTGTTTTCACTAATAATTATTTTTATATGAGATTTCTAATAGAAAAATCATACATTTAATTTTCTTGGCGTCGAAAAAGTGGGAACTGTAAAATCGGAACTTTACAGTTCATTTAAATATGTATTTGGCGTAAAGAAATATGTTACTACTGGCATCTATTATTTTCACTTAAAAACTCAAGCCATATCGTCGGTAAGTTTATATATTAAGTACACTAAGAATATTATTTTCACATTTAATTATTTTTGATTTATTTATCATCAGACTCACTTGTGAATAATTAAATAACACTTTTTCACTAATTTTCACTTATTATAACATCATATTAACGATACTTCTATTGAAATTATACACAAATTCCTGTCACAGTTTACCACACAATTTTTTAAATATATTTCTTTTTCACTTATTTTACATTACTTTACTGTAAATATGGTATTATTTTATCTATGAATACTTTTTCTATTATTTCCAATAATTATTTCACATTGTATTGTTGTTTTTATAACAAAAACCACGTTATTCTAACACCGTCGACTTTCCGACGCTCCCCCGACGATTTTTCGTACGATTAGCGTAACACCTATTCGACAGGGAGGGGACGCGAAACCTAAAGCATATAAATTCTGGGTTGCATCCATTTGTATCAGAATGAAAAGAGCATAATGGCTATTATATCGAATTCACAAACGTAGAATCTGTAACTTTACGAAATAATTTGTATCGAATACAAAATTTAAGAAAATTATTTTCTCGAATTAATATTTGACATAATTTTTATTTTTAATAAACAATAATTGATAGAATTTTAAAATAGTCGATTCTACTGGACAATTCGAGCAGATGGCGTTTCGACTATTTAACCATTCTTACAAATAGCTATTCTGTTACTTTAAGATTATAATAGATGACGTTTCGGCTACTTGCTTTTTGGCTCAAATTAAATTCACCCATAAATATTTTCGACCAAATTAGCTTTCGGATAATTATAAATTCGCTTAGTTGCATTTTCCTTAAAAATTAGTTTAGATTAAATTACATTTTGATAATTTAAACTATCGGTTAAAATTAATTCGAGATAATAATATTCGATTAAATAATAATTTGAACACTTTTAATTTCTATAGAATAAGGAATATGTAATATTACTTTTCGGTTCAGTTACATTTAGGTTAGTTATAAATTCGGCTATCATATATTTCATTAATATTCACATTATATTGAACCACCATTCGACAAAATAAAATTAGGTTTAATTAAATTTCGGATTTTTAAACTTTCGACTAAATAAGAAATCGACTATTTTAAAATTCTATCAATTATTGTTTATTACAAATAAAAATTATGTCAAATATTAATTCGAGAAAATAATTTTCTTAAATTTTGTATTCGATACAAATTATTTCGTAAAGTTACAGATTCTACGTTTGTGAATTCGATATAATAGCCATTATGCTCTTTTCATTCTGATACAAATGGATGCAACCCTAAATTCTAAATCCGGAACGCTGACCACTACACTATTTACGAACTTAGAATTTTTTAACACATACTGAAATGTCCTGTAAAAATGTTGGTGGAAATATTACAATGCCATATATTCAACTAATCGAGTCACTTTGTAAGAAAATGTACAGTGTGTTTCGTAGTCGTTCTGAGGTGCCTGTTAAACGGACAAAAATAATGAATGTAAATCGGAAGGCTTCGCGGAAACCGATCGTGGATTCGGGGAATAGGCGTGGGTTTGGGATAGATTCTCGAAACATACGAACACGCGTTCCTAACGATTTTCCGCCTCATTTGCCATTCAGCGATTGAAGGGAAGTTTTCCGCGCTATACCTGGGTGTCCATCGCCGAAGACCTCATGGTAATTTCTTAAGTTTTTTTTGTAATTTTCTCTTTAAATTTCTTTTTAAAATTCTTATTAGTATTTATTTCCTTTCCTGTATATAATTAGTGTGGCGTTTAATTTATCAATGGGCGGAAGGTTGAAAACAAATTCTCGTGCGATCTAAGGCGGAAAATCGGAAGGACGCCTTATTTAAGAGGAAGAAATTCCAGTTTGAGAAATCCCTCTATGGTTAATAAATTACTAATCTGGGAATCTTAAGAGGAGAAAATAAGAGACCTCGGAATTTTAGCTGTTCTGACTCACGCCGTTCTCCTGATCCACAATCGCAACCGAGCCAACAACACTACCTTCTTTCGTCTGAACGATGAGTATTTTTGTTAATTTTAAATTTGTTTAATTCTATGAACCAAATTGAATGCATAATTTGCATCTCTTTTATATATATAAATTCTCTCTATCTCATTTATGATTATCATGTGTATTTATTGTATTTAATTTTTATGACTATGTGTAAATGTATGTGTATGTGTGTGACGTGATATATGTGATTTTTATAAATGTGTATAAATTAATTTGACTCGAGTCATCATTTCGATTTTCTTATTTGAACATAAATTTTATTTTTACCAATTTATTTGTGTTATTTTATTGTATATTTATCGATTTTACTTTATTGAATTTTCTTATATTTCTAAACAATTTGTTGGTTAATTATATTACATTTTCTTATTTATTTCGAATTATAAAATATTACATAAAATGGCGCCCGAACAAGGACATGAATGAGTGCCCGATTAAAAAAAAAGTATGAATCTGTGGAGAAAAATTGTGAATTAATTCTGTCTTCTTTATATTATTATAATTGTTGTTTCTATCGTTTCATTATTTACTGTATTTATTGTGTTAATTTATGCGAATTACTCGATCTCGCTCGGGAGTTTTGCTTGAAGGTTTGAAATTTGATAGACGAAAACAAAATAAGAAACGTAAAATGTCGCACGAGGAGAATCTCAAATCGGTTTCGCGCGGGAATCATGATCAGTCCGAAACGATAGAAGAATTACAGGACGAAATAGGTCGACTTCGTCAACTAACACAATTGCAAAACTTACAAATTATACAATTGCAAAAAACAATCGCAAATCATCCGGGGGAAACGGAAAATCAATTAGTGCGAAGTTTAGTGGAAGGGTTAAAAGAGTTAAGTGTCGATACAAAAATACAAAAATTCTGTGAACCCTCTAATCCCAATGAATTCATTGAACGTTTGGAGAAATATTTTGTTGCAAAAAATCTTCAGGGTAATCGTTTGAACTCTCTCGATAGTTGCTTTGATGGCCGCGCGCGGGCTTGGTTTGAATCTCAACGCAAAAGTTTGTTAAATTATAATGACTTTAAAACAAAATTTCTTTCTGAATTCTTTTCGATCCCAATCCGCGTAAAATTGAAATCAAACTGGTTAGCGAGGCGTTTTGATATTAATAATGATAATCTCCAAACATATTTTTTAAATCAAATTAGGGATGTGCAGCATTTTTTACCTCAATTAGAACCGTACGAACTGCATTTTACCATCATCCAGCAGATGCCAATTCGCGTTCGTTAAATTCTTTCGACGGTTGATTTTAACGATTATAATAAAATCACACAAACGTTATCGCAGCTGGATATGACCTTTCAAGAGAAAATAAGTATACAAAACACGAAGCCAAGAAATCAATTAGGAAATGCGAGTCGAGAATTGTCTAGTCAGAATAATAATAACGGGAGAAATCAACACCTTTCACAATCGGCAAGGAGAGATAATTTTGAGGGTCATAGAAATGGGAATAAATGTTCTGGTGTGAGTAATTCTCATGTACAGGCTGGCAGTATCGCTGCTAACACTCAAAATTGTTATGAGTTTTCTCGAAACACGTGCGTTCCCCTTCCGGATGTCAGTCGACCCCCACCTCCCATATCATTTTCAATGAATCAAGTGACATATTCTTCGAGTTCAAACCATTTAAACTGGTAGAGGGCGCGATTTATCCCTCTGCTATGTCGCGCCGTCTAATGTATGAAGATTTTAAAGAGATTGTTGATAATGTTACAAAGGAGGTGGATAAAAAAACTAGTGTTCAACCTAAATGTCCTTTGTGTCCGAGAGTAATTATCTCCGCGTTTTCAGATCCTATTTCCTCACTGATTGATGCCGGAAGTCAAATCACTGCAATGTCAGAAAATTTTTATAATTATTTAAAGAAATATAATAAAATTTTAGAATTACCGGTGTCAAATGTCCTTTTATTTACCGCTATAGGGAAGAAGGCAGCTCATGTTAAAAAGCAGATTTTATGTGAGATTAAAGTCGGTAATTTTCAGTGTAATTCGTCATTTCTTATTGTCCCGCACTTGTCGAACCCTGTAATATTAGGCAACGACTGGCTTCTTGAAAACAGAGCAATAGTTAATTATTAAAAATAATGCTAAGTATTCGGGGAGTTCCTGTTGATGCTTCAGTCGTATCATTCGGTAATTTATCTAAATTTGAACCGGAATCATCTCCAGATTCTGATAATATTCAATATATACAGGGTTTGACGATTCGATGGGATGATAATAATAAAAATCAAGGCGTGATAAATAATTTGGATTGTAAGGGGGATAACGCGATACTAGACCTTGCAGAAAATAAACAAGAAGAAACAATTAACGGAGATGCATTCCAATCCGAATTATTTATGCAAAGTGAGAAAATAAATAAATTAGAAAATATAAAAGAGTATTATTTCGTGAGCGAGGGCAATGAGTCATCCTCTAAGTATTGTGATATTATTTTCGAAGGCGATATACAAAGTAACGAAGATATACAATTTGTGAATGAGATGAAAACAATGATTTTTGACGTGGCAGAGAAAGAAAACGACGTGTCATTTATGGACGAATTAAATAAAATAGCTTCGGAAATAAGAGATTTGAAAATTGAAGAACGCGAAATGGTTATTTGAAAATTGTCTCAGTTTGAGAAATTATTTTCGGACAAGCTTTCCGTTGCCGATACACCCGCTTATCGTTTAAAAATAAAACAGCACAAATCAGTTGTTAAGAAATCGTATCCTGTACCAATGACGTTTAGGGATAGGACGCGAATTGCTTTGCAGGAAATGGAGGATGTACTTATCATTGAAAGATCCGATAGTGATTACTGCAATCCTCTCCGCATTGTAGTTAAAAGTGATGGTACCGTGCGTGTGTGAACTGTTTCAGAAAATAGCAACGGAAGTTTTATGCTGTTACCCATTACTGAAAATTACGAAACGGTAACAAAATTTTTGGTGAATTGGACTAAATATTTGTTCAATCCTATGTATACGAAAATAATGAAACGTTTCTAAATTTTACGTAACATGTAACTGCATAAAACTTCCGTTGCTTGTTTCTGAAAAATCCTACAAAAATTTCTAACAGTGTAGTCTGCGTAGATTTCTATGGTCCACTTCCCCGTTCTGTGGCAGGTATGGAGTATATTTTCGTCATGTATGACGCATTTTCTAAATATATAAAATTATACCCTATAAAAAAAGAGAAAACAAAAACAATTTTGAAGAAGGTCCTAAGTCTGTACATTCTGAGATGGGTAAACCTCGCAGAATATTATCGGACCACGGGACTCAATTTACATCGTCGAAATGGGGGGATAGTTTGCGTGGAGCGGGAATACAGGTGATTTTCTCATCGATACGGCATCCACAGAGCAACCCCGTAGAACGTATGATGAGAGAGCTCGGGCGTATGTATCTCACTCTTTGTAGTGACAAACATACTAAATGGGCTAAATACATAGCGGATATCGAGTTCTTTTTTAATGCAACTACAAATTGTAGTACGGGGGTTTTCTCCCCATGAGTTACATTTTGGTGAGCAGCCTGCGGATCAAATAAAAAAATTGATTAAATTTCCCGAGTCGGATGGGATGGAAAGGGAATTCCGAATTATGCTTGCAAAAGAGAATCTAAAAAAGAGTTTTGAGAATAGAGCCAAAAGTCAAAAGAACCCGTCGAGAGTAGAATTAGATGAGGGCGATCTTGTTTTGCTTCGTATCCCTAAACTGTCAGATGCCTTAAAAAAAGTTACCAGGAAGTTTTTCCATTTATTCTATGGACCGTATAAGATTTCAACGAAGCTTGGTAACAATTCATATGAGTTGGTTAAGATTGATGGGGATCGTTGTGTTGGTATACATAATCATTCAAATTTGAGAAAATATATACAGAGGGATAATATATAAAAATATTAATATCGATTATGCAATTGTATAATATAAAAAAAATTATGATCTCGGATTATAAATGTATGATGTTATTTATAAATGAATGGTAGAGAAAATTGTATTTTCGCTAATAACTATATTTAATTGTAATTATTCGTTATGTGTCATTATAATTGTATGTTATTCGAAATGCCTCACCGTTTTCATTGTAAACTGATTTAATCAGGATTTGTGTAAGATCTAATTTGTGTATAGGCCGAGTGAATAGTTGGATATTTGTAAAAAAAATGTATACCAAAATATGTCTACAATGAGAGATGCTTCCGTCAAAGATTCGCCCGAAGCAATGGGGATGATGTAAGAAAATGTACAGTGTGTTTTGTAGTCGTTCTGAGGTGCCTGTTAAACGGACAAAAATAATGAATGTAAATCGGAAGGCTTCGCGGAAACCGATCGTGGATTCGGGGAATAGGCGTGGGTGGGGGAGAGATTCTCGAAACATACGAACACGCGTTCCTGACGATTTTCCGCCTCATTTGCCATTCAGCGATTGAAGGGAAGTTTTCCGCGCTATACCTGGGTGTCCATCGCCGAAGACCTCATGGTAATTTCTTAAGTTTTCTTTTTTTGGTAATTTTCTCTTTAAATTTCTTTTTAAAATTCTTATTAGTATTTATTTCCTTTCCTGTATATAATTAGTGTGGCGTTTAATAGCGTTAAAATAGCATTCCCTGTATGCGAGGAAAAAAAACTGTACTCGGTATAGTGAATTCAGATTCGAATTGTAATTTTGCAGCACCATTTAAAATCGCTCTTCACAAAACTGTAAATTTACAGAATCTTGTATTTCTAACCTCAAAATCATTATTATTGTCTTACTGAGTGCAGTGAAATCACATGATATTGTAAAATAATTTTTATACAACTCAGGCGTATTATTACATTATTGACCGCTCACAGGTCAATAAAGTACCTTTTATCTCCCTAGGGCAATAATGGTTACTTTATTGACCAGCTGGGTTATATGGGAGAAATTAGCATGCACCGGTACAGGTAGTATAGAGTAACCTTAATACATACGCCTTTGTTGCATAATGTACTATTACAGACTCGTGTAATTATACTGTTCGAATAGTAAAATTCAGACCTTTTTTTACAGTGAAGTTCACTCATCCAAGTACTAACCACACTTAATGTCGCTTAAGAGCGGTTTGGCCAGTTGTTGGGTCGAAAAAGTGCAACCTGAAAAGTCTGAGTGGTTTATTATAGTTTGGGGGCTCTACATAAGAGCCTCACAGTTTGCTCTTGATTATCAGTTGCGAAAAATAGTGTAAACAATAGTCAAAGTTTAAAAAACGAGGTTTTTTTATGATTGACGCTTCGGGTTACATTTTAAAAGAAAAATTTGTTATTGAAAGTTGTAGAGCTTGGAAATAGCTTCAAATTGATTGGTCGTACGTTAAAAAAGGTTAATTAGTTAATTGTTTAATAATTTCGTTAATTATTATCGAATTTGTTTATAACCTACCAGAATTATTCCCTTGCGAAGCTGAATAAATCCCCAAAAAATATAACTCGGTCGGATAAATAGTTTATGCATATTTGTTAACTAAAAACATGTAATTTTTTAACGGAATTTCTCCACTTTTGGACATGCGAATTTCGTTTTTTTCAAAAGTACACTTAAGGAATCATACTTTCATCCTACTTAAATGGAAATTTAAAATTTTTTATTTAAAGCATAATAATGGACGTTAAAAAAGGGTACGTTTTGGTCACAAACAAATGGAATAACTCAGTCAATTTTCACTTTATCAATTTGGTCTGAACGGCACCAATTTCATTTGTTTACACAAATCTTAAAAAAAAATCCGACCTTGCTTCAAGGGTGGGGGTGTTATTTTTTTATTTCAAAAAATTCCTGACTAGTTAATTATTAATATTTTTAAATGAAATTTGCACCACCTACAGTTTAATACATGAATTTTATGTTAAAAAATTGAACGTTATATTTTATGCTTTTGTTTTTCATTTCTATAAGGCGAAAATACATACATAGTTTTTTCAACCGGACGAGTAGGGGAACTCAGTGGTGCGTGGTTCTCGACGCTACAATTGAATTCAGTCGTTCAAATTTACAAAAATGGTTACACTGAAAAAATTGTAGGCGGTTGGCTGTACTGGTTCCAGAACAACCAGTCTCCCTTTCGACCAGCACATCAGTCGTGCTGATTTCTGGATAGTAGACGTACTTTTTCAGCGCATGCGTTGTTCTGTGGACTAGAGAAACAGTTATCGGCACGGCGGTTGAACAGAAAAAGTAATTCTACTGTCTAAAAAAAGGACATCTGACGTGCTGGTCAGAAGGAAAACGGGCCGTTCAAAAAATACGTAACGCGTTTTGGGGGAGGGGGGGACAAGCAATTTGTTACGGTAAGGAAAAAAATGGCGCTAATGTATATAACAATGCGTTAATAACATTGACTTTAAAATTATATTAAAACGAAAAAAATTTTAATTGATTACATATAAGCTAGTAGCATCATGTGCACATATACACGCCGGTTTAATTCGCAAAATGTACTAAGATGACGATGCTACACACTTATATACGGGTCAAAATTCCTCAAGTGTCCCAAATTAATATTGAATGTTTTAAATCAGGCTGATTTTTATAGTACCTTTAGTACTATGGTATAGCACTTTACCTATAAAATTTCATGAAGTTTCATTAAATATTGTAGAGGGGGCAGTGGGTTGAAGTTTATGATTAGGTGTAAACAGTGGATTGTGATATCTGCTTTAGCTAGAATACAGTAGAGTAAACAGAATTTTGACCTATATGTTTTCGAAAGGTTTTTTTCTTTTTTTTCGAATAGTAAAAATTTTTTTTTTAAATTTCTCCATTTTTCCAAAATCAAAAATATTTTTGACTTTTTTTAGGAAATCGAAATTATTGTTTTCTTTTTTTAAATAAAGCTTAATATATGTACTTTCAATACCACAAAACAAAAATACCGTTTTTTCTTGTTTTCCAGTTATTAATTAATTAATAAAAATTAGTAAGAAATTACATTTTCTATAAACAATGACACTTTTTTATAAATAATTGTTAAATAAATAAATAATTGCTAATAAAAGATTAATTAAATAAGAATTGATATAACAAATGTAGAAGGTAAAAAATTAAAAAGTTATGTTCCATTGAGAAAGTTGAAAAATATAAAGAAACGTCACCGTGGTTTTCTCTACAAATGATTATTTTTAATGCATTTCACGTCAGAAATACCACAGAGTTGCAAAGGGTAGGCCGATTTTCGTGAAACTTCGTAAGATCATAATTCTATGTAAGTGACTTCTTTTCCCTAAATTAAAAAAACTCATAATTATTCAAAATATGCCATTTTTAATTTTATTATTAATTTTATAAATTTTTGAATATCTCTTAATATTGTTTATGCATTTTAATAAAATTCACATATTATTTAGGTAAAACTGTATAGTTTAAAAAGCAAAAAAGTTAATAAAAAAAATTGTAATTTTGAATAAAGAAATAAAAAAAAATTTTTAATTTTGTTGTTTACTTACTCCTGTTTGAGAAGAATGTTATTGACATATTTGGATTTCTTAGGAATTCACCTTTAATTTCATTAAAAGAAATTGATGGCGACTTAACTGGTTCTGGAGAAATTGAAGTTTTTGTAAAAGAAAGTGTAGCCGCGCCGCGTTATACCGCACAGGTCGCATAGTATGTTTCCGGAGTAGTCCATTGCTGATAAAAATAGGTCTTTTCTTTACAAAAACTTTAATTTCTCCGGAACCAGTTGAGTCTCCATCAATTTTTTAAAATGAATTAAAAGAATCCAAATATGTTAATAACATTCTTCTCAAAGAGGAGTAAGTAAACAAAGAAATTAAAAAAAAAATTTATTTCCTTATTCAAAATTAAAATTTTTTTTATTAACTTTCTTGCTTTTTAAAGTAAATAGTTTTTCCTAAATAATGTGTAAATTTCATTAAAATCCATAAACAATATTAAGAGATATTTAAAATGTTATAAAATTAATATTAAACGTGAAATGCATCAAAAATAATCATTTGTGGAGAAAAGCACAGTGACGTTTTGTTTATATTTTTCAACTTTCTCAATGGAACATAACTTTTTAATTTTTTACCTCCTACATTTATTATATCATTTTTAATTTAATTAATTTTATCATTTTCATCACAAGAGAAAGTATTAGTTTTGGTCGAAAATTGACTTTCGCTAATTTCATGAAATCTCGACGTTTTGGGATCCCCTGAGTCCGAAAACCATGGTCTAGAAAAAGTGTCTGTCTGTATACCTGTCTTCGTGTCTGTCTGTAGACACAATGGTGTTCCCACGATAACTCTTGAAAAACTTATTCACGGTGGTCTTGAAGCAAAATAAATTTCACCTTTCTTTAACAAAAAGAAATCGATGGAGACTCAAATAGTTTTCGAGATATTGCAATTTTTGTGGAAGCGCGACCACATGTGTTAGTGCCCGGGACGCCTCGCATAGTAGGATTCTTACACTTTACTGTTAAAAATTGTCTAGAACCTACAAATTTTATCCGATTTTGATGTTCTTGGTCTTAAATAAAAGGAAATAAATTTTCTAAGAGTTTCACCGTAATCCGCTGTTTCAATTTTTAATTGTTTATATATTTTTTTGTTACTCAAAGTTAACAATTTACAAGAATTTTGAAAAAAAGCGTGATTATTTTTTATTTTTCCATTTTTCATGATCAAAAGCAATTTAAAATAGTCTCGTATAACCACCCGATAAATAATAATGCATAATTCAGTTTATTTAAATAATTTCGTTAATTAACAAATAGATAACTCTGGTCCTTCTTAAAAAAAATTAAATTTTTTGCACACAAATTTACGTTTATTTAAGTAATTTATGTCTATTTTGTTAAAAAATAATGTTAAAGTTAATAATTATCATTGTTATTAACAATCATTAAAAACATTGTATTTTTTAGAGACAAATTTATGCTTATATATAAATAAAGATATTAATAGGTAATAAAAAATTGATTAATTAATTTTAAATTTATATTTTATATAAAAATATTTGTAATTAACAATGATAATTATTAACTTTAAAATTATTTTTTAACAAAATAGACATAAATTACTTAAATAACTTTTAGTAACAAAAAAATATATAAACAATTAAAAATTGAAACAACGGGTTACAGTGAAACTCTTAGAAAATTTATCTCCTTTCATTTAAGACCAAGAACATCAAAATCGGATAAAATTTGTAGGCAAGTGTAAATCGTTAAGTGAAGTGCAGTGTACAAAATTATAAACAATCCTTTCCGAAGGATTTTCATTAATTATTTGCAGAACTTTGGAAGTTTCCACACCACCAACACAATGAGTCAGCCAACAGCAACCACATCTACTACACCAACACAAAGATCGAATTATTCTAAAGTCGCCCAGAACAATTATTTACCAAAAAGAGATCATGCAATCGTTTTCGAGTACCTCTCTGAAGCCAAAAACGAGGAATCATCTTCGGGCATTGAAAGAACACATTGAACCAAAGCAAATTAAATTCATCTCTAGAATCTCTAACAATAGAGTGAGTATTTACCTCGAAAACAAAGACCTTGTAGACAAATTAGTCAACAATAACAAATCAATTAAAGTTCTTAATACAATCCTTCACATCAGACCACTCATTACAAATAATAAGAAAGTAACAACAAAACACATCTAAATCAAAGGTCAAACAAAAGAAGAAAAAAATTAAAATCAATACTTCAGAATCAATAACATCAGAACTAGATTGGAGTCAAACAATAAACATTATTGAAAAATCTACGGAACAATATCCCCTCGACTTTCTACAGTTAAAAAGTTTATTCGATACAACAAAAGGATCAACTACCATCAAAGAAACCATTTTAAACCACACACCTAAACTTGAAGAATTGATAAAAATGCTACAAGACATTTACCAAACTCTTCCCACCTCAGGACTAAAAAATCGATGTACCAGAATAATTAAGAAAACACAAGAAATTATCCCCATCGAAAAGGAAACAAAACAAGACGAAAGTGTATACAACTCCATGGAAGAAGAAGACCTAGAAAATACTCAAACAACTGAAGATTAAAAATAAAATAAAAATAAATTAAATTAAATTATCTAATATCTAACAATTCAATAATAAAAATAAAATCTAAAAATATAACAAATGGAAATTATCCAATGGAATCTGAAAATTCTCATACAAGAAAGAAATCCAGCCTGTTTGTGTCTCCAAGAAACAAATTTCAAAGGTAAATTTTGCGCAAAAATAAAAAATTATACGCCTTATTTTAAAAATGCAGTTATCGATTCCCGAGCAAGAGGAGGAGTAGCATTATTTGTTAAGAACAATATTTATAGTAAAGAAGTAAAGTTAAATACCACATTAGAAGCAATAGCCATTACAATCAAAATTCCTGATCAAATAACTCTATGTAACATATACTTACCAAACAGTCAAAAGATACAAAAAGTAGATCTAGAAAATCTCACTAAACAACTCCCAAAACCTTTTTTAATCGTTGGTGATTTTAACAGTCACAATCCAATATGGGGATCCCTAAAAATTGATAACAGAGGAAAAATTGTAGAAAAATGGCTAGATAATGACAATTTAATTGTACTAAATAATCACGGTGGTCTTGAATCAACTTTGAATGAAAAGTCTTTGCACATCCCTTTTTTTTGCTGATTTGGGTTATTTGCATTCTTAATAATGTGTAAAAAATTTATAGCCCATAACTTGTCGAGCCGTTTTTGAGAAAACTCATTTTGAAAAAAAATCATCTGTTTTTTATTTAAACTGTTACATATTTGTATCAAATTATGGATTTAAGAATAATATTAATTAAAATAGGGTCAGTTGGGGTAAATCCGGACAAAATACCTATTTTTCACAAATGACGTAAGTTTTTTTGTAATAAAAAGCAATTCTTTCGTTTTATACTGCATTAATTTCTTTCTTGAGTACCCTAGATTAATTTTTTATAAAATTTTATATTTAATTTTTTACATTTTATTGTTCGAATTTACCCCAAAATTTAGAAAATTTCTTTAAATTTGGGGTAAATCCGGACAGCTTAGTTTCTAAGAAAGGTTTAAAATAAAGTTATCTTAAGTATACTACTCTATTAAGGGATAGATCAACTTGAAAAAAATTCATACTAGATGTATAAAAGTTGAATCAGTTAAGTGTTGTAGTATCATAAAAGTTAATAAATTAACGATTCAAAAAGTAATAATCAAAAACATATATAGCTTTAACAAATTTTAATGGATTTTAATAAAACTTGATAAAGAAAAGTTTTTGGGAACATTGAATACGAATACAAAGTCAAATTTTGAAAATTCAAAATGCCGTATCCAATATGCCGGACTTTTTTAAAAATTAATCGAATTACACTACTTACACCACTTTTTAAAATGTAATAGAAGCTCTGTCCAGATTTACCCTAAGTTTTTAAATTATCCTGTTGACAATTGTCGAGATAAAATCATGGAAGTAGTCAGAATCTCTTTTAAAGAATTTGAGCTTAAAATATTGACGTCGAACTAAATTTTTAATTTGTAAATTACGATCCAACACCTGTTGTTCGTATTTGCCCTCTGTCCGGATTTAACCCAACTGACCCTAATACTTTTCTTTAATTTGAAATAATATAATATAACAATTTAAATAATATTTTCGACACAATAAGTCAGGTTTGTTTAAATATTACAATACATGTTAAGGCACATATTTTTGCCAATTTACGGAAATTATACCAGTTACTGTACAGAGAAAAAATTAACGAAAAGGTTATATATAATAAATATAAAAACGGCTCGACAAGTTATGGGCTATAAATTTTTGACACATTATTTAGAATGCAAATAACCCAAATCAGCAAAAAAAAATGATGTGCTAAGACATTTCATTCAAAGTTGATTCAAGACCACCGTGTAATGTAAACAATACACATTTTAATTCTAGTAACTGTAGCGAAAGCGCTATAGATCTATCAATCTCAACTCCAGACATTGCTCACCAATTCGACTGGTTAGTCCTATCCGATCTTCACGATAGTGATCACTTTCCAATAATTATTAAACCCCTTAAACTTTTAAACAGTATACCTTCCGCTTCACATAAAAAGTGGATTCTATCCAAAGCAAATTAGATCGAATATCGGCAACTAATTGATAATAAAATTAAAAATTTAACTAACCTACAAACAATCTCACAACAACATATCATAGATATAAATACAATTGTCTTAGATTTCAACAAAATAATAACGGATTCTGTAGAAAAATCAATCCCTAAATCTTCAAATAAACCCAAGAAAAAAAGACTCTCATGGATTAGCCCAGAATGCATTCAAATGCTTAAAGAATCTAAAAAAGCATATAGACAAATGAAAAAATACTCAACCTTAGAAAACCAAGTTAAATTTAAACAAATAAGAGCAAAAGCCAGGTTACTTCTTAAACAATCCACACAAAATTCATGGAATGAATTCACCTCATCCATAACATCCAACACCCCTCTATCGATATTATAGAAGAAAATTAGAAAACTAAAAAATATACCATTCAGTGAAGGTCCTCCTTTTATAGAAAATTCTTTGAAAGAAAAAATCCCAGATAAAAAAGATATATGCAATGAAATTGCTCAATCTTTTGCTAATAATTCAAGTGACTCAAATTACCACCAAAATTTCATAATAAACAAGAGGAATCAAATTAACTCAAGGACCAATCAAGATAAAATTCAGGATCCCCCAAACGAACTAGAATACCTAAACTCACTTAACCAAAAACTTTCAAAAGATGAAATTGTACACGTCCTCTCTAAAGCAGGAAATACTAGCCCAGGCCCTGATGACATCCCAAACGATCTATTGAAAAATTTACCTCAATCAGGAATAGACTACTTAACAGATCTCTACAATCTAATTTGGACACAACATGTCATCCCTAACCTCTGGAGAGAAGCAATCGTCTGTCCAATCCCTAAACCAGAAAAAGATCACTCAAAAGCAACCAATTATCGCCCTATATCACTTACTTGTAATTTATGCAAAATTCTAGAGAAAGTCATCGGCAACAGATTAAAATGGATATTGGAAAAAGAAAAAATAATAACACCCAATCAATTTTCATCACGAGAAAATCTCTCAACTCTAGATTACCTCATCAAAATAGAAACTGAAGCATGCAACGCCTTCGCCAATAAAGGACACCTTCTTGTAGTCTCAATAGATATCGAAAAAGCATATGAAATGGTATGGAAAGATAGAGTTATCCACCTACTTGAAGATGCAAAAATATCAGGAAATTGTTTAGAATTTATTAAAAACTTCTAAAAAACAGATTCTTACGGGTCAGAATTAATGATACTCTATCAAACAAAGTCGAAATGAAAAATGGAGTCCCACAAGGATCAGTTTTAAGCTTTATTCTGTTTATCTTAGCAATCAATGATATATTTTCATCAATTTTTTGCAATTTTTGCAGATGATCTCACCCTACATGCTTTGGAAAAGACATCGAAACAACAACTCAAGTCATGCAAAAAACCCTAGATAAAATACAAAATTGGTCAGAAAAAACAGTATTTAAATTTTCCAAGCTTAAATATGAATATATGGTTATGAGTAAACAAAATCTTAAAAAAAACAACACTCTTTCTTGATAAACACCCCTTATTAAAAAAACAAAATTTAAAGATTCTAGGACTCATATTTGACGAAAAACTCTCCTGGACCACCCACATCAAACATCTGAAAGCCAAATGCATAAAAAGATTAAACATAATTAAATCAATTTCATCAATAAACTACGGTGCTGACAAAAACTCAATCTTAAAAATATATCGAGCAACTATCCTATCAAAAATTTACTATGGATGTATTTTCTATGGATCAGCTAACAATAACATCCTAAAAATACTTGATAGCGTTCACCATTAAGCCCTCAGATTATCTTTAGGTGCATTCAGAACAAGTCCAACATCCAGTCTGTTAGCCGAAACAAAAGAAATCACACTCAATGACAGAAGAAAATACCTCTGTTTAAAATTTTCAAGTCACCTCTCATCTCTATCGGAAAATTTATATACACCATATCTTTTCATCCACCATGGGAACCTCTAACAATAAATGTTAACTTTGAATTTACTAAATATGATAAAAGTATAACAACATCGTTCACCTTCCAATCAATATTTTAAGAAGAACAAGAAAAATACCCAGAATATATGAAATTTTACACAGATGGATCAATAATTGATGGAAATACAGCTTGTGCTATCACCTCTGAAAGTGAAACCTTATTCTCCACGAAACTTCCTGAACAATTTACAATATTCTCCTGTGAAGCTTTCGCAATTTACAAAACAATAACACTAATAAAAAACAATCCACACATCAAGAAAAGCTTTATTTTTACCGACTCAAAATCCAGCATTTCAGCAATACTTAATAAAAATAATAAAAATCCACTAATTAAAAATATACAAAGAGAAATAATCGAACTTTCCCAAAACCAAATCACCATATCATTATTTTGGATTCCGGCACATCAAGGAATCATTGGAAATGAAACAGCAGATAAAGCAGCAAAGGAAGCAACAAAACTATTACTTATAGACCCCACCGCAACTCCAAATATTTCAGAAAATAAAAAATTTATCTTTAACAAAATTAAAGAAATATGGGACTTTCAATGGAAAAATAAATTAACTAAACTTCATAACATAAGAGAAAATACAAACGAGCAACCCCTATTTAAACCTAAAAATCGAAAAGAAAAAACCATCATAAATAGACTTAGAATTGAACACACAAACTTTAGTCATCTACATTTAATCACTAAGGAACAACCAAATAAATGTTCAAGATGCAACTCTCTACTTACAGTTCAACACATCTTAGTAGACTGTGACAACTACATAAGTGAAATAAACATTATAAATTTACCAGTGCAATTAAGAAACATATTAAATGCAGCTGACGGTTGTGAAAAAACAATTAAATTTCTAAAAGCTTTAAATTTATTTAAAAAAAGTCTAAACATTTAAACAAAAATTAAACTGTTGTTGTTATATTTCAAATTTTCTAAATTCTAATTTTGTAAAAATAATTGTAACATAATTATGTTTAAATGTTAATATGAACAGTCGCTTATGACCGATGTTGTTAAAGCGACTTAAAATAAACTTATTAAAAAAAAAATTTCTTTTGTTTGTTATGTGATAGTTAGAAGAAACATGATTTCAAGTATAAGCCTTCCAAATTTTATATAAATGTATTTTCATTGAGGGGTTACGTCACATTGAAAATTTCCAAAATATCGAAAAAACATTTTTTAAAGTACTCTTTATGAACATTAAAATGATGATTAAAATATTGATATCTCAAGTGAAAAGATAATTTTTGAACTGTTTAAGAAGACGTTTACGTTGTAATGGAAACTTATAGCGCCTTTTTTTCAAATTGTGCATTAAAAATCGATAAACACTCCAGCTGCCACAAATATCAATTGATCCTTTTAATTTTTTTCTATTTTGTTTGTTATATAATTATCTAGTGAGATACGTTTTATAAATACGTTGATTATTTAAATTTTCTAGACAACTTTAAGTAACGAAATTTAGACAAAAATAGGCACTTTTTCCTTTAAATCGATGCTATTTTGCGAAAATGCATTTTTTAAAAACATATACAGTAGAATTCCAATTATCCAGATCAATTGGGACCAGATCCGATCCGGATAATCGAAATGTGCATAAGAATGATAAACTTCGAATAATGTGACTTCAATCTGCTAATTAAAATCACATTATTTGCAGAGCAATGCCTCGTTGTCAGCAATCCGGTTAATCGGACGTCCGGATAATTAGAATCCGGATAATTGGAATTCTACTGTACGTATTTTGCTAGAATTTGAGCTGCAAAAATTAATGCTTTCTTATTTTTTGGTCTAGCTCAAATCTGGACCGAGTTAATGTGTGTTCACCGCACGGCGACAGTTTTAAACACACCATATCATCTGTCAGACCGACATTAAAAAAATAACCAAAAAAACATTTTTTTGTACTTTAACAGTAGTATAATACCCTACTGTATTTTAATTTTCTATAAAAATGTATATTCTTCAATAAAAATTGTTAAAGAAGTGTATATTTTGGTCGGGTCAAAGTGGTGTAACCCCTTAAGTGGTTATTTTATTTCTTTGCATATAATATTACAATATTAGAACAATATTTCTCTAAATTTTTATGAAAAAATATTGAGAGTTGAGCGACATAAATGTGTTTTTTCTCAGGCATTTGTTATTATAATATTGATACTTTTTTAAAAAAAGCTCTCAGGGATAGCTAAGGAATTATGTGAAGAAGCACTATGCAAAATTGCAGAACGATTGGTCATGTAGATTTTGAGCTATTGCCTATACACGGACTTCAAAAATAACAAGTTTAAAAAAATCGCTTTAACCTTTAAGGAATTACTTTTTCAAATTTCAAATGGAACTAAAATAGTCATAACTCCGTCAACTTTACTCCAATTGACCTTCAATTTTAACACAATATTCTGGAGAAATTATGCATTCATTAAAAAAATTTTTTAATGCAATAATAATATTTTGAAACCTTACCCCCCTTAAGAAAAAAGAAGTTAATTTTGTATTCTGCTTTCAGTTCAATTCCTTAAAAAATATTTTTTATTTTTTAGTCAGCTGCCAATTGTCTTGCATCCTTAATATTACTTGCTGATATTTCTTCAACGGATCTTCTCAATAAATTTATTGCATTTAGAAATCAGGCAATTCAATTTATAATTTCCAATGAGAATCATCATAGTGTCAGAAATCGTATAAAATTGAGCTTAAAAATGTTTATGGAGACTGTTTCTTTAATTCATAATTGTTTTATCAGTAAGTATCCTGTTATATTTTATATCTTTTAATATGTTTTTACAATATTTTTTTATATAATATGTTTTAATAATAATATTTATTTACTTATAATGTTTATTTTGCAATACAGCTTTAATATTTTAATATTGTACAGAATCGAACGATAATCAAGGATTAATTTCGCAGCATATTAATGATATTAATCAAGTGGAAGCAACTCAAATACTGTCGCAATTGGATTTAGATCAGGATCTTTTGAATAAATATCTTCCGTCAATGACAAAAATGCATAAACCTTTTGCAAATGTAGAATTCACTAATGTCTCTTTGGAAAATCTTAAGAAGAATGTTGAATCTTGGTTGGATTGGACAAGAAATTTTATTTCATTGGAAGTTTCACAATTACTAGATCTTGTGACATCAGTTAAAGGTGTTCACATAATTCGTGAAGAGGCTCTTGCTCTTCAAGTCCCTGAAAATTCCAATTCCATATGGGATGATCTCTCTCTACCTGGAGTTAATTTTTGGTCTCAATTTTTTCAACCTCTCCTTACAAAACGAGTAAAAGGTATTATAGATAATTTGTTTTACCTTGGAATTTTATCATTTTAAATGTAATTTTATTTTCATCTGCAGAATTTTCAATTACTTTTAAAAGCTTTGTGTTGTCAATATTCTATAAGTTTTAAATGTTATTAGAATTATTGAAAAAATGTTAATATTTAATCTTTTGTAATTTGACAAACAGAAATCGTGACTGACAAGTGGAAGAAAAATGTAACGAATCTTAAAACAAGTGTCACTGAACTATTAATTACAGTTTCGAATGAAAAGTTTGAGTATCCTGAACACGATTTACGATGGTTTGTATGGAAAGATTCGCCTACTGATATTCCGCAGAATCTCTCTAAAAATATGAATCTGGATCACAAAGGATCATTACTAATGAAAGCTAAAGGATTTTCACCGAATATTGTTAAACTATTAGAAAATTTTGATAAAAGTTTGTACGTTCTTCTAACTGACCTCGAACAATATTTGTACGAAACAGAAAGAGTAACACTACCATTAAACAATAATTTACTAGATATGAATATTTCCCTAGTTTCGAATAAATTTATAGATCGTGAAGAACTTCAGGATAATTTACAGAGAATAAGTGCCGAGATGATAAACAAATTTATAAAATTTGTCAAAGTAGATTGCATTATTAGGGAGGAAAAATTTGGCAAACAGGATGTGAATGCTATTTTTTGTGCAAGATTTCTACAGGCGCTGACACTATTGTGTCCAAATTTAAATAAATGTTTCACATTATCGAAAACATCGGGAATTGTTACGACGAATGTTAAATGGCAGGATATGTGTGAAATTTTAAAGGAGGAGAGTATTTTCGTTTGGTCTACTTGGGCTGAGACTTTTAATTTGAAAATAAATAAACATCAGGATTGGTATTTAAAGAGAGGAATTGTTGCTGGATTTAAAGTTGATTCACTGATTTCGGAATGGGAGAGGGTGACGATTGAAGAGGAAGCTGAAGAGGGGAAGAGAATTAAGTCTGAGATTCTTGTCCCTTATCAACCCTCGATTCATTTGCAGCAATATCTTTCGGCTACCTGCAAGGATTTGAATAAAATTGTACCACATAGTATTCCAAAGTGAGTCATTTTTCATGGAATTTTTCTTCAAACATACTTATTTTTTCACTTTCTCTTTATACATTTCTTTTGTTTCTCTTCAATAATTTATTTCTTTTGATATATGCCTTTCACACCTTTTCTTGTCTTTTAACTAAAAATGAACTCCGTTTCTATTTAATTTGGAAATTTTTATGAATTCTAGAATTGTTTTGAATCAAATAATAACCAAAGTGGTTCTGTCAGCCATTGACTATTATGAGAAAATATCAGCAAACCAAGAATTGAGACAGAAATTGTCGATACAAATTCTCTTTGATGTTAAGTATGTGACGTTACTGATGATCCCAAGAGAAAATAAAATTCTCAGCGAAAAATCGACAGCTGTTTGTAATAATATTGTTGCAAAGATTGATCCTTTTGACTTGGATGTTTTTTATCCGTTTATACACACAAATGTGAAGAAAGCTGTTCAGAGAACATTGGTAAGTGGCAGGAGAAAAACATTAGTTAAATATAATCCAAAATTTCAGAAAGAAATTTACAAAATCAGGCAGAATCAGTGTCACCCAGGTAAAAATGATTTGTACGAAATTTCTACGAATTTCGTTGTGAAATCCGACCAGATATAGATTTGCAAAAAAAAATTCGCTCAAAAACTCGTACGGGAGAATGAGGAGGAAAGTAACAACGCTAATATCTTTTAAACAAATTATCGAAAATACAGAATCTAGAGGTGTGCAAAAAGCTCGAAGTTCGATCGAGTATTTTCGAGCTTTTCATTTTTCGAGCCAAGCCGAGCCTCATAAAAAGCTCGAAAATTTTCGAGTACTCGAATGAATTCGAGCACTCAATTATTTCGAGTACTCGATTGTTTCAAGATTCCTTTTTACAAAAGTTAGCAGCTTTTTAAATAGTTGTCAACTGACAAAGAAATAATCCTAAATATGAACTGAATTTTAAAAAATTGTCTAAATTGGGTTAATAAATGTAAAACTTATTAAAACACTCATTTCTCAAAATTTGACAGCTGTGTTTTTTACATTAAATTTGTGATAAATAAAAATGTGGTTAGGTATACAGAGATGGGAAGTTACGTGAGACTTGAAATATTAATAATAAATATAATAATATTGGGGCAAAATTCCTTAAGTGTCCTAACTTAAAATCGAAAATTTTAAAATCCGGCTAATTTTTGCACGATTATTAGTACTAGGGGCTTTGTTGTTGTTGAGAGATTATAAAAAGGCGCGTTTCAGTTAAGATAGTTTAATACCGAGCGTTAGAGTTGAGATGAAATACAAACTCGCGGTCGAGTTAGTATATATGTGAACTAGCTCAAGAACATCGGTATGTTCAAATTTTTTAAAAAATCTAGAAAAAAGCGTTCAAGAAATGTAATACCTTAATAAAGTATACGAAAGACGGTAATGACGAATTTTCTAGTGGTACCATCTTTAACCCTCCATCCGCCGCATATTTTTTGTTAACGCGATCCGTCGCAGGTGATAAAACTTCTCACCTATCATAAATTAGTCCAAAATTGTCATAAAATGCCAATTTTTTTGGAATGTTCATTATAATTTCCAAACAACCTATTAGAAGTAAAATTAACTTTCATTTTCTGTTATATATTAAAATAAAAAATTAATGACAAATTAAATCAAGTATACGCGGCCAGTCGCGCAGTGAGAAGTTTCCTCACTTTACGTCAAAAATTCTTGACATTTTCTGCTTAAAAATTCAATTACAAAAAAATTAAAATAAATAAAAACACAAAAATTGTTTTAAAATAAAGAAGAAGAGTGTTGTGAAAAGTACTGAGAGTATGAAATTATAATTTTTTGTACTTAAAAAGTTATAAATAAAAAAGAAACTAAGTGAGGAAACTTCTCACCATGCGACGGGTGCACAGTGGGCCAGGCACCTTGTTTGCGTAGCCAAAATTCATAACTTCTAGAAAAATAGAAATTTAAAATAACTCATAACTGTTCTTATAGTTTTTGGGGTCGTTGATTACGAATCTGAAGTCAGTTTTCAATAATTCAAAATGACTGATCCAATATGGCGGACAACAAAATTAAAATTTGATTCGATTGACCTCAAAATTGATATTTAAGTGTTTTTGGGGTCACTGATTAGGAATTTGAAGTCTTTTTTAAAGATTGAAATATTTTTAGAAAGTAAAAACGTTAATAAGTAATTTTTTTCTAATGTCTATTTCAATTGACGGCTAGAATTAGGTGTAATTAAACACCCAGAATATACTACAAGGAGGTTTCTAATTCGATTTATAATCCCATATTTAAAAAAAAATTTTGATTTTTTTTTAATTTGAATTTTGAAAATCTGACATCATTTTAGTAATAAGAGACCCTGAAAACCCCCGAGTAACGAGTTTCAAGCGAATTTGAAATTAAAAAAAAAATTTAGTCGCCATTTTGGGTCCGCCATTTTGAAGTCTTTAAATCTGACTTTAAATTCCGATTCAGCGACCCCAAAAACCTTAGTATACTCTTCGCCACTTAAATCGAATAAATGTTAGTATTTTTTTGAGATGCCCATATATAGCCACATATATGCGGAAAATTGACTGTCATGGGTTAATGTGAAAAAGAGTAAGAACTTCGTTCTGATATTTAGTACTAGCTGACGTACCCGTCTTCGACGGGTTTTAGTTTCTGCTGGTATATTTGATGGGGTATCTACCCACTGGGAATTAAATTTTACTGGGAAAACTAATAATTAGTAACCATTAACTATTTCGTTAAAAAAATATTATAATTTTTCTATCAAATTTGATATTCAGGAACAGTATTTGTCAATTTTTAGTGCTTTATGTGTTTGTAATACTGCAATTAATGTATTAAAATTTAATCCTAAATTTACACCAGCATTTGGAGTCAAAGTTGAATCTAATTATAAATAATTGTGTCGCAATTAGACTCTACGTTACGATTGCTAAAACCTAAATAAAATCTATATGTTAAAGCTAAAAGTGGGACCCAAATTTGGCTCGGGTCTGTTGTCATAAATATTACATCAATAAAAATTAAAGTATAAAGCAGTTTTTAAAAAAAATTACTATAATAGAACTTTTTTAATTTGTTAAGAAAATTACCGATTTTTCCTGGTCAAATTAAATTTCCGGCTATTAATCGGTTTACCAGCGCAATTTAAAAGTATTATAGTAGAAACTAAAACCCGTCAAAGACTGGTACTGGTATATATAACATATTTTCTTAAAAAAGAGAATTTTCATAAAATAAATTAATTTTTGTAGCCATCTGGAGATTTATTAATGGCTAAAACTAAAAATCAAATATGTTTGAATTTGTTTAAAAAAATAAACCGGGTAAAATTTGGGCAAAGCCGGGAAATTTGTTAAACGAACATATAGACACCCTGCTATAGATTTGTCTTTACATTGCTCAAAACATCTTTAGAAGTTTAATCAAAAAGTAATATAACTTAACTTTTTACCATGTAAGATTTACCTAGTAGCTTAATGATAGTATCGTATCATAGGTGACTTACAGTTCTAGACATCCTGCAATATCATTTTTTTCATCAAATATTTATCATCATCAAATCTATTTATAAATTTAAAGCGAATTTGAGAAGGCACATTTTTGACGTTAGTGATGATGAAAATAACAATGAAAATTAAAATATTTAAAGTCTAACGCCCTTTATTTGTTTTCTATTGTTAATTTGGTTTTAATTAGTATTGTGTTTTTTGTTAAGTAAAAAATTGTACAAAAGGGTCTAGAGCCTGTTTATAATGAAAATAAAATAAAATCATAAAACATCTCCATTTTTAAAGTTTCTGAAGTTCTTTCAATTAAAGAATATTGAATGAATTGGATAAATAATTATGAATTACATTATTTTGAAGTCACAATCCTTTTTATTAAAGACCCCAAAAATACTACTGAATCAAGCTTGACAGTAATTAATAACAATTATAATTTTTTCGATTTTTTGATATTGAAAATATTTTTATACTTACATCTTAGTCATACTATTTTTGTGTAAAATTATGCTCAAATGTGACTAAATAACATGTATTATTCAAATATACAGAGTTTAAAAGCAATTCATTAAAAATGAAAACTTTGAAAATTTGCAATTTAAACAATTTATTAAAAACATTTTTATACTTAAATCTTAGTTATAGGACTCTATTTTTGGAAAATTATGCTAAAATGTGACTAAAGAACATGTAATACTTAATTATAGATAGTTTAAAAGCAGTTAATTAAAAAGTATAAAATTTGAATATTTGCGATTTTTTGAATTTTTTAAAAATCATGTTTATACTTTCATCTTAGTTATAGGACATTTTTTGGCAAATCTATTCTAGATTGTGATTAAATAACATGTTATAATTAATTATACAAAGTTTGAAAGCATTTTTTAAAAAAAGGTAAAATTTTTGAATTTTTTGAAAAAATTGAATATCTCCCGTTCTCATTAATATTTTTCCAATCTGTAAATTTAAAAACCTTCCTTGGCCTAAGGTCAAACATTCTGCCAAATTTGGTTTCAAACGGTTAAGCCGTTTTTAAGTGATTCGCGATCAATGATTCTGTGACATACGGACATACATACATACATACATACATACACGAAATTTTTTATTAGAATTTTTGGAACCCTGGATGCTCAAAACGAATAATTATGTGTAAAATTTTAAGTTCTGAGCAATGTACAGACAAAAGTCTTATCTTATATATAAAGATTTCAAATAAAATTTTAATCTTTAAACGTTCTCTAAAAAAAATTTATAATTAAAAATCGTCAATACCACAATATTTTGTGTAAAAACAGATGCAGAATAAGATAGGATTATGTATATTTTATTTAAATAACTTTTAAAAAATGGTATTTTGGCAATGTAAGCGAGGTTTCTGGCCCACTGTGGGGTGGAAGGTTAAGAAACCTAAGGGTATCGGTACCCTATTATTTTAATTTTACGCAAATTCTACACTGAAAAAAGTATATTTATGGTACTGCCATAAATATAGCCAATTCTGACATATTATATTGGTAGATATGATACTGCCATACAGTATTGCTGTTTTAGCCATACGCAGTGTAGAAGAGCAATATGTATTTGAGAGACAATAATATGTATGCGGAGAACACGAATACTGTATTTTAAGAACAGCAATACGGTATTGCTGTTTTAGCTATACATCCTAACCATAATTGTATGTCAAAATTAACATTATCATTTTTTTCAGTGTAATAAATAAATTACAAAATAATTAATTATCCGTTTCCTTCTCCCAAATATAATCTTTACCCATCCTTACCTACTTGCCATTTGTTCTCTCAGTCCACGCTTTTTCTCTCAATAACCACAACATTTCTCTCTCTCTCTCTCTCTCCCTCTCTTTAAATCCTATCCTCATCCAGTAGTTATAACTTTGGTACACCATTTTCGCCCATTCCTACACGGAAAAAAGAATAGCACAAGAGATGCTCGAAACAGTATAGGACAAGTCCCCATTTTTCACTTTAACCGTCATATTATTAATTTCCTTAAATTTTCTCTAACCCCTCATTCACTTCCTTCATAAATTTTTCTAATCTATTCATTCTTATCCAAATGCTTTCCTTTTTTCAGTTACTATCCCATTCATTCCACATTTTCCTCAATTTCTTCAATCCCTCTTCAATTTCCTCCATATCTTTGTCCCTTGTTTCCCCATCCTCACATATATCCATCAAATTTCCCTTCACTCTCATAGCTCCTTCATCCATCTTATGCTTCTCTCTCTCACTTCGAGCAACCTAACTTCACAATATATACATTTCTTTTTCACCTTTTTCATCACTCACACATTCACAACTCTATAAAAACATACCTTTCCTTTAGATTATAGCAAATTCCACTACAAACTCAATACTGCTCACCCTTCTTTTATTCCTCACAATTTATTCAAAAAACTCTTAACTCTTTCCAAACCGAAAACGGACGCCCGTTTTGCAGTAATAAATTCTGATTGCGTTAACTTCATTTTATTGTAAAATATTTCAAGTTTAATTAATTAATTAATAATTCGAAAGTAAAAAGCGTCATATATATCACATATTAAAAGTACATATCTCAAGATTTTTTTTGGTAAAAAGGGGTCCTTTAAAAAATCAAAAAAAAAATTTATTTTCAAAAAAGAGTTAAATTTTTAATTTAAAAAAAATATTTGTTTGCCTTTTAAAAGAGCAGAAAAAACCTACAGAAAACATATAGGTCAAGATTTTTTTACTCTATTTTATAAAAACTACGATTTTTTAGAAAACTCACTGTTTATACTTATCCAAAATCTTCAACCCACCCTCCTCTACAATTTTTTATAAAATTACATAATAGTTGGTGGTTAAAGTACTTATTTATAGTACTAAATACTATAAAAATATAAGTCCGATCCAAAAACTTTCAATTTTTACATGGGTGCACTTGAGAAAATTTTCCCCATATGAGCGATTCCATGTCAAGTGATCAAGGTGTAGAAAAATTTTTCTCCAATCGTAGCAAAACTTGGGGCTTTTGTAGTACTCATAGATAGTAATTTTTCGTGAAAATATTTTTTTACCTAGTCCAATATTTTCCGAGGGGGAGGTGGTTAAATTTTTGGGTTTTTCAGTACAATGTTTATTTCAATAATTTTTTACTCTTAAACAATTAAACATACAAATTTGACAAAGTACATTTTGGAAAGGTTTTTTCATCCTCTTTCGATTGGAAATATGCATTTTGAAAAAAAAAATTTTTTGACCCAAAATTTTTTTTTTCAAAATGCTTATTTCCAATGGAAAGAGGATGAAAAAGAAAAATATTGATTAATTTTATACATTTTGATGAAATGTGCACTTTGTATATTTCAATCGATTCGTTTTTTTGTCAGGAATGTAATTTTGAGAATAATTTATGAAAATATTAAGAAACAAAAAAGTTATTTAAAAAAATTCAAAAAAATTTTTTTTTCAAATTTTGAAAAAATTGTATAAAAAAAAATTTTGTGGATAAATTTGAAAATCCTTGTGTCAGATTTTAGGTATTAATGACTGCAATAAACCTGCAAAATTTCAGGGCAATCCATTAAAATTTGTTTGAGATAATTTGTACACAATTTTTTGTGACATACACACACACATACATACACACACATACACACACACACACATCTGGACATTTGCTCAGAATTTAATATACATATATCCTAGATGAAAATGAGTCCATATAACCATGTTTTGAAAAATTGAAAATCGTCACGAATGCAAAGCTTCCTTATGAGGAAGCAAAATTAAACAAATTAAATCACATCTTATTGATTGAATTCGAATTTCACTACTAATAGCTAGTTAAGATTTAATTAAAATCTTCGTTAACTACTGAGACTTTTTTTGTCCAATTCTTTTCGACTCTTCTGCATAATAGTTCATAATAATTATTTTATGTTTTAGCTAATGTTCGGCAATCTAGTCCCACATTTAGAACAATTACTTTCAGTGTTGGGAGCAAGAACTGAAATTTCTAGTGAAAAATCAAAATCGATGCTAGATTCACCAGGTGTTCTTGCTTTCTGTTCTGGTGCACCTTGGTTTCCACCATTGGCTATAACAGCTCCATCGAGAAATTTATCTATCATTTCTGTTTCAATGCCAGAAAAATCGCAGGTAATTATAAATAAATAAAATATTTAGAAAATCAATTAAAAAAATTAAAAATATTGCTTTATAGAAAAATCGCATAAATAAAGAAATAAAATATATTTAAGTAACACTGACACTTTATGTACTTTCTAAAAATTTTTTTAAAAAATGTTGATCCCCTTTTTAGAAAATAAAGTTTACTTTTTTATTTTGACCTTAATGGGTATATTAAAAAAAAAATTTTTATTGTTACTGTATGTTACTCTGGCGCTGCGCCGTTGAACGACATAAATATTGAGAAGTTATTCAGACTTTTCAAGAACAGTGTTGATAATGCTTAAACTATACAAATGATAATTTAATACCATATGCTTTTATTTTTACCTGCAATAATACGCTTCAACTAAAAAAACATAAATCTTCTTCAGAATGTGATAATTTTCCTAGATTTTTTTTAGTAACACTAATGCAGATATTATTTTTATAATAGTCTCAATTCTATATATAATACAGAGAGCTTTTATTTTAGCAGATGAAGATAAAACTATGATATGTATGTTTTTCAACGGCGCAACGCCGCACAGTGAGGACAAAGTGGAAAAAAATGTTCAAAAAGTTCCACAGGTCGTAATCTTCATTCGATTTACAATTCTTTTTTTTTAATTGAAGCTTAATAAATTCCCAAGGACTTTGTCGAGCCCAATTTGAAAAAAATAATTTCTCTATCTATTATTTTAGTTAAAAGTTGATAAAAAATGATAATTTTTCATATTTATTGAGCTACATGTGCATCATATGACAAAATGAGTTACATTCTGTACCCAAGTGATAATTATAAACATCTAATGAATTACATTATTTACCTAATTGTTATTAACAAAATAATAAACAAATTAACAAACAGCTTGAAAAAGTGAATTAAATCTCACTAAAATCTTTACTCGGGGGTTACAGAGTCACTGATTACGAATCTGATGTGAGTTTTTTCAAAATTCAAAATAGCGGATCCAATATGTCGGACAAAAAAATGCAAATATTAGATTTAATCTCACCAAAATTACTACTCGGGGGTTTTTGGGGTCGCTGATTACAAATCTGATGTCATTTTTCCAAATTTCAAATTGGCGAATCCAATATGATGGATAAAAATTCCAAAAGTAGATTTAATCTCACCAAAATCACTACTCAGAGGATTTCGGGGTCGCTGATTACGAATATGATGTCATTTTTCCAAATGTCAAAATGGCGAATCCAATATGGCAGCTAAAAACAATGCTGTTTTGTAGCCCTGAAAAGGGCTGATTGATAGTAACTTAAAAATGGGGGATCTAATATTGCGAACGAAATTCGAAAAGTAGTTTTTATGTGCTTCAAACAGTAATGTTTTTTATGCAATAACTTTAAACAAGCAATGACCGAAACAAATGAATGTTGAACAGAAATGGTTTTAGTGGGTAGCTTTGATGTTTCTGCTAAACAACTGAAACAAATGAATGTGGAACAGAAATGACTTCTGTGAATAGCATTAGGTTTCTGCTAAACAATTGAAACAAATGAATGATCTACAGAAATGACTTCTGTGAATAGCATTAGGTTTCTGCTAAACAATTGAAACAAATGAATGATCTACAGTAATGATTATAGTGAATAGCTTGAAATTAATACTAAATAATCGAATCAAATGAATGATCGACAGTAATGATTATAGTGAATAGATTGAAATTAATACTAAATAATCGAATCAAATGAATGATCGACAGTAATGATTATAGTGAATAGATTGAAATTTCTACTCAGCATCCATTTCTTTCTCTCTTTGCTTGTTTTGGACTTCATATGTTATAATTTTTATTTGCATCAGTCCACTCTGTCGAGAAATGTGTTCATTTGTTTTACTCACAACAACCAAGTTCAAAACAAAGAATAAACATTAATTGTTTTAATATTTCATTTTAAAATTTGATAATGTATCTTTTTCATGAAGACCTTCTGATCAGCGACCCCGAAAACCCCCGAGTAGTGATTTTAGTGAGAGTAAGTCTACTTTTCGAATTTTTCTCCGCCATATTGTATCCGCCACTTTGAATTTAAAATTAACATCGGATTCGTAATCAGCGACCCCGAAAACCGCTGAGTAGTGATTTTGGTGAGATTAAATCTGCTTTTGGAATTTTGGTCCGCCATATTGGATTCGCCATTTTGAATTTTAAAAAACTGACATCGGATTCATAATCATCGACCCCGAAATCCTCTAAGTAGTGATTTTGGTGAGATTAAATCTACTTTTTGAATTTTTTTTGTTCGCCATATTGGATCCGCCATTTTGAAATTTGGAAAAATGGCATCAGATTTGTAATCAGCGACCCCGAAAATCGCCGAGTAGTAATTTTGGTGAGATTAAATCTACTTTTTGAATTTTTTTGTCCGACACATTGGATCCGCCATTTTGAATTTTAAAAAACTGACATCAGATTCATAATCAGCGACACCGAAAACCAACGAGTAAAGATTTTTGTGAGATTTAATTCACTTATTAAAGTGAATTTAAGTATTATTATTTTGTTACTAACAATTAGGTAAATAATGTGATTTCATTAGATGTTTATAATTATCACTTGGGGGATCAAAATAATAAATAAACAAATGATTTTTTTCAAAATCGGGCTCGATAAAGTTCTCGGAAATTTATTGAGCTTTAATTAAAAAAAAAAGAATTGTAAAGAGCCCCACAGATTGCTCTCGATTATCAGTTGCGAAAAATAGTGTAAACAATCGTCAAAGTTTGGAATTTTTCACTATATCGATTTGGTTTAAACGGCATTAAATATCATTTACTTACCGCTGAGTTATCCTACTCCGCTGTCTAAGGGTTGAAAAAACTATGTATGTATTTTCACTTGATATAAATGCAAAAAAAAGCATAAAATGTAACGTTCCATTTTATAACATAAAATTCATGTACTAAACTGTAGGTGGTGCAAATTTAATTTAAGAAAATTAATAATTCCATTTGTTTATGACAAAAAAACGTACCCACTTTTAACGTCCATTATTATGCATTTAAATGCATATATATAAATTATTTTTCCGTTCGAGTTAGATTTTATTGGGATTTATTCAGCTTTGCAACGAGAATATTCCTGGTGAATTATAAACAAATTCGATAATTATTAACAAAGTTATTAAACAATTAAAAAAGTGCAATTTTTAATGGTTTTAATTCATTTTTAGTAATAGAAAGGATTCTAAAATTTTTTCCTCTATAATCAAACTTTTCATAACGATTACAGCAACGATCTGTATGCAGTTTAGACATGATTAGCGAAAATAGCAAAACTCAAACACATTGATTTGTTTATTTAATGTTTTCATATTAATAAAAACTAGGTACGATTAAATAAGTACAAAATTGAAAAATTAAAAAAATATAATAGTCTCTCTAAAAGAGAGGGTATTATATTTAAATTGATTATATTGTATATTAATTATAAATATAAACGATTAAAAATTTTAAAAATATAGTAATTAATTCTATAAAAATTTTCATTTTATAGCTTTATTAGTGAATGCAAAATTCTTCCACGGGAAGCTCTGAACTGACATTCATTTGTTTTAAATAGTCATTTGTTAATAACGTTGTCATAGCACCATAAAGCACGCAGATAACATATTCTGCAAAAGCTTCGTTGCAGATTTCTATTACAGAAAAGGTGAATTATTCATTTTGCATTTCTTCAAATGTATATTTTATCAAAAAAGTTATCTTAGAGTGTAGCGTATTACAGCTTTTGCTTTCCTCTTGCGTAAAGAATGGGTTTTGTTAATTTTCAGTTTGTTTTGCTTCCTCATACTGAGGAAGTATTGTAATACCAAAATTTTTCAGGTTCAATTTTTTAACATATCTTTATGTTATTTGACCTCAGGAGTTCAAAAATGACATTTTTACAAAATGTCATTCCGTATGTGTGTGTGTGTGTAAACATCACATTTTCATAAATATCTCCAAATTATAAAGAGCTTTTGGGCTGAATTTTTTTTAAATTGTAGGTCTCATCTGCGGACATGAAATGAAAGTACTTTGAGATAGATTAATAAAGTTTAATTATTTATTTTTTTGATTTTTAATTTTTCAAAAAAAAACGTTTTTTGCCCATAACTTTAAAAAAATGTTAGGACACCTATAAATGTTTTTTTCTAATTTTTTAGAGTTTTTTAGACACATCTTTTGAGCCCAGAATGAACATTTTTTGTTCATATTCACCGGAGATATTAAACTTTTAAAAATAAAAAATTTTGGAAAATAAGACTTTTTTGAGAATTTTGTTGAAAAATGGAGAAATAACATTTAAACTATAGTTACGAACTTGTAGAGCAATAAAAAACCCTTCGATTGACCTTTTTTTGAAACTATTCCGATTAGAAATAAAGAAGTTATTGATATTTTAAAAAACAGAAATTGTGAAAAAAAAAATTTTCATGTGAAAGTATTAAATAAAGAGAAAAAAATATTACAGCACTTAAGAATAATTGTTCAAAATTTATACTTTATTGTTATTAACATCTCTATGAGGAAGCAAAGTGTTCATGAAATAAACCCAACAAGATTTACGAAAACGAATGAAATGAGTACCAAAATTATAACAAAAATTTATAACTTGGCAGTGGCTTTTAATATTTGTTGCCTTTAATTGACATTCGTTAATTCAGTTGTTTACGTCCACGAAAAAAGTTCAGTACAGTTCCATCTGAAAAACTTTTACAAACTATTTAATTTCTTTATTTCGCATTTCTTTAATCGTAACTGTTTTTTATTAATGTAAAAACATTTAATAAAGAAATTAGTGTCTTCAGGCTTTTGTTAAAAACTGTTTTATTGTATATTTCGTATTTCTTTAATAGTTTGTAATTCAGTAACATTTAGTATTTAAGTTTGAGTTTTGTTATTTTCGTTAGTCATGCCTAAATTGCATACAAATCGTTGCTGTAATCCTTATGGAAAGGTTAGTCATAGAGAAAAAATTTAATCTTATGTTCAACATGATTCATTTAATGGAAATGTAAGCATTAGTAGTAGTGCATCTTCTGCTTCCATTAGCTTCACCTATACCGATACTAGTCATGGAAATGTAAGATCACCTCGGGAAATTGATTTAGAAAGTCTTATGGATGAATTAAAGGAAAAGTTTTCCGGTTTAGATAAAGAAAAGACTGGAAAATCATTGCCTGCTTTAAATCTTCAAAAAGTGAATAATTTTTACAACAATGATATGAACGGTAGAATACGCCAGGAATGAAGGATGTGATTTCAGTAAAAGTTGATGGTGTAAGAAAGTCAGTTCAAAAACGTTTATTGCTTTTCGATTTGAAAGAATTGTTCAATTAATATAGAGATGAAAATAAGAATTTCATCTTAAGTTTTAGCAAATTCGCACAACTTATACCAATGCACTGCATACTCATGGGTGCTGCTGGAACGCATTCTGTTTGCTTGTACACATCGCATCAGAATGTAAAACACATGTTAGATGCAATTAATGTAAAACATCTTACACAGAGTATGGAAAAACCGATTTTAGACTATAAAGACTGCTTAAAATTAATTACGCGTGAAGAAGCAAGATCAGAGTGTCATTTAGGTGAATGTACAGATTGTCCAGATACGTTGGAAGTTTCAAGATTTCTTTTGCAACTATTACACGATAATAATATCTTAAATGTAACATTCAGTTCTTAGATATCAACGACAGGCCACTTTTACAAACACAAATTCTAGAATCTGAAAAATTTGTTGAACATTTGTGCGAAAAACTATACTGGTATTGAAACCACATGCTTTTATATTAAAACAACAAGCGCAATATTTTGAAAGCGCAAAAGCAAACCTTTGTGCTGGTGAAGTGTTGGTCACACTAGATTTTGCTAAAAACTATAAGTATGTAGTACAAGACGCATCACAAGGTTTTCACTACAACAACGATCAGTGTACTGGTGTTCACAGTTGTTTATTACTTCCTTTAAAGTAATGAAATAAAGCACAAAAGTTTAGTATTTCTATCAGACAGTATCACTAACGATTCAGCAACAGTATACACTATTCAAACGCTATTGTTACCTTAAATAAAAAGCATGAGAAAGTTAGAGAGAATATTTACTTCAGCGATGGTGCAAAATAGCATTTCAAAAACCGATTCCAAATTTGTAACCCAATGAATCACGAAAAAGAATTTATTGTTAGCGCTGATTGGCATTTTCATGCTACCGCGCACGGGAAAGGTGCTTCTGATGGTGTAGGGGCTGTTTTTAAAAGAGAAGCTGTACGTCGCAAGTCTATTAGCTAAACCAACTGAAGCTATTCTAAATCCTACTTCGCTTTACAATTAAGGCAAAGAAAAATTTGAAACTATATCTGTTAATTTCTTTAGTAAAGTAGAGCACGATAGAAAAAAGAGATTTTTAAATCCGAGATTTATAAATGCTCCAGCCATTCCGCAAATACAAAAAAGTAATTCGTTCGTGGTAATTTCACAAACGGAATTATTAATAAAACGATATTCAAATGACTCTAAAGAACTTAGATTTTTAAAATAAATGAAGGTAGTTTGTATTGTGTAAACAGTTCACCATATTCGTCAAGCTAAAAAAACTCGAGAAAAAAAGCAAAAAAAGCGAAACCTACATTCATACAGAAACCACTCCAAATGAGAGAGACTAGGAGAACTCACACAAAGAATCTAATTTTTAAAAAAATAATTTGTCAACGATATTTCATTGGAAATTTTGAATTTCTAATACTAATCCATAGTCGGCGATCCCAAAAACATCACAGTAAAATCTTTCAGCAAATCTGATAAATTTTTTATTTTAAGTCAACCCTGTTTGATCAGTTATATTGAATTCTAAAAAGCTGACATTAAATTCATTATCATAGACCCCAAAACCCCCCGAGTAACAAATTTTAAACGTATCCAATCAATCTATAATATATTATGTATGCCATTTTGGATCCGACGTTTTGAATTTTAAAAATATGATATTAAATTCGTAGTTTCAGACACCTAAAACCCCAGAATGACGAATTTTAAACAAATCCAAATGATTTTTTAATTTTACATCAGCCATATTGAATCTACCAAATTGAATTTTGAGAACCTGACATCAAACTCGTAATCAGCGATCCCAAAAACAAATTTTGAGCAAAGCCGATTTATTTTTAATTTTTTAAGTCAGCCATTTTGGATTCGCTATTTTGAATTTTGAAAAATTATTACCAAATTCGTCATCAGCGATCCAAAAATCCTATGTATGATGAGTTTGAACAAAAATGATAAACTTTTTACATTCTAGTAAAATTTTGTTAATTTCTCACATAATTTAATATTGTAGGCCCTATATAATCTTGAAATTTGACTTTTTCTTCGTTTTTTACCATGAAAAAATTGGATTTAGAGTTTATTTCACTAAATATTCCATAGTAAATTTGAAAAATAATATTTCAAAAAGGGCCAAACGGCATTAAAACGCTGACATTTTTACCTTTAATTTGAGGTATAATACTAGGTTTTTGAATAAAATCTGAAATGGAGAGAAGGGGTGGCCCACTTGAAAAAGAATGCCTCATATGTTCTAGACAAAAATTAGTCCATATAACCATTTATTGGAAAATTTTAAATCGTCACGAATACAAACCCAGTGGACACATAAATCACCTTAGATTCTAAGAACGTTCTTAAAACGGGTTTAAAACGTTTTACGTCCCTTACCAGTCATGAAACGTTCTAAAAACGTTCCTGATGTTCTGTGCCGACAAGGAAGCTTCCTAATGAGGAGGAAGCAATAGCCAACAATATTAGCTTTACAAGTATTTCTACAATTTCTCTTACAAATGTTCTTATACTATTGTAACCTTATACTCAGTTTGCGTCTATAGAACGTCTTAAAAATTAGGAGTACTCGCATTTGCTTGGACCACCCGTCTAATGGGTAATCTTGACAGAGATTACATCAACATTCTTTTGTAATCCAGTGATAATTTACTTATACAAAACAATGTTTTCTGTAACTAAGAAATAGTTTTTAGTAAAACAATTTATTTTTAAATTTTTTTACTAATTATTATTACAATTATCCAAATTAATGTTTGCAAACATTGATTTAATAGTGATTTTTGTTTGTTTGACCGTATTTATTAATTTATAAAATAATTAAATGGCCTAAATACGGTTAGTTTGGATGTCATTTATTTAAAATCCTAATTAGTTTCGAACCATATATGTATGGTTCCTCATCACAGGATGAATATATGGTTCGAAACTAGTTGCGATTTTAAATACAAGACACCCAAAGTAACCGTATTTAGGCCTTTTCATTATTTTACAAATTGAGCGTTTCGGTGCAATAATCGGTCTTACGCGTGAACGCAAGCGCTAATACCAGTCGGGTGGCAGTGAGAGGCCCAGAGGCGCTCACTGCCACCCGACTGGTATTAGCGCTTGCGTTCACGCGTAAGACCGATTATTGCACCGAAACGCTCAATTGATTTAATGTTGATTAATAACACTGGCATACACGAAATACAACGTGACTCGAAAGACCGGCCTTTATATTCCTACGTCTTTAGGGTCACTGCACGTAAAAAAAGTACGTGAATCATTCCTTGAATGTGCTTGACTTTTGGATAGGACACAAAATACAAGGCGCTATATACTTTTTATTAGAAAATATAAGAAAGTCCTAGAATTATTCTAGTACTAGTATGCATAGACCACAGTGTTTTTTAAAATTTAACCAAAAGTCATTTGTTTAGTTTTATAAATTACGTGAAAGATTAGTTGACTGCGCTTGAAAATTCTGTAGAGCATGCGCAGTGTGCATTGCACGTTTCTATCCAAGGTAAATGACAGCTGATCTTCTGTTTCCATTTGAGGTTATTTCAAATGTGAATATACTATTATTTTATGAAAAACAAATAGTTTTAATATATATTTATTTTCAAGAATTGACTTTCAAAAAAATATTTTTCATGTTGTGTTTCTCACAAAACAGAATGTTATGTAATTCTCAGTTTTCAGTGAAATAGCATGTCTCTCAAGTCGTGAAAAATTTCACCATGTGGTATATAAGAACAATTTGACACGTACTTTTAAGTGTTAAGTTGTGTTTATATTTAAGTTATACGCACGGAAAAAAATGGTGTTGAGTTTCTAGTAAAAGTTCCTATGGAATAGTAATAATTCTACTTTCATATTAAAAATTACTATTCATTGTAAAATGTACTTTGCATGAAGTGAATATTACTATTTCTGGTAGTAAAAATTACTAATAGTAATTATTACAGTAGTCACTTTCAAAAATTGCTTTAAGAATTTTAATTTTTACATCGTCATTGTAAATTTTAATAAATTTTGTATTACTTTTTACATTCGATATATTGTGAATATTACTCGTAGAAATTCTAATAATTAATACTACGGAAAATAAAGATTGCTTCTGCAAGAAGCAACTTTTACTATTGCAGAGCGAACTTTTTGCTCGGAAAAGTAGTAATCCGTACCACTACTATTACACACCTGTGTGTGTGTGTGATCACGTCACTACTGTCATGCGCAGTAACTGTAGCCTGACGTCAGAGTGATCCAACATTTCTAGGTTACAATAAGAAATAAGTCATCTGATTTTAAAGAAACTCATTTAAAAAATCGAACATTTTCAATGTCAGCAATTGAAATGATGTGTTTAATTCGAAATTTATCAATGATGATTGGTAATTTAGTATCGGAAGATTCGAAACATTGGCGACTTATAATTCTTTTGCAGCACATAACATTATGTGCGAGTTCAAAGTGTTGTCCATTCGGTTGCGTTGACCTCTTAGATTACACAATACACGGAAAAACTTTGTATACTATTTTTTGTGAAACTCACAATGTATTTTTAGTAAACTGACTACTAAAGTGGGGAAAAAGTGGTCCCTAGACGAGATTTATAATTTAATAGAAATTTCTATAATATTATATTATTTCTATTTTTTCAACATTTAGTATAGTCAAGTTGAGAAAAATTCGCTTATGATATACGGGAAATAAGTTAATATAGAAAAAGTTAATTTCTATATTCGTAAAAATCATATTTTCTTTGCGCCGCGTTTACAATTTAGTAGTCAAACAATAAAAACTGCACGCATACGAACGAGCACCGCTGTTCATGTGGTCACACATAAACACTCCATCTCATAAACATATGTGTCGAGTTAAATGGCCACCGTCAATTCACCTGATTCTTTTTCAATAAATTAATAATTAATTATACGAAGAAAAGTGGATATTAAAACTCTTAATATACTAAATATTAAAAAAAAGATGCTAATGCATATCGTCTATGTGTTACGGTTTAATGTTTCAGATGTCAAAAAGTATAATCTACAAATGTGAGGTTATGTTTGAACAAGTCTTTTAAATTTGAACAAGATGTTTATATATATCAGTCACAGATATTGACAGTTAATTTTTTTCTCAGTGTAATTGTTTTTCAATTAAACCCGACGCTTCGGGTTACATTTTAGAGGAAAAAGTTGTTATTGAAAGTTGTAGAGCTTGGAAATAGCTTTCTGATGACTGGTCCTACGTTAAAAAATATTAATTAGTTTAGTTGCAAATTATTTTAAACCATTGAAAAAAGCACTTTTTACATTGTTTAATAACTTTGTTAATAATTATCGAAATTGTTTATAATTCTCCAGGACTATTCTCCTTACGAAGCTGAATAAATTTAAAAAAAATTCATATCTTCGTTAATTATTTACCGAGTTTAATTTTTCTTTTTTTAATTTGATGTATTTTTTTATGCTGAATCCGAGAATGATTTTATATTTTTTCAAAATACAATATTTTTTATAATAATAAAAAAAAAATTTTTTAAAGTTAAGTCGGATTTTTTTTGGAAAAGATTTGTGATAACAAATGAAATTAAATACCCTATAGACCAAATCAATAAAGTGAAAATTGACTGAGTTATTCCATTTGTTTATGACTAAAAAACGTACCCTTTTTTAACATCCATTATTATGCATTTAAATAAAAAATGTCGAATTTCCATTTAAGTGGGATGAAAGTTTGACTCCTCAAGTGTACTTTACAAAAAAAATGAAATTCGCAGGTCCAAAAGTGTAGAAATTCTGTTGAAAAATTACATGGTTTTAGTTAACAAATGGAATTATGCATAAACTATTTGTCCGATCGAGTTGAATTTTTTAAAAATTTATTCAGCTTCGTAAGGAGAATAGTCCTAGCGAATTATAAACAAATTTGATAATTATTAACAAAGTTATTAAACAATTTAAAAAGTGTTTTTTTTTGATAGTTTAAATTCATTTGCAACTAAACTAATTAATATTTTTTAACGTACGACCAGTCATTAGAAAGCTATTTCCAATCTCTACAAATTTCAATAACAACTTTTTCCTCTAAAATGTAACCCGAAGCGTCGGTCATCGAAAAACCACGTTTTCCAAACTTTGACGATTGTTTACACTATTTTTCGCAACTGATAATTGAGAGCAAACTGTGGGGCTCTTATGTGGAGCCCCCAAACTACAATAAACTGCAAAAACATTTCAGGTTGCATTTATTTGCACTTTTTCGACCCAACGACTGGCCTATTAACTAATTTTATCAATTTTGATTAACAAACAAATATTGTTCAAAAAGCATTTAGGTAACGCATGCAAATTTTCTCCCAAGTGGAAATTCAAATGCTGGATTAGTATATAAGAACACTGACTTATTTTCTGAATATAAATTGTATATGCGTTCAGTCGATCAAAGTGTGCGTTACTTTATCTGTATATTAGGTGATTAGGTTGAGTTAAAATTACGTTATCAATGGATATAGGTAAAATAGATTTCCATCTTACTCATTAGCATGCGACATTCTAAATATGTGCCTGACACTAACATTCGACAATGTTTTTTTTAGTGAAATAATGAATTTTAGACTTTGATCAACTGACTACTAAATTTTCAAACTTTCTTTCTGGGTTTTAATAGTCAGACTACGAAATATTGATACCGTCGTAGTTTTTCACCACTTTGGTAGTCAATTTACTAAAAACACATAGTGTGTTTAACGAAAACTAGTATACAAAGTTTCTCCGTGTAAAAGAATATCTAACTCTATTGCAAGAATTATTTCCAAATTGCTTTAAACCAAAGCACCACTTCCTTATTCATTACCCGATAGTAATGCGATTATTAGCCCCATTTTGTCATGTTGCTTGTATGAATTTGTATGAACTTCGCAAATAACTTGCGAATTGAAAATTTGTTAGATATATATATATATATAAACGAAAATTTTTTCCATAGCGATTGCGTAGCCGAGAGGCTTAGTATTAATGCGTGCGATTTTCTAGGTTTCGTTAGATATAAGTTAGGTAGAGTTCGAATCTGTATAGATGTTACGATTTTCCGATATGTTATGTTGTTAATTGTAAGAATGAATGTGATAAAAGAGTGAAACTTATGAATAATAATACACATGTAGAGTGTTAATTACTTGAAGAAATATTTTTTCGACGCACTGATTATTTTATTTTTATTTATAAAAAGAAAACGAGAAAATATATAGCTCTCTACACCAGCATTATTTTATTATATCTTTATTTAATCAAGGTATTGTATTTAAAAAACTCACCATATATTTCAAAAATTGAGTATTTTAAACTATTATTTATATAAATATTTGTTAAATAAATTGTTTGTCTCATATGTAGCATTGTTTTATTAGAACTGATTTATTTTCTCGTAAACAATAATAATACATCGATGAGAATTATCCACAATTAATCACAGAAAGTAATGATTGTAAATAAAAAAATTTCTACGTAAGTAAAACATAAAACAAGGACAATTTTTAAATGTAAAATCAATACATCATTTTTTAATTAGAGCATTGGAAAATTGAATACGTTTTCTTTTCAGTCCAATCGTGTAGGCAAAGAAGTTCTTGAGCAATATCATTTTTCAACCTATTTCGATGTTTCCGTATAATAAGAGAAGATCGGGAAAATAGGCGTTCGACAGGTACCGATGTCGCTTGGATACATAAAAAAGTCGCGAAAATACTTTTCCTTTGGAAAAGTATTTTCGCGACTTTTCCACCATGAAAGAATGTTTACAGTTTCATCCGCTCGATCCGTTTTTATATACTCTTCGATTTCTTTCCTCCATTCTTCTTGAGGTTTATTCCTACGTCCACGTACTTTACGATTAGATTCATTAGTGGCATTTCTAAAAAACTGAAATATGTCAATTTCATCTTCAGAATCCGAATCTTGAATTGGCTCAACAATGGTATCAGTGAGAGATACCTCGTTATTGTTCTCCTGCACTGGTGGAATATAATATTTATTTTTCTAAATTTCTTCAAACTTTTTGACTGATTCTGCCTTCATGCTTTTCCCCCATTCCGTTTTGTCAAACATTTCAATTTTGAATCTAGGATCGAGAATAAGAACAATACAGTAAATCCAGTTACACTTGTTGTAATGTTTTAATAATTTTTCTTTCGCAGCGTAGAGAGCATTTTGGACTTTCAAATCCATCAGGTTGGCATCTACTTTTCCTTCCAGGTCGTTGATGGCAATGTCGATTTTGTCCAACAGCAGGTTAAAAGCAATTATCACCAATGGCAGTGTTATGTACTTTTCTCCACAAAGAGCTTGAGATACATATTTGAAGTGACGTAGGTGCTTATGAGCTTCAGCTAAAAGCGTCCAATCATTTTCGCTCAATTCGTAAGACAGTAAATTTTGATTTAAGGAACACAACAAATGAAGAGCTGCTTTCATTTTTATTGCTTTAGAGCTCATTTCATCCGTTGAATTCCATCTCGTCCTCACATCAATACTTGGGGTGATAATTTTAACATTCATTGTCATACAGCAACACTCTAGTTTCTGGCGTAACTGCTCACTGTATTTTAACTTAATAAATAATTTTCTTAATTTAATAATAGGTTCAAGATTCTTATTTCTTTCTAATTCTTCTCGTATTATATTTTCATATTCCTCATCTTCAGATTCAAATTCTTCCTCTTCATTGTCCCCTTGCAAATCTAATTCTTTTAGAAAATTCTGTACTCCCAAATTGAACACGTGTGCAAGACATTTAAAATGACGATCTTTATCAGCAAATGGAATTCCATCGTCCTCCATCAGTATTTTCAACTCACTTATGAACTTCGTGTTACTGGCAGCGTTATCCATAGTGATTCCTTGCAATTTATTTTGCAATTTATATTCTTTTAAAAACGCCATGAAAATCTTAGCAATTTCATTACCAGCATGTGCCCCATTTGCTGGTGTAAATTCCAACGTCAGAGATTGTAACTTCCAATTTTCGTCAATGTAGTGGCCTAATTATATTGAAAATTTTACTATTAATTTTTATGAGAATCCATATTTTTAAATAAATATTTAGTTGAATCAAATACAGTTCATTTGTGGCAAAGGCGAATAAAATTTGTTAATTTAATTTCTAAAAGTAAAAAATAATAAACAAAAAAAGTAAAAAATTACTTTTCAACCATTTTTATAGTAAAATACGATTTTTATTTATTTTATTTAGTATTTATTTAGAAATACGATTTTTACTTATTTTTTTAATTTGGCATTTATTTAGAAATTTATTTTTAACATTAAAAAATAATAATAAATAAAAAAATTAAAAATTGTAAAAAATCAATTTTTTTAAAAATTTTAATACGATTCTAGGTTTTAGAAAAATTATTAAATAAGTTCTTATCCTAGAAAGACTAGATTTAATTAGTTCAAATTTTACTGGTAATTCATATAAAATTTAATTTTTTTGAAAAATTTTTATTGATTTTTATACGCCTCTTCCTTATCTTAGCAATTAAAATTTAATTGAGTTTTTCTAGAAAATCACTGCAATTTTCGAAAGGTTAAAAAGAACTGGTCCCTCCCCTTAACTCAAGTAATATTTATTTGGTTGAAGTATTTTTTTATATTAGCAAAATTTAATGCCACCGAAACAATTATATCTGTATTAATATATAATTTAACGAAACTTTATTTTCAATTTTCAACCTGAGTTTCAAATTAATTTTTTACCTGTTATTCCATAGAAACAAGTAGCAGAAATAGACGTCCAACTGTCTAGAGTAAATGATATATTTGATGAATTTGATTGTAGTTTAGCGATTATATCGGTTTGAATGCTTTTGAAAGTAGAAGAAATCATTGTTCGTAAGGCGTTTTTTGTGGAACTTTAGCATCTTTGTTAATGTAGGCAAAAAACTCTTGTGTCATTTCATCATCGAAGAAGTTAATTGGTAGGTACTTTTTAACGATAAATTCCACAATCATTTGATTGAAGACGTCTTGATCGAATTTCCGCTATTTTTTATTATTAATTACATTCTTAAATTAATTATAAACACATTTATGCATTTTTCACAATGAAGCAAGATAGTAATAATAATGAGGTTATTTTTTATGTATTATTATTATTATTCATTACTTTATAAAGTAAAATATTAACATATACACATATTAGGTTAACTATTATTTGCAACTTTTTTGTAATTTTAGTAAAATTGTATTAATAACAAATTGTTACTTTTTGAAAAGGAGAAGGATCAGAAAGGGCTTGTATTTTTTCAAATTCGTCAGTGTGAAACTTTTTTAAATGCCGCGTTGTCCCGGTTGTGTGTACGGATTACTACTTCTCCGAGTAAAAATCTCTACGAAATAGTAATAATTGCTCTGATTCGTAATAATAATTGCTTCGCTCAGAGTATTAATTGCTCTGGACATTTTAAACATTACTAGGCGTTTAGTAAAATTTAGATTCCTTGAAGTAAATTATACTTTTTCAAAAAAGTAAAAAGTCTTTGAAAAAGAAGCAAAAGTTACTATTTCTCGAGCAGTTTCAAAATTACTACTTTCAAGGAGTAATTTTTCATCGAAAATAGTATAATTATTACTATTTATTTTTCTCCGTGCGCGAATATATGTGAGTGTTATAAGTTAGTTCATAAGTTTTGATAAGCTTTAAAAAGTGATACAATAATAATTGTCAATGAAAGTCAATGAAATCCTCAAGCAAGGTACTAGAAATTTTCATTGACTGCTTTTGAAACTCTCATGCAAAAGTACTAGACTGTTTCTAGTATTTTGTGTCGCATCCAAAAGTCAAGTACCGAGTCAATGAAAATTTCACGTACTTTTTTTCTGTGTGACACCGAATATGACCATTACAAATTTTTTAAATTGACTATTTTCCCGCCACCCCCTCCTTTTTATATTTAGAATATAAAAATCTTTGTCAACAACCTATCGTTATTTAATAGTACACTACCGTCCGAAATTGTGCGAACGCTAACATCTCGAGCTATTAAAAAACACACCCGCACAGAAACAGTGATAACTCGGTTAAAAATGAAGCTAGATGCTTTTTTTAAATTGCATTGGAAAGCTTATTAAATTTCCAATGAAATGCTACTATGTTAAGTTATATTGCATAAATAGGAAGCGAGATATCATGTTATAAAGACAAAAAAATAATTATATATTTTTCGGAATTTCTTACTCTGACTTTGACTCCCGGCACAGTTTAGCAAAGTTTATGAAAAAAATTGTTACTTTTACAGACAATTCCTTGTAACCAAAGCTTTAAATAGAGACCAAGAATAGCAAAAAATATTTACGGGTTCCCGAGATATTACAAAAATAGTAGGACCGTGCAAAGCAGAATTTTCAATCATCGATTTCTCTAATTCGCCGTTGAGTCATTTACTTGTCTATGAAAAAAGTGTCGAAAATTAATTTTACCAAGTACATTCTTACTGGGATCCACTTTTTAAATATCGATATATAATAAATTAAATTAAAAAATGGATCTCAGTAAGAATGTACTTGGTAAAATTAATTTTCGACACTTTTTTCACAGACAAGTAATTGACTCAACGGCGAATTAGAGAAATCGATGATTGAAAATTCTGCTTTGCACGGTCTTACTATTTTTGTAATATCTCGGGAACCCGTAAATATTTTTTGCTATTCTTGGTCTCTATTTAAAGCTTTGGTTACAAGGAATTGTCTGTAAAAGTAACAATTTTTTTCATAAACTTTGCTAAACTGTGCCAGGAGTCCAAGTCAGAGTAAGAAATTCCGAAAAATATATAATTATTTTTTTGTCTTTATAACATGATATCTCGCTTCCTATTTATGCAATACAACTCAACATAGTAGCATTTCATTGGAAATTTAATAAGCTTTCCAATGCAATTTAAAAAAAGCATCTAGCTTCATTTTTAACCGAGTTATCACTGTTTCTGTGCGGGTGTGTTTTTTAATAGCTCGAGATGTTAGCGTTCGCACAATTTCGGACGGTAGTGTACATTATGCAACAAGGGAGGTACGTCCGAGTTTATGTTCCGAGCACAATATCGAAAAACGAGTCGTAGCACGAGCGAAGCGAGTGCGAAGACGAGTTTTTCAATATTGTGCGAGGTCATAACCGAGGTTACCTCCCTTGTTTAATACTTTGCTTTATACAACAAAGGCGTATTATGGTTACTCTATGCTACCTGTAGGGGAGAGTGGGGCAAAATGGGGTACCTTTTTGTAATTGGCTGTTTACAGAGAACCAAACGAATAAATCGATTCAACTAATCATCAGAATTCTTCTTTGTACTCTTAGGTTTGAGGAAATTATGATAATAGCGGAGAAAAAAATTTTTGAAAGAACTTATATCTTATTTTCTGAGAAGGTGCAAAAACCCCATTTTGCCCCGTGGGTGGGGCAAAATGGGGTGGTATCAAATTACCATACAAAACATGGAATATTTTTTCAAAATTTGTTAAATTCTTGTTGTAAGAGATTATAAATACAAACGAAAAGTAAGATTCTTTATTATTATGAAAAAAACAAGCAATATTTAGTAGAAATTAACAAAAAAACATCGATAATGAAAAATGTCGATATATCGATAGTGAATCATCGATAGCATAATACCCCGAAACAAAAATTTGACTTTTCTGCGGAAAGTTGTTAAATATGCATAATATAACGTTTTTAAGTAGTTCAATGAATATTAAATACCACCTGGCATGGCCCAACACATAGGTACCCCATTTTGCCCCGCACTGCATAGTACAACAAAATGTAATGTTTACAAATTGTTATAAACAATTTAACAATCTATCCTATTGGAAATAACTCTAGAATAAGTGCTGAAAACGATTCCACACTTGCCAAATTTAATAAATTATCCCAAAAAGTTTTATAAGTACTTTAATTTCGAAAAAAATCGATATTTTTTTCGCTCAAAACTTTAATGTTGCATAACTTTCAAAAAAAAAAATTTTTTCATATTGCTCACATAATTAATAACATTTTCTTATCAAAATGAATGATATATATCGAGGATAAAAAAATTAAATGTATCCATCATGGAGAAACAGAGGTACCCCATTTGACCCGCCTACCCCATTTTGCCCCACTCTCCCCTACCTGTGCATGCTAAGTTCTCCCATATAACCCAGCTGGTCAATAAAGTAACCATTATTGCCCTAGGTAAATAAAGGGTATTTAATTGACCTGTGAGCGTTCAATAATATACCCTTTATCTCCCTAGGGCTATAATGGTTTCTTTATTGACTGTTGGGTTATAAGGGGGAACTTAGTACGCGCTTGTACAGGTAGATAAAGTGGCCGTAAAACGCCTGAGTTGTATAAAAGGTTTAATAGTTTCGATCAATCTAAAAATCGATTATATCACTTTTGGTTTAATATCGTTAATGCTTGCAATGAAAACAATTATAAAAATCTTTTTTTGGTAAAAATTGTAATGGTCTTATACCATGAAAACGCGGCAGTAAAACGGGGATTATCTCTTAATAAAGAATGTCTTGTTGACAATCAAAAACCAAAAAGTTTAATTGCCCAAAGAATAATCTATAATTCAATTAATGCGGTAGAGGGTATCGAGAATGTGACCGTCACAAAAAAAATTATGCATGCAGGTCGAAATGCTCCTTCTTTATATAGAGAAGAACTTTCTAAGAAAAATAAAAAAAAGAAAGAAATGAAGCTGATAAAGAATCAAAAAAGAATGTTTCTAAAAAATTAAAAGAACTGGAAATGAAGAAAAGAAAAGTATTTAGTGATGCGATGCAAGAACTAGCTTTCATAGATGAAGAGATAGAGGCTCTAAAAAGAGTTTAATTATAAAATAAAAAAAAGTATTCGATAAAAGTTTGATATATATAAAATTTATTTTCAGTTTATGTAAATCAATGAACTAGATATGTTTTTTTTAAAGCGTTTATTTTTGCACAATTTATTTTGTTTATTAAAGCCCCCCGTTACATTAAAAGGCATTTAAAGTGCACTGAAAAAAATATGAGGCGGAATGTGCTTTTTACTAAGGCAATTTTTTGCCTAAGTACAAAAGCAATTCACGAAAAGTAATTGTTTCTTTAAAAAAGGCAGTTTTTGCCTTAGTTGATAAGGTTTAAATCACAAGACAAATTTTTATTTGAATATTTCGAAAATACGATATGAAATAATTATGTTTTACCTTTTTATTAATTATATATTTATATATATATATATATTTAATATAATATTTCTATTATTATATAAATAATATTTTACTTTAAATAAATGAAGAAAATAATAGAACTACTTTATCAATTTCAATAACAGTTATGTATGAGTGAACTTTATAACCAAACTGGTCTAGTTTTATGCGTAAACAATTTTAGTAACCCCTTCGTGCCTCCGGTACATATATGTACCACCTACAAAATATGTTATAACTCTTATGCATTTCAACAAAACAACAAATAGTTTGGCTTGATTTATTCACTGGGGTTACTATTACATGTAAAAAATAATTAACGACATAGAACAATAACAATAATTTTAAACAATAGGTATAATGTTGAGAAAAATACTTTTTTTCAAAGTTGCTTATATTTGTTTGAAACTCACCACTTAAGGGTTTTTGGGGCTGCTCATTACGAATCTGAGGTCAGATATCCAAAATTCAAAATGGCGGATCCAATATGGCTGACTTTTTTTCAAAATCAGACAAGTCACATTTTCAAATTTCAAAATAGCTGACTTTTTTTCAAAAATTGCTATTTGCTTATAGGTTTACTACTCAAGGGTTTTTGGATACGCTAATTTTGAATTTGAACTTTAAAATAGATCTTGACGAAGCTTCACTAATAAAAACCTAACGCGCATCTGACGGAACCTCTTAGGTGGTGTGGAAGACCGTGAATAGATAATGAAATATCGTATATAGCCACAAATTCGGAATCAGCAACCCCAAAAACCCTCTAAGTTATAAGTTTCAAACAAATATAAGCAATTAAAAACAAAGTCCGCCATATTGAATCTGCCATTTTGAATTTTGGAAATCTGACCTCAAATTCGGAATCAGCGACCCCAAAAACTCCCAAGTGATGAGTTTCAAACATATATAAGCAATTAAAAAAATGTCCGCCATATTAGATCCGCCATTTTGAATTTTTGAAATCTGACCTCAGATTCGGAATCAGCGACCCCAAAAACCCCTAGGGGGTAAGTTTCATCATAATCCATCCACTGGTTTTTGGGGGGCACGAAAGGGTTAAACAAATGAAATAAGTACCTTTAAATATTTAAAAAAAGTTTTCTCGATTCTATTTCAGTAATAAATTTCTTTCTTTATTACCCATGATTTTAATTAATTATAAAATTCGATTTGACATATGTAAACAATTGATTTGATAAATGGCAAGAATTTGTTACTTTATTAACTAAGGCAAAAATTGCCTTTTTTAAAAAGATATATATATATATATATATATATATATATATATATATATATATATATATATATATATAAGTAAAGGGAACTGACCTTTTGCAAATTTATTAGATACCCTGTAATGTATATTTTTTCTCTAGTTCCTTTATAATGAAGATCCATAAGAAAAAATGTTTACATGAAAGAAATCTTACAAAAGTCTGTTTGTTATGCTTGAAAAAGGGAAAAAATGCACATGTTAACCGACTGTTTAAAAAAAATTGATTAAAAAACTTTATTTCAAAGAATTTCCTTACGAAGACAGTCGATTACCTTCTGCCTTATGTGAATCGTGTAAAAGAAAATTGTATAAATTTGATACAAAAACATGCAGAGTGGAAGACGTAGATAAAATTTAGCTGCCTGATTATGTTTTGGCGATCGTCGAATCAAAAAACTTACGGTCGAAAGATAAATCGCAAAATTCAGAATTTTTTGCAAAATTTGTCAAGTTGCTACTGCATTGCCTAACAAGAATCTATCCCGTGGCCGTAGCCCTACAAATATTAGTAAAAACAAGTTAGGCGAAAAAAGCAAGGAGAAAATGAAGACAATGCCAGTTAAACGTCATTCTCGTGGAGAACGAGTGAGCAGTGCAACCAAATAAATTGTGTCAAATTTTACAGCTCCAGAGAAAGAAATGATAATGAGTAAATTAAAAAAGGATAAAATTATTGAACAAAATTTACATTCCAACAAAAAAATGATATTATCTCTTAAACAGAATAAAGGTGGACAAAATTTTGGCATTGTTGTAAAACCCAGTGTAAGTAAGAAAACAAAATCAGTTCAAATTCCAGCAGATGGTGTAAAAGAGGTCAAAATGGAGTTTAATATTTCCAACAACACTATGACTGGTATTCAAGGGCATTTCGAGCAATCACAAAAAATATAAAACTCTTCGAGCCGGAAACAAAAGAGAAACTTGTTGTTGGTAATCATGTTTTAGATAGTTATTTTGATGTCACAACAATAAATACCGTTTTAAAAGTAAGAAATTAGGTAACGGAATGTCAAAAAATTGCAATTTATTGTAATGATATAGAAGCATTAATTGAAAAAGTGATGGATCATCGTGATGTATCTGAAGCTACATTAAAATTAGGTATCGATAGCGGAGGAAAATTTTTAAAAGTTTGTTTGAGTATTCAGTCGGAAGAAGGTCCGGTTCCTGAGTTAGAAACACCAAACAAAAGCTTCTACAATGGCGAATTTGATAAGAAATTAAAAAATTCAAGTGTTAAATGTTTAAATGTTTTCCTGCCAACCATTAAAAGGTGTAAATATATATGTGTGTGTATGTATAATATAACGTGACCTCAAAACGTTCCGCATTTGACATAAAATGTCCTGCATGTCCCTGAAAGTAGTTAAGAATATCCCGCGTTTGTAAAATATAATCTAGATTGTAGCTGCAAAGAATTTTACAAATTAAATTTGTAAAAAATAATTATAATATTTTTAGAAAAATCCAATTTTCAGAAAAGTATCTGTAACTTTTAGTTAAAATAGAAGTGTAACATAACGCGTAATGTTTCAAATCCACGTCAATATTCTTAACTTAATAAAATAAATAATCGGGCGTCCCGTATTACCATTATTTCAATATGGTCAATTTGTGTAATAAAAGATTAAGCAATTGGTATAAATTATATTGAGGAAGCTTCAATCATTGATTTCTGCAATTCGCCGTTGAGTTTACCAATTTCAAAGTGTTTTATTATAATTTATTTTTGTATTATTATGTCCACATCACTGCCCTGTTTTATTATATTTTACACTTTCTAACAAAATTTCAGCTCAATTTATTACATATTTAAAGAGAAAAGGGATCTAAAAAATTACTATTGAATTTCTAACAGTCACATGTTGTTAATGTAATGTAACAAATATAAATAAATAAATATAAACAATACAACAGTGGTGTTACAAAGAAACTCTGTAAATATTAGTATGCTATACTTATAGAGTATGTAATTCTTTTTCGATCGTTTCACAAATATTAATTATTATTAAACTACAGTGAATTCCCACAAGTCTTTTAATTCCTAGTACCATTTTAAATTAGGATGGAGTGGAGGCAATAAGACACTTTTTTACTTATTACGCTACAAAATCGGAATTATTGGATTTGTTTTCCAAATTCTTATTGGTGCTGAATGTTTAGTTATTGTGAAAAATTGTTTCTAGATTAGAATTGTTTAAATTTGATGAAAAAAAATAAAAAAAATTCTTTGAAATTTTATAACTTAAAAATAAAAGGGTAATCCGAAAATTTACACGCCGATAGAAAAAAGCTCAGCTTTCATTTGCATATTTTTAAATAAAACTGAACAATTTTTGGGAAATTGGAAATTAAATTTTAAAAATTAGAGTCAATTTTTAAAATATAAAATTCACCATTGGAAAGAGCATGAAAAACCTTTCAGACAAATATTCAACAAAATTTTTCCCATTACAAGCATGTACAAAAAAATAGAAAAAGTAGATGGTGTTTATCAAAATTGGTAAAATTGACACCCCTCTACCCTCTCTAAATTTTCATTAAAGTTAAAAATGTTTTTTATTTTTTTTTGTTATGTCTTTTTTACTCCACTCTATCTTGTATAATTATATTATATTATGAGCTTGTGTACACCATGACGCATATATTTATTTTCTGTGCGCAAAAACTGATATATTCTCCATGCACATATGAGCGTCTGGATCGAATAATTCACTCTCCGCTCGACTGTATGCTTACAAGCCAGTCAAACTTACCAAAATGACCTATTAAAAATCAAAATTTTATTTTTTGAAACATGCATTCTTGTAGGAAATTCAATGGCGCATCTTTTTTTCTTTAATTTTTTTTTGTAAAACAATTATTTTTGAAAGTAAATGCCAAAAACGGGAAATTTTTCATTTATAAAATTAATTAAATTTTAAAACATAAATCATCATATCTTTGGTAATTATTATTCGATTTAAATTAAATTTGACATACACCTTCATTTCGGTCAAGAGAAGGCAACGACGAAATAAAAAATTAAAAGAACATCAATTGCTTAACAATTTTGCTTTGTTAATTAAGTGAGGCTAGAAATTTTAATTTCTCAAATTTGCCAATGAAAAGTCTGCAAGGAACTTTATTATTCAGAAAACTTATAGTGAAGCATTTGTTTATTAGCATTCAAGGAAGTTTTTTAGAAAATTTTAAAAAGTTGCATTAAAAACTAACGAAAATATAAAGAATTTACAAAATGCGCTGCGCGTTATACATCGCCATGTCAAATCTATTCTCACAGGGGTACGCAGCTTTTTTTTTTCTTAAATACAAAATTTCTATAAAAATAATAACAGGGTCATTTTTGTAAGTTTGACTGGCTTTTAAGCGTACAGTCGAGCGGATTTATTCGATCCAGACGCTCATATATTCGCGTTTGTGCAAAATGTTTGCCGCAGCTGTGTAGTGAATTTTAAGTTAATTAGTTTAAAGCTGAGTCTCCAATAGGTGCCAATGTAGGTGCAAATGCCAGTGCCAGTGCCAATGCACAATACATTTTAAATGGGTTTGGCACTGGCACTTGCACATGCATATTGGCACCTATTGGAGACTCAGCTTTAAGTTTTAACGCTGGCACTTATATTGGCCTTGTGCCGTGTATATCTGGCCATGACCTGCACTGTAAAAAATCCTAAGAATATTACCCACATAAAATGTGGCTATTTTACAGACAAGGGGAAAAGTGCCGCATTCAATGTGGCAACATAACCTTATTTAAAGCGTCACTTTTCCCCTTGTCTGAGTATAAATCCTTAGGATTTTTTACAGTGCATGGTACATGCTGTGTAGTGAAAGTCCTGACCACATGTTTGCGCAGGCGCGAATATATCCGTTTATGCGCGCGGAGAATAAATTTGTTCCTCACTACCCAGCGGGCACACTTTCCTTTTTGATAACTTCTAGTTATCGATTTGAGTAGATGTTAACATTTTGATGCCTTTTAGTTATCGTGTACCACCTGGGTATGTACACAAGCTCTGTATTATACTATGAGAGAGTTTACACCGAGTTTTATATTTATGCTCGCGCGCGCATATACAAAAATATATGCTCCGCGGGCATATATTCGCGTCTGCGCAAACTATCTGTCTGCAGCTGTGTTGTGAAAGGTTAGAAACATCCACTTGCCTCGACCTCGTGTTTTTACACAAAAAATTTGATTGTTGAATGAAAAATCATCAAATTAAATAAGGTACTTTATTAGTATTGTTTATTACGTATTTGACTTAGATTTTAATATACCCAGATAGCACGACTTCTTACTGTAAGACCACTGTAAGGATATCTGTAGGGGTTGTAAGGCTTACAGCGTAAGGTTGTTGTAGTCCTACATAAGTCTAAAAATTTCCGCATTACCGTAAGCTTATGAATAAAAGTTGATGTGGGATTACACCTAATCCTACTGTAAGCTTACTCGAAAAACTCATAGTAGACTTACATGTAAAGGTTGATGTAAGCTTACAAGTAAAGGATGAGGTAAGCTTACAAGTAAAGGTTGAGGTAAGCTTACATGTAAAGGTTGAGGTAAGCTTACAAGTAAAGGTTGTGGTAAGCTTACATGTAAAAGTTGAGGTAAGGCTGTTGGAAAGTTATTATCATGGTGTAAGGTTCTTGTAAGGTTGTAGTGAGTTTACCTATTATGGTCAATATTAACAAAATAATTTGCAACATAATTAATTAATAAATATTAAATAAAAAAATTAACTTTGTTGCCCTTCTCTTTATGGGAAACCAAACATTTTGTAGAAAATTTTGAAAACAAATTTGGGGAGACTAGGATTCGAACCCGAGAACGACGCGCATTAACCTATCTTCCTAACTAACTGAGCTAAGTTGTGAACTGACATAGAAAAAATAAATTTTGCTTTTAAAGTGATAGTAATTTTCTTAGTTCACTTTAAAAGCAAAATTTATTTTTTCTATGTCAGTTCACAACTTAGCTCAGTTAGTTAGGAAGATAGGTTAATGCGCGTCGTTCTCGGGTTCGAATCCTAGTCTCCCCAAATTTGTTTTAAAATTTTCTACAGAATGTTTGGTTTCCCATAAAGAGAAGGACAACAAAGTTAATTTTTTTATTTAATATTTATTAATTAATTATGATGCAAATTATTTTGTTAATATTGACCATAATAGGTAAACTCACTACAACCTTACAAGAACCTTACACCATGATAATAACTTTCCAACAGCCTTACCTCAACTTTTACATGTAAGCTTACCACAACTTTTACTTGTAAGCTTACCTTAACCTTTACTTGTAAGCTTACCTCAACCTTTACATGTAAGCTTACCTCAACCTTTACTTGTAAGCTTACCTCAACCTTTACTTGTAAGCTTACCTCAACCTTTACTTGTAAGCTTACATCAACCTTTACATGTAAGCCTACTATGAGTTTTTCGAGTAAGCTTACAGTAGGATTAGGTGTAATCCCACATCAACTTTTATTCATAAGCTTACGATAATGCGGAAATTTTTAGACTTATGTAGGACTACAACAACCTTACGCTGTAAGCCTTACAACCCCTACAGATATCCTTACAGTGGCCTTACAGTAAGAAGTCGTGCTATCTGGGTATATTTGTGAATATTGTAAACAAAAACACGAGTAACCTCAAAATTTTACTTTGAAAAAGAAACTTTTACTTTAACCACTTTAACATTAAATAATTGTTATATAATTTTCAAAAAAACTATTAATATATAATTATAAAAAAAATATTATATGTCACAATAAATATACATTTGTGAAATGTAGATTTACATTCATACAACGATTTGTGTAGAAATTATAAAAACATTTAATATACAATTATTATTATAATAAAATAATCTTAATTTATAGAAATTGTTTTTTTATATTTATATATTAATAGTTTTTTGGAAAATTATATAACAATTATTTAATGTTAAAGTGGTTAAAGTAAAAGTTTCTTTTTCAAAATAAAATTTTGAGGTTACTCGTGTTTTTGTTTTACAATATTCACAAATATACACGGAAAACCTATTTCAAGAGTCATTACTAAACTTATTCAAGAACTCAGGATATGGAAATAATACAAGAAATGTTACAAAACCATAGATTGAAACATTATTTTAAGCTGTTCGGGGATAACTGTAGTAAATTTCTGGACTACTTGTTGAATTTTCTTGAAAAAGTCCTGAACTGGTTTAAGAATAGAAAAATGTAAAATTAGCGAAAAAAATTTGCCCGCGTGAGTAGTCGAACTTAAAAATACCTATTGGTTAGGCTACGTCTTCTTTCTTAAATAGTTCGAGACTTTTTCAGCGCGCAGTGACTGAAGAACTCAGTCGCAGCGTCAAGAACAATAATTTCCAAGCCATTAGAAAAACACCTGAAAATTCTTTAATGAATATTGAACTTTTCTAAAACAAGTTCTAAATTTTTCCCATATCCTGAGTTCTTGAATAAATTTAGTAATGACTCTTGAAAAAAGTTTTTCCGTGTATATTAAAATCTTAGTCAAATACGTAATAAACAATACTAATAAAGTACCTTATTTACTTACCGATATTAATTTGATGATTTTTTTATGAAATAATGATTTTTCATTCAACAAACAAATTTTTTGTGTAAAAACACGAGGTCGAGGCAAGTGGATGTTTCTAACCTTTCACACCACAGTTAGTTAGTTAGTTAGTTTTAAGTTTTAACGTTGGCACTTATATTGGCGTTGAGCCATGTATATCTGGCCGACCTGGTACATTTCACATTTCACACCACAGATGCAGACAGATAGTTTGCGCAGACGCGAATATATGCCCGCGGAGCACATATTTTTGTATATGCGCGCGCGAGCATAAATGAAGGGTGGCATGACAAAAGGGGTCAAGCAACAATTTCATGATTTTACAGGAAGCGAAAAAAACATATTTAAAAATTCTATAGGCCATTAAAAAAACCAAAAAAACCGTTTCGAGATATTATAATGCTTTACCATAGGAAAAACATATTGATGAGATAAACCCAGAAATTAACGAGAAAAATGAATAAGTGTGTGTTGTTTTAAGGTTACGTCAATTGCGCATATTTTCTTTTAAAATTAATTATTAAAAAAGTATACCATTTATAGAAAAACTGAGAAATTAATTTCTTAATATTGAATCGATAAATCGAATGTGAAAAAGTTTTCTTTAAAAAAGTAGTTTGTTTTCGAGAAAATAATGAATTAAGTGATTACTTTTAGCAAGCAGTTCAAAATTTTTCAAATTCAAATTATTTTCAAAAATATTGAAAAATAAACAAAAGAGTGATATTCATATTGTTTACAATTATATTGAGAATAAAATTAGCTAAATATGAAAATTGAACAGTAGTTTTAACGTAAAAAATAAAATTCATAAAAATGTTTTAAAATGTTTATTTTTTAACGATTTAAAATTTTTAATAAACTTTTTCAGAAAGAACAATAGAACAACAATAAAAAATTTATTTTAGTCAATTACTTCTTCATAGAGGAAGTATTTTATTTTTTATTAATGATTTTTTGTATTCTTCTTGCGCCCAAGACGGTAAAAAATTTAGCATCTCTGTAAAATCTTTTTTTTTTCTTTAGACAAACCAGATCCAGTTTCAATTCTTTTAAGTTCCAATGTCGTAAAATAGTTAATGTTGTAACCTGAAAAAAATTTTTAGAAGTTGATGAAGCAATTAAGCAGCTGATTATCCTTTAGACTATTTAGATCATCAATTATTTTAGCAATACTAATTAGTTTTTACCTTTTTTCAAAAGTTTTTTTGGAACCCAGTTATTGTTAAAACTGTAGGACACTAAGTCCTCACCGAAATTAGCCTTGTTTAATTTGATTTGAACTGCGTCGCTAATATGCAAATCATTAATTTTTTTAAAAGCTGTACTTGCAATAGATTTCCAATCAATAAAGTTCTCTTTCAGCATTATTTCAAAAGGATTCTTAATTGCAGCAGCACCGATCATTTTTGCTATATCTTTTAAAACAAACAGCATACTTTTTCTTTTCGTTTTTTCAATTAGACCGAAGTCTCTGTCACACGACATGTAAGTATGGCCTTTGACCAAAAATTTGTGGATAATTTCGTTAAAAAATCCCTTAGCGATAAGAACAAAGTACATTGTAATAATAAATTGGTTTTTGTTTTGACCTCCACAGTTATCACTCCAAAGTATAAGCTTTTTTGTTGAATCTATATTAACTTCTTTCATGAGATAATCATATAAACAAGTTGCAATTTCTGTACTTCCACGACCTCCAAAATCTTCAGACCAAAGACACAACACCTTTATTACGAAATTCATCATGAATCCTAAGATTGTAACAACTCAATTGTCGGCTGTAGTACATTTTTGAGTGCGTTAAGCGAGGAAGTCCAATTTGTTGCTGTAAGTCAAAGCTTATTACATAATTATTTAAATCTCGTTTATCTTCATTCAACATGATTTGACTCTGTAAAACAACATCGTGGTGTTCTTTTAAGGCCATTTTTGCATTTTCTCGAGATTCAGGAGTAGATTTATTTAGTTCCTCAATTTTTAATTTATCACATGTGCAGCATGTGTCTGTTCGAGGTCTTTTAAAAGAAAGATTAAATTCTTTTCGAAAAATTGAATGAAACCATCTCCGGGAAACTGGTGGATTTTTTTTTGTTTCATTATCATAATATTTTTCCTGGAATGTTCGGAAAAGTTTGGAGATATTTAAATCTTCGGAAAGGTATTTAACATTTGGCGAGTCTTCTCGATTATAATGCCCTTTTTCAGATGGAAACGAAGCAATAAATTCTATTATTTTTTTGACCACTCCGAGATCTTATTACTATTTCGAGATCCACCACGCAAATCAGAGACATCAATTATCCCGAGATCCACCTTCTTGCATAATAATGCTATCCTCTTTTTAGAGACTCCAAAAATTAATAAAAAACTGTTCTTGCAAATTTCAATCACTGGAGAATTGCGCTTTTGAACTCCATATTGATAGGTTCGTGTTCGAATAAAATTATTTTTATAATTAGATTTTACATGTCTTTTTACATTTACACTTGTTATGCAACTTCTTAAAAAACTTTGCTGTTTTTCATAATTGGCTAAATCATAAAATTGTCCTCGTAAAAACTGTATATCCAGTGCGTCCAATAGTTTACAATTAAACTTGCATTTACAGGTCAGCTATAGGAAAAAATAATATAAAGTCAAAAAAAAATTTTATTTTTGTCTTCGTTTAAAATAAAGATAAAATTTCCGTGATTGAAATACTTTAAAAATAATTCAAAAACCTATTTTTGGTTACACATATGTGACGCTCCACGAAAGAAGGGACCTATCCCCGAAATAACATTAGGCTCAGTTTTCATGCATTGTGTACGGAAAATTGAGCCTAATGTTCTTTCGGGGATAGGTCCCTTCTTTCGTGGAGCGTCACATATGTGTACCTTGTTTACAACTCCTACAGGTAAAACCTCTTCTCCGTTACTTTTTGTAAATGCTTCTCCTGCACGTCGTTTATTTTTTTCTTATTTTATTTTTTATTAATAATTTTTTTCCCGAATCTACGTGGCATTTTCAAATTTAGGAAAATAATATTTTTAACCTTATTGATATATTGATAATAATATTGACTATGCATTTCTTTTGTTTTTCAGTTAAGTTGCATTACAAGTAAAATTTTAGGCTATTTTATGATTTTAATTTTCATTAAAACTCATTTAAAAACGCAATTAAACAGAAAATCCTTTTACAGAAATGTGTAAATGAATTTATTTGATTTTTTCATAAAAAAATCTCGATTTTGATAAAATTGTTGCTGGACCCCTTTTGTCATGTCACCCTTCAAATATAATACTCGGTGTAAACTCTCTCTATATAATATATGCTTTTAGGGCGATAAGTATAGTTTACACGCCTCGTAAAATCAATTGAGGAGTTCAGTCCAATAACTTGATCTTCGCTCGGCGAGACCGCTGAGAAACGAGTCAATGGTATCAAGTATAGGAAAAAATAAAAAATCAAAATTTCGATATTTTAAAAACGCTATCTTAAAGGAAATGAAAAACACAACTTTTTTCTTACTGTCATTTTTTTATAGAACGATTATTTTTTACAATAAAAAATAAAAACTGAAAAATTTTTTTTCTAAAATTTAATTAAATTTTAAAACATAAATCGTATTAGTTAGTACAAATTTAAATAAATTTGATTGCAATTTAGTATGTATACTCATTTGGGTCTCCTGAAACTGACAAAGTCTTAAAAAGTTTAAAAATTATTAATTGTTTATAATTTTTTTATTATAAATAATAACGTGTAATTGATGAATGTTTGTTACTTTCAATGAGAAAAAGTATGCAGGGAAGTTTTGAGTTCAGAAAAGTTGCAGTGTGAAAGTTATTATTATTAAAATAATAAAACTGCAACTTTGCTGAACTCAAAACTTCCCTGCATACTTTTTCTCATTGAAAGTAACAAACATTCATTCGATGACACGTCATCATTTATAATAAAAAAATTATAAACAATTAATAATTTTTAAACTTTTTAAGACTTTGTCAGTTTCAGGAGACCCAAATGAGTATACATACCAAATTGCAATCAAATTTATTTAAATTTGTACTAACTAATACGATTTATGTTTTAAAATTTAATTAAATTTTAGAAAAAAAATTTTTCCGTTTTTATTTTTTATTGTAAAAAATAATCGTTCTATAAAAAAATGACAGTAAGAAAAAAGTTTTGTTTTTCATTTCCTTTAAGATAGCGTTTTTAAAATATCGAAATTTTGAGTTTTTATTTTTTCCTATACTTGATACCATTGACTCGTTTTTCAGCGGTCTCGCCGAGCGAAGATCGAGTTATTGGACTGAACTCCTTAATTGAAAAGATGAGTTTTATGTTCTTGAATTTTTTTGAGAATTGAACGACTCGCAGAAACTCACTATACTGCTAACTATTTTGTTAATAATTTATTATTAATGTGTTCTTCTTGACATTGTTTGAATAATAGAAAAAGAAGCTTAAAGAGCATACAAGGAATGATTCTACAGGAGCTGCAATAAAATCAGGAGCAGCTGCATTTTTTGGTGCAATGGGATCTGACTGGTTCAGTACAAGTTGAGTTATTAATATTTTTATTTATCAATATTGTAAAAAAATATACCTACTAATAATAAATGATTTTTTTAATTTCACCGCTTTCAAAGATTATTTTAACTCGTACCTTTAATAATGCTACTCAATTATTAAATGGACAAGTTTTATGAAAAATCGATCAAGCTTATTTATTTTCGAATTTTACAACATGTAACTTATTTCATCCAGTAGACTAATAGGACAGTTGTTATATTTATTGCATTTTTTCTCAAATTCAGCATCTTTTATTTTACTTGGTATTCTTTCATCCATTGACGTGGAAGGTCTGAAAATAAATAATTTGTATTAATTTATATAAATATAAGTATATTTTAGATTGTATAAAAAAATATTGTAGGTCTAGTAACTATGACAAAGATGTTAAGGGTATGTCCAAGTTGTGAAATGTAAACAAACCAAGCACTAAAATCACATTTCGGATAAAGCCTTTTCTCCCAAAAAATTAACATTGGACCGCTTTTTATTATAAAAATGATAAATTAGTGTGTCAAAGTTTCCAATGAAATCATATTTCACTATAAGCAATTAAAAGTCCCTGTCGAAATGTGTTGAGTGACATTTGAGCGAATTCTATCAGATTTCTCTCAGGTTCGATCAAAACATTATATTCGAGTTAATAAGTAATTTTGGGTTAAAAAATTTATTGTAATTGGTAAATTAGTATTTAGGGAATTGATTTGTGTAAAAATGAAGTGTAAGAAAGTTGTTATTTAATAATAAACAATATTTGAAGTGAACGATGTGCGGTAGTAATCTGTCAGTTTAGAAGTGCTTGAATTTTCTCTATTTTAACGATAAATGTTCACAAAATTTAAAAGAAAACTGTTTTTATTATTAGGGTAATAGTTAAATTATACAAATTGTGTAAAATTAAAACTCATTTGATGATAATAGAGTAAGACTCCATCAGAAAATATGCGATTTGCATGGGGTCTTTGGATTAGGCTGTAATTTGGTGAAATTGTAGTATTGGATACTGGAAACTAGTGTGCCAAAATTTTTTTTTTAATTTTGAAATTTGTTGAAGTTATGCCATTTTAAATTTTTTTGTTATAATTTTTTTAAATCTTAATATTTCCGAAAGTTTTTGATGAAATTTAATAAAATTTGGAAGGCTTATACTTGAAATTATGTTTCTTCTGACTATCACATAACAAAAAAAAAAAAATTTTTTTTGCCCAAAAAAAGTAAAAAAAAAATTTTTGAAACTGTTTTGCCCGAGCGGGACCGATTTTTGAGTTTTGTCAATTAATTAAATATTCCTTATAATTTCACCTATCTTTAAAAAAAAAGAAATCGATGGAGACTCAAATAGTTTTCGATATAATGCAATTTTTTTGGAAGCGCGACCACGTTTCGGTGCCAGCGCTGTGTTAGTGCCCGGGACGCCTCGCACAGTAGGATTCTTACACTTTACTGTTCAAAATTGTCTAGAGCCTACAAATTTTATCCGATTTTCATGTTCTTGGTCTTAAATGAAAGGAGATAAATTTTCTAAGAGTGTCACCGTAACCCGTTGTTTCAATTTTTAATTGTTTATATATTTTTTTGCTACTCAAAGTTAACAGTTTACAAGAATTATGAAAAAAATCGTGTTTTTTTTTATTTTTCCAGTTTTCATGATCCAAAGCAATTTAAAATAGTTTCGTATAACCACTCGATAAATAATAGTGCATAATTCAGTTTATTTAAATAATTTCGTTAATTAACAAATAGATAACTCTGGTCCTTCTTAAAAAAAAATTAAATTTTTTGCAGACAAATTTATGTTTATTTAAGTAATTTATGTCTATTTTGTTAAAAAATAATTTTAATTTTAAACTCGATCAATCTTCGTGTGTGAAGCTTGAATATCCAATCTTTATTCAAGCTTGAATCAAGGCTTGAATCAACGATGATACAATTTTCAGTTTATTTATTACCGTATGCACTGAACAATATATTGTTCATCAATCATTTTTAAATAATATAAAAAATTATCTAAATTAATAAATAATTATTAAATATTAAATAATTTATTAATATTTACATTTAACAGAGAGAAACTGAGAGTTTCTAAGCTTAGGTGGTTGACTATATATATTGCCTAAATAGGTGAGGTTGCACCAATGTGTAAAATGTAAGGCTGCGGTTACACCTCTGCAGGCAGCCTGCCTGCCTGCAGGTTATCATGGTAACGTACAAAAGTAAGAGAGTCAGTAACTTCAAACTTCTCCCTTACTCTCGTTGCTCCTGCCTGCGCAGGCAGGCAGCCTGCAGAGGTGTAACCGCAGCTTAATGGCTAAGCCGAATTATAATCGGAATCGTTCGTGATCACTCGTAAATTGCAAGGAACGCGAGAAATACCGAATAGAACTAAAAAAGAGGTTATGTCAATGTTTTGACACTTTTACACAATGTATATGCAATGTTTTTTTGTGGTTTTGATGCTGATAAAAATTTTTATTTACACCAAAATTTGTAATAGTTCAATGTGATAGATAACAATAAATTCCCAGTTTAAATCCGGCACTTTTGTCTATTTAAAATTTTTGGTGTCAAAACTACAAATTCTGATACAACAAAATTTCAGATGCGTATTAATCGCCGAAAGACTTTTATTTACATTGTTCATATGTTCATATTTAGGTATACATTTTTCTAAAGACAAATATATAAATTACACTGAAACATAAATTTTCTGTACATTTACAGTTTTTTCTTACAGAAATTTGTAAAATAACGTCAAGTATCGAATTTACAATCCCTTTTTAGTGTTAATTTTACAATTTTCTGTAAATTTACCACTCCGAATGTAGTAGATAAATACATCAAATTATTACTGATTATTACCTGCTTTATTAAGTGTAGTAAATTTACAGAAAATTGTAAAATTGACACTAAAAAGGGATTGTAAATTCGATACTTTGAAAGACGTTATATTACAAGTTTCTGTAAAAATTGTAAATTTACAAAAAAAAACTGTATAGTAATATTTTAGAGATTTGAGCGTATTTAAATATTTACAGCAACAAATTCTCTTTAGAAAAAGAGGAATTAAAATTAGCAAATATATATTGTATTAATAATTTTAATTCTCAACATTTATATCAGTATATTTAATACTAAGCGATAAATCCATAATATTGCATAAATCAGGGAAACATTTGGGAATTTAATCAAGAGTACTGGAAAAATATTAAATTTCTAAAATTGAGAACAAAATTCTTGTTTCTTTCATAATATTGAAAGCATTTTACTCTTACAAATTTTAATAGACACAAAACTTTGGCAGGGTGGCAACATTGTCAGTAAAGTCAACAATAAAATTTTTTATCAGTTAAGTCAGGGAAAAAAATTTTTTGTCAGTAAATTAAAGGAAATACCAGGGTTAAATGCTAAGTGAAAATTTTTTGCCAGAGAAATTAAGCGAATTGAGACTAATTTTGAAAAATTACGAATTTTTCAACTTTTGTCCAAACATTAAAACAAAATATAACAATTTTTAGTTAATTTTTTTCTATAAAAAGAATTTTGTCAAGGAAAATAATTTTAATGTCAGTAAATTGTCAGGAAAATTGATAAACTGAATCACCCTATTTTGGACTTTTTCCATCAATAAATAATTCAACTTTATGGCATGTTAAATTAATTTATTTTAAATTATTAGATTATTGAATTTTTTAAGATTTGTGATTGCAATTTTTATAAATAATTGAGTTTTAGAAAAGTGTATGTTTATAATTTTTGTATATCCAAAGTCATGTAAAAAAACAATAATGACTAGTCCACTTTAAAAAAGTGAATAATTTTTTACTTGAGTTCCGGATTTTTTATTAAACGTTAATGGAAGAAAAAATTATTAATGTTTCGAATAAGTTTAGAATTTAAAATATTCGTAAAAAGTAAAAATTCTATATCTGGAAATCAGGAAAAAACAAGAATGAATTAAATACAAATTTGTACACGGAAAACATATAGATTTAGCAGATTTTACAAAACTTTTACTGAGTGGAGGATACAGATTAAAAATTTACACGTGTAATTACACGTGTAGATTTGGCCACATGTAATTACACGTGTATTTTATACTTTGTCATTTTTTCACTGTTTCCAGAATTGGTACACGTGTTATTACACGTGTATTTTATACTTTGTTATTTTTTCAAAATTTATAAAATCGGTACACGTGTAATTACAAGTATAATGATGCAATGAAATTTTGGAAAAATTACAAAGTATGAAATACACGTGTAATTACACGTGGATATTTCGTGAAAAAATCTACTTTTAAATTCAAAGTAAAAAATACACGTGTAATTACACGTGGATATTTGGTAACAAAATCTACCTTTAAATTCAAAGTATAAAATACACGTGTAATTACACGTGGATATTTGGTAACAAAATCTACCTTTAAATTCAAAGTATAAAATACACGTGTAATTACACGTGTAACGATTCTGGAAACTGAAAAAATGACAAAGTATAAAATACACGTGTAATTACATGTGGCCAAATCTACACGTGTAATTACACGTGTATATTTTTAATAGGATAGCTTTTAACGAAACTAAGTTTTGTAAAATGTAAGGAATATTTCAAGATAAAGTTCAAAAATTTTATAGTATATACTGAATATTTTTAGAGCTTGTTCTGAAATAATTCTCACATTTTACAAAACTCAGTTTCGTAAAAAGCAGTATCCGCAAATCTGCTAAATTAATTTTTCCCGTGTAGTACTGTTGACTATAATTTAAATCGGTGACTAACTATTTAATAATAAATAATTTATTAATAAATTGAAACATTATATTAATAACTTAGTACAAATTACTATTTATTAATAAAATTAATAGTTTATTAATTACAATGCAAGGGTTTCTGAAATTACAGTCGAAGAAAAGCATCGAAAATTTTTTTTTCACAAAACCAAAAAATTGAAACATTTTTTAAAGGCTGTAGATTGAAAAAAGTAAAATTTTCCAAATAAAAACCAAAATATCACTCAGTAATTCAAAGTTAAAAAAAATTTTTATTTCAAAAATTTTGTAGTGTGTTTAATTTAAATGCAGAGTTTTTCTGAAAACTGCATTTTTAATTGTATAAAATTATTTGGTGTTTATCAACGTGGAGTTAATAATAAATAAATAATTTTTGATGATATACAAAATTATTTGCAAAATTACCGTGCAAAGCAGAATTTTCAATCATCGATATCTATAATTCGCCGTTGAGTCAATTACTTGTCTGTGAAAAAAGTGTCGAAAATTAATTTTACCAAGTACATTCTTACTGGGATCCACTTTTTAAATATAGATATATAATAAATTAAATTAAAAAATGAATCCCAGTAAGAATGTACGTGGTAAAATTAATTTTCGACACTTTTTTCACAGACAAGTAATTGACTCAACGGCGAATTATAGAAATCGATAATTGAAAATTCTGCTTTGCACGGTCCGACTCTTTTTGTAATATCTCGGGAACCCGTAAATATTTTTTGCTGTTCTTGGTCTCTATTTAAAGCTTAGGTTACAAGGAATATTCTATAAAAGTAACAATTTTTTTCATAAACTTTGCTAAACTGTACCAGAAGTCAAAGTCAGAGTAATAAATTTCGAAAAAAATAGAATTATTTTTTTGTCTTCATAACATGATATCTCTCTTCCTATTTATGCAATACAACTTAAAATAGTGGCATTTCATTGGAAATTTAATAATTTCGGACGGTGGTGTATATAATAAAATTAAACATATTATCAAAAATAAACCCAGTGGGCAAAAAACCATCATTGTTTTAGAAACGTTTTAAAAACGTTTTTAGAACGTTTCATGACTGCCAAATAACATCCCAAAGACGTTATATGTTTCAAAAACGTTTTAAAAGCAATGGAACGTTTTTGGAACATTATTTGGCAGACATGAAACGTTCTAAACACGTTTTTGGAACGTTTTAAAAACAATGATGGTTTTTTGCCCACTGGGAATATTGTAATATTAAATAATTTATAAATATTTAAATTTAATATTGTTCAGTGCACACGGTAATAAAGTAAGTGAATATTGTATTTTCGCTCACAAAGATTGACTGAGTCTTGAATCGAGCATGGAACGAACATTGGTGTCCCATGCTGAATCAATGTTAAGTGATATAGTAGATTAAGGGTAAGTCTAAGGTGTGAAATGTAAACAAACCAAGCACTAACATCACCTATTTCATACATCTTTTTCTCTCACAAAAATTAATATTAGAACACTTTCTTTACAAAAATGGAAAATTAGAGTGTCAAAGTTTACAAAAAAATCATTTTTGAGTGTGATAGATAAGTAGCAATTAGTAAAGTAACTAATTAAAATAACCAGTAAAATAGCATTTTTGACGCGTCGCGAAAAATAAACTGTTTGAGTATATCAACAGCACTGACGATGAAGAAGTCTCATATCAGCGATTGGACCTTCAACATGTGGAAGGGGTAATTTTTCCCTTTCCTCCATGAAATTACAAGGAGAAAGGGTAAAAACTTCTTCATCGTCAGTGCTGTTGATATACTCAAACAGTTTATTTTTCGCGACGCGTCAAAAATGCTATTTTACAGGTCATTTTAATTAGATATTTTACTAATTGCTTTTTATTGATTATACTCAAAAATGATTTTTTTGGAAACTTTGACACTCTAATTTATCATTTTTGTAAAAAAAGTTTTCTAACGGTAATTTTTCTGAGAGAAAAAGATGTATAAAAAAGGTGATTTTAGTGCTTGGTTTGTTTACATTTTGCATCTTGGACATAGCCTTAAGCAGGATCCCTTCCAACCTTCGTTGGCCGTGCGGTTTAAATAGGTGCGTTTATAGAGGTGTTGGGTATGCGTCGGGGGGTTCGATCCCACATGCGAGCGAATATTTTTCCGTTTTCGTTTCTAAGCGATATATAAAATAATAACAAGTTGTTCATTTCATGACCATTTAGCTTCCTCAATATATATTATTATATATATTTTTAAAAGTTAAATAATTATAATAGTTTATTAAATATAATTAATAAACTGGGTAAACTACCCTGAATAAATATTAATTATTTAATTTTTTATTATAGAATAATTATTTTAAAGTGTTATGATAAAATGTCAAAAAATACAAAATTTTAATTTTTTGTGAAAAATTATAATATTTATTAATTCCATAAATTTTCATGAAATATATACTTTATATACATGAATCGATTCGTTTTCATGCCAGGAATATAACGCTGAGAAAAATTAATAAAAATTTTAATAAATAAAGAAGTTATTTCAAAAAATAAAAAAATTCATTTTTTTCGAAAATTAAAAAATTGCTAAAAAATTTTTATTTTTAGATATTTTTGAAAATCCTTCTGTCTGATTCAAGATATTCGTGACCGTAATACACCTACAAAATTTTATCAAAATCCATCAAGATGTGTAAGAGAAAATTTGTCCACAAGAATCGGTGACATACACACACACACACACACACACATACACACACATACACACACACATACATACACACATACATCCGGACATATGTTCCTCTCGACGAATTATATATACTACACTTGAAAATTTGTAAAAATAATTGATTTTAAAAAATTCGGAAATCGACATCACTATAAGGCTTCCTTTATGAGGAAGCAAAATTGTGTGTTGTGTTGTGAATAAAAAATGTGAATATGTTTGTAAATAATATTAAAAGTCTGTTTAAAAATCAAGAAAAAAATGTACCGATTAACAGAAAAATTATCTTTTTTTACTAAAATTAATTTTTTTAATGTTACTATTTCAAATGACATTTATTTTTAATAATATATTATTTACATGAAAATAATATATATAATTGTTCTAATAGTATATTGCAATTAAATTTATACACATATATAATATGAAGGACAATTTTCATTTACACGAAAAACATATTTGTTTTTCCCCAAACACAACCTACATACATGTTTATTTAACAGACGAACCTGGGCAAAAATTCTCTTTAAAAATAATGGCAATCTCATGAGCAAGTATCTCTGGGTTCCCGTTTGTAAAGTAATTTGAGGATAGAGAAGAAGACTTTTAGAATTACTCTTACTATTGCTATCTTTACTTTTTAAATAAATTTCATATTTATCTAGAATTATCCCACTGTCCAACGCCATGGAGTCAGAGCATAAATTTCTCCACATGTTCACTATATCACAAACTTCAAAGAAACCTCGTATTTGTAAAAACCAGTTAAATTTATTCCTTTGGTCGGACAATGCTATCCCCTTCAACCTCTCAAAGCAACGCCTGGGATACAGAGAAAATTTTATACTTAAGACTTTGTTTATCCAGATCATCACATTTTTGAGGACCGAAAGGGACACATGTGTCATTCCAGTTTCCAAACTAACCGCATATCTTGGTGTACATGTGGACAAGAATAGAAGTTGTTTCAAAAAGGATTGTTGTGTTTTCTCTAAAGTATTTAGATGTTTCAAGCCCCAAACTTGAACTGCATAAAGTAAGATACTCAAGGATAAACTATTAAGTAGCCGTTCATAAGTACTCCATGAGTCAGCCCCAACAGTCTGGATAAGTCTCAAAGTGGAACCAATTGCCATGTTTGCCGAACTAGCTGCTTTCTTTACCGCAGATGAAAAATTACAAAAGCTATTAAACGGGATACCCAGGTACACGTACTCATCTACCACCCTTACGCGATCTTCTCCGAATTTAAACGATTTAAATTTTCTAGCGGAGGAATTTCCCGATCTAGTAAAAATCACCACTTTAGTTTTTTCTACGTTTACCGTCAAATTATTAATTTTACAATATTCGTGTAATGCCTCTAGTTTTTTATTTAACTCCATAGGAGTATCTGATAAACACACGTAGTCGTCTGCGAAGCCCAATAAAAAAATTTCCAATTTACGATCTATTGCGATCCCTCTGCATCCATGTCGAATAAAATGTGCGTCTATGTCTGATATATACAATATAAACTCGTATGGACTAAGAGTTTCGCCCTGCAGCACTCCCTGTGTAACATTAACATAATCGGTTAACTTATCTCCCGATCTAATACATGTTGTTGCACAATCATAAAAGCTTTTCAATAAATTTATCATTTTTGTACTTAATCCTAAAGAATGCAATTTGTTCCACAAAAGTCTATGAGACACAGAGGGAAAAGCCCCTTTAAAATCAATAAACAGAGAGTAAACAACCGCGCCAGGTGTTCTTAAATGTATTTGAATACTGGTCAAAAGAGTGAACAAATTGTCCACGCAGCTTCTGCCCCTTCTGAACTCGAATTGCGATTCTGGAAATAAATCCAATTCATTTGCCCTCAAAACAAGTCGATTGCACATAACCTGTGTAAAAATTTTTGTTATGCAGTTGACCAGTGTAATGGGTCTAAAATTTTCCGGGTCAAGAGGATCGCCTTTTTTAAACATCATAGTAGTAATTGATTTCCCCCAATCCTTTGGTACCGTTTCATTCTCGAGTATTTTATTAAAAAAATGTTCAATAAACAGCACCCAATTAGAAGGTAAATTTTTATAAAAACTGTAGTTAATCCCATCCGAACCCGGGGCTTTTCCATCTTTACACGAAGAAATACTTTTAACAACCTCTTCAGTCGTAATGTAACCATCCAGAATCGGATGAGATATTCTTAAAAAATTTGAATCATTAAAAGGACCACCCATATGCTGAGGGAAACACTTACATAAATACTCATACCAAACACTCATTATTATACCACTCTGTTTTCTATTTTTAGGTCGATATGCATTAATAACTTTCCAAAATTGACCAGAATTTTTACAATTTGCAATTAAATTAATTTTATTATTATTATAATCTTTTTCCTTTTGTTTTATAAGCTTTTGATAATTCTTCTTGTTACTAAAATAATTAAACTTGGACTCTACGGAAAATTTCTCTTTTTTACAAGTTCTTAATGCATTCGACATTTGTTTTTTAGCCAGCCTGCAAGAGGTGCAACTCTTCTAATCATTCCCAGTTCTACAGAAACCTCCCTTATCGCAAACAGAATAGACTCATTAAGGTCGTCAATACCCAAGTCTATTCCCCCTACCTCTTTTCTCCATTCCATAGCGTTAACAAAAGGATTTACTAACTTATCGTTAAAGATGGGGACGACAGGTACATCTACTTCCGCATTCCTATTCAATATACAGGGGCGAGACAAGCTCAATAATACAGGAACATGATCCGAAAGAGTAGCAAGCGGATAAACTAAAAGATCGCAAAGCAGGGCTAGTGCATCCGAGATACAAAATACAAGGTCAATTACACTCATCCCCCGTGGGCCCAAGAAGGTAAAATTTGCGGGAGAGTCACTGAAAGATCGACTATTCAGCAATATAAAAACGTTAGTTTCCATATTTGCAATCAATTGTCTTCCCCTTGAATTTAGCACCGAGTCATGTGAATATCTCTTTGTAAAAAAGGGATAGAGAAATTGAGATAAATCAGATTCTACTTGGTTCATATTACCAACTCTACAATTAAAATCTCCTCCCAATATAATCGGCAAGCCAGGGTAACACTCTCTCATATAAATAAAATTACAATTTAAACTATCCAAGAATGCGTCCAAATTCTCATCTGGTGGTATATATAATAATCCTAGTATAAAATATGTTGAAAAATAATTTAATCGGATAAAAATTTGATTTTTAGAGGAAAAAATTTTTTTAAAAGAATAAAATTTAGTATTAAAAACAATAAACAAACCTCCCTTGGCTCTACCACAAACATTCTCCTTTGTTGCCATGGAACAAATCACTTTATAATCACGATTTTGAATAATCACATTTTCACACAAAGCCCATGACTCACATATACACAACACGTCTCTATCACACAGTAAGTCGTTTATGTCTGAAATGTTTTTATGTCCTCGACTGTTCCAAAAAATAATCCTAGGTGAAGCTGCTTATGGTGACTGCCGTTGGATCCCTCTCGTTCCCTCCTTCGACTGGCAACAAGGCTGTGGTTGCTAATCTATATTGCTACCACCATCTTCCTGAGTAAAAAGTCTCCTGGATCTAGTGAGGTTCCCTTCTTTCAACGGATCTGTCGTACCTTTTGGAGTAGCATTGCCAACAAAGGAGTCTAGAGTATTTTTTACCAAAGTTCTCTTCTTCAAATTGGTGGACCGATCTTTGCGGGGGCGACCTCTGCTTCTAATAATAATTGGGTCGGGATCAGGAACAGCATGCCTCTTTGTACCTGGCGTTGACTCATTATCATGTCTCTGTATGGATCTGTTATTCTCAAGAGACAATAACACATTGTTTATTTCCTCAGAGTCCATAGGTTTGTCATTGAGGAAGATTCTCTTGCCTTTCAAGTAAACATTTTTGCCGACCAATTTCAAATTTCGAATTTTTCCCAACAGCTCTTTACGTTCCTCTCTCTCCTCCTTCGTACGGTCGTTAGCTATTGTCAAATCCATCAACTTAAACTGTTTCGCCTTGCCGAATGCCAATCTAACCCATCTCGATGATATAAACTTCACAATGACAGGCCTTTTGCCTTGAAATTTACCAAGCCTGAATGCGTCATCCAATGCTAGCTCGGGAATATCAAGGCCCACATTTTTAAAAATCTCAAACAAAACAGTCACTAGGTTTTTGTTTATTTGCACAGTATCTTCCAAATTAAACAAAATTAGATTTTTTGCCCTTAATGCCGTGTTGTTGAAGCTCAATTGTTTTTCAATGCACTGAAGCCTCTTTTCCTGGTCAGCTGATTTAACAGAAAACGATTGTTGCAAATTGGAAAATAAATCTATTTGCTCTTTCAAACAATGCTGCGACGATTTAAGTTCCTTAATATCGGCAAATAAAAGTTTCCACCTCTCCTCTTCAGAGACAGGAATTTGCTCATCAGTCATTTTTACAAAAGTCTCTCAGAATCACATCACACAAGAGAAACTGTAAACTCAGCAAAAATTCGCCAAAAATTGCACAATTTCACGGTGCTAGCAATAATCTTCATTTAATAATTACAACCGAATACTTTTTGAAAACTCAAACCAAATATTTAAGTTTGTCGGATAAATATAATAACAGTGTAATCAAAACACAACCGTACTCTATGACTGCTCAAACGAGACTCCGATTTTTAAAGATATATAATATACATAGTAATAAACAAATTTTTTAATTAAAAAATAATACTAATTTGAAAAAAATTATGAATTTTTCAAAAAAAAATTTTTTTTTTAAATTTTGACAGATTGCAGTAAATTAATCAGTTATGACTTTTGTAACATATATATGTATATATGGGGCATTTCATGTCAAGTGATCAAGGGGTCTTTTGGTGTAATGTTTATTTCAATAATTTTTTACTCTTAAACAATTAAACATACGAATTTGACAAAGTACATTTTGGAAAGGTTTTTTCATGCTTTTTCGATTGGAAATAAGCAAAAAAAATCGGGTCTTTTTCCCCCAAAAATTGAAATGTATTTTTAATTTTGATTTTTTTTGGTAAAAAAATTTTTTTTAAAATGCTTATTTCCAATCGAAAGAGCATGAAAAAACTTTTCCAAAATGTACTTTGGCAAATTTGTATGTTTAATTGTTTAAGAGTAATTATGACTAATCAACTAAAAAAATATAATAAAAAAATAAAAAATATTAATAATTAAAAGCTCAGGAATTTTTTGAAAAAAAATTATCTCCCCCCCCCCTTTTGACCTAGATCAAAATTTTTTTTGCAAAATTTGCAGAAAAGAATAAGTAATCAAATGGCGTTTATGCCAATTTGTTAAAGTAAAAATTATTGATGTAGTGTTATTGTTTATAAGTCAAAAATTTCTCCCCCCCAAAAACTAGTTTTTTTGTAAAATTTTAATTTGTTACACATTGTGATTGATAGATTGGCATTTCATGAAGAGAACCCAACAAAAAAATTGATTTTCATCCGGCCAAAAATGTAGAAATTCCATTTTAAAAAACCATGTTTTTAGTTAACAAATGGAATTTCTGATAAACAATTTATCGAATCGGATTCAAATTTGGCACATGTCTTAAGGGTCTTGAGAGGTATATTTTTGTAGAATATAGAAAGAATTTGTTAACTTTTGTTCATGTTATTAAACAAATAAGAAAGTGCCATTTTTAGTGGTGTAAATTCATTTGCAAGTAAACAAATAGACCAATTTTAACATATGACCCATCATTTTCAAGGTATTTCTGAGCTTTATAACTTTTATTAAAATTTTTTCCTCTATAATTTGATGGGAAAGAACGGTCATCAAAAAACTGTTTTTTGGCACCTTCAAAATTGTTTATAACGCGCAGCTTAAAAAATCTTGGTAATTATGCAGAAGAAGGACTTTTCCTAATTTTAAAGATTTTTGGTTAATTTTTTTTGGAATGTCTTTCATTTGACTAGTAATTAAAGAATCCGGTGGGGGAGGATGAAAAAGTTACTTACAGAACGCCAGGGCTGGGAAACAAATTTTTTTTTTGGTTTTTGACGTTTTACTCGGTAAATTTTAAGAATTTTGAAAAATGTTCTACATGAAAGTTGTAGATCTTGTTAAGATACACATTTTATGTTACATGCAATTTTTCATAAATTGAGTATTTTTCGAGAAAAACACAAAAAACGGAAAATAACTATAGAAATGTTTTAATGCAGAAGAGAGTCAAATTAACTTCCTAGATAGTACTAGAAGGTATCCAACTTAGACCAGACCGAAGCCCGCCGCACCTGTTTTCATTTAACGTTTTAATGCAGAAAAGGAGTCAAATCCGTTGGAGAGGGGTCTGGACTAAGTTAGACATCTTGTAGTACCAACTAGAAAGTTAATTTGACTCCTTTTCTGCATTAAAACGTTAAAGGAAAAAAAAAACATTCATACTACCACCCCACACTATATGAATCCACAATCAGACTTCAGGTATCAATTTTGTTACGAAAAAACACAGGGCGACTGTACTATAGTATTTTTGGGGTCTCTGATAAACTTTTGACATGAAAATAATGGAATTTAGAATTATTTGTTTATCTAATTAATCAAAAATTTTTTAATTGCAAAACTTCGAAAATATTAAAAATGGTAAATGATATTAAACAATATTAATTCATAGCATTAAAATTATTTTTCAATTATTAAAAATGGAGATCTGTGTGATACGATACTTGCATTATGCTACTGGGAAAAAACTTTGGTAGTAACATGTTTTGTTATTTTAATTTCAGATATAACTTTTAGGGATGTTTTGAGCATTGTAAAGGCAAAAGTTAACCCATTTAGTCCCAAATGTCCGCATTTCTTTGTACAAGTTTGAGCTTTCCGTTCTACGAGTTACGAATTTGGAAAAAATCAAGACATATTTAATCATAAAAAGTTGTAATTGTTTAAACAAAAAAAGCAGTTTTTTTAAGTGTTTTTTGTCATTAAAATTAGATTATTTACTCGAATTCGGTTGGGAAAAATCCGGGACAAGAAAATATCGCGTACAAAATGTTGTTACTATGAAATAGGCATAATACCGAAATTTTTTTTCCCTCCTAGAAAGCAAGAAAGAAGAAGCATACGCAAAAGTTTTAGAAGTCGTCTCCTCTTACACTGAGAGTAGTGGTATTACTGTGAAACATCCTACAACTATTATGACCAATTTTGAACTAGGCATAATAAATGCAATAAAACTCATTTTAACTCGTGGTATTCGGGCTATCGGAAGAAGAAAGGTCGTAAAGGTGCGATATGATCCGTCTGTTTGGAACCACTATCACTCAGTGCTTCAGGGAACTAAAGCACATGGTGTTTTGTCAATGCGAACTTGGCACGGTCTGCGCGTGCGCGGAGAGTAATTGTCTGATATCGTGAAAAATTTAAGTGTTTGACTATATTAACCGCACGGACGATGAAGAAGTTTTTACTAGAGCTGTGCAAAATAATTCGAACCCAACTGTTCGAATTTTTTCGCCTAGTTCAGATGTCGAAAATTCGACATTCGAGTTAGCTTAGTTCGAATGTCGGTTTTTCGACATTCGAACTAGCCCAGTTTGGATGTCGAATATTCGACATTTGAGTTACTGCAAAATTCGAACCGAACCGAGTTGTGTTCGGTTTTAGTACGCTAAAATGTCGAATTCTAAAATTCGACATTAGATATTTCGGCGCTCAAAAACCGAACAAAACTCGGTTCGGTTCGAATTTTGCACAGCTCTAGTTTTTACCTTTTCTCCTTGTAATTTCAAGGATGAAAGGTCCAATCGCTGATATGAGATTTTTGTGGGAGAAAAGTCTTTTTCCGAAATGTGATTTTAGTGCTTGGTTTGTTTACATTTTTGTTTGTTTACATTTCACAACTTGGACATACCCGAACAAAATTCAATCAAAATTTAATTTTAGTGTCAAAAAAATGTTTTTGTATATTCATGTAAAGAATTACTCGTAACTTTTGTAATTTTTAACCAATTTTCAAAATTGTTCTTTTTTTGTGATCCTTTTAATAGTGTATTGCTTGTTTAGTCAACATAAAACATTTCATTTTTTCAACTCAAACTAGGTTTTTTAAATAGTATTTGAATTAAATAATTTTTTGCGTATTAATTTCTTAAAATTGGAGTTAATTTTGCGTAAAATAAGAATTTCCTGTAAAAAATTTAATACAAATTGAGGAAGATACATGAATTTGACAATTTTAGCAAAGTTTACAAATATTTCAAATTTGTTTTGGCTCTTTAAATTTTGTTCTCACTAAATTTAATTGATTAACTAAAAAGACATGCTGTCAAACTGTTTTATGATTTAAATAAAAACTGAGTCCGTATTTAGAAGGTGGGTCCGGTTAAATTTTTATTTTTTGAAAAACAAATTTAAAGCTATGAAAAAATTAGGGACTAACTCTGCTGGGGCTCGAAACCCAGGACCCATCAATTGCCGGTTGATTGCTCTTCCACTGAGCTACAGAGGTCCACATCCAACAAATTTTCATAGCCTTATCGACTCAATAGTCAAAATGGTTCGCATTCTTCTGCTACAAATTATTTAAATTTATATCTACCTATATTACAAAAAGATATCGCCGCCGCCGCCGCCGCTGTTTCAAGATTCCATAGTATATTTAACATAACTTCCTGTCAAAGACGAACATAACCTCAAAATTAGGTGAAAGATCATCACTCTGAAGTTGGCCACAAATGGCTATAGTATGTTTAAGATAACTTCCTGTCAAAGACGAACATAACCTCAAAATTAGGTGAAAGATCATCACTCTGAAGTTGGCCACAAATGGCTATAGTATGTTTAAGATAACTTCCTGTCAAAGACGAACATAACCTCAAAAAAGAACAAACATAACTTCAACATTAGGTCTCAAGCTATATGCGGCCAACTTCAGAGGACAAACATAACCTCAAAATTAGGTCTAAAGGTTAAATGTCCTCTCCCCTCTACACATTCCAAGGTACAGGGCTTACAGGGGACAAAAGGAGAACATAACCTCAAAATTTGGTTCGAAGCTCATATGCGGTCAACTTCAGAGAACAAAAGGAGAACATAACCTCAAAATTAGGTCTTATGTTCATGTGTGAACAACTTCAGAGGACTATGAGCGAACATAATTTGATTTCTGAAAAAACAACCCTGTTAATATGAATGTATTTAAAATTTTTTATAGATTGGTTTTTAGCCAAATTCTTTGAAATTTAAATAAGTTCATTCAATTTATTATTCTTTTATATTTACATTATTTTCAATGAATTTGTTACCAAGATGTACCACGAGGAGGTATAATAGACTTTAAAAAAATTAAAGTTTATTATAAACCAATCTAACATCTCACCTAAATTAAATAGTATATAATAAAATTTTAAAAAATGTTTATACAATGGTAATGGCTCTTCATTAATTTGTTGTAATATAAAATTATTTAATAAAGAATAATTAAATGTTAAATATAAATATAAAAATGTTGTTTGGTAGATAAAAATTTCATCCAGTAATTAAAAAATTTTTATCTACCAAACATTTGTTGTATTTCATTTATTGTATTCACTTTTATTACTGGATACAATATTTAATTACTGGATGATTTTGGTTTCCGAGAAATTGTTTCTCCTCCTAATATTAATTTATACAATGGTAATGGCTCTTCATTAATTTGTTGTATTTCATTTATTGTATTGACTTTTAGAGAAATTGTTGAATCATCTATAATATTTTGAAAAAATTAAGAATATTGTGTTATGTAAAATTATTTAGATTAAATTCAATAAATTCAAAATAAATAATTAATAATTATAATTAATAACTAACTTTTTAATTAATGTTATTCAAACCATTTAACTTTTTATAATAAATTTTTAGTCTAGGTGAGATGCAAGATTGGTTTGTAATAAACTGCAAAGCTTATTACACCTCCCCGTGGTGCATCTTGGAAACAAATTCTTAAAGAAAATGTTTAGATTTTTCATAAAGAATTTGGCTGAAAACCAATCAATAAATACTTCAAAACTTTATTATGTTATTAATTAATTTTCTATTTTCAGATTCAGAAATTTAAAGATTACAAGATGAAATATACAGGTTTACTAAAACCAATATCTAAAATAGGGGGTTGGCGCGCGAAGCGCGCAGGGGGGCGGAGCCCCCTAGTTTATATCTATATTTATATTGTATACGTGTGTTAATGTTTTTAAAACATTATTTAGGATTCAAATTTATTCTATAATCTTTAAGTAAAGAATAGCAGATAATTTCTTGACAATTTATATAAGAATGCCTTAGGTCTATGTCCAAGTTGTGAAATGTAAACAAATCATAAGGTAAACAAACCAAGTACTAGAATCGCAATTTTAAATAGGCATTTTTCTCACAAAACTTAACATTGGAACACTTTCTTTGAGAAAAAGATATATTAGAGTTTTTAAGTTTCCAATGAAATCATATTTGACTATGAGCAATTAAAAGTAATTAGTCAAATAAAAAATTAAAATCACCTGTAAAAAGTAATTACAAGGGGAAACACTTAAACTTTTCGCGACGTGAACTCTGTTGCTCTCTGCGCATGAGCAGACCGTACTAAGAACGCATTGACAGCACCATGAGGAAGTGCAGATTTTGTTTTAGTCACAAACTTAGTTTTCCTCATGCTTTCAGCTATACTGGGTATAGTTACTAAATTCTGTACTTTAGTTCACCATCTTCATTAAGAAAATGTAAATTTATATTGACTTGTATAAAGAAAATGTGCAAAAAAGCTTCACTATTCGGTCTATTACTGCTGCTAATTTTCGTACTTCTTATTTTTACAAATGAATATAAATTTAAATTTTCTTTATAAAAATGGTAAATTGAAGTATTGAATTTGGTAACTATACCTAGCATAGCTGAAAGCAATGAGAAAACAACTGAGTTTCATTCTAAAACAAAATGTACACTTCCACATGTTGACCGTCCAATCGCTCTCTGGGCCCGTCACAGAATCCGTGCGTCTGATATACTCAAACCGTTTAGTTTTTGCGACGCGTCAAAAATGCTATTTACAGGTCATTTTAATTTGTTATTTTATTAATTGCTTTTTATTACTCATAGTCACATTATTTGATTTGAAACTTTAAAACTCTAATTTACCTTTTTCTAACAGAAAGTGTTCCAATGTCAATTTTTGTGAGAAAAATGCCTGTTTAAAAATTGCGATTCTAGTGCTTGGTTTCTGTACAGCTGTCCTTCAAAAATACAATTGGCAGCAAGATTGTGATCTAACAATATAAGATGTTCAAGGAAGAGGAAGGCATAATATATGGTGCTGGAATAGCTGATTGAACGTAAGCTGTCATTAACAAACATTAACCCATTAACGCCTGAATGCACTGAATTTTTAGTCTGACTTCATACTTATATATTTTCTAATAAACTTATTATTTTCTCTTTAACGAATAATTTTTTTTGCATTAAAGTGTCCTCTATTCGAATATGATATTAGGAAATTAATAAAAAATTGTTTAACAATATTTTCTTGCATATAATTAAAAAATTGCACCATTTTTTAAAGGTTTTTTATTACAAATTCTTAAATTTTCAAGTCAAAAATTTTTTTTACAGCTAACATTACCAAAAATTGTGCACTCAATTGTTATACTTTCAAAAAATATATTGGCTTTTTGAATTTAAACGTTTTATTTTTCAAAATGGCGCCTAAAAACTCAAAATTTTTTGAAAATTTGAAATTTGATGCTCGACATACATTTTTTTAAAGCTTTGGCTTGAAAATGTTTACTCGGGGGTTTTCGGGGTCGCTGATTACGAATCTGATATTTATTTTCCAAAATTCAAAATGGCGGACAAAAATTTTAAAAATTGGTTGGATTCTCTTACAAATCCGTAATCGGGGTTTTTTGGGGTCGCTGATCACCAATATGATATTAGTTTTCCTAAATTCAAAATAGCGGATGTAATATGGTGGCGAAAATTTTCAAAATTCAGTCGGATTTTTTGAAAAATCCTTACTCAAGAGTTTTACTGACGGTTTTTCAATTATTTTGAACATCTTTAGCCATCAGGTCGTAAACTGATGTTTACAATTCTCACCGCGTGGGGGTAGATGGACAAGGAGAATCTTTTTTTTTTATTTGAATATTTTTAATTTTTAATTTTATAAATTAATAAGTTTTAAATCAATTTTTTGTTATATTTTTTATCCTTATCGCTATCATAAACATGATTAATTTCAAATTTCTTTTGTGAAACAGAATAATTTTCGTATTTTTGGAAATAAGATTCTTTTGGAATTAGTATGTCATCTTCACAACAGTCAGTATTACTTAAACCGTCTTCTTCACTGAATTCATTTTCAGATTCATTGAAATCATCTGAGTCTGGAATAAAAATTGCGTCAAAATGATCCTCAGCTTCTTCAAACTTAATTGATGAGGATATATTTTCATCGAGCGTCTTGGTTATTTTTGACGGGAGAAATACAACTCTACCACCTGGCGGACGAAAAGAGAATTATAACAAAATACTCGCGAAGTTTTCAAAATGATAAGAACTTTACATGTAAAAGAGTGCAAAAAAATTTACACTGAGAAAATTGGATGTTAAAAATCTTAATATACTAGATATTAAGAAAAGATGGTATTTCATAACATCTAGATGTTATGGTTTAATATCTCAGATGCTAACTGGTATAATCTACAAATTTGAGGTTATGTGTGAACATGTCTTTTCCAATATCTGTGGATATTAAATTTAAACATCTAAGCTGTTTATGTATTTGACTGTCACAGATATATGGCCCCCCAAATGTAATCTATTTTAAGAATTTTTTTTTGGTTTTTTGATTTCAGATCAATAGAAAAGGCTGTGGAATTCCCCGCCCACGAACACCTCTGCTGTTTTAGCTTCATTTATGGAAACCTGGAGCAGACATTAAAAAATTTTTTTTTATTAAGAAATAATCCTTTTTTGTATAATAATAAAAGTCGCAAAAAGTTTTTCCGAATGTCAATTATTTCCTATCTAAAATAAAATTCCGGAAACTGGCCTTAAAATTCCGTAAAATATAAATTTGAACTTCAACTACAATTTTTAATTATATATTTTTATAAGAAACAACTTACCATATTTATACCTATTTTATAAAATTATTTTTATAAGGTATACATCATCAATTTCAAATTTATCATTATTTTTATGAAGTATACATCATCAATTTCAAATTTATCATTATTTTTATAAGAAACAACTTACCATCAATTTCAAATTTATCATTTCAATAAAATTTTTTTATTAAAAACAAAAAAGGTAAATTAATATTAATGGAATAATAATTTCTAATATAAAATGTTTAAAAAAACATCATTTCATTATAAAAATTTTTTCCTTATAGGGTCATTTGGGGTAAATGTAAACGGAATATCTATGTTTCACTAAAAACATTAGTTTTTTTTGTTAAAACGTAAAATGGACGGATTTTTTTTGCATGAACTTGTTACGTTACTTCCCTAGAAAAGTTTTATGGAGTACAAAAAAATATTAATGCACCTGAATCGCCTTAAACTGACTGTTTACATTTACCCCGAGAATTTGAAATTTTTCTAAAATTTGGAGTAAATGTAAACACTACTGTAGTTAAGCGAAGTTTATGAAACACGTTATTTCAAGTATACTACTGTTTTAAGGGATGGAAAAACTGTTAAAAGTTCTTCGTAGATGTATAGAAAAATCAACCAGTTGACTGGCTACTGTATCTTAAAATAAACAATCAACCATTACAAAATTAGTAATGTAAAACTTGAATAACTTCAACAAATTTTAATAGATTTTTATTCAACTTAGTAAAAAAAGTTTTTAAGGTTGCTGAATAAGAATCTAAAATCGAATTTTTAAATTTCAAAATGGCAGATCCAATAATTTATTAAATTATTTTTTAATGTAGTTGACGTTCTGTTTACATTTACCCCGAGTTTTCGAATTCTCGGGGTAAATGTAAACACTTAATTATTTATTAACTAAATTGACGTAAATCAAAAATCTAAGACAATTTTTGTTAAGCCATTAATAAGGAAAAATTACAAATTTTGGTTTGATTTTTCAATTTATTTTTATGCAAATGCGAGACAAAATACTGAAACAGTAAAATTTTGATTTTCAATATTTTTTGCATTAAAAAATAACTTGTACTATGGCATTGCCAATTGTCAAAATAAAATATTGGCAATACTCAGAACATCTTGTAGGTGAGCTGAGGTAAAAATATTGACGTTGTACTTATTTTTAAATTTCTAAATTTAGCTGAAACATCTACTGTTTACATTTACCCCAAATGACCCTAATATTTTATATATTTATTAATAGATATATATTTATTAAAAATTTAATTCTTAATCAGGCCTAAATTTTATATTAAATTAAAAATTTTAAGACCTTTCTTTTGCCTTTATTCTTAAATTTCTAGAACTTCCTATGAGAAAACCAGTTTTCCATTACTAGCAAAAGTATCTTATTAAAAATAATTCATTCAATTAAAATTATAAAATTATAATATTTAATTCCTTATAAGAGGGGGTAAGTTTTTCCCTTCCCCTTAATTAGGCATTTATTCTTTTATTTTCCCTTCATGGAAAAATAAGCATTTTTTTAAAAAAAATGCATCATTTTTTTACATTTTTTAATATTTTTTACATTTTTATTTTATTTTTTAATTATATTTATAAATTACCTAATATAATTAAAATTAACATAAATTTAAAATTTACCCCCCTCATAATTCTATTAAATGATCCCTTCAAAAATTACAAAATAATATTATAAATTTACAAGATAGATAATCGAATCCACTCTATCTATAAAATTAATGATATCGAGATAGAAAGAGTTGTATCAGTACGTGACCTTGGAGTGGTCTTCGATAGTAGATTCTCTTTTATAGACTACACATCTGATGTTGTAAGTTCGGCCTCGAGGGCATTGGGGTGTCTTATAGGATCATGCAAGACTTTTAATAAAATAACTACCTTAATTACCCTGTATGACTCTCTAGTGCTTTCGAAAATGAATTACGCTCTATTTCTTTCAAATCCTTATTATGATATGTATAACGATGAATTGGAAAAAGATCAAAAAAGATTTTTTAAGTATCTAGCTTTCAAAACTGCCGGTATTTACCCTCCACGAGGGTGTGATTAGGTTGATCTTTGTTGTCGTTTCAATTTTTTAACTTTATCACAGAGAAGAATCTATTCTGCAACATTATTTTTTTATAAGATCGTATCATCTCAAATTAACGCTCCACAACTTTTGCGCCATATTCCATTTAAAATAGCCAGAATTAATTCACGTAAATCTGAACCTTTTTATTTGACTCCTCCACAAAGTATAATTGGTGAAACTGCTCCTATTTATTTTGCATGTAAACATATTAACAACATGTACTCTACGTTAAAGCCAAATTTCGATTTGTTTTTTTCTACTGAGAAAGAGTTTAAAATAATCGTTGAGAAATATTTGCACACTTTGGTGGAATAATTTATTTAAAAGTGGTATGAATTGTTTTGTTATTACTGATGGTGTGAAGCAGTACTTGCGCATGAATTATAAATATAATTTTTAATTTTTGTTATATTTTTATAAATTAGTTTTCGTTACCCATGTATGTATTCCCCCAAAAGAAATAAAAATGATTAAACATTTCTTAATAGATTAGAAATCTAAATTTTTATATTATTTCAAAAATTCAAATTAAATTTTATCTTAATAATTTTATACTAAACTATTCCCATAATTTAAAAAATTCCATTGCTCTTAATTTAACTTAAATACTTTATAAATTTAATTTTATTAACTCATTAAATCTTAACAATTTTATAACTAAATTAAATTATTAAAAATTTATACCCTAGACTTTAATTCAAATTAATCATATCAATAATTAACTGAATTTTTTTATTGGAAATAAAATATATTTAATATATTTTATAATCTTTTATTTAAAGATAATTTTATCATTTTAATATCATCAATATTATATTTTAATTTAAATTATTTAAATTTTTTAAAAATATTAATTTAAATTATTTAATTTTAAATAACTTTAATATGACATATTAATATTATAAATATTTAACTAAATTTAAATCTTTATTTAATAATTTTAAATTACTTACTAAATCACTAATAAAGTCCTTTCGTACAAATATTAATTCTCATTTTAAAGATAGAAACCAATCTGGCTTACACCGATTTTAACCCCCAACATAATAAATAATACTTAAATTTTTAAAAAATAAAATCAATTATATTTATAAAGTTTTATAGGGGCTTCTCGTCTATTAAAAATTAATAAGATTTTTTAATTACATATAAATTTTAAATTTTTTATTTCAATAAAGTTTATATCTTATCCCATCTTTCATTCAATTTTCTAATTAAGAAACTTTTTATTATGCTACCTTTGTACAATCGGAAAAATTGCAGCTATTTAAAATTACTCATTGAGCAGACTAGACTTTAAATAAATAAATTTAAAGACATGTTTTTAATAAACAGGTAAATATAACATTTTTGCTTAATTCATTAAAATTAATTAATTATAAAAATATTATTTAAATAAATGTGACGCGACCCGAAGAAAGGCACCTAAGAAGCCGAGCGATGCCAGCCGGCTGGTGAGAGACACCCCCACCATATTGAAGTCTGCCTCCTTCCATGCAAGAGTCTTATGTGTGTGACGCTTGGAGGGAGGTAGACTCGATATAGTGGGGACACCTTTCACTAGGCGGCTTGCATAGCTCGGCTTCTTAGGTGCCTTTCTTTGGGTCGCATCACAAATTTTTTTCTAATTTAATCATTATTAATAATTATTAAACATTAAAAATTATATTTCAATATAACAATTAAAATAATTATAAATAAATAATTTACTATTTCAATAAATAATTACATTTTTATTATAAATTAAAATTTTAAATTATATTATATTTTATAATTCTAATAAATATTTATAATTAAATTTAAAAGTTAACCCCTCAAAATATTTAAATTTTTCTTTAAACTAATATAAAAAAATTATTATCTATTAAAAAATTATAAATTAAATTTATTTATTAAAAAATTAGATATCACTAATTTGGGGCCGTTCATAAACTACGTCACACTATTTTGCATAATTTTTCCACCCCCCCTACCCACGTCACAAATTTTACATGCTTTAGCGCCATTTTTTCTACAGAACGTGACAAAAAATGAATTCCACCCCCCCCCTCTAAGGGGGGGAAGTAATATTATTACTTCAATTAATTTACTCAAACAAAATTTAAATTACTAATATTTTAAATAATTAAAATTAAATTTTTAAAATAATTTAATTATACCTTTCTTTAAATCTAAATACACTTTTCAGTACATTTACTTTGTTACGACTTACTTAGTTTTAAATAAATTTATTAATCTATTAAACTAAATTGACGGACAATTTGTACATATTTTAAAACTTAATCAAACTAATTAATTAATTAATTAATTTTACATTTAAATCCTATTTAAAATTTAATTAAATAAAACTATTAATAAATAAAAATTTACTGTAATTCAATTAACCCTCACCTTTAAATTACATATTGATTTAAATAATTTTTAATATATAAAATCTTATAATTATTTTCAAAAATTTTTTTAAAAATAAAAATATATAAATATATTTAATAGTAAGTATATCTTATTGTGGGGTATCAATTTAATCGTCAAATTCCTCTAAATAAATTAAAATACCGTCATATCCAATTATTCCAATCTAAAAATTTACTTTATTAATATTCAATCTATAAATTTATATAATAGGGTATCTAATCCTAATTTTAAAATTAAATCTTTATAAAAATAAATTCTATATAATTTAGGGGAGACCGGGGCTAAACCGGACAAGTCAAATATTTCCGAAACCGTGAATAATTTCAAATCGTGTAAATAACCTATGAACGCGCAATTTCGTGATGCATATGCTGCATGAGGTTTTAGGGACGTGACAATTTTCTTGTAATAATAGTTGCCGTTAATATGTGAAAATGTCATTTTTTGAGGTAAAAGTAAAAAAATTTTCTCTTCATTTTTTTTGGGTTTTTATCGTTAAAATTAAAGTAAAAATATCATACGGACATTTTTCTTTTAGCTCAAGGTGTACTGAGTTTCGTAGAAAAAAAGTTTAATGGAAAACATTAAGAAGAAAAAATATATTGCAGGTTAATTATTAGATGACGGTGTGGGGCTGAATTGGACATCGTGATTAAAAACAACCAAATCTTTGAATTCTTTAATTTATTTTATATTAATTAACTATTTTATATTATATTCTTTGCTTAGAACCACTTTATAAATAAATAAATAAAGAATTTATTTTAAAACTCGAATTCGCAAGCGAGTTGCTACAAACAGACAAGCCTGAAAACTGTAATTCATTTTATATTATAATTATTACCGATTTTACATATTATATTATATTCTTTGTATAGAACTATTTAAAAATAAATAAAAGAAGAATTGATTTGACTTTTTTACAAAAAAAAAAAGAAAATTTGTATCTCATTCTTTAATTAATTGGCGGTGTCCGATTTAGCCCCATGGGGTGTCCGCTTTAGCCCCACCAATTTTCGGATTTTCGTGTTTGAGGTAGTCACCTTCGAAGCAATATATCTCTAAAGCTGTTGTACTTTTATTAAATCGAACAAGTGCGATTTGTAGGTGAAAGTACAAGCTTACAAACGGTATATTACACTTTAGCAAAAAGTATGTTTTTGTATGAGTTTTCTGGTCAAAGACCAAATCCGTCCGGTTTAGCCCCGGTCTCCCCTAATTAATATAATTTAAATAAATAAATTATTTCACTATAAATTTAACTTTCACTATTAAATAAATTACTTTTAATTATATTTTAATATTTAATTAAAATCATTTTATACATAAAGTTTAAACGCTATTGCTGGCACTTTAAATTTGTTTGTAATATAAATTTTACAAATTAAAAATTTCTTCAAATTTAAAAATTTTTAATTAAATAATTTATAATACTATTTAAATATTAAGTAAAAATTATATATATATATTCAAACAAATTTATAAATTAATATAAAATATAAATTTATTTAAACGTTTTATTTAATCTAAATTCTTTAAATTTGCAGTTTAAAATTTTATATAAACTATAAAACTATCTAATATATCAATTTCAAATTTTTTTTACTTAAATAATTAAAAAAAATATATATATAAAATATAGAATAGACAAAACTTGTCCAATTTCTATGTAAGGGTAATCAATTGGCTTTATTCCAATTCATGTTAATAAAATAAAAAAATTAATAAATATTCAATATAAAATTTGTCTAAATGGATAATTAAGCTCCCTTATTAACTCTCCCCCCCAAAAAAAGGTAAAATTAATAACACCAACACTAATATACCTAAGGCAATAACTCCACCCAACTTACTAGGAATAGAACGTAAAATTACGTAGGCAAAAAGAATAGTATATTGTACAACGAGTGGAGAAAAAGGGCGATTTCTCGCGAGCTGAAGTTTGCTGCTCGAGCGTAACGAGTGCAGCAATCAAGCGAGCGAAAATCGTTTTTCTCCACGAATTGTACACGATACTTTGTCCAACAACTACAAAACTTATTTTATTTATCTCAATGTTTATTTATAAGATTTTTGTGTAAACTAACATTACCTATTTGGATATGTCACGTTACTTACGTAAATTGCGTACCTTGCGTAAATTATGTTAGTCATACCCTTAGTTTAATTACGTAAGTTAAATTAATATTAACAATTTAAAAGGAGAACACAAATAACTTTATTTTTCTTTCAGTCATCAAACTCATTTCTCCACTGGCAAAATCCACCAGTAGAGGAAAGTCGTACTTTCCTCCACTGGTGCCTAGCGTACAATAGTTCAATTCCACTGCAGGCGTTGGACAAAGTATCATTCTCATTCAGGTTGAATATGAACCGGTGTAACTATTGGATTAGCCAAATTAAAATTTTCAGGGTCTCCTAGAATATAAGGAGTTACACATCTCACTAAAAGTAATCTTATCAATATAATTAATAAATCTTTAATAAGAAAATATTTATGTAAAGGAATTTTATTTAAATCCCTATTAACCCCTAAAGGATTCCTTGACCCATATATATGTAAAGAAAATAAATGAATTAAAACAATTACCATAATTACTAGAGGTAAAATAAAATGAAATCTATAAAAACGTCCTAAAGTTGCAGCCCCAACCCTAAATCCTCCTCATAACCAAATCATAATATCATTCCCAATAAATGGAATAGCAGACACTATATTTGTAATCACAGTAGCCCCCCAAAATGATATTTGCCCCCAAGGAAGAACATACCCTAAAAAAGCAGCATCTATAATTATTAAAAATATAACTCCCCCTCTTACTCAAGGATAAATCATTTTATAAGACCTTATACATAATCCTCGACCAATATGTATAAATAAACAAATAAAAAAGAAGGAAGCTCCATTTATATGAATTAAACGAACTAACCATCAATAATTTAGATCGTGTATAATATGAATCACTCTATTAAAAGCTAACTCTACTCTAGAATTATAATATATTGACAAAAAATTCCTCTCAAAATTTGAATCCTTATACGTATCCCTAATAAAAATCTAAAATTCCACATTAAATTAATATTAACAGGTGTAGGAAGATACAATAATTCTTTCTTTAAATTATTAAACCCAAAAATTATTTTCATTAGATCATTTGCCGTATCGACTTTGGTTTTAATAAAAATAAAATTTTTACTACTATAATTAGTATATACAAAAGATATAATAAAAGAAAAATAACTATTAAATCAAACTTAATATAAACTAATTTAAAAGATTCTAAATTTCTTTCTATAAAACATTTTATATTTCCTTAATTAAATTATTTTCTCTAACAAATATTTGTAAATACTATATTTTAAAAGTTAATACCCTAAATAAACAAAAATAGACAAACTTATTCAAAACCCCTAATAATTCCAAGTATCTAAAGGTCACCCCCCTCCACAGCAAATCTATTAAAATAAAGAAATAAAATTAAAAAACAACCAATTATCACTATATAAAATATTATTGAGTAAACTCTAATTCTACTTAATAAACTTATATACAATACTGTAACAATTACAACCCTAAATATTGCAACTTCTATTATTATTGGATGAACCTCCTTAATTATAATTATTGCTATAAGAATAAAAATAAATAAAAAAATTAAAATTATTTGAAAATTATGTATCATTCAAAAAATAGTTTAAATAAAAACTTTAATTTTGGAGATTAAAAATATAATCTTTATTTTTTTGATAAGCTAAAAAATTTTTAATTTAATTTTAATTTACAAAATTAATGTTTTACCTTTAAACTACTTAGCTTTATAACCTTCCCATTATTAATTACAATTACTTACTTAATTTCCATTTTTATAATTTCAACATTCTACCATCACTTACTTTTAACTTTAATAACTTTAGAAATTTTAATAATTTCTTCCATACTATCAATTTTTTATATCTTAACCTTAATTAATTTAGAATACTTTATTATAATTATTATCCCAATTATTATCTGTGAAGGAATCATAGGACTAACAATTCTAATTCTAATTATTCAATTTAAAGGTAAAGGGTCTTTAAACTCAATAAATTTAAATATTTAATGAAATTAATTTTAATTATATTAATTGCCCCCATCTTAATTTTAACTCAATTTATATTTTTCTCAATTCTTAATTGAACCTTATTGATATCTCTTTTGTTCCTAATTGTTTTACCCCTTTATACTCATTAACAAAAGTATTATGAATAATTTTTATTGACCAAAATTCCTTTTGTTTTACATTATTAACAATTTGAATTTCCAGACTAATAATTTTAATTTGATCAAATATAAGATTTAAAAAAATTTACCTATCATTATTAATCTCCTTAATACTATTCTTAACCCTATCCTTTCTATCAATAGTATACATTATATTTTATATTTTTTTGAAGCCAGAATAATCCCAACTTTATATTATAAATACAAGTCTATTTAAAAATGTATATTTTTACATATACACATTATTCCCATTCCTAGTAATTTGTTTAAAACAAATTGATATAAAAAAATAGTTGCATACTCTTCTGTAGTTCATATAAGTCTTATAGTAGCAAGCTTAATCACTATAAACCTTACAGGAATATTAGGTGGTCTAATAATAATAATTAGGCATGGTTTATGTTCATCAGCTTTATTCTTTTTAGTAAATATTTCTTACACTTGACTTAAATCACGAAGAATACTTTTAAATAAAGGTTTAATAAATATCACTCCTTCATTAACATTATTTTGATTTGTCTTAAATATTTTTAATATAGCAGCCCCCCTTCTCTTAATTTATTTAGAGAAATTCTTTTAATTAATAGAATTTTAACTTTCAGATTAAACATAATTCCTTTAATTATAATTTTAAGATTTTCAAGAGTTTTATACTCAATATATTTTTATAGATCCACACAACATGGATCACTAAATAAAAATATTAATATCTTTATTTCAATTAATATACAAGAATTCCTAGCTTTATCTCTTTATACAATCCCATTATTAACCTTAATTACTAACTTTTATTATTTAAATAATTTAATTTTAAAATATTGATTTGTGGAATCAAAAATATACTTATGTATTTTAAATAATTATTCATAATATTTACACAAACATTTTAATAATATTAAAAGGAATTACTTTTACTTATAGAATAACTCTAATTTTAACAAAAAATATAATTTCATTAAATGAAATATAATTTCTTTAATAAATATAAATTTTGAACTAAATTTTTTATTTGACTAAATAAGATTAATATTTATAAGAAGTGTTTTATTTATTTTCTCCATAGTTATATTATATAGAAAAGAATATATAATTTTAGAAATTAAAAAATCTTATTTTATTATAATCCTTATACTTTTCGTAATCTCAATAATTCTAATAATTATAAGACCAAATATACTAAGAATTATTCTAGGCTGAGATGGATTAGGATTAATTTCTTATTGTTTAATTATTTACTATCAATCCTCTAATTCCTTCAATTCTGGGATATTAACCTTAATAACAAATCGAATTGGTGATGTAATACTTTTAATTATACTTTTTTAAATAATAAACCTAAACTCTTGAAATATAAAATATTACTTTATTAATAACATAACTTTACCTATAATTTTATTAACAATGCTAATAACTAAAAGTGCTCAAATTCCATTTTCTATATGGCTCCCAGTGGATATAGCGGCCCTAACTCCAGTTTCTTCACTTGTTCACTCCTCTACTTTAGTAACAGCAGGAATTTATATTTTAATTCGATTCAATTCCATTTTAACTAATTTAACATTACCTATTTTAATTATTGGCTTAATCACACTCCTACTTGCTAGAATCAACGAAATTTTTGAATTTGACTTAAAAAAATTATTGCCTTTTCAACCTTAAGCCAATTAGGATTAATAAAAAATATATTAGCGTACCAACTCCCAAATTATGTATTTTTCTATCTTATTTCACATGCTATATTCAAATCCTTACTTTTTCTATGTTCCGGAATTATAATTCATTTTATAATAAACACTCAAGATATTCGTTCAATAGGATCCTTACTTTATGAATCCCTATTAGTAATTATACTTTTTAACTACTCAAATTTATCTTTAAGGAGATTCCCATTTCTTTCAGGATACTACTCTAAAGATTTAATTTTTAAAATAATATTAAATTACTTAATTAACCCAATAATTATAATTCTAATATACATCTCAATTTCCTTAACAAAAATTTACTCTTTTTGACTAATATTCTATTTAACTTTTAATTTACCTTCCCATACTCCTATAATTATAAAAAAAGATAATTTTTAAATAAATTTTTCAATCTTTATATTATTCATTATAACAGTTATCATTTCATAAAGCTTAAAAAAATGAAGTAATTTAAAATTACAATTAAAAATCTTTTTCAAATTAATATTATAAGCTTGTCATAACGAATTCGAGGGAACCTCCCTCGAAATAAAATAATTAAAATTATTACAAAAACTCTTATAATAAAACTAATTTCATAAAACCTTATAAAATAAAATAATACTATTAAATAACTTATTAACCCATTTAGTCCCAAATGTCCGTATTTATTTGTACAAGTTTGAGCTTTCCGTTCTACGAGTTACGAATTTGGAAAAAATCGGGACATAGGTTTTCTTTTAGATTTGAGTGTCCTCTTTTAGAATCTGAAAGAATTTTGCAAATTGTTTATAAAAATTGTTTATAATATTCTTAAACCTTGTAAAAAATTTTGAATTAAGTGATTAACTTTTATTATTCATTTTTACTGCAAAAAGAAATGAGCATTGATGAAAATTAAAAAAGTTTTATACCACTTTGGCCGACGAATTTCAAATTGTTTATAAAAATTGTTTATAACATTTTTAAATATTTTAAAATAATATTAAATGAAAGTTTATCTCTTTAACAAAGATTTGGGTAAGAAGAGTGCAATATATAATAAAAAATGCGTTTTTTCTATTATGGTAATTCATATTTAACTAATTATTTATAAGAATTGTTTATAACATTTATATACATTGTTCATAAATTTTTTACATGCATTAGATATTTTAGTTTCCTGTTTAATAACAAAAGAAAGCTAGTGGGATAGAAAAGAAGTTATTTTCCACTCTGAAAATATTTTTTTATAACAATTGTTTATAAAAATGGTTTATAACATTTTTAAATATTGTTAAATAATGTTAAATGAAAGTTTTAACTTATAGCAACATTTTGATTACAAGAGAAGGTAATATAATCAAAAAATAATTTTTTTCTAGGATTCTATTTCATGTTTTGCAAATTGTTTATAAAAATTGTTTATAGCATTTTTACACATTGTAAAAAAGTTTAAATTGAGTTATTAACTTTTATTATTCATTTTTATTGCAAAAAGAAATGAGAATTGAAAAAAATAAAAATTTGTTTACCATTTTGGCCCACAGATTTTAAATTGTTTATAAAAAATGTTTAAATTATTGTTAAATAATATCAGATAACAATATTTTTTGTTGAAACAACATTTTTTTATTAAAATAAAGCATAAAAGTTGAAAAAAAATGTTAATATTTTTTAACATTATTTTTCCAAATTTCAATATTTTGGCGGCCATTTTTGAGGCGCCATTTTGAAATTAGAAAAAAAAAATTTCGGCATTATGCCTATTTGATAGTCCCAACATTTTGGACGCGATATTTTCTTGTCCCGGATTTTTCCCAACCGAATTCGAGTAAATAATCTAATTTTAATGACAAAAAACACTTTAAAAAACTGCTTTTTTTTTGTTTAAACAATTACAACTTTTTATGATTAAATTGAAATTGAAATTTTCTTTCAGATTCTAAAAGAGGACACTCAAATCTAAAAGAAAACCTATGTCCCGATTTTTTCCAAATTCGTAACTCGTAGAACGGAAAGCTCAAACTTGTACAAAGAAATACGGACATTTGGGACTAAATGGGTTAATATAATTATCCCATACTCAGATAAAAAAATTAATACAAACCCTCCCGCTATATACTCTGTATTAAACCCTGACACTAACTCTGACTCCCCCTCCGCTAAATCAGAAGGTGTCCAATTTAATTCAGCTACTAATTCTACTGAAAATATTAATATAACTCCTCATATATATATTGAAGCCCAAATTCTTTCTTGAACCTCCTCTATTTTTAATATATCAAAACTTTCAATTAAAAATAAACTCCTTATAATAATTAAAATTAATTTAACTTCATAAGAAATAGACTGAGAAATTGCCCGAATTCTACCTAATATTGAGTAAACAGAATTAGAAGATCACCCTCTTAATATCATTATATAAACCCCTAATTTAAAAAAAAATAATAATAAAGACCACAATACTCTACTTCTATAATTTAAATAATTAGGTATCACAACCCATAAAATTAGTATAAGTACTAACCTTAAACATGGTCTAATGAAATAAATTATTAAATTTAAATTAAAAAAAAAATACTTTTTTCCTTAACAATTTCAAAGCATCTCTAATTGGTTGTAACACTCCCTTAAATAAAATTTTATTAGGACCTTTACGAATTTAAACATAACCTAAAACCTTTCGCTATAACAAAGTTAAAAAAGCAATCCCAATTAAAACCATAATTAAAATTACTATATTACTAATTACTTAATCTAACAAAAAAATTTTATACATTTTTAATAAAAATATAAATTTTATTTATGAAGCTTAAATTCATTGTACTAATCTGCCATATTAAATATAATTTATAAAAATTTATTCTGTTAACTTTGAAAATTAAGTCTATTTAACTTAAACTTATAAAAATAAGTTAAAAAAAACTTTTAGACTCATAATCTAATATTAGACAAATAATATTTTTTATCATAAATTTTTAATGATAATAAAATTTTAATTTATTTAATTTATTACATCATAATAACCCTTAAATCAGGCATATCATTAAATTAATTGCCAGTATAAAATTACTTACCAAATTCATGAAATTACTACTCATAGTAATAATGTAATAAAATTATTTATCCTTTTAAAACTTGAAATTTTAATTTATTTAATTTATTACATTTAATACCCCTTTTAACCAAACATTTCATTAAATTTAATATTAGTGTAAAAAATACAGTTAACTAATTTCTAAGATTAGCACACTAATCTGCCATAATAATCATTGTATACAATAAAATTATTTATTCTTTAAAACTTCAAAAATTTTCGTGCTTTAAACACTAATATACATTAAATATTTAAATATCAATATTTGAATAAGTTATTTTAACTATATATTTAAGTCGAAATTAAATTCTAAAATTTAGATTTTTTCAATCTTAAATCAATTTAAAGACCCCTCTTCTAGTTCATAATAAAGTCCTAAAATTAAAATTAATATAATTCTACAAAAAATATACTTAAAAAAATCATTTTTTTATATTAAAATAATTCTTGGTAAAATTAAAGAAATATCAACATCAAAAATTAAAAAAAAATTCTAATTAAATAAAATTGAACTGAAAAAGGAAGTTTAATACAAGATAAAGGATCAAACCCACATTCAAATGATGAAACTTGAAACGCTATATTGTCTCAATTTTAAAATAGAGAAAAACAAAGCAAGAGGTAGAAAAATTAATAAAAATAGAGAGGAATGCGTTACATCGACATTGCGTCATGTAAGCTCGAACTCGCTCGCTATGACCTAATTGGGCAATCCGAGTTCCAGGAATCATAGCGTGTAACTCGAGCTTCACTCTTTCCACATAAGAAGTAAAACTTGACCAAAATAGGAAGGAATGCGTTGCATCGACATTGCGTCATGTAAGCTCGAACTTGCATGCTGTGACCTAATTGCGCAACCAAAGTTCTAGGAATCACTGCCTGTAACTCGAGCTTCACTTTTCCATATATGGGGTAAAAGTACTGACCCATTGTCGATGGATGTGATTCTTTCTTCGAAGCTTGATTATAAATAGATTCATAAGGAATAAGCATTATTCTTAGGAATTGACACCTTTTACCCCCATAATTGTCTTCAAACACTCCCACTTTTTAATAATTTATTAGTATATAAGCCAAAGCCTTTTCAACAAAAATTGTCAAATGTTCCGGTGCGGTTTTATAGACCAATAGTGATTGTAGAGCGACCCTTCAGTTTTTATTTGATTTTATTAAGTTCTTTCTTTAATCGGCAATTGCGGTTTAGAATTGTACTCGATTAAGGTGCACGTCAAACTTTGTTTTTCACTTAGAAACAAGTTTCTTTCCCTAAGGGGTGCAAGAAAGGCAATTTGACACTTAGAATTTATAATTTCAATATATTAACTGTCGTATTTTGCGTGTTAAGTCTCATTAATTGTAGTTTTTCACTAATTCTTTCTTTAATCGGCAATTGCGGATAGAATTGTACTCGATTATTGTGCAAGTTGCTTTTCTCACACTTAGAAACAAGTTTCTTTCCGTAATAGGTGCAAGTGACGAAAAGTAACACTTAGAAGCGGTATTAACTCTTGAAACAAACGCAAAAGTCTCAAAGTTGTGAACGTTACATAAGTGTAACAAAACAAACTTTCCAAGTTTCATTCAATTGAAACAACACCTTGAAAACCAAACTTATAACTATAACCTTAAATCTACGACTAATCTGTAACTAAAAGTATGTAACATTTATGTAACTATTTGTAATATAATTATTGAATCATTAAATAAATGTATTAAAAGGGAATATTCTTTTGTTTTAACGCAAAACCCGTAATTTTGACAAGTACAAACGATCCTACTTAAAAATAAAGGTCAAGCTTTACCAACTTGACCATAATCAGCCTACCATTCCTCCAAAAAGTTATTAACCTAACCTTTTAACTTCGCCTTCCGCTCGGGATGTAACACTTTATTACGACAATTATAAATTTTCTTTGATAATTTAAAATTAATAAATATAATTAACCCTCTTAAAATCAATACAATTATAATAATAAATATATACATATTATATCAATGTCATCAATAAACCAAAATATAAACAAAAATTCAAATTACTTCAACAAAATGTCAATACCAAGAAGCTGCCTCAAACCCAAAATGATGAAATCTTCTTAAATGAGTTAATCTTATCCGAATCAAAATAACTAACAAAAAAATTCTTCCAATAATTACATGTGCCTCATGAAATCCAATAACTAAAAAAATAGATCCAAATACTGAATCTCTTATTGAAAAAGAATCTTCATAATATTCTATATATTGAATTATAGAAAATACTAACCCTAATAGTCCAGTCGCCCTGTGAAAAAAGTAGTCATTTTTTGCCAAAATTGATACCTGAAGTCTGATTGTGGATTCATATAGTGTGGGGTGGTAGTATGAATATGTATATGTTTCCCACTCGAGATTTCTCATGCTGCGCGTTATAAACAATTTTGAAGGTGCAGAAAAACAGTTTTTTGATGACCGTTCTTTCCCATCAAATTATAGGGGAAAAAGTTGTAAATGAAAGTTGTAGAGCTCAAAAATACCTTTAAAATGATGGGTCATATGTTAAAATTGGTCTATTTGTTTACTTGCAAATGAATTTACACCACTAAAAATGGCACTTTCTTATTTGTTTAATAACATGAACAAAAGTTAACAAATTCTTTCTATATTCTACAAAAATATACCTCTCAAGACCCTTAAGACATGTGCCAAATTTGAATCCGATTCGATAAATTGTTTATCAGAAATTCCATTTGTTAACTAAAAACATGGTTTTTTAAAATGGAATTTCTACATTTTTGGCCGGATGAAAATCAATTTTTTTGTTGGGTTCTCTTCATGAAATGCCAATCTATCAATCACAATGTGTAACAAATTAAAATTTTACAAAAAAACTAGTTTTGGGGGGGGAGAAATTTTTGACTTATAAACAATAACACTACATCAATAATTTTTACTTTAACAAATTGGCATAAACGCCATTTGATTACTTATTCTTTTCTGCAAATTTTGCAAAAAAAATTTTGATCTAGGTCAAAAGGGGGGGGAGATAATTTTTTTTTTCAAAAAATTCCTGAGCCTTTAATTATTAATATTTTTTATTTTTTTTATTATATTTTTTTAGTTGATTAGTCACACTAATTATCAAAAAATCAATCTAAACATCTATAAACTTCTTGTTCGTAAAAATATTTTTCAAAAGTATGCAACGTTCGAATACAACGTTTGAGCAGCCGAGATACTCTAGGATGCATAGTGGGGGACATCATCAGTCGCTCGCGCTAAAGTTGAAGTCAAACTTTCAAATTCGTAAAAGTTGTCATAACATTCAAACAAATTGATGAATTTTGATCATTTTTTTTAAACTGGGCTAAAATTTTCTCAGGAATTAAAATTTTTTATTTGTTTTTTGAAAAATGTATAAATAATGTCAAAATATTAATAATTAAAAATTTTTTTTTTGTTTTCTTTTTTTAATTCACTTTTTTCAAATTTTTTATTTTTAACTTCTCGAATAATAAAGCAACACAAATTCAAGAAGTTAAAAATAAAAAATTTGAAAAAAGTGAATTAAAAAAAGAAAACAAAAAAAAATTTTTTTAATTATTAATATTTTGACATTATTTATACATTTTTCAAAAAACAAATAAAAAATTTGAATTCCTGAGAAAATTTTAGCCCAGTTTAAAAAAAATGATCAAAATTCATCAATTTGTTTGAATGTTATGACAACTTTTACGAATTTGAAAGTTTGAATTCAACTTTAGCGCGAGCGACTGATGATGTCCCCCACTATGCATCCTAGAGTATCTCGGCTGCTCAAACGTTGCATTCGAACGTTGCATACTTTTGAAAAATATTTTTACGAACAAGAAGTTTATAGATGTTGTTTGAAATTCAAGTTGACCGAAAGTGGGAGAGGGGATTTTGTGTTGCCTTTGTGGCGTTGATTTGGTTCATTTTTTTATGTTAAAATGTTTAGATTGTTTTGTTTAAATAATTTAGTGAATTTTGTTGAACTGTGTTTATGTGTGTGTGTTGAGGGTCAAATTGAAGCCGGCGATGGCTCTGCGAAAGGTCAAGAAAATAGATAAAGACGTGTTGTCTGACCACAGTCTGTAAATCGGTAGGGGGTCTGGCGCCAAGGGCCCAAAATTGCCTTTTGTAAAGAAAAAGAGGGGAGTCTTGATAAATTGTTAATCTTCGGAAAGACCTCAGTCTTGATTAGATATTCAAAAAGTAAAGTGTAGAAAATAAAATTTAAATAAAATAAAATAAAAATACTTAAACTTGTTTTTCTCTTTAACAAATGGTGCCGAAACTTGGGAATTAATAAAAAAAAACTTGGGAATTGAAGTAAGAAAAACAAAAATATAGTATTTTTGCGCCATGGATGCGAGTGGTCCGAAAAGGCGAGGGCGTGGTCGTCCTAGGAAGCGACAGTCACTTCCTCGGAAACGCGTAGGATCTCCAGAGAGTGTGATGAATGGAGTTAAGCAGCGAAGATGTTTGTCACCTCCGCATGTCAGTGGTGGCGAACCTTCTCAGCCGACACGTGAAGGTGAGGAACTGCATTTGTTTCGAGAGAGTCACCGACATCGCGTGGACGAGGAGGGACAACGAAGATCATATCGAAAGGATCAACAGCAGCACATGGATGGTAAGTGAGTCAATTTCTTATAAAAGGCGATCATTTTATATTGAAGCTGCGGAGGAGAGGGCGCGAATAAAACGCCGAATGCTTGAGAAAAGGGAAAGAGTCGAATTAGATTTAGTTAATGAAAAGTTAGCTGCCAGATTAAGGGAAGGTGAGGGATCGGTGATGGATTCTCGTGAATCCACCTCAAATAGAGAAGGTTATAGTGTGGAGCCGCGTCATTCCTTTCTCGAAAACCACGATATGGTTGAAAATCGACGCGTCGCGGAGTGGGTAAATAGCGTAGTCTCTGAAAGGGACCATCAAAGTTCGCATTTTTCCACTCAAAACTTGCCGAATAATGACCCACCAGCTTCAATAATGGCCTCAGTGGATCCCAGACTTGGCGATGTTTTAATAGCCACTATGAAAATCTTACAAGAAGTTTCCGCAAGTGGGAATAATTCTAATCGTTTGGTTAACAGACTTACCACTGCAAAGAGTCTTCCACCATTTTCCGGAGATTCTTTGGAATGGGTGAGATTTAAACAGGCCTTTGAAACATCGTCAAGATTGGGTGCCTATTCAGAAGCCGAAAATGTAATGCGACTCTATGATGCCCTAAAAGGTGTTGCTAAAGAGGCTGTAGAGTCGTTGATGGTAACAAATGCAACTCCACAGACTATTATGAAAACTCTGGAATTGCGATTTGGAAATCCAGATTTAGTTTCAGAGAAAATAGTCCACGAAATAAAAAAATTGCCTAGTTTAGATTCCGGTAAAATTGACCTTATTAGTTTTGCGACAAAGGTGCACAATGGTGCAACTGCGATGCGTTCTTTAAATCACGTAGGATATCTATGCAACCCAGATTTGATTCGAGAAATAATTAATAAATTACCACCCGCATTAATTTACTCGTACAACAGACACATCCATTTAAACAGGTCGGACGAACCGAGATTAATAAAATTAGCAGATTTTTTATTAAAGGAAGCAGAAATGGAATGTGTGGCCGGTACCGCACAACGTGTTCGAAAATCTAAAAGTGTTCTTGCGACTGTTGCGCAAGAGTCTCCCAATAAACCTTTATCTGACCAATCTAAATCTCAAAGTAAAAATAAAAAAGAAAACTCATGCCACTATTGTAATAGAAAAGGACACTTAATTAATAAGTGTCGAAAATTTGAAAATAAATCACCAAAACAACGTTGGTTTTGGGTTAAAAATAACAGAGTTTGTTTTAAATGTTTGGGTAAAGGCACCAAGTTGCAAATTGCAAGGCAGTCGCATGCACTGTAGAGGACTGTGGTAAATCTCATCATAATCTTTTACACGACAATTCGAGACAGGCGAAACATGACAAAAATCGCATCGAACAAACAGTATCAGTATCAAATCACGTTAATGAGTCAGAGATAGAACACGTCAATACTTGACAATCACAGGATAGGGTTTTGCTCAAAATTCTCCCGGTAACATTGTTAGGTCCTTCGAACAAAATAGAAACCTTTGCATTATTAGACGATGGATCTACTGTAACATTAATAAACTCGAAAACTGCGCGCGAAATAGGGTTATCAGGACCAATTGCCCGGCTCACAATAAAAGGTCTTGGTGATCATGAAATCGACATTGATAGCGAAAAGGTAAATTTGAAAATAACTGGCGGGTTTAAAACCTTTAATCTAGAAAATATACACACGGTAAACAATTTGTCTTTACCTCAACAATCAATTGAGCAAAGCCTAGTCCAAACATTCAATGACATCCACGGGTTGAATATCCGATCTTATAATCAAGCTATTCCCACTATTCTTATTGGTCATGATTATTGGCCCTTAATTGTCTCTCGAGAAATTCTGTCATCAGATAATAGAGCGATAGCAGCATCTCGAACATTACTGGGTTGGATCATTAACGGGGACGCGGGTAGGCATCGACAAATCGGGCACTGTTTACATAACACCGTTAAAAAATCGACAGATGACTATCAATTCCTTTCTTCTATATTAGACCACGATTTACACGATCTCGTTAGACGTTATTTCCATATTGATGCCCTGGGTATATCTTCATTAGAAAAGGTCAATTCCTCCGTAGAAAGAGCGCATAAAATACTACAGGAAACAACAATTCGAAACGGAAAAAGTTGGCAAACCGGGTTACTCTGGAGTCGTGACGAGGGTATAGCGAATCCCACTAGTAAGCAAACCGCTCTAAATAGATTAAAAACTCTCGAAAAAAGACTAGATCGAGACCCCGCGTACGCTAAATTATACTATAGTGAAATGCAACGATTTATTGATACCGGTTGCGCGGAACGGTTAACGAACACAGATTTCGGCGAAAAGATATGTTATATACCGCACTTCGGTGTCTCAAACCCAAGCAGGAATGATAAGATCAGATTAGTTTTTGATGCGGCTTCAAAAACGGGGGGAGTAAGTCTAAACGATAGGCTTCTTAAAGGACCGGAATTATTAAAATCATTGATTGGAATTTTAATGCGCTTTAGACAATATCAAATAGGCCTTAAAGGAGACATCAAAGATATGTTTCTTCGGGTCAAATTACATCCACCGGATCGCGACGCGCAACGTTTTTTATGGCGAGGAAAAGATAGAGACCGTCCTCCTAATGAGTATACAATGAATACCTTGATTTTTGGTTCAAAATCCTCACCTAGTAGTGCAATATTTGTAAAAAATGCAAATGCTAATGAATTTAAAGATAGTATGCCAGAAGCCGCCTCAGCTATAGTAAACGATTCTTACGTCGACGACTTTTTAAAAAGGGTAGATACAGAAAATGAGGCTGTCACTATGATTAAACAAGTTTCCTTCATAAACGAACAAGGTGGATTTAATATGCATTCTTGGTCCTGTAACAGTCCCACGGTATTAAAATCAATTCCAATTAATCAGCGTGACACCAGTGACGTTAGTCTTAATATCGACAGCACTGAATTGAAAATGCAAAAAGCATTAGGTCTTTTTTGGAGAACAAAAGAGGACGTTTTTCTGTTTAACATAGGATTATCCAAAATTCCGACCGATATTTTAAACGAGGAGCGATCTCCTACAAAACGCGCATTTTTGAGAATCATAATGTCAGTATTTGATCCTCTAGGTTTTTTGGCTCCCTTTATTATTCGCTCTAAAATTTTAATGCAGAATGTATGGGTTAGTGGAATCGAGTGGGACGCGACTTTAGGTGATAACGAAAATAAATTGTGGAAATCGTGGATAAAAGACTTACCAAACGTCGGTTTGTGCTCCGTTCCGAGATGCTATTTACCCCCAACTAAAAACATAACTTTAACGCAGTTACATATATTTTGTGACTCTAGTTCAAAGGCATATTCGGCTGTTGCATATTTCAGTTTTACATTTGATGATGGGCCTGTCCACACGAGTTTCGTTGCTAGTAAATGTCGTGTAGCCCCTTTAACACCAATGTCTATACCACGATTAGAGCTTCAAGCAGGTTTATTAGCTAGTCGATTAGGAAAAACAATCAAGGAGGAACATACTATTCGTATAGAAAAATGCCTTTATTGGTCCGATTCACAGACGGTCTTATTGTGGATTAAATCAGATCCGCGACTTTATCAAACCTTTGTTTCTCACCGATTAGGAGAAATAGCCGATTTAACCGATCCAAAAGACTGGAGATGGGTACCTTCGGATTTGAATCCGGCGGATGACGCTACCAGGGTTAGTGTAATTCCATTGCATGAAAACCATAGATGGTTCTCGGGTCCTTCTTTCTTACGTTCTGCGGAAAGTGATTGGCCCAGGCAAACTTTCCAGCAAGCCGAGGATACCAATATAGAACAATTAGAAAGAAACAAGGCACAGGTTTTAGTAATGGAACAAACTCGGAACACATGTACCTCGGACTCTGGGCGTTTTCCCAAATGGATTCGTTTACTGCGTAGCACGGCTTGGGTACTTGTCGCAGTCAAAAAAATGAAAGGTGAAATCGTATCAAAATTGGAAGTTGAACATCTAAAGAAAGCCGAAAATTTATTAATTAAGCAAATACAATTAGACTCATTTGGATCGGAACTAAAGGCATTAAATAGCAAAAAACATATTTCTAATTCAAGCCGGCTAAAAAATTTGACACCCTTCATTGATAAAAATGATTTGCTGTGTATTAGAGGTCGCGTAAACTTAGAGATAGATTCTTCATTCAATAACCAACCACCGATTCTCGATGGCAAACATATCATAACTCGTCTACTTGTTCAGTTCTATCATAAAAAGGCTAATCACGGTAGTCCCAGCCTGGTTATAAATGAAATGCGCCAAAAATATTTGATAGTAAACCTCAGAAATGCATTGCGATCAGTTACAGTAAAATGTCAATTTTGTAAAATAAAAAAAGGAAAACCGACTACTCCGATCATGGCTGATCTTCCCCCTGCACGCTTAGGGTATCGACAACCTCCATTTACTCATTGCGGACTTGATTACTTTGGTCCTTTAATGGTCAAAATAGGTCGCCGTCGGGAGAAACGATGGGTTGCCCTATTTACGTGTTTAACGACTAGGGCAATTCATCTGGAACTCGTTCATTCCGCAAGCACTGATTCGGCTATATTGGCTATACGGAGAATGATTGCGAGAAGAGGTCAACCTGCTGTTCTGTATTCCGACAATGGGACAAACTTCGTCGGAGCGAATAACGAACTTCGCATGATCCAAAAGAATCTTAACTTTGAAAAACAATCGGAATTCGTGACCGGTCTAGGAATTAAATGGCACTTCATTCCACCTGATGCACCACATATGGGGGGTGCGTGGGAAAGATTAGTTCGCTCTGTTAAAACTGCTCTTAATATAACTTTAAAAGAACAAGTGCCTAAAGAGGAAGTTTTTATTACACTTCTAGCAGAAGCAGAGCATTCGGTAAACTCGCGTCCTCTCACTCACGTCTCCTTTAATCCACGAGATCAGGAGGCGTTAACGCCTAATCATTTTCTTTTGGGGAGCTCTTCGGGGGGGTGATGTTTTTTGTAGATTCAACGGTATCAGTTCCTGTTCGAGAAAACAATGGTGTATTGCACAATCCTATGCCGATTCTTTCTGGAAGCGCTGGTTAAAAGAATATTTACCCACCTTGCTTCCAAGATCGAAATGGACCGCCGAAAAGGAATTACTGAAAGTTGGAGATGTCGTCATAGTAATCGACTACACATCGCCAAGAAACTCTTGGAAAAAAGCACTCGTAACACGAATACTTCCAGGAACAGACAACAGAGTCCAAGTCGTGGAAATCCAAATTGGAAAAAAACTCTATTGAGACCTTCGACAAAACTCATCAAAATTTCTTAAGTACAAAGACTTACGTTTTGTACAGGAAGGAGTATGTTTGAAATTCAAGTTGACCGACAGTGGGAGAGGGGATTTTGTGTTGCCTTTGTGGCGTTGATTTGGTTCATTTTTTAATGTTAAAATGTTTAGATTGTTTTGTTTAAATAATTTAGTAAATTTGGTAAAATGTGTTTATGTGTGTGTTGAGGGTCAAATTGAAGCCGGCGATGGCTCTGCGAAAGGTCAAGAAAATAAATAAAGACGTGTTGTCTGACCACAGTCTGTAAATCGGTAGGGGGTCTGGCGCCAAGGGCCCAAAATTGCCTTTTGTAAAGAAAAAGAGGGGAGTCTTGATAAATTGTTAATCTTCGGAAAGACCTCAGTCTTGATTAGATATTCAAAAAGTAAAGTGTAGAAAATAAAATTTAAATAAAATAAAATTACTTAAACTTGTTTTTCTCTTTAACAGATGTTTAGATTGATTTTTTGATAAATAGTGTGACTAATCAACTAAAAAAAATGTAATAAAAAAAAAATATTAATAATTAAAGGCTCAGGAATTTTTTGAAAAAAAAATTATCTCCCCCCCCCCCTTTTGACCTAGATCAAAATTTTTTTTGCAAAATTTGCAGAAAAGAATAAGTAATCAAATGGCGTTTATGCCAATTTGTTAAAGTAAAAATTATTGATGTAGTGTTCATTTGTTTATAAGCCAAAAATTTCTCCCCCCCAAAAACTAGTTTTTTTGTAAAATTTCAATTTGCTACAAATTGTGATTGATAGATTGGCATTTCATGAAGAGAACCCAACAAAAAATTGATTTTCATCCGGACAAAAATGTAGAAATTCCATTTTAAAAAACCATGTTTTTAGTTAACAAATGGAATTTCTGATAAACAATTTATCGAATCGGATTCAAATTTGGCACATGTCTTAAGGGTCTTGAGAGGTATATTTTTGTAGAATATAGAAAGAATTTGTTAACTTTTGTTCATGTTATAAACAAATAAGAAAGTGCCATTTTTAGTGGTTTGAATTCATTTGCAAGTAAAAAAATGGACCAATTTTAACATATGACCCATCATTTTAAAGGTATTTTTGAGCTCTACAACTTTTATTTACAACTTTCATTTACAACTTTTCCCCCTATAATTTGATGGGAAAGAACGGTTATCAAAAAACTGTTTTTCTGTACCTTCAAAATTGTTTATAACGCGCAGCATGAGAAATCTCGAGTGGGAAAAATATACATATTCATACTACCACCCCACACTAGTGATGCACAACGAGACTCTGTCCTTTCATAAAAGAAAAGAGATGAAAATATCACATTCAATTGTTTTCATTGTTTTTCTCGCGAGATTCTCGGTTTTTCGAGACGAGACTCGCTCGAAGTGCATCACTACCCCACACTATATGAATCCACAATCAGACTTCAGGTATCAATTTTGGCACGAAAAAACACAGGGCGACTGGACTATAACCCAATTGCCCCTATTAACCCTACTTGCCCTCTTTCATTATCTTTATTTAAAATTCTATAATGTCTTCAAGTAACTAACACCCCAGAAGATAATAAAATAACATTATTTAATATAGGAAGCTGAAAAGGATCAAATTGCATAATATTATTAGGAGGTCATACCCCCCTACCTCAATATTAAGTGATAAAGAGGAATGAAAAAATGTTCAAAAAAAAGATATTAAAAAATATTACTTCTGATAAAATAAATAATATTATCTCTATTTTTAAAACATCAACAACTCGTCTTCTATGCCTACCTTGAAAAGTCCCCTCACAAACTACATCACGTCACCATTGTCTCCTACATGAAATTGTGGCTAGCCCCCCTATATACATTAAATACCTAATTTTTTCATTAAATATCATCACCCTCCCTACTAATATTCTTATAACCCTAAATGATCTTTAAATTGGACAAGGACTAACTGTAACTAAATGAAAAATTAAATTATTAAATACTTTCATAATTAGTTTTTGAAGAATATAAAACTCTTAAAATTGAATAAACATAAGATTAAATAAAAGAAACTGCTACTTCTAATAATATTAATAAACATTGAACTAACACCAAAAATAATACTAAACTACCTAACATCTGATGAGATTGCCTTATTAAAGTAATTAATAAATGACCTGCAATAATATTTGCAGATAACCGAACTGATAAATTTAAAGGACGAATAACATTGGTAATTAATTCAATTATTACTATAAAAGGTATCAAAATATTTGGGGTCCCCTGAGGTGTCAAATGAATAAATATATAATTATAGAAATTAATTCAACCAAAAATTATTATCCTAAATCAAATCAATAATGATATAATAACTGTTACACAAATATGACTCATACTAGAAAAAATATAAGGAAATAACCTAACAAAATTATTTAATATAATAAAAGTAAATAAAAATATAAATAATAAAATATTTATTTTATTAAAATTAAATAAAGTAATCTTAACTTCATTAATTTTCATAAAATATAATATTTTCTTGAAGTAACTCAATATACTTGAGGAATAAATAATCTTAAAATTAATATTTTCACCCAAATTATTGAATATTCAGGTCTTCTTAATGGATCAAAAACTCTAAATAAATTTGTTATCATCTTCCACCTCAATCCCTCCCCTTAACTTTTTCTTTTTTAATTTTTTTAAAACAAAAACTTAAAAAAACCCTCATAATAAAATTATAAAAAAACTCTTAAAATAATTAAATAAATTAATATTATAAATCAATATATAGGTTTTATTTTTGGAATTAACTAAGAGTAATAATTTACTATAAATAATTTAAAAAACTATCACATTAATTACATCTTCTGAATACACTAATATACGAATCTTAACATCTACAGGTAAGATTAAGTTCCTCATTCTATCTAGTAAACGAAATCTTTCTAAATTAATTTCTTTCCTTAAATCTCAATGTAGAATTAAAACTACAAGGAATCAAAATTCATTTAGAAAATTTAGGAGCGACAATTATTTAAAAAGTTATTCTGAAAATCATACAGTTCAGAGGTGCGATTTTGATGCTTTTCAGAATTATACTGTTATTTTCAACTACGAAATAAACAAAACACTGTCGAATTAACTTTTGCATTCGATTATATAACCATAAAAATAATAAAAAGTAAATGTAGCATTGGTGTACTATCTCGCGGCAATTTAATTTTCATTATAACTTTTAAAATAATTGTCGCTCCTAAATTTTCTCAACGGATTTTGATTCCTTATAGTTTTAATTCTATGTTGAGATTTTTTTTGACATTTTCAAAAGGCGCAGAACATTAAAAAAAATTAATCGTTTATAAAAAATTTATTAAATTATTAAAAAATAAACTTTAAAAAAAAATTTTATTCTAAACAAAAGTGTATTTTATCCTCTTTATATTCCCGCTTAATTTATTTAAATCGGTTGATTCATTTAGGAGAAATAAAATTTTGTTTTAAAAGATGCAAAAAATTTCATTTTGCAACAACTTTTATAAAAATAAAATTTTTTTTCTGTTTTTTGGTGGACATATCCTAAGTTCAAATAAAAATATTTTTTTAAATATTTTGATTAAAAAAATGTATTTTTAAAAACCTGGAAAAATTCCGTTTTTTAACCTGGAAAACCTGGAAAAGTCAGGGAATTTTAAATGAGCAAAAGCGTGGCAACCCTGTAAAAAACTGCCCCATTAATCAACAACTATTTAATCTAAATCTTGTAATTAATGGATATCAGAAAATAAAACCTCCAATAATTAAAAATACCGCTCCTATAGATAAAACATAATGAAAATGAGCAACTACATAATAAGTATCATGTACAACTATATCAAGGGAAGAATTAGATAAAGTAACACCAGTTATTCTCCGAAAAGAAAATAAAAAATTAAATCCAATACACCATATTATAACTACTCTAAAATCTATCTTAACTCCTATTATTGTTGCTAATCACCTAAACACCTTAATTCCAGTAGGAACTGCAATAATTATAGTTACCGATGTATAATAAGCTCGAGTATCTACATCTATCCCTACAGTAAATATATGATGTCCTCAAACAATAAATCCCAATCCCCCAATTGAAATCATAGCATACATCATTCCTAGTCTCCCAAAAGCCCCTTTCTTCCCACATTCAGTAAAAATTATATGTGATACTATCCCAAATCCTGGTAAAATTAAAATATACACCTCAGGATGACCAAAAAATCAAAATAAATGTTGATACAAAATGGGATCCCCTCCTCCAACAGGATCATAAAAAGATGTATTTAAATTACGATCAAATAATAATATAGTAATCCCTCCTGCTAAAACAGGTAAAGACAATAATAAAAGAATTGTTGTTAAAAAATAGCTCAAATAAATAAAGTAATTTTATCTATTGTTATTAAATAAGGACGTATATTAATAATAGTAGAAATAAAATTAATTGACCCTAAAATTGATGACACCCCCCTTAAATGTAATGAAAAAATTGCCTTTATTCTTAAATTTCTAGAACTTCCTATGAGAAAACCAGTTTTCCATTACTAGCAAAAGTATCTTATTAAACATAATTCATTCAATTAAAATTATAAAATTATAATATTTAATTCCTTATAAAAGGGGGTAAGTTTTCCCCTTCCGCTTCATTAGGCATTTATTCTTTTATCTTTCCTTCATGAAAAAATTAGCATTTTTTAAAAAAATGCATCATTGTTTTACATTTTTATTTTTTAAATTAACCTATTTTATAATATTATTTTTATAAAGTATGCATACTCAATTTTAAATTTATAAATATTTTTATAAGAAAAAACTTTCCATCAATTTCAAATTTATCATTATTTTTATAAGAAACAACTTACCACCATTTTTAAATTTATTATTATTATTATAAAGTATACATCGTCAATTTCAAATTTATCATTATTTTTATAAGAAACAACTTTCCATCAATTTCAAATTTATCATTATTTTTATAAGGTATACATAATTAATTTCAAATTTATCATTACACAGGCCGACAAATTTTAATCAACTGCATGTTGCCTAAAATATTACTGCCGATTCTTACAGGATTTTGTCCGTAGAATACGAATCTGACCTTGAAAATATTGGATTGGCTCTAGTTTTTAATCAATTTACGTTTCAATATACAAAATATGCATTTTTAGCATTTTTTGAATGAATGTACAACAATACACCGAATCAGTAAATCTGTCCGCATAGCACAAAATGAAAGTTTAAACACTGCTCTTCAATATCCAAAAACAAAAAATGTAATTTATGTACACTTTAACCTGTAATGTCAAAAGAGACATTCGCTGTTCCACAGGCATATTGAAAACAACAGTACTTTTGACCATGTAAGGTAATTTAAATAACAATTAGTCTCTCTAGGGGTTATTATGGTCGCTGCTTACTGATCTGTATTTAGATTTTAATATTCAAAATGGCGAATCCAATATGGCAGATTTTTTTTAAAATTTTAAATTTTTATCATAAAAGGCGTAAATTATCTTTAAAAATTTGGTCCGCCACTTGTAATTTTTATATTTCATAGCAGATTTGTAACTAGCGATTATAAAATCGCCAGAGACACTAATTTTTACTTGAATTACCTTACATGGTCAAAAGTAATATTAATTTTAATACGTTTATGGAACAGCGTATGTTTTTTTGGTCATTATAGGTTAAAGTGTACATAAATCAGCTTCTATTGGTTAGGCCACAAAATTTTGTTGGCCTGTGTTATTTTTATAAGAAATACATCATTATTCGACAAGTTTCGCTGTAATTTAAGTTTTTGTTTTATTAATCAACTTATAAATATATAAAATTCTTTATAGGGGAGAGTGCGGGGCAAAATGGAGTAGGCGGGTCACATGGGGTACCCCTGTTTTTTCAGGATGAGTAATTCTAATTTTTTTATCCTCGACATATATAATTCATATTGATAAGAAAATGTTATTAATTATAAAGAAACTACGAAAAAAAATTTCTGAATGTTATACAACTTTAAAGTTTTAAGCAAAAAAAGTATAAATGTTTTTTGAAATCAAGTGCTTATAAAACTTTTTGGGCTAATGTATTTAATTTGGCAATTTCGGGATGTTTTTCAGTACTTATTCTAGAGTAATTTTCCATAGGATAAATTGTTAAATTGTTTACAGTCACTTGGAAACATTGCATTCTGTTCTAATATATAGTTTGGGGCAGAATGGGGTAGCCGGTATGTTGGGACATACCGGGTGCTACGTCATTTCATCGAACAATTTAAAAACATTATATTATACATATTTAAAAAAACTTTCCGCAGAAGAATCGATATTTTTGTTTCGAGGTATTTATAATTGTAGTATGATCTTATTGTGTTTGATAAAAATCCATAATTTTTATAATTAAAAAAAATATTTTTATTTATGAGCTTTCGCCCGTCGACGACAGGCATCCTCAGATATTCAAACTGTAAATACATATAATTTTTGAAGATATTTAACATTTCCAATCCTATTTCTTGTTTGTATTTATAATTTCATACCTCAAGAATTTAACAAATTTTAAAAAAATATTTCATGTTTTGTATAGTTATTTGATATCACTCCCTCAGAAAATACGATATAAGATGTTTCAAAAAAAAAATTCTCCGCTATTATCATAATTTTCTCAAACCTAAGTGTATAAAAAAGAATTCTAAGGCCCGTGGCACACTGTACGATTTCTGTGGGACGACAAAAAGTCGGACGACTTTCTGTCGTCCAAGGGAGGTTTGCACACTGGACGATTTTTGTCGGTCGACCCAGTAATTTGACTGTATACCTGTGAACTCAAGTATACTTTCAGTAGCTTGTTAACCTGCTAGACGCACAGTACGTGGCACGAAATTAGCGTATTTTCATTTGAGTTTTGCTTAAAAATAATGAATTCTAAAAAAACTATCGCCATTTGGCTGCTGCGTCGTCGTCGCATTAATCGTCAAAAGCTTAAGCGAGCTCATTGGGTGCATCCTATTAATCAGATGAGGGAACAGGAGAATCAATTTGATAAATTCTTTTTGAAAGTTCGAGAAGATGACATCAAGTTTTTCAACTATTTTCGAATGACAAAATCGTCTTTCGACAAATTACATGAAAAATTACAAAATAAAATTGCGTCTGAAAGTGGAGGTTGCATCAAAGAAAATGGATTCGTAGCTTGATAATTTTTCCGCTCATATGTATTTGAAATCAATTGCAAAACTCCCATTTGAAATTGTAAAATTTCAGCAGCATTAAATTTCTCCAAATGAGGAATCACGCCCTGGAAGAAGGCCAAATGAGAATTTGGTTTCCTAGAATCAGATTCTAAAACTTCTAATAATTTGGTCTCAAATTCATCGGCCGTTCTTCGTTTTTTGTTAGTGAACTTATTGCATTTTTTTGGTGTCACAGTAGATAAATCCTCTTCCATGCTTTGTGAAACTTCCATATTTTGAGAAGAAAATTCTAATCCGTTAATTTCAGAATCCTCTTGAGACTCCTCTGGTAAGTTTAAACTGTCTGCTGTTTCTGTTGATTCATACAATTTTGACAGAAATGACAATGCATCATGAAAGACATATTTTTTAATTTTTGATGTACCAGAACCACTCTTTTTGTTGCTCTTAACATTCTTCATTGACCTTTTGAAGCAATCGCGAAGATTAGTCAACCTATTCATAATACTTTTCACTGTAACACAGAAATACAAAACAAAAAATTTAAACTAGTATTTTTTTAGGTATCTGGCAAGTGGTTGTACTTTTACTGATCTACACTACAACTTTAAAATTGGTATTTCAACAGCAAGAAAGATAGTTAGAAAAGTATGCTCAGCTATATGGTTAATCATGAATGATGAATGTTTCCCTAAGCTTACAGAGGAAAGATGGGAAACAATTAGTTCAGATTTTGAAACAACTGCAAATTTCCCTCATTGCCTAGGTGCTGTAGATGGAAAACATATTCGAATAATTCGTCCTATAAAAAGTGGATCCATGTATTTTAACTACAAAGGATATTTTTCTGTGGTTTTAATGGCAGTTGCAGACTCACAATACCGTTTTATTAATGTGAATATTGGAAGCTTTGGAAAAGATTGTGATTCTTCTATTTTCAACTACAACAATCATTGGATTAGAAAATTTACAAGCAGATGATTCTGTAAGAGGTGGTCTTTTGGCAAATTCTGTTAGAGACATAGTTAGTGATTATTTTTTAACAAATGTTGGCTCCGTCCCTTGGCAAATGGATAAAATATAATTTTTATGTCAATAAATCTGACCGAGATTATTTTCAATGGATAGCTGAGATTTTTTTCAATAAAATGACTAATAAATTTTAAACACTATAAATTTACCATATTTTTTACTAGTTAAAATTATTTCACTGGTTTTAAATTGTACTTATGTATAAAATAAAAAAATACTTACAGTAATTGTTTTTGTCTGCATCATTCATAGTTTGGGAATTTTTATTCAATTCCTCACACACTTCCTGCCACGCATTTTTCGTCGCGTTGCGATCTTTATAAATATCCAACGTTTGGTCCCAAAGGACAGTTTTCTGTTGGACTACAGAAATGAGATGTCGCTTATTTAAAATTTATAATGGTGAATCCAATATGGCGGACATTTTTTAAAAAAGTAATTGCATTTGCTTGAAAGTTGTCATTCGGGTGTTTTTGAGAATTCTAGATTACGAATCTAACTTCAGATCAATATTATGTTTATCATCTACGTCCGTTAGCCGTCAACAAAATTTAATTGGTGTTATGTGTTATTTGATATTCCTTTGTTACACAGGTCAACAAAAAAGGCTTACTTTTTTATGAGATATGATAGTGGTTTCCGAAGTATTTTTTGACGCTGAACACGATCCCGGGTCCAAAAATTGGCTATCACGTCACTTGAGTAAAGTGGGGGTAAAGACCCACAAAAAACGTGTTTTTGAGCGTTTTCAATATTTTTTTTCCTAAACCTGACGTGCCAGAAATTTCTACATAGACTTAAATTGAAGCTTGAATTGTCCACTACAAGACCCATATCTGTAAAACCAAAAAAAATTAAATTTTTTTTCAAAAAATTAGGTTTGACGTTACCAAAAATGGGTATTTTTGGGTTGCTTTAATGGATTTTAAAAAATTGTCTTGGATTCGTTTAAAAATTGTTACTCGGGGGTTTTTGGGTTCGCTGATTACGAATCCGATATAAGTTTTTAAAAATTCAAAATGGCGGATCCAAGATGGTGGTTGTCAAAATTTATAATTAATCGGATTCGCTTAAAAATTGTTACTAATGTCGGATTCGTAATCAGCGACCCGGGATCGCGTTCAGCGTTAAAAAATACTTCGGAAACCACTGTCATATTTCATAAAAAAAAGTAAGCCTTTTTTGTTGACCTGTGTTATTAATTCTTCGCTTGCCTATTCCCATAATATATCTAGATTTATTAATAAATTAAAAAAAAATAAAAAAATGTCTTTTTAGCATGTCGACCTCTTTGTGATAAGAGCTGGGTAACATAAATAAAATTTTGTTGACGGCTAACGTACGTGGAGGATAAATATAATATTGTTTTGAAGTCACATACGAATGTGACTTCAAAACAATATTATATTTATCCTCCACTCAAAAACCCCCGAATGACCATTTTCAAGCAAATACACTTACTTTTTAAAATGCTGTCCGCCTTAGTGGACCCACCATTATGAATTTTGAAAAACTGACATCAGATTCGTAATCAGCGACCCAAAAAACCTCCAAGTAACTATTTCCAAGCAAATCCAATTATTTTTTTACCCATTAACGCCCAGACGGACGAAAAATTTCAATCGACTTTGAGGATCTGGTTTATTGTAACAATTAGTACAAAAAAATTGACACATAATATTTTTAACGTAAAATTTACTCCTCTTTCAGATTCTGATGTTAAAAATTGTTTACAACAAATTGTTTAAAAGTTATAAACAATTAAAAAAAACACGATTTTTCGAGAAAAAATTTCTTTTCATCCGTATTTTCACCAGAAAAATGCAAATGGATGCTCTTAAAACATCAAAATATCGCGTCCATGGACATTCAGCTACAAAACCCTGAAGAGGCCAATTTTTTTCAAAATGGCGGACGACAATATGGCGGCAAAAACTAAAAAATTGGCTAACATATGAAACATAGTGCTCTAACTTTTTTGAGTCACCGAAATCGACTGAAACTCGTTACTCGGAGGTTTTTGGGGTCACTAAATACGAATATGATGTTATTTTTCTAAAATTCAAAATTGCGGATCCAATATGGCGGACAACTTTTTAAAAAATGACTATATCGCTTAAAATTTGTTACTCGGGGGTTTTTGGAGTCACTGATTATGAATATGATGTTATTTTTCCAAAATACAAAATGGCGGATTAAATATGGCTGACAACTTTTTAAAAATGACTCTATATCGCTTGAAATTTGTTACTCGGGGGTTTTTGGGGTCACTGATTACGAATATGATGTTATTTTTCCAAAATTCAAAATGGCGAATACAATATGGCGGATTTAAATTTTTTTATTTTTTAAAAAGTAAAAAATGAACAAAAAAATATAAAAAACAAAAAATATATATAAAGCAAAAAAAATAAAAGAGTCTTATATGTCCACCTCCAGACGGTAAGAGTCGGGCAACGGCGAATTATTCGCCGGCCATCGGACCATAACATTTTAAGCAATGTAGTCACTTTTACAAAATTCGTCCGCCATATTGAATCCGCCATTTTGAATTTTGGAAAAATAATATTCATAATCAGTGACTCCAAAACCCCCAAGTAACAAATTTCATGCAATGTGGAGTCATTTTTAAAAAGTTGTCAGCCATATTTAATCCGCCATTTTGTATTTTGGAAAAATAACATCATATTCATAATCAGTGACTCCAAAAACCCCCGAGTAACAAATTTTAAGCGATATAGTCATTTTTTAAAAAGTTGTCCGCCATATTAAATCCGCAATTTTGAATTTTAGAAAAATAACATCATATTCGTATTTAGTGACCCCAAAAACCTCCGAGTAACGAGTTTCAGTCGATTTCGGTGACTCAAAAAAGTTAGAGCACTATGTTTCATATGTTAGCCAATTTTTTAGTTTTTGCCGCCATATTGTCGTCCGCCATTTTGAAAAAAATTGGCCTCTTCAGGGTTTTGTAGCTGAATGTCCATGGACGCGATATTTTGATGTTTTAAGAGCATCCATTTGCATTTTTCTGGTGAAAATACGGATGAAAAGAAATTTTTTCTCGAAAAATCGTGTTTTTTTTAATTGTTTATAACTTTTAAACAATTTGTTGTAAACAATTTTTAACATCAGAATCTGAAAGAGGAGTAAATTTTACGTTAAAAATATTATGTGTCAATTATTTTGTACCCATTGTTGTAATAAACCAGGTCCTCAAAGTCCATTAAAATTTTTCGTCCGTCTGGGCGTTAATGGGTTAAATTTTCAAGAAAAATAAATAATATTTCTTTTAAATGTTGAAATAACATTTCTATTTGCCCTTAGGTATGTGTTTACTAAAAACAGAAATAAAAATATTGTTTTTTATAAAAGTTACTGCAAAATAAATTTTTTTAAATTTTTTAAACACAATTTTATTGTTCCAACTCTATGGCCATCACCTCCAATCACATTCTCTATATTTTCCCAGTAATCTACGTGTGAAAATACGTATCTGTACCAAATTTGAGCTCTCTTGGTCAAATAATTTAGCCTTACCCACATTTTCTCTCTACCCTATTCCTCTCTTAACATATATCCCGGGCATTTTCTACTCACTCCCATTACCTATCGCAAATATTTCTCATGCATGCTTTCCACTTTTTCCATTTCCATCCAACCCCATAACTTACCATACTCCATACTAACATGTCAAACAACCACAATCTTCTTTTCCAGTCATTCTTAAACCTCCTTTCCCCTATCCCCTATACTTGCCCCATTATTTTATTTGCTCTTTCTACTCTTCTATTTACATTTAATTCATGCCCGCCATTATACATAAACCGAAAACCTAAATAACAAAACTCACTCACCTCTTCAACCATTCTTCCATTCATTTTCCATTCATACTTTCCTTCATCCCTTTTATTCATAAATCTCATTATTTTTGTTTTCTCTACATTCACCCATAAATCTTTTTCTCTCACATACTTTTTAAATTCTTTTATTAATAATCTCATTCCTGCCTCCCTCTCCGCCATAAGTACTACGTCATCCGCATACGCTAGCGAGTAAATCTTTCCCTTTCTCAATTTTATCCCTCCTTTTCCTCTTCGCTCCAGCTTTTCTTCTAAATCTGCCATTAGTAAGCTAAAGAGAATGGGGCTCATCGGACAACCATGCATCAACCCTCTTCCCAACCAAAACTCCTTTCCCAATTTATCTCCTATTCTGACTCTTGTTCTTACGTCCATGTATAGTTCCTTAATTCTCTCTACTATTCCCTCCTTTATTTCTCTTTACTTTAATACTTTCCATAAAATTCCCCTATTAACCGAAGGGAAGGCCGTCTTAAAGTCCACGAAGAGTGCCACCAATTTTCCTCCTTTTTCCCTTAAATTCCTATTAACCACATAATTAAAGGTATAGACGTGGTCCATTGTACCCTTGCCTTCTCTAAACCCTGCTTGATTATGTGGAATTCCTCCTTTCCTCTCCACCTCCTTTTCCATCCTGCTTCTTAGTGTCTCTGCGTATACTTTGTTACTAACTGGCATTAGCGTTATCATGCTCCTTGTGTTTCCTGTTGTATTCTTTTCTCTCTAAATTCCCTTTTCGCCACTCCTTAATATAAACCCTCATTCTTTTCCAACTCTCTTCGCACTCACCATCCCACCAACCTCTGTACCTTAATTCATTACTTTCCGCATGCTCCCATTTCCTCTTTGATTTTATCAATTCTTTCCCTAATTCGTACTATTTTTGTATCCACAGTTTCAGTCTCTATTCCTTCCTCCATCTCCTCTTGCATCCTTTTTTCAAATTCTGCCAATCTTTCTTCATTCCACTTTCCCATTTTAATTTTCTTTGTTTTTTCTAACGTCTTTACGACTCGCCTATTTTTAGGTTTTATCTCCTCCAGCTCTACCATCAGTGGGGAATGATCCGACCCTATCTCTCTTCCTACCTTCATCTTTCTTATCCCATCTCTACCTCTCTCATTCGTCAGAACGTAGTAAATGACTGTGTTTCCTTTTCCACAATATGTATAATTTCCTTCTTCATCTCCTTCAATGTTTCCATTACATATAGCCCACCCTTCTTCCTCCAGTAATTCCAGCAATCTTTTTCCCTCACTGTCTACTACTTTATGTCGTGATACCCTCATATATTTTCCGCATTCATCATCCCATACTCCACCCACCAATTCTCCAGTCCACACATTTAAGTCTCCTCCAATAATCACTTTATTATCCTTTCTCTTTTCCACCCATCCCTTTAAATTCTTCCATCCCTTTCATCCTCTCTTCTTCTATATATCCCTACTATATCTATATTTTCTCCTCCTATTTTTATACACCTTACCATGCATCCCTCTTCTTCTTTTACCAAATTCCTTGTCTCCTTAATCTCACCTCTAACCCCTGATATCATACCTCCTGCTCCTCTTCCTTTTTGAAATTCCCTTTTTGCCCCTTCTATTTTCCATCTATATCCCTTCGGTAACTTCTTCCGTATTCTCTCCGAATCTTTCATCTCCACCCACGTCTCACATAGCATCAATACATCCCACTTCTCTAGTGTTTTCCAAAATCCTTCGTCTTTATTTTTCATCCCTCCTACGTTCCAGAAAGTCACTTTTATTCCCGCTCTTTCCTTATACTCTTTACTCCACTCCCTTCCGTATTCTCACCCAATCTTTCATCTCCACCCACGTCTCACATAGCATCAATACATCCCACTTCTCTAGTGTTTTCCAAAATCCTTCGTCTTTATTTTTCATCCCTCCTACGTTCCAGAAAGTCACTTTTATTCCCGCTCTTTCCTTATACTCTTTACTCCACTCCCTTCTCTATCCTTGACCCAAAAAACCTTTTCTTTATTTCTGTTTTCCCGTTCCTTATTCTTAATTCTTTCTCTATTCTTTTTATCTTTAACCACCTCTACTGTTGCTTCGCAGACTACCCACTTTATTCCATTTACCCAAACACATTCTCTACCTCTTTTTACTTCACATCCTTTATCCCTCTCTTCCCACTTCTTTCGATCCAACTTCCTCGAAATGACCCTTTCCTTCCATGTCTTATCCTCTTCTATAATTTTCTTTCTTCCCTTTAATCTGTTTTTCGATGCCATCACCTCCATTTTCTGCTCCTCGTTTCCTAGTTGCACCACCCACACTTTAGGCCTTTCCTTGTCTTCCCCCAGACCCCTTTTAATCCTACTATGTTCTCATTTGCTCCTATCTCTCTTAATATTCTTTGAATAATTTCTTTCCCATCCTTTCTTTTTTCTTTAATTTCCTTAACAACTATATTACTCTTTCGTTTTTCCCTCTCCGTGCGTTTCATCCATTTAGTGACCTCCTTCATTTTTTCTTCTATCCTTGTCTCTCTTACTTTTCTACCTAATTGAAGCTCTTAGCCATCTTCTAATTCTTCCAATCGTTTCTTTACCTCTGTCACTGTTTCTTTCGATTCCCTTACTTCCTCTCTCACCTCCCATAATTCTTTTTCGACTTCTTCCTTCGTTTCCTTTTGATCTTTCTCTAATGTATCGAGTTTCTTGTATATTTTCTCCTTTTCGAATTTCCATTGCTTTTCCCACTCTTCGCACATTTTCTTTATCGTCCCTATTTCCTTGCTTAACCCCTCATTCACTTTGTCCATTTTCTTATCCAAGTTTCTATTTATTTTTTCCATCCCTTTACTTGTATTTTCTCCCATTCTTTTAATCAATTCTTCTAAACTCCTAATTCTTTCTTTTCTTTTTTACCCTTATCCTTGTTTTCCTTTTTGTTTTCTGATTCCTGCTTATCTTTGCTTTTATCCTCTCCTTCTTTTCCCTTTCCCCTTTGCACAAATTTTGCCATCATTCCTTTATCATTATCATTTTCTTTCTCTAGCATTTTTAAATTTGTCGGCCTTCCCGGTTTATCTTTCGCATTGGCGTTGAAATCCGCGCTGACTTCACTCATTTCATTTTCGTCTGTCAACGAAAAACTCCTGCGCGCTTTCCCCTTTCCCCCTACACCTTTCTTTCCATCACTACCGCCTAATAGATCCAGCAGTTCTCTCTCCTCCCTTTCAATCTCCCCCCTTGCCTTCTCCTTCTTATCATGCCCAGTGAGCCCCGGCATTAACTGCCCTCTCTCGCCTTTCCTTGGCGATCTTACTGTCATTTTTTACCACGTGACTCGATCACTTTCTCTCTTACCCAAATACACCTGTCACACTCACTCCCGACGTTTTCCACCTAACCCTAAAATACCTTCAACTTTCTTACCCTTTTAAACACTTACACTAATTTCCCAGCCAAACAATTTTATCTTACTTAACACTCAGCACTTTTTTCAACACTTATTTTCACATTCAAACTATCCACCCTTTTAACAAAACCTTTATTTTTGGCAAAAACCTTCACAATATCCAAACGCGACTGAACTCTGTCGGTACCGGAAACGGAAGCCCACCTTTTTAATATAATTAGTAAATAAACTGCAAAGTTGTTTTACTAACACATTCAAGTAAGTGTTTTACCCTCAGTAATATTATCCATCGTAATTTTTACCCTTTACCCAAGTCATTTTTTTTACCTATTACCATTCGTAATATTACCACCGTTTTTTCTGTGTATTTGTTTAATAACTTTAACAAAAGTTAACAAATTCTTTCGATATTCTCCAAAAATATACCTCTCAAGACCCTCAAGATATGTGCCAAATCTGAATCCGATTCGATAAATAGTTTATGAGAAATTCCATTTGTTAACTAATAACATGATTTTTTAATATGGAATTTCTACATTTTTGGCCCAATGAAAATCAATTTTTTTGTTGAGTTCTTTTCATGAAATGCCAATCTATCAATCACAATTTGTAGCAAATTAAATTTTTACAAAAAAACAGGTTTGTGGGCCTGAGCCTTTAATTATTAATATTTTTTAATTTTCTTAACATAATTTTTTAGTTGATTAGTCATACTAATTATAAAAAAATTAATCTAAACATCTATGCACTTCTTGTTCGTAAAAAAATTCGTAAAACGTATGCAACGTTTGAAGCTGCTCTAGGCAGCATAGTGAAGGAAATCATCAGTCGCTCGCGTCAAAGTTGAATTCAAACTTTCAAATTCATAAAATTTGTCATAACATTGAAACAAATTGATGAATTTTGATAATTTATTTTTTAAACTAAATTTTTCTAAAAATTTGTTAAACAAATAAATTAAATTTATCTAAATTTTTAAATAAATTTAAATTTCTAAATTTTTCTCAGGAATTCGAATTTCTGTTTTTTTTGAAAAATTTATAAATAATGTCAAAAAATTAATATTTAAAAAAAATTTCTTTTTGTTTTTTTTAAATAATTTTTTATTCTTAACTACTAGAATAATAAAAGCAACACTAATTTATTATTTTCACATTAAAAGAATTAAGGTTTTAGGAAAAATGCTATTCACAGAACTTTTTTCTTATCCAAAATTGAAGGACTACATAAAATAAGGGGACGAACGCATGGTTGAAAGGGATAATATCAGTCAGGTAACAGTGAGCGGCTCAAGGCTTGTCACTGCTACCTGACTGGTAGTATCCCTTCCAAGTCTCGCGTTCTTCCCCTTATTTTATGTAGCCCTGTAAATTGAGGTATTTTCGAAATATGTGCCAAATTATTAGTAGAATATTGTTTATTTACAGATATTTAATCAATGTATGATATAGTTGAAAACCAAGAAAGAACAATTTATTATGAGAATAGAGAGACGTATGTATAATAATAATAATATAATAATAATAATAATAATAATATAATAATAATAATGTATAAATACATTAAGTATACTTAATATTATTTAGTATTGTATATAGTCGAAAGTGTTTAAGGTGGTGTCAAAGTCGATTGGATTTTTGCATTGAGCTTCAATGGGAAAATCGCATCGACTTTGACATCCCCTTAAGGCGGTGTGAAAGTCGATGCGATTTTCCCATTGAAACTCAATGCAAAAATCCAATCGACTTTGACACCGCCTTAAGGGGATCCTACATATCAACAATGCAGATCTAAATTGATAAAAAATCTGCAACCGCCTTTTCTTGAAAATTGTATAATATTATGCCCTATCAATTTAGGAAACTCATTTTCTATCATAAATACATAGAATGAATATTTTATTTGTTGTAATTATTAGAAAAAATTATTTTTCAAAAATTAAATATGACCAGTTTCCAAGAGTTTGATTTAACAGATGTTTGGTGGTACATTATTTTGCAATGGAACCAATAGATGGCGCCAAATGTACCAGAAATGATAAATTGTTGATTATTTATAATTTTAAATTAAAAACAATTTAATATAATGTTTTGTTTGCAAGAGAAAATTGATTAATGGTAAAAAATATATAAAATAAGACAATTTCGCAAATATATTTAATTTTCCAAGTAAAAAATAAGTTTGTTTTGTTGTTTTTAAGGAAATTTAAAAACCTTTACTTTTTTTGTAACAATTACAAAAAAAGAAATATTCATCCTGTGCATTTATGATAAAAAATGAGATTCCCAAATGGATATGGTATAGTATTTTATATTTTTCAAGAAAAGGCAGTTGCAGTTCTTTTTATCAATTTAGATCTGTATTGTCGATAAGTGGGATCCCCTTAATAGTATTATATTGTAGAAGTAAGTTTTTTTATATGTATATAAATAAAAGCATATTATTTATATTCAAAATGTATTTAATTATCATAATTTCGAAAATATCTTACACTGAGAAAAATGAATTATACAATTAGGAACATAGAAAATAAGATTATACTGAATATAATCTGATTATTACCCTTTATTCACTAATAACAACCTTTTAATGATTTAGAATTATTTCTAATATTCACAATAGATTATACATTTTATAATCCAAAATCGAATCAAGTTATAATTCTAGATTATTACTATAGCAACATGTTTTTTCAAATTGCCTTATTTATGAGGTTAAAGTTGCTTTGAAAATTTGTTGTGATCGAACTTTTTTACATGTGCTGCTATTTTAATTTTCCAGGTTTGTTAATTTCTGGTAATTTCATTTTTGTAAATCTAAAAACAATTATAACATTATGCATTTATTTATCATTAGCATATTATTGATTATAACCCTTCTTAGTCTAAACATTAAAAGAGAAAATTATTTTTAACCTTTTCTTAAAAGTATTTTTATTTACTTAAAAAGTATAAATTTTGTGTTTAGTAACAATTTATTTGTTTGGAAATTTATTAATTATTAATTGATCAATTATTATTCAATTGCTATAACAATTTTAATAATAATTTTTTAAATAGTTTTAATAATTTTGTAGATTTATAAAAATAAAATTACCATAAATTTATGAATAAATAAAGGACCCCGCACCAAATACATGGGAAAAAAGATCCCGGTGAAATTTTGTTATACTTTGCAATTTTGTAGTTTATGACCTTCTGATTAATAAATGTAAATGCCCAAACTCAAAATAATGGACAGTTTTTTTGTTATATAACATTAAAGACATAAAAGGGTACTGTACAAACTACAGCTTAAAAAGGGTAAAGCGCAACATAGAAAATGATAAACAGAATGAAATAAATATTCTGCAGCTCTCCAAAGAACATTTATTTAAAAACGTGTAAAGTTCATGTCTGGTAAATATTACTGCAACCAACAACCATAAAACAACCATTGTTCATTGAAAGTCACACACAATCATTTAAAGTAACTAAAAAGACTCTTATTTTTTTCAAATATTGTACGCCTATCATGTGCAGTCGAATGTGTTAAAACAATATTATAGTTGCTACAAACAACCATACAACAACCATTGTTGAATCAATGTCACTCAGAATTGATTAAAGTACATAAAAAAGTCTATTTGATTTTTTGTTAACACAGACAGGCCTAGATTCTGTAGCCATATGTGTTTAAAAATATTATAGTTGCTACCATACAACAACCATTCTTGATTCAACTCTTTTAATTTGAATCAGTGAAAATCTAAGTTCACTGAAAGAATCAGTGAAATTCAATTAATTCACTGGTTCAATTAGTGAATGAAAATAATTTATTTTTATTATTCAAATAAGTGAAAATTTGTATATGTTTTTGAAATTTTCACTTTTCCCAATAAGTATATTACATTAATACATAATAATGTTTAATTTAATTAACAAGTAAAAATGAATATTGAACTATTTTTATTTCTTTATTTAATTTTTTACTTTAAATACAAAAGTATTCGTATTTAAAAATTAAATATCCACTGCTTCTTCGTCAATGAGATTTACCGTGGACAAATTAATGTGCAATGATCGCACAATTGATTAACACAAATTATGTACGGTTGCACATGAGTCTTCGATATGTTTCTAAATTCTGCAATACAATTTGGCACATTCGTCCCTTCCTAAAAATATAAATATTAATTTTTTAGTTCACATTAGAGAATTCTTTTAACATTATTGATTTAAAGCTTTCAAATAAAAAATACAAGTACTCACTTCTACCACTTGAACTAGAAAACTAGTTTGGTCAACGATAAATTCTTCTGAAGTCGAAGTAACAACTGCATTTTTCTCATTTATACGCTGAAGACAAAATAAAAACATTATTCTTTAACAGATTGTAATGCGATTATTCCCTGAAAAAAATTTGTTTTGGTTGTAAGCCCCCTTTTCTCAGACACGGTCACATATTATATTTATGAAAAGTAAATTTTAAAATATTTTTACCCTTTTCTTTGATTTGTCTTTCTCGGATGTTGATAATTTCCTCTTTCCCCTTTTTGTTGTATTTGTGACAGGTAGTAAATTCGATAAAATTACTAAAGCTCAAAGATCATCTGACAGAAATTAAGTTAATAATGTGTATTAATTAATGTGAAAAAATATTTGTACTTATTTTTTTATTTTGCATTACCTTATTTAAAATTATTAATAAGTTAACTAAAATAAAAATTTAAAAGAAGTATTATGGAAAGCAATGATTTCTAACTTACTGTTGGAAATATTCTGTGAACGCCTTAATATAGCAGGACAATTTGACTTTGCGTATGACAAAATTCTCGGACAGTAGTAAGAAGGAAATTTTAAAAAGAAGTTATCCTCTACTCCTTCAAAAAGCATTTTAAAATCATTTTCAATCTAAAAATAATAATTATTTAACATTATTTAAATTTATATGTTTTTTATATAAGTATATATATTATAGTTTATTGTTTTACCATTTCTCCCTTATAGTCTAATAATCGCGGATAAGTATCAAATATTTGAGAAATAGTTAGGTTTTCTGTAGTTATCCAAGTTCTTCTATTTGGAAGAGTTTCCATTAAAACTTGAGTAATATCATGTTTATTACTTTCGATGGGGTTTTTAAATTTCATCCAGACAATCTGCAAAAAATAAACAAAGTAATTATTTATTTAAACATAAGATATGGAGCTTCTTCTACACACCTTTGATTCAAGATCTTCCTGGGTTAAAAGAGTTGTAGGAATGGTAAACGAAGATGACGGTGTTGCGGTGTTTAACAAATTTTTTTTTATTTTATATTTCTTACTGTCGAGAGAAAGATTTTTGCGAATTGTCCATAACCGATATTCAATAAAACCTTGCTTACTTTCCCATGTGAAAGGAATTCGGAAACTTTCCGGAAGCGGTTTCCGGCAATTTGCCGGAAGCCATTTCCGGAAACTTTCCGCAAAATTTCCGGAAATTATTTTTCTTCCGGAAGTTAATTTTGTTCCGGAAAATTTCCGGAAATCTAATTTATTTTGACAGGAGATATTCTTCCGGAAGATTTTTTTCTTCCGCAAATAAGCGAGAGAATCTAACCCATCATTTTTCGAATATTTATTAAGAAAAAAATATATTTAATATTTGATAATTTTTTTCTCATAAACATTAATTCATTTTTTTGTGTGTCAATTTGATTTAATTATTCTAGATTAAAAGGTTATAATTAAACCAAATTTAATTAATTTCCGGAAAATGTCCGGAAATCTAATTTGTTTTGACAGGAGATATTCTTCCGGAAGATTTTTTCTTCCGCAAATAAGCGAGACAATCTAACCCATCATTTTTCGAATCTTTATTAATAAAAAAAAATATAATATTTGATAATTTTTTTTCTCATAAACATAAATCCATTTTTTTGTGTGTCAATTTGATTTAATTATTCCAGATTAAAAGATTATAATTAAACCAAATTTAATTAATTTCCGGAAATCTAATTTATTTTGACAAGAGATATTCTTACGGAAGATTTTTTCTTCCGCAAATAAGCGGCACAATCTAACCCTTTATTTTTCGAATCTTTATTAATAAAAAAGTATATTTAATATTTAATAATTATTTTTCTCATAAACATAAATCCATTTTTTTCTGTGTCAATTTGATTTAATTATTCCAGATTAAAAGTTTATAATTAAACCAAATTTAATGAATTTCAGGAAAATTTCCGGAAATCTAATTTATTTTGACAGGAGATATTTTTTCGGAAGACTTTTTTTTCCGCAAATAAGCGAGACAATCTAACATTTCATTTTTCCCACATAGCACAAAGAGTTCCAGGAAAACTTCCAAAAAGTTTCCCGTGGAAACCTTTGGAAGTTACCCTCAGTAACTTCCTCGAAATTTCCAGAAAATACAATAATGTCCGCTGGTTAGAAGCTTCTCAAGGAAACTTGCTGGTACCTTCCTAGATGCTTCCCATTGGAACTTTCTCGAAAGATCTAGGAAGTTACTAGGAAGTTTCTAAAAATTATTTAAAAATTTTTTAAGTAAATTTAAAAAGGGTAACTTCCGAAGGTTCTTACGGAAACATCTTGGAAGTTTCCTGGAATTTTTTTCGTTTTTCGGATCATCATTATTCAAAAAGTATATTTAATATTTGATAATTTTTTTCATATAAACATAAATTTATTTATTTTTTGTGTAAATTTGATATAATTATTCCAAATTAAAAGATTATAATTAAACTAATTTAATTAATTTCCGGAAATGAGTAATGAGTAATGAGTAATTAGGATGAGTCAGGACAAATGCAAAGAAGAGGACAAATTTAATTGGATTTTTAATTTTTGTGAATTCAGTTAATAATGACAATCTGTCCGCATTTACCCCATGAACTTAAAAATTAAGAGTAAATTCAAACAGTTTTCATGAAATTTAAAACACTAAAGAGTTTGTGTGTCTGTGTGAAAAAGAGAAAAAGATGCGCTCACGTACCGACGGCAAGTACACTGCAAAATCAAGTATTCCATTTTAAGACGTTTTGTCCCCACATTTGCAACACATAAGATATCTCAGTCCACATATTTGAAACAGATATGTGCCTCATTTTAAAACGTTGCAAATTTCTCACACATTCAGCACTACATTTTAAGACACGTTATGTGTTTCTAATAGCCGTCTCAAGCTAAAGACGTTTTACGTGTCTTATAATGACCATGAAAAAGTACTCAGCCTATAAAAATCTAAAAAAATTAAAAATAGCTTTGCAATGAATAGGTTTTCCTTTTTTACATAAATAGTCGACTTAAACGATATGGAATTTCTGTATATTCAGGTCCGAATAGTCGTAAAGTATTTTCGGTAGAAAAAACTTCTTGGAAAAGTACTCACCCTATAAAAATTTAACAAATTTAAGAGTTCTACCCAAACCTTCGTAAGAGTCAGACGTGTTTGTTGTTTGCTCGTTCGAAACGGTCGTTTAAATTGGATAAGTTCTTTTATTTTATCTCGCTGTCTAATTTTATCGAGTTATTTTATTCAAAACTTATGGTGATCTTCATCGCAATCTTTATGGTGTGAAGTGTTGGTGTCGTGTAAAGTGGTTTACTTTTCGAAATTGTTGTGTGTTTCTTTTTATGAATTTCGTTTAACCATAATGGAGCCCTCCATACAAAAGCAATTAAGTAAGCTGAAGGAGTGTATTCAGGATTTAACGAAATCACACTGGGACTTGAGGCTGGATGTAAAGAACTCATGCAGTTTTATTCAGGATTTGAATTATAAGGTCTCGGCTTTCGAGAAAAGCACTGTTTCTTTGGAAAAAGGTTTCGACATCGTGAACCACAAAGATAAAGCCAACAATGTTATTGTTTTTGGCTTAGAAGACAATGAAGCTAATAACACGAACTTGTGTTCAACTATAATGTCGATTTTCAATGACACTAACACTAATATACCAGAGATAGCAATTGCTGATACTTATAGACTGGGAAAATTTGCGGGAAACCGCCCTGTGCTCATTAAGTTCATCGCTTCGAGATGGGTGAAGGTCATCTTTACAATGGTTGCTGAGTTTCGTAAACTTCATTTGTCAATTTCCAACGATCGTAGCAAGCAAGAAAGCGAGTTGCGTAAATCCCTTAGATTGCAAGCTGAATTAATTAAAAAATCGGGTAGAGAGGCAATTATAAAAATAATTGTCGACGGTAAACCTTTGAATCTAGAGGAGGCTATGGGCCTGTCAAGAAGTTTGGATAAAGATGTTGGTGAGAAAAATGAAGAAGACAAGGAGACATTTACTATTCCAGGCATGGAGACGAAGAGGGGTCCAGGGCGTCCAACCAAAAAGGATTTATTGAAAGAGTCGGCTACGATGGACCAATACTTGAATAAAGGCGACGCCACACCTGTGTCTGTCAAGGGTCTGCGTTAACGAAAAATCTCTCAAGCTTAGCATCTAGCGCCCTACATGCAGGAGGAGGACAATTTGAATGCGCCAAATCCGGATCGGTATAGTAGTCATGTGCAGACAAGAACCATCTTTTGGAATATGCGAGGGATTATTTTAATTTGAGACTGAACACCCTGAAATCTGAATTTGAGGATCTCCCTATCGTCATTAGGGGTGATTTTAATGGCAGGGTGTCTAACTTAAATTACCTCGATGATATTATTTTTGAAGGAAATAACCATTTTACTGCCAGCCGGTCTTCGAGGGACTTATTTGTTAATTTCAGAGGTAAACTTTTAATTGATTGCATGGAGGAGAACGAGTTGGTTTTGTGTAACGGGAGGTCTGCAAGCGACTCGCCAGCGCACCATACTTATATTAGCACCCTAGGTTCGGCGTGATAGACTTAGTTTGGTGCTCACTGTCTTTTCTACCGTTTATTCGGGATCTAAAGGTGTTAGAGTTGGTCACGTGCTCAGATTACCTCCCGGTCGCTGTTCACCTGAGCTTCCCCTCCCCTTCGATCGGTTCGTGGTCTCAGGGTCCGGAGAAGTGGAAATTTCATTTTGACTTCGGTAGGGCAAATGAGTACACCGAGCTAATGAGCATCATGCAGAATGATGAAAAACAGCCTAATCGACTCCTTTTCTTTGTATAAAATCGCTAAATTTGATCCCTCCTTACGTATGTAATATATCAAGTTACAATCTGATTACAGAAAATTGTTAACCGCAAAAAAATAGGTATGCAACCGCATTGACAGACCAACTTTCCCAGGCAAGAAATTCTAAAGATTTTTGGGCTGTAATTAATAAAAAGAAAAAAAAATGTAATGTAAATAACAAAATTAGCGTCGAAAGTTGGTACAGTTTACTGCGAGATTTATATCCTATTAAGGTCTCAGGGATCTTTTTAGCTCCCTCCGTGAAACACCCTATCCTGGATAGCGCTATTTCACGCGACGAAATATGTAATAGTCTCAATAAATCTAAGGAATCCAAGTCACCCGGTTGTGACGAAATTAATTACAGTTTTTATAAGAACCTCCCGGAGAATTGGATTATTTTCTTAGAAAATTTTTTAAACAAAATTCTTGATTCCGAATCAGTCCCTAACTCGTGGGGATAGTTAAAAATGTGCATGCTTCACAATAAAGTGGACTTGGATTCTCCTGGAAACTACAGACCAATTACTCTAGTTAATTGCGTAGTAAAGATTTTCACTCAAATTTTAGCGAATAGACTTTTGGCCTGGGAAAGAGAATATAAAATAATTCCAGAATTCCAATCGGGTTTCAGAAGAGGTAGGGGCTGCGTAGACAATTTATTTACACTTCTTGCGCTATTGCAGATTCATTTAAGCTATCCGAAGTCGTTTGTCTACGCAGTCTTTATAGATTTTAAGAGTGCATTTCCCTCGGTGAACCACGATATTCTTTGGCATGAGTAGCACTCTCTCGGAGGTAGTACAAAGTATATTAATTTATTAAAGAATTTTTACGACAGTTCCATGGCCAGCATTAGCACTCGTGAAGAGGATACTGAATTTGTGAGGGTTTCGCAGGGAGTCCTGCAGGGGGAGACTCTTAGTCCCCACCTGTTTTCCTTATTTACGAGCGACTTCGAGAATTTCTTAATTGATAAGGGCTGCGGAGGTTTGTCAGTAAATAGTTCGCTTGAAGTGAGCTTACTCGCGTACGCAGACGATATAGTTCTATTGTCAGATACCCCCACCGCACCGAATAGAAAGCTTTAAGCTCTGTGCGATTATTGTGAAATGAAACAGCTGGTTGTCTATTCCGAAAAGACTAAAATTGTTATTTTTAGAAAAGGGATGAATTCGTCTGTGAAAAATTTTAAAGCTTTTAATTTCGGAAAAGAAAAAATAGAAGTTGTGGATGGCTACACCTATGTGGGAGTTATTTTTAAGAATTCGTGTTCCTTTGAGTCTGCAAAAAATACATCTGTTGGGTCGGCAACTATAGCGTCAGGTTCCACTCTGCAACTAATTAATAGCATTAAGGCGGACACATGGGCAACCTGTGACAGACTATATGATAGTTTTGTTTGTAGTAACCTTTTGTACGCGATTCAGGTTTGGGGACTGAATTACAGTCAGGATATTGAGAAAGTTCAGTTGACCTTCTTCAAGAGACTATTGCACGTTCACAGATGTACCCCCAATTATGCTGTACGTTTGGAGACCGGAATGCTGCCCTTGTCATGTAGAGTTCTTGGTAGATCCCTCTCATGGACTGAGAAAATTTCCAATATGGATGGTTTTCGATACCCGAGGGGGTGTCTGCTAAGACTAATGTCATTGGCACGCTGCAAGCGGTCGAATATGAGGCATAATTGGTTTGGGCAGTTAAAACCGTTTTTTGTGAGAGAAGAGTTGCAGGTTTTATGGCAGACTGGTCCACTGGACTTGATAGTGAGTAACTTAAGTAAAATTAAGCTCAGCTACGAGATGCACTGTTTTAATAATGATATTAACTCACGTTCAAGGTCTAAAAGTCTACAGGTCTGGCCGTTTGTCCGTCTGTTTCCCGGAACTCAACCTTATTTAAGGAAAAGACTGCAACTGCAGGTGAAGAGATCGTATGCTCAATGTCGGTTGGTTAATTTGCATAATCGGTTTTTTAGAGTGGACCTGGAGAGATTGGAACTGCCGGATTCTGAGCGCTGTATGTGGTGTGCAGAAGAGTGTGAAGACTTCCATCATATGTTATTTGTGTGCAATAAATACTCCACCATTAGAGAGAGCTTTTTCCCTGAGATACTTTCTTGTGAAACCCCTAACATTTTTTGAACCTAAATTTTATCGTGTGATGAAGTAAGATTGATCAAAAAATGTGCGAGGATGCTTATAGCTATTTTGTTAAGCCGTCGAGGATCATAGTGTGGTAGATTTCCGTGTATCATATTTGTATATTTATCAAATATTAGTTTATCTGTATGTAGGCCGAATAGCCAAATAAAGTTCAAATAAAGTTCCCTTTTTTACAACAATAGTGAAGTTGAACGATAAGGAAAATCTATATTTTCTGGTCGAAATAGTCGTAAAGTATTTTCGGTAAAAAAATCTTCATGGAAAAGTACTCAGCCTATAAAAATCTAATGAATTTAAAAATAGCTTTGCAATGAACAGGTTTTCTTTTTTTTACAAGAATAGTCGACTTGAACGACAAAGAAAATCAGCTTTTTCTGCTCGGAATAGTCGTAAAGTATTTTCGGTAGAAAAATCATCAGGAAAAAGTACTCAACCTATAAAAATATAAAAAATTTAAAAAACCTTTGCAAAGAATTAGTTTTCTTGTATTTACAGGAATAGTCGACTTAAACGACAAAGAAAATCAGCATTTTCTGCTTGGAATAGTCGTAAAGTATTTTTGGTAGAAAAATCTTCATTAGGGTTCCGTACACCTTCGGTGTACCGACGGATCCCTATTGGTGAGACTCGTGTCCGTAGCCAAATCGTGTCCCCCCCTAGCGGCTAAACTATTTGGCCATGAGAGCTCAAATTTGGTACAGATACGTATTTTCACATGTAGATTACAGGAAAAATATAAAGAATGTGATTAGAGGTGATGGCCATAGCGTTGTCAAAGAAATAACAAGATTTTTGGCCAAAAATGCACAAAAAGTGACCATTTCCTTCCCCCTTAACTTCTAAACTATTCAACATGGAGGGCTAAAATTGGGATACTTGTGTATTTTAACGCGAATATTACAGGAAAAATATAGAGAACCTGCATATGTCAAGGAAAAACTTAAAAAAATAACAAAAATTTTTTTTCCTAATTTCCACATTTTTTGACCTAATGAGCTTAAATTTGGTTTATTAGTATATTTTTACAGTCTGATCACAAAAAATATATTAAAAAATCTAAAAAAATATTAAAAAGATTTTTTTTTCTTATTTCTACATTATTTGATCTCATTAACTAAAAATGGGTTTATTAGTATATTTTTACAGTCTAATCACAAAAAATATATTAAAAAATCTAAAAAAAATTATAAAAGTTTTTTTTTCATTACAAATTTTTTTTTCTTATTTCTACATTTTTTTTACCTAATGAGCTGAAAATTGGTTTATTAGTATATTCTTACAGTCTAATAAAAAAAATATATTAAAAAATCTTAAAAAAATCTTTAAAAGATTTTTTTTCTTATTTCTACATTATTTGATCTCATTAACTAAAAATGGGTTTATTAGTTTTTTTCAGTCTGATCACAAAAAATATATTAAAATTTTTTAAAAAATTTTAAAATAAAATAAAAAAACTGGACGGGTTCCGTACAAAAATATAAAAATAATACTTGTGATATTGTAACAACAATTGGTAGGATTTTTTTCACTTTTGTATTAGTTTGGTAAGTTGAATTTTCGACACTAGGTTTTCTAACCTATAAATAACAAAGAAAAATAGAAGTATTACATATTTTTTATTATTATCAATAAGCGAAAAGGAACCAATTTTTTAATTTTGATCCCAAATTGGTTCCTGTTCGCTTATTGCTAATAATATAAAATATGTAATACTTATATTTTTCTTTGTTATTTATTTTTAACCTAGTGTCGAAAATTCAACTTACAAAAATAATAAAAAAGTGAAAAACATCCTACCAATTGTTGTTACAATATCACAAGCATTATTATTTTTATATTTTTGTACGGAACCCGTCAATTCAGTGCGAGTGCAACTCGCACTTGTCCAGTTTTTTTAATGACAACACAAAATTTTTAAGAATTAACTGTTTACTGATAACAAGGCGCCAGTTTCAGCTTCATTAAAAATATCATAATACTACTTCTTAAAGAGTAAACTTTCTACTTCATAACATGTAATTCACATTTAACAGAAAATGTAACAGTAATAATCATTATCATTCTAGAACCATTCTGAGGAGTTTTCATTATTTGTGACCTTAGTTGACAATATTTATTTATTACACTTTAGAAAAATTGTAATTTTATATTTATATGTAATTATTTTAAATGTTAATTAATTAAAGTATATATAATTTAATTTTAATTTAATGAATAATTTAATGAGTAAAAGTGACCAAGTCAGTGAAAAGCCTAAGAAAAGTTTTTAAAGAGAGATTGAAAACCTTGTTAAAGTCATGAGTCAAGTTAAATACTGATTTTGCCACTACCCTTGCTAACGAATTTTTTTGACGGTCTGGGAAATGCGTGGATAAAGACCAATAATAGAACTTATAATTTTTATAACAAAATAATTAACTTTTCCATGGCCAAACCATGTCTAGAATTTTGCAATAAGAATGTTAATTATATTCTTCATTAATATGTTAACATAATTGTTATTTTAATCTTTTTGATAATATACAAATGTAACTTCAGATAATTTTGGATTCATTGGAATACTATAAACAAGAATAATATTGAACTACTTACAAATTTGGAAACAATTATAGGACTTATTGAAAAACTATTTATAATTTTATTAAAATTATTAAGATGGTAAGATATCATTTTATTAAGAAATTAAAAAAATTATTTAATTTTGAAAACAAACCCAACAATAAAAGTTTTTCTGAATAACTGAGGTGACAGATGCAATAACGGACGAAGAGCTCGAACTGATCCGATCAAAAACTTGTGAAAATTAAGGAAAAATTATTTACAAAACTTGTACTTTCTGTATTTTCTTTTTATCTTTCGACAAAATATATTTTTCAGACAATTATTTCGTTATCTTGTTGTAAGAAGATCAGTCCGAGTGCCTCATCCGTTATTGCATTTGTCTCCTTAATTCTATACACCATTTAATATAAAATCATTGCTTTCAGAGTTCTGAACCGGATGACAATGTTGATGAATCATCTTTATCAACAAGTTCTAATCCTTATAGTATGTCTGTAATGGAAGATGTGTATAATAGATTAACCTCAAGAGAAACTTCAGAAATGGATATTTTAATTACTTCGTCTTCATCAAGTTTAAATGAATTCATATTTGATAATGATGATGTTCAAATGGAAGAACCTATTCAACATGCTTCAGAAGATGAAATAGAACATAATGAAGTAAACGAACAAAATTTATCAATAAATACTGTAAGTGTACCTTCGCCAAATTTAAATCTTCTCGAATCAAACGTTTACCTGTCCTCATCTTCTGAATCGCTCTTGCGTACAAACTCTTCATCAGATGAAAGTGATAATAACATTGATAATGACGAAAGCAGAAATGGTTGGCCCCAACTTCAAGACCTTCACGTTTTAATAGATGATTTTCGTACTCAAGGTGCAAATCAAAGTAAAGAAAATTGTACGATATAACATCAGGTTCTGAATTTCGTCGTCTAAAAATAGAAGCTATACCAGAGTTATACGATTTGTTCCTACTTTGGTTCACAGATGGAGTTCAAGTATCCAAGAGTGGAAAAAGTCATATGTGGCCCATCTACGCACAAATAGTAAATATAGCATCAAATTGTCCATGATATTGCTCCTCTAAGGACTGCTGAACAAATGAATAAACATACTATGATTGTAGAAAAATATAAACAACTAAAACATTTTAAAGGAATTAAAGGAAGTTCCATTGTTACTAAAAAACCTCACTTTGATAGAGCCAAAGGTTTCGTTCCTGACTACATGCATGCTGTTTTACTTGGTGTGATGAACATACTATTAACAATGTGGTGCAATACAACGAATAGTGATATAGATTATTATTTCAGTAAAGAACATCGTAATAATATTGATGAGATTTTAGCGTCAATAACGCCACCGGATTATGTTACACGTACACCAAGAAAGCTTTCAGATCTTAATGTTTGGAAAGCCTCAGAACTTAGAGCGTTTCTTTTATATTATGGACCAATCGTGTTAAATAATCATTTAAATGTTGCGCATTATGACCACTTTCTATTGTTTTCCCGATCGATTTATCTCTTATCAAAAGAAGAAATAACCGCTACTGAACTGAATTTAGCAGATACACTATTTCACATTTTTGTAATCGATGTAGAAAAACTGTACGGTCGTAACAAGTGCTCTTACAACATTTATCAGTTCAAGCATATCACATCTCACGTCCGAATGTGGGGACCTCTTTGGGCTTGGTCAGCCTTCTCATCAGAAGACCATAATGGAGAACTAATCAGAATAGCCCATTGTACTAAAAATGTTGATGTCGAATTATCAAATACAATTAAAATTATCCATGCTCATCAAAGCATAAAATATTTGATGAATCAAAATAAGCAGAAAGTCGGAGATGAATGGCAAACTTATGGGCCATCAATTACAGGAAAAATAGACGATAGCGATCTTCAAGCAATTTTGCATTCTACAGGTCTCACGAAACAGCAGTTTCTAGAATTAAAATTTTTTATTTTTAGCAGATGCTTAGTGAACAACGAAATTTATACATCTCATCTATATACTAGTCAAAAGAAACGACCAAATTTTCATGTGCAATGGACAAAGGACAATATTATTTACTTCGGTGGAATAAAGTACTTTCTAACCATCGAAGGAAAGATATACGCAATAGTTCGCCAAGCTATAGCTTCTGGTAATAAATCTAAAGAACTTAAAAAGAGTGAACTTGAGTGTACCCTTAATGACATTATACGAAATGTATATGATTCGTATTGCATTCATGCTATTCCAGTTTCGAGAATATTATCAAAAATACTCCGTGTGCATGACTGCATATGTATATTTGCGAATGTCGTTGAGAAGAAATAAGGTCTTTTATTATGAATTGTATAAATATTGTAGTTTCCAATGGATTAAATCCTACTTAGGCTGAAAATGATAGTTGGAAAGTTGATATTTAAAATAGCTGATACAATATGGAGGACATTTAAAAAAAATAAAATTCGCCTAAAAGTGGTTACTCGGGAGTTTTTGAAATCACTGATTACGAATTCATCATTAATATGTAATGCAATTCAAGCGAATTGTTTGGTTTTAAAAATTTATTACCATATTAGGTCAGCCATTTAAAATTTTTGAAAAGTATGATATTAGATTCATAATCAACTAAGGAATCTTCCAAATAACGCGTTTCAAGCGAGTCGCAAAAAATCAGATTCAATACATGAATATTGTTCAAATTCCAATCAAATATTCAATACAATTGGAATCAATTATAAAATAGGCATTTCGAATATCAAATTGTACAACTCGACTCAGTTTACATTCGATTCGAATCGATCAATTTCAAATTTGAAGTTACGACATTCGAATTAGTGGACTTGATTTGAAAATGAAGTCGAGTTGTAAAATTCATAACTCATAATTCAAGTTTTAATTTAAGCCTAATTAAAGACTTCTAGCACGTCGGCATCATTTTCTAAACGTGATCCAAAAACAAAAACAGCGTTTTCTGAAAGTCAAATTCGTGTTCAGCGATAAAAATTCTTCAAGAATATCATTGTCCGATCTTTGAATCAGAGAAAAAGTAAATTTTTGTAGATCAGTGTTATTAGGAAAAATTTAATTTTAAAATTAAATTTTAAATATGCACTAACAATCTATTATCATCTTAATTTTAACATTAATAATTTGATTAATATCAATGTATTTTTATATTGTGATAAATGTATTGTATTACCTTATTTAATAAAATTACAATGTCTTAAGAAGACTGCTTTGCTATTGAAAGAGTTAGAGAAATTGTTTTACTTTTTACATGCGACTTAACTTACAATTATGATTAAATTCAACACTTAATTAAAATTATCTAGAAATTATTTAAAAATAATAACATTGCATCAAAAAAGGTTACGAAGTGTCGCCGAGAAAAATAAGAAAATAAACTTTTAAAGGCGATATAAAGAAAAAATTTTTAAACATAAAAATTTAACTTCTGCAGAATATTATAATAATAATAAAATATATTATGATAATATATTATGATACAAATTCGAAAAAAAGGGCTAGATTGTCTCGCTTATTTGCGGAAGAAAAAATCTTCCGGAAGAATATCTCCTGACAAAATAAACTAGATTTCCGGAATTTTTTCGGAAATTAATTAAATTTGGTTTAATTATAAGCTTTTAATCTAGAATAATTGAATCAAATTGACACGCAAAAAAATAGATTTATGTTTATGAGAAAAAAAATTATCAAATATTAAATATATCTTTTTATTAATAAAAATTAGAAAAATGAGAGGTTCGATTGTCTCGCTTATTTGCGGAAAAAAAATCTTCCGGAAGAATATCTCCTCCCAAAATAAATTAAATTTCCGGAAATTTTCCGGAAATTATTTAAATTTGGTTTAATTATAAGCTTTTAATCTAGAATAATTAAATCAAATTGACAACCAAAAAAATGGATTTATATTTATGAAAAAAAAGTTATCAAATATTAAATATATTTTTTTATTAATAAAGATTCGAAAAATGATGGGTTAGATTGTGTCGCTTATTTGCGGAAAAAAAAATCTTCCGGAAGAATATCTCCTCTCAAAATAAATTAGATTTCCGGAAATTTTCAGGAAATTATTTACATTTGGTTTAATTATAAGCTTTTAATCTAGAATAATTAAATCAAATTGACACAAAAAAATGGATTTATGTTTATAAGAAAAAAAAATCAAATATTTAATATATATTTTTATTAATGAAGATTCGAAAAAAGAAGGGTTAGATTGTGTCGCTTTTTTGCGGAAAAAAAATCTTCCGGAAGAATATCTCCTCTCAAAATAAATTTGATTAGGGAAGTTTATTAAATTTAGTTTAATTATAAGCTATTAATCTAAAATAATTAAATCAAATTGACACCAAAGAAATGAATTTATATTTATGAAAAAAAGAGTTATCAAATATTAAATACATATTTTTATAAATAAAGATTCGAAAAAAGGGCTAGATTGTCTCGCTTATTTGCGGAAGAAAAAATCTTCCGGAAGAATATCTCCTGACAAAATAAACTAGATTTCCGGAAATTTCCCGGAAATTATTTAAATTTGGTTTAATTATAAGCTTTTAATCTAAAATAATTAAATGAAATTGACCCCCAAAAAAATGGATTTATATTTATGAGAAAAAAATTTATTAAATATTAAATATATTTTTTTATTAATAAAGATTCGAAAAATGATGGGTTAGATTGTCTCGCTTATTTGCGGAAGAAAAAATCTTCCGACGGAAGAATATCTCCTGTCAAAATTAATTAGATTTCCGGAAATTAATTAAATTTGGTTTAATTATAAGCTTTTAATCTAGAATAATTAAATCAAATTGACAGCCAAAAAATGGATTTATATTTATGAAAAAAAAAGTTATCAAATATTAAATACATATTTTTATAAATAAAGCTTCGAAAAATGAAAGGTTTGATTGTCTCGCTTATTTGCTGAAAAAAAACTTCCGGAAGAATATCTCCTCTTAAAATAATTTAGATTTCCGGAATTTTTTCGGAAATTCATTAAATTTGGTTTAATTTCAAGCTTTTAATCTAGAATAATTAAATCAAATTGACACCCAAAAAAAGGATTTATATTTATGAAAAAAAGTTATCAAATATTGAATACATATTTTTATTAATAAAGATTCGAAAAAAAAAGGTTAGATTGTCTCGCTTATTTGTGGAAGAAAAACTTCCGGAAGAATATCTCCTCTCGAAATAAATTAGATTTCCGGAAATTTTCCGGAAATTAATAAAATTTTGTTTAATTATAAGCTTTTAATCTAGAATAATTAAATCAAATTGACACAAAAAATGGATTTATGTTTATGAGAAAAAAAATTATTAAATATTAAATATATTTTTTTAATAATAAAGATTCGAAAAATGAAGGGTTAGATTGTCTTGCTTATTTGCGGAAGAAAAAATCTTCCGGAAGAATATCTCCTGTCAAAATAAATTAGATTTCCAGAAATTTTGCGGAAATTCATTAAATTCGGTTTAACTATAAACTTTTAATCTAAAATAATTAAATCAAATTGACACACAACAAAAAGATTTATGTTTATGAGAAAAAGTTATCAAATATTCAATACATATTTTTATTAATAATGATTCGAAAAATGATGGGTTAGATTGTGTCGCTTATTTGCGGAAAAAAAAATCTTCCGGAAGAATATCTCCTCTCAAAATAAATTAGATTTCCGGAAATTTTCAGGAAATTATTTACATTTGGTTTAATTATAAGCTTTTAATCTAGAATAATTAAATCAAATTGACACAAAAAAATGGATTTATGTTTATAAGAAAAAAAAATCAAATATTTAATATATATTTTTATTAATGAAGATTCGAAAAAAGAAGGGTTAGATTGTGTCGCTTTTTTGCGGAAAAAAAATCTTCCGGAAGAATATCTCCTCTCAAAATAAATTTGATTACGGAAGTTTATTAAATTTAGTTTAATTATAAGCTTTTAATCTAAAATAATTAAATCAAATTGACACCAAAGAAATGAATTTATATTTATGAAAAAAAGAGTTATCAAATATTAAATACATATTTTTATAAATAAAGATTCGAAAAAAGGGCTAGATTGTCTCGCTTATTTGCGGAAGAAAAAATCTTCCGGAAGAATATCTCCTGACAAAATAAACTAGATTTCCGGAAATTTCCCGGAAATTATTTAAATTTGGTTTAATTATAAGCTTTTAATCTAGAATAATTAAATCAAATTGACACCTAAAAAAATGGATTTATATTTATGAGAAAAAAATTATCAAATATTAAATATATTTTTTTATTAATAAAGATTCGAAAAAAGAAGGGTTAGATTGTCTCGCTTATTTGTGGAAGAAAAAATCTTCCTGAAAAATATCTCCTCTTAAAATAAATTAGATTTCCGGAATTTTTTCGGAAATTCATTAAATTTGGTTTAATTTCAAGCTTTTAATCTAGAATAATTAATACAAATTGACACCCAAAAAAATGGATTTATATTTATGAAAAAAAGTTATCAAATATTGAATACATATTTTTATTAATAAAGATTTGAAAAAAGAAGGGTTAGATTGTGTCGCTTATTTGCGGAAAAAAAATCTTCCGGAAGAATATCTCCTCTCAAAATAAATTTGATTACGGAAGTTTATTAAATTTAGTTTAATTATAAGCTTTTAATCTAAAATAATTAAATCAAATTGACACTAAAGAAATGGATTTATATTTATGAAAAAAAGAGTTATCAAATATTAAATACATATTTTTATAAATAAAGATTCGAAAAAAGGGCTAGATTGTCTCGCTTATTTGCGGAAGAAAAAATCTTCCGGAAGAATATCTCCTGACAAAATAAACTAGATTTCCGGAAATTTCCCGGAAATTATTTAAATTTGGTTTAATTATAAGCTTTTAATCTAGAATAATTAAATCAAATTGACACCTAAAAAAATGGATTTATATTTATGAGAAAAAAATTATCAAATATTAAATATATTTTTTTATTAATAAAGATTCGAAAAAAGAAGGGTTAGATTGTCTCGCTTATTTGCGGAAGAAAAAATCTTCCTGAAAAATATCTCCTCTTAAAATAAATTAGATTTCCGGATTTTTTTCGGAAATTCATTAAATTTGGTTTAATTTCAAGCTTTTAATCTAGAATAATTAATACAAATTGACACCCAAAAAATGGATTTATATTTATGAAAAAAAGTTATCAAATATTGAATACATATTTTTATTAATAAACATTTGAAAAAAGAAGGGTTAGATTGTCTTGCTTATTTGCGGAAGAAAAAATGTACCGGGAGAATATCTCCTGACAAAATAAATTAGATTTCCGGAAATTAATTAAATTTAATTTAATTATAAGCTTTTAATCTAGAATAATTAAATCAAATTGACACCAAAGAAATGGATTTATATTTATGAAAAAAAGAGTTATCAAATATTAAATACATATTTTTATAAATAAAGATTCGAAAAAAGGGCTAGATTGTCTCGCTTATTTGCGGAAGAAAAAATCTTCCGGAAGAATATCTCCTGACAAAATAAACTAGATTTCTGGAAATTTCCCGGAAATTATTTAAATTTGGTTTAATTATAAGCTTTTAATTTAGAATAATTAAATCAAATTGACACCCAAAAAAATGGATTTATATTTATGAGAAAAAAAATTATCAAATATTAAATATATTTTTTTATTAATAAAGATTCGAAAAATGATGGGTTAGATTGTCTCGCTTATTTGCAGTAAAAAATCTTCCGGAAGAATATCTCCTGTCAAAATAAATTCGATTGCCGGAAATTTTCCGGAACAAAATTAACTTCTGAAAGAAAAATAATTTCTGGAAATTTTGCGGAAAGTTTCCGGAAATGGCTTCCGGAAAGTTTCCGAATTCCTTTCACATGGGATTCTTTATCATAATAGTGTTCCTGTGAATATTATTATATATTGTAACGATATTTACTTTTACTGACGGGTTTTACCCATTAATCGTTACAAAAATGGCAACTATCGGTTTCCCGATTACCGAATTATAAACTCCACACTTCGAATTTATAATACACCATCGATGACCCGTTTTAGGGAACTTCCCCGGCGCCAGGTAGGTGAACTACCCGGATCACGATAGCGTAAACAAAACAGGAACTTTCCCGGACTAGCTCAAAACCGAGCTCACTATTTTATTCAAATCGAAGTTAACTTTAAGTGACGAAATTCTATCAGGCGTGAGTACCGCACACAGGAGAGAGAGAGACAGACACAATGAATTTACACTCAATTAACAAATTTGACTAGAGAGAATTTAATTAATTAATTGAAATGATGTAACTTTATTTTTCCACACTTTAATTCCATTTATCAGAGAATGAGAACTTCCACACGCCGGTCTTTGTACTTGAGAACCGAAAATGGCGGCGTCGTATCGGCTTGCCATGCGGTTCTTGGTCTCGTGGCTATTTCTCGGTCACACCGTACACCGGTGATATTCCCAAGATAACGAGGAGATGAATCCTGAGCACTAACCTCTGATTCGATCCAGGCGGGCACGGAAATCCATTTTTCACTATTTCTCTTGGAGAAACTATCGACCGCGGTGATACCGTACAATGTAATCGGCAGTCAGGCACGAACTGTCGAAATTAGGTAAATTGGCATCCTGCTTCGGTCCCATACATAGTTCATGCGCACCATGGGTTCGCCCCAGCAGCATGATAACAGGCCCAACATCTATGACAGGTGGTTGCCAGTTGACAGTAGATTTGTGCCGATTAGTATAAATTGTTGACACATTTTCGGTCGGTTGATAATTAAATAACAATAAATAACATGATGTTTTATAATCAACCATAACGTGTGGAATTCTCTTGAGATAAACAATATATTTCTGTACAACTCAACATTTCTGTGTTATCTCGATTCTATATAATTCAAAGATATAATCATAAAGTAAAAATGTTGAGTTTGATTCTGGCTACCGTATTTAATTTATAATAATTATTTAAGAATAGATTGAATGAGTTTCGGCGAGAACTTAATTCGGTTTTTATAACGTGATTATTTAAAATCAACGTTACAACTCCCCTTGGCCTAGCCGAAACATATTCCCGAACTTTATCGGTTTTATGACCAGAATACATCTCACTCGTTATCCACATTTATTATTATTTATTGACAAACCCTTAATAACCCTTAAATCTTTGTCGATCTGACAGGGTACGTAATGCTTTTGAAATTAAGATTGTATTAAATCTATTACCTTATTACGTGCAGTGTCCTTCCTGCCTACCATTTGTTTTTCTTTCTTTGAACCGTTAGCTACCGTGATGCTCGGATTCTTCTTCTGAGTGTCTATTTAATAGGTTTCTCGAAGACTAAAGTGGGTCAATAGGTTAATATTGTCATCAATAAACAAAAAAAAATCTTCAATTCTTTAAACAGAAAAAAGACAACATTGTTCCCTGTGAGTGTTATTATCTCTCTCTTTATAATTTCTGAGGTTGCATCTGTCTGGTAAAATTACAGATTAGACAACCCAATTAATAGAAACAAAAGTTTTCAAGAATTTACAAAAAAAACTAAATCTAATCCTTTAAAATATGTACAACAACGAAAATTAATATCTTTTTTGTTGTTGTTACTCAGTTTCCTATCTAAATCTAAACTAAGACTACTATTCTATGTTAATTATTTACAAATGCGAGTTCTATCTTCAAGAGATTCCTTTTATGGGTTATCTCTTTCTCCCCCATCCCTAGGTTCTCTGTAGGGGACTAAGAGTTTCATAGGAAACCTACATATTGGTAATCCCTTATTCGTCGCGATCTCATAATATCTGTTGCGATAGTTGACCACGGTGTTTGTATCACTCGTTTTCCCATGAGTCCTGCCTCGGGTCTTTGATCGGGTTTGATTTTCTGACAAATGTCGCATGTTCCTACCCATTCTTTGATATCGCGGTACATACCTGGCCAGTAATACTGTATAGCAACTCGTTTGTACGTTCTTTTTTTCTCCCAAGGTGACCTGTTTTGAGGTTCGCGATGTGCCACGAGTCGAGGTCATCGATTACCGAATCTATTAGCGGTTTTGGGCGATAACGATAAAGTTTCCCGTCTGTTACCTACCATCCGTGAAATTTTCTCGGAGTTTCATTCACTTTCTTTACACGTTGGCAGTACCATACTTCTTCCACCTGTTCCATAGCAGCTATTGGTAGCGCCATCTCCTCTTCATACATTATTGATAGTGCGTCAGGAACCAAATGTTCTAAACCTTTCCGATACACTATTTCCGAATCGTATTCTAGGAGATCTAAGGCCCACCGAGCCAACCGTCCAGTCGGATTAGGCAAGCTATGAAGCCAACGTTGTGAACTGTGATCGGTAATGACAGTGAAATGAAACCCTTCGAGGTAATGTCGGAATTTCTTTAAAGCCCAAATTACCGCGAGGCATTCTTTTTCTGTGACCGAGTATTTCTGTTCGGCTAATGTTAACGTTCTGCTCGTGTGAGCTATTGCCCGATTTTTCCCTTCTTGTACTTGAGTAAGAACTACACCAATACCGAAATCGTGTGTAGTGCGTCGGTGTGTAGTTCGAACGGTAACGTAAAGTCAGGATACGTCAGAGTTGGAGCTGTCACGAGTTGTTCCTTAATTCTGTTACTAATTTGAGTATAGAAGAAATAAATTGTTCTAAGTAATTTCTTTCTTCGGCAGAGATTACTTTTAACCCGTTTCCTTGACATACTTCTGGTAGGGTGTTTTCCTCTGTCTCTATAATTGCTTCTATACCCTCTTCCGTGTAATGGTGTACCGTGTCTGGGTAGTCGGCCATGTACCATTTTCTTTGACTACCATCAAGTATCACGCCAAAGGTGTGAATAAAGTTCACTCCCAAGAATACCTGTTCACCCATTCCTGGAACGATCAGCACCTTCATCATGCGGGATACCCGATCGACCTCTATTGGGAGATAGCAGACTGCTTTTACTGGACGAACCGCACCGTCGGCTGTCACGACTGCTTTTTCGGTTGCCGGTTGCAATTCCGCTTTGTACTTGTCGGCAATTGCTAAACCGATATCTCCCAATACTGTGCGCGATGCACCATTATCTATTAAGGCTTGTACGTTAGGGGTATTACCTATTCGTATACTCGTAAATACCCTCAAACTAAAACCTTTGTCCTCCGCTGGCAGTTCCCTAATTTCTAATCGCAAAGGTTTTTCTTCGGATATTGAATTCGGTTCAATGTCCGATTTCAGAAGTGACATGATCGCTTGGTTTTTCTCCCATGGACATTAACTGTTACAGTTCATATGACAAAATAAAAATTGTTTTGGTTTACACTTATGGGAAATTATTAGCGTGTCAAAGATCACATTTTATTTAGAACTTCCAAGTCTCTAGTTTTTTAAGAGAAATTCTTAAATGGTTAAAGTATGATTTTTTATCGATGTTTCACTATTACTCAATTTATGTTTATAATTTGATAATATTAATTTAATTGCAGATTCAAATAACTTGGTGTTAATATAAATTTATAAATTTGACACAAAATAAAGTTGTTTATTACAAAAATGTTTATCGGAATCCTATCTAAATTCCAGTGGAAATTTTAATGTAAAGTTATAGGAACAACTTTCCGCCGAATCTATTCAATTCAGTTTAGTATTGTAGAAACGTTTAAGTTTTAGTTTGTTATAAAAAAATGATCATACTAGCCATGATGTTTCACAAGTTCCGCTACGGCTGTTCTAACTAATGCTCTTCTATCTTCTTCAGTAAAAGAAGTATTCGCAGTTGTTATTAGATTATGGCCTTGACAATGATTCATTAAAATCTCCTTAATTGTTTCAAATTTCTACATGATAAAAGATATACTATATAGTTAAAATTTAAGTGTCCCATAGTATTTGTAATTAAGAAAAAAGAAACATTACTGAAAATTTGTTGATTGCTGGTTTTATGGAATTTTCCCCACTCGTTGTCGCGATGTTACTAATGTCGTCAACATTTAATAGAATTTTCTGTTTTGCAACGCTACCTGTACTACTATTTTCCACTATTAATGAACCATCATTTTGAACCAAGAACAAATCCAAGATTAATCAAATCATTTTTACTCCAAGTGTTTTCGACTACATTGATTTTGCCACTTAAAGCATGGACCCTAAGCAATTTGCCATCACCAGCACCCCATTTATTGCTTTGTACGCATTGAGGCATTCGAATAAGAGTCTTAGCGGGATTTTTGAAGATATATACATTTCTTCCTCTTAACTTCATCTCATTATGCTTTGCTTCCTCCCTAAGACAACAGTAATTCCACATTGGTCCCATCGACAAAATGCAGTCTGGATGATGCATGGCGTGGTGCATTTTATTTATAGGATTCACGTCAGGAAATATTCTTTTGAATGACTCTATATGGTCTTTAATAAGATTTCTAAGGTATGGGATTAAACTTTTTAGTATTTTTGGAGCAAAAACTATTTCCATTACCCTAAGCAAGTCTACAATGAGTTGAACATGTGGATCTCTTGCAGCAATTTTTTCAGAAACCAAAAATGGGAACGAACGAAGTAACAACCACACTTGCATTCCTTTTTGACTTATATGATAGCCTGGGCTTCGAAGCATGGCATCAGTGAAATTTGCAGAAGGTTTATTAGTATTCTCAACATATCCATAATTAAATGATGAAATTCTCCCGTTGAAATACTCATTACTGAATTTATTTTGAACTAAAATTAGTTCATGAAGTGTTTGCTTTAAGAACATTGGCCCTATACCTAGCAAATACTCGTGGAGAAGATCGAAAACCTTGTTTTTAGAGGTGTGAAAAAACCGAGAGCTATTCAAACAACAGGGCCCTTTTACACCAATCGAAGTCTTTGTTTCTGCTGAGAAATTGGTTCCTTCCAAAAGAGCAATATGCGTATTATAAACACGTTCCGTTCTTTCTTCTGCAGCTGCAGTAGCTGCAGATTGTAGATCTCGTCTACTGTACATGCACATGCGACAGAATTTATCAGCTGATGGACCAAGGAGAATAAAAACATTATGTACAGCAAGACCGTCTCCAGCAAATGCTTCAATTGACGCTCTTAAAACAAAGTTTTCTTCTCCTAGCTTTATTTCAACTCCTTTGTCACTTTCCAACTTGGTCAATTCGGAAAGAAATGGCTCTAGAATTTTTTTGAATCCGTACTTTTGGACATTAAGGTAGGTACAAAGGAGAAGCACATGGATGTCACTCAACTGGGAGTTCATATGCAAAGGTAAATTTTGTACTGTATAATAAAACGCTCCCAACTTATGAACTCCAGTTTTTGAGCCTATTGGATTTACCACTTCGAATTCGTCATAATATAGTTTTATCCTTATGGCGTTTGGATATTGCGAAAACAAAGGGTGAACTTTGAAATAATCACCATCACGAAATGATGATAAAATACAATCAGGTGAATTTCTTTCGTTGGCTATAGTCATTCGAACATCATTGTTTAATAAAACCATAGTTAGTACTTCAATAATAGAAACATACTGTAATGTTTCCATTACCATTTTAGGTACATAAGAACAGGTTTCCGAATCGAGAGCCATATCTAGACGATATCCAAGAGGAATTTCTGTTGGAGAAATGTATTCTGATTCCTTCTTGAGAATTTCAATTTGTTGGTCTAATGTACGAAGGCCTTCAAAAGGATTTTCGAAGTCAAAAATATCCAATAATTCTTTAGATCTATTTTCATTTATTAACTCCCAATTATTGAGTTTATTGGATACTTTTCTCTTCAATTTGTCTCGCGCGAACAGTAATAATGTCTCGAATTCGTCTATGATTGATGTTACCATGCTTCCTGTTATGGACCCATGTGACTGTAATCTTCCAATCATTCTGGCAATGAAAGTTTTCATGGACATGGACAACTCGATATCCTCATCAATGTCATTTTCTAAAACAATTTATTTTGAGTATCAAACAGCTGTTTGAAACTCTTTTTAATCACAAACATTGAACATAAAAAATTCCTATAAAATTCATTTATTAACTAGATGTATGAAGTTTGTTTTGACGCTTATCGTCGTATAATAATTTCTGTAGGTTATGAAAATGCAATTATAAATAAAATTATGTAGTAAGACAGCGTTCTTAAAAATTTCGATTCATAATGTTACTTACCAAATTATCATTACAATATTATTAACCAAACAGTCGGTTACAAAAGTTACTGATTCGTTAGTGAAATTCACTGGTATTCCAGTTAAATTTTTATTTACTGATTAAATCAGTGACTTTCACTAATGTACCAGTAAAATGTTCTTTCACTGGAAACATCAGTGACTTTTTCACTGATTCAAATTAAGAGAGAAAGCCGCACACGATCATTATCTTTTTATGTGTTGAGAAAAAGTGCTACATATTTAAAAATTAAATATTCTCGACATTTTTAAATTGAAATACGAATAAGAAATCAGCATTTTAGAAATAGGAGGAGTTTCATATTTTTTTATTGGCCAAAAGTCTTTATTGTTTTAGAGGTTGAGACCAAATGTTACATTTTTAAAAAATAAATATTCTCGCCATTTTTAAATTGAAAAACGAATAAGAAATCAATAGTTATTTAATAGTTTTTAATAGAATAGAATAGAATAGTTTAATAGAATTTAATAGTTTTTAATTGGCTAAAAGTCTTTATTTTTTTGGGGGTTGAGACTAAATGTTATATTTTTAAAAAATAAATATTCTTGCTATTTTTAAATTGAAAAACGAATAAGAAATCAGCATTTTAGAAAAAGGAGGAGTTTAATATTTTTATTGGCTAAAAGTCTTTATTTTTTTAGGGGTTGAGACTAAATGTTATATTTTTAAAAAATAAAAAAAATTAAATATTCTCGCCATTTTTAAATTGAAAAACGAATAAGAAATCAGCATTTCAGAAAAAGGAGGAGTTTAATATTTTTTTATTGGCTAAAAGTCTTTATTTTTTTAGGGGTTGAGACTAAATGTTATATTTTTAAAAAATAAATATTCTCGACATTTTTAAATTGAAAAACGAATAAGAAATCAGCATTTTAGAAAAAGGAGGAATTTAATAGTTTTTAATTGGCTAAAAGTCTTTATAATCTGGGAGTATAAATAAAATGTAAAAAACATACCAAAAAAATTCGCACAAAACTAATAACTTCTCATATGATAAGAAAGTAATCAAAATAAAAAAAGAAATAATTAAAAAAATTAGTGGAGACTTTTTAGGAACTTTAAATGATTTTATGTGACTTTGAAACAACAGTAGTTGCTGAATGGTTGTTAATAGTAACTGTATTTTTTTATCACATTCGGCTAAACAATCTCAGGTTGTCTGTGTTAAATGAAAATAAGAAAGGCTCTTTAAGTATACTTAAAATGATTGTGAGTGACTTTTATTCAACAATGGTTGATGTATGGTTTTTGGTAGCAACTATAATATTCTTTTAACACATCGGATTACACAATCTGGGCGAATAATAGATAGAAGAAAATAAGGGATTATTTATAGGTACTTTCAATAAATGTGTGAGACTTTGATTCAACCATAATCGTTTTATGGTTGTTGATAGCAACTGCAATATTGTTTTAACACATCCCACCACACAATCTGGGCATATAATTGTTGGAGAAAAATGTCGGAGGCTTCTAAGTTACTTTAGTCAATTCTGCGTGATATTAATTCAACAATGGTTGTTGTATGGTTCTTTGTAGCAACTATAATATTGTTTTAACACATTCGACTGCACATGATAGGCGTACAATATTTGAAAAAAATAAGAGTCTTTTTAGTTACTTTAAATGATTGTGTGTGACTTTCAATGAACAATGGTTGTTGTATGGTTGTTGGTAGTGAAAATAATATTTTTTAACATATTAATACTTTGCAAATAGAAAAAAATGAATTCATACTGCACAAACTTTATAAGGATTCAATTTGGGAAAAGAATGAAAAACATCAAGAATAAGAATTCATGTATACCTGTTATAATATTTAATTTAAATAATAGTAAATTAACACTTAGTTGTCTTAAAATAAAAATATTAAATTGACTTTAATAACTACTAATACTCTGGTATTTAAATTTTTTAAAATATAACAGTTTTTAGACTTTTATCAAATTTTAGGTATTTTTAAATTACAATTTAAAAATCCGATTTCAGTTAGATCTTTTGAATTCAATTTTGATCGCGACATTTTAAGTTCATTTGAAAACGACACTGTATCATAATAAAAGCCGGACAAGTGCGAGTAGAACTCGTACTAACACTACCGGGGCACGGAACCATAAAAATTGGAAAAAATATATAACTACAAATATTCGTTTCTTCTTTTCGAGAAAGCTCGAGCTCGGCCCGACCCGAAAAAAATTCGGCCCGACGCGACCCGACGTTTCGGGCTTTTTGCACACCTCTATTAATTTTTTAAATTATTCTATTAAATTCTATCAACTGCAATTGGAGTTGGTAAGAGCTGTTTATAATTTTTAATATTATATCCTTATTTTTCTAGTTTTTATTGCTATTTTTCATCAATTTTATACGAAAATAATCCTTAGCTTATTAATTTGTTTAAAAGTTATATTGAATACTTTACAAAAATATATAATGTGGAATATTTGCAGAAATTCCGTACAGAAATTTTTTACAGAATTCTTTTAAGAATTTCCTTAGAGTGGTTTCCGTAGAATTGTTTCACGTGCGTGCACTCAAACAAAGTTCTGGTTGGATTTACTAGGAGGCCTGTTTTTAACTAGATTTTGTGTTAAGTATACTATAACTATATTTTTTCTGGTTAGGTTAACCAGAATTTTAATTAATTTAACCAGAAATCTGGTTGTTTTAACAAGAATTTCGTGTTAAATATACCCTAACCAGAACTTTTTTTCAGTGTGCGACTAGAAAAACTCAATAATTGTTTTAGAAGAGAATCAGGATTAATTTTATTATTGCTGCAAGCAGTTATATCCCCGACCTATCTTATTACGATACTGGCAAGAGATAGACGGAAAGCAGTGCCCATACTATATGCACCTTAATTATGGAACCAGTATGCATCTTGTGCTTCAAGAAACTCCCCAAACCAATAACGCTTCAAAAGGAAAGCACAATCGGTTTTAAGTTTTTGTTGGTTATCGGGAGAGACTGGATGAACAGAGGCTTAACCGCGGGTTCATTCTAAAGATTTTCTGTTGGGAGGAGTCTGACCAAGAAGAAACCCTTCCATGGCTCGTTTGGCTGTGCCATGGTGATTGAGGCGCGAGTCTCGCCACCCAATCCGTGATGAACTCGTGTCCATGGATGAATGATACCAGGGTCATCAAATCCTTCGAGTTCCTCCGGGGGGCGGGGTGGACGGTGGACGACCATCGCTGGGCACAACTTAGCTCTCGTAAAGCTCGGGAGCGGTTGTGTTACAGGAGGGGCCTGTCTTCTGGACACTCCGTCCCCATTGGGGGGCCATGAATGGAGCTATCGTAAACGAGACTCCAAGATACCAGGCGACCTCTTGGATGTAACTAGCCTTATCCTTAGATTGAGGCTCTCTAAGGATGGACCTTTCTTTCCTCTGTACTCGTGGGACCAAATATGGATACTACTAATCAAGATTTAAATTTAAATTCTGAGCACAAAAGTGTTGCAGAGCTTTCTTTGGAGGATCGCAACACTGGAGAGCGTGATTCGCTTGTTGCTGGTGAGAGGATCGTAGGGGACTCAACCAAGCAACAGGTGGACAGGGTTCGGCAACACTTGGGAAATCTTGCCTTGGGGGGTGAGAGACCAAGTGGAGCTGAAAAGAGAAGAAGAAGGCGAGCTCGAGCCAGGGACTCTCAGAGGACCGGATCGAACCTCGCTGGCACTTCTCAGAGTGCTTCTGGGAGTGGAGGGGTCTCGTCTGGGGCTTTGACGTCTAAAAGGCGGCAGGACTCGGAGGAGGCTTCCCCTAACCAGATTATACGAAAGAAAAGGATGAGGGGACCACATGCGGGGACCGCATCTTTTTCGCAGATTGCAAGATCGTCACTCTGGGGCGATCATTGCGGAAGGCTATCCCAGGGTTGTGATGACAACAGAGCATCTTGACCAGCTGAGGATAGCTATTCATGGGGAGATTGAAGGGGACGAAGCAGGAGACCCTATCCTCGTTTTGGGGAAGTTCGGCGGTGGGGGGCCTCACCCTAAAGGTGGTGGACCCGTCCCAGATAATCAAGCTGGTGAGAGTTGTTGCCTGGGTACCCGGTCCAAGGGTGAACCAGGCCTCAATTCTTAGAAACCTCGGAAGACAAAATACCGGTATGGATACATCCAATTGGAGGGTGTATTCGTGTGGCGAGGGAAGGATGGACCAAGCTTCGGCTGGGGGCTGGACTCTCGCGTTAGGAGTACCGGAGAGCGACATAGGGGTTCTCCAGGCTCGGCAGTGTAAACTTCGCTTTGGACTTGGCCAAATCACTCTAAGAGTGCCGAGGCCAGGGACAGACGCAGCTGCTGAGCAAAGTGCTCAGGGTAGGGACGCGGCTGAGGAGACCGTGAATCAGCCTTAAAATGGCTGCTTCCGGGATTCAATGTACGCAGATCAATTTGCATCATTGTAAAGGCGCTTTGGCGATTTTAGCCAACAGCTTGACAAAGATGCAGACAGTTTTAGCCTTTGTTCAAGAACCTTGGATTTTCAAGGGGAGAATCAGAGGTCTAAATTGATGCGGAGAGCTCACCACATGAACCGGTTCCAAGGGCTTGTCTGTTCTATAAAGGTCTAGACGCTTTTCCTTTGTTGGAATTGACAACTAGAGACTTGGCTCTTGTAAAGGCTAAGTATTCAGAGACGAACGGAATTAAAAGGGAGATTATAGTAGCTTCCGCTTATTTTCTGGGTTCGGAGGGAGAACCTGCGCCACTAAAAGAGGTGGAAAGAGTTGGTAGAATTTTGTCAACAGCAACGTCTCCCTTTGATAATAGGTTGTGATGCCAATGCGCACCATGTAGTTTGGGGTAGCACTGACATTAACGACAGGGGCAGAAATCTACTAGATTTTCTGATAGATACAGATTTAGAAATTTTAAATCAGGGAAATGAGCCAACCTTCGTTACTGTTAATAGGAGGGAGGTATTGGATATTACGATCTGCTTCAAGTCTGTGTGGGGTGGTGTGAGGGACTGGAGGGTATCTGACAAAGATTCACTCTCGGACCACAGACTTATCACATTCAGGCTGGAATCGAAAGATCGGGAACATAAGTGGAGACGTGACCCTAGGAGTACTAATTGGGACTCATTTACTGAGGACCTCAGGGTCTCCATGGATCACTTCCCCACCTCGTACGGAACGAATGAAGAGTTAGAACTCGCAGCGGAATATCTGCGAGATTCGGTTGTCGGCTCCTTTGAGAGAAACTGTGTAGCCAAAAAGGTGGACACCAACAGGAGTAATACGTGGTGGAGCTCCTGTTTGGAGGGTCACAGGCAAATAGTAAGAAAGCTTTTTAATAAAGCCAAGAAACGTAAGAATCAGCAAGCATGAGATAATTACCATGCAGCTCGTAATTCTTATAATAAAGAGGTAGAGAAAGCACGGGGTGTTGTCATGAAAGCATGTATTGCTCTTGGTTATACACCTGAATCCTGGAAAAGGACGAGGGTGTTATTTATCCCGAAGGCCGGTCGCACAGGGTATACTGCTGTAAAGGACTTCAGACCAATTAGTCTAACCTCCTTTATATTAAAGGCGCTGGAAAAACTGGTTTTTTTCAATTAAATGGATCGACAGCATGCTTCGCGAGAGAGCTCTCGAAGCAGAATATGATGAGACCAGGCTAACAGGCGTCGTCTCAAAAGAATGCCCACAAGGAGGAGTTCTCTCTCCTCTATTGTGGTGCTTGGTGGCAGATGAGTTGATTAGGAAACTTAATAATCAGGGATATTATACGCAAAGCTATGTGGATGATTTCCTTATACTTATAAGAGGGCACTCAATTGAGACCCTTTTAGAGCTTACGGAAAGTGCACTCAAGATTGTCAAGAATTGGTGCAGTCAGACTGGACTTTCTGTGAATCCAGAGAAAACGAATATAGTAGTTTTCACTAGGAAATACAAGATACCGAGTTTAAAGAAGCCGGTATTTTATGGGCAAGAGATTTCTTTTTCCGAATCGGCTAAATACTTAGGAGTAATCCTGGATAAAAAGCTGAGTTGGAAAGAACATTTCGATTATCAATATAGGAAATTCTGTACTGCGTTCTGGGCGTGTAGAACGGCGATAGAGTTATCGTGGGGACTAAGACCCAATATGGTCAATTGGCTCTATCAGATGATTCTAAAACCCAGGATTCTTCACGCGGTTGTGGTTTGGTGGTCTAGGACTCAATTGATCACGGTAAACGAGAAACTGGACCAACTTCAAGCAATGATTTTTAGGCGTATTACAGGCGCCATGAGGACCACGCCTACAGCGGCATTGGGATTCATACTGGCCGAAGTACCTCTATATATTACTGCGGTGAAAAAGGCGGCCCTTGCTATGAGCAGGCTAAACGCGCAGGGAAAGTGGAAGTCAAGTGGTAAACACACCAAGCTCCCACGTTCAATCCTATCAATTCCAGAATTAAGTATGGTGCAAGATAAGATGATCAAGAGGGTGAAATTTAAACCTCGCTTCAAGATAATAATACCTTCCAGATTAGACTGGAAGAAGAGGTTTCCACTTGAGGACGAGGGGTCTGGGAATGCCGTAGCGTACTAGACGAGTTAGGTTCAGTAAATAAACTTTCGTTGATCTGGGTACCGGCCTACTCGGGAATCAGGGGCAATGAAAGGGTGGACGTTTTGGCAAAAATAGGTTCTGAAACGGTATTTTTAGGTCCTGAACCAGCAGTGGCATTAATGCCGTGTCTGGTTAAGGGAGCCATTGAAAGATGGGGTCAAAGGGAACATGAAAAGTATTGGGCGGGCATTGGGTTGGGAAGGCAAGCGAAGGCTCTATTGGGTTTAGTGCCCAACAAGAGGCGAGCGAGCGATCTCCTAAAACTCGATAAGATCAGAGTTAGAACCATTGTCCGACTCTTTGCAGGACATAGGCTTTTGAATTATCATCAGCATAAAATAGGAAACAAAGTCTCACCTATGTGCAGACTGTGTGAGACGAATGACGAGACGTCGTCTCACATATTATCTGAATGCCCGGCATTATCTAGGATCAGACTTTCTAGCTGGGGTCAAGCAATTATTGACCCTATGCAGGTGAGCAACCTATCTATAGAGGAAATACTGGACTTCTGGAGAAGAACAGGACTCTAATGGGTGGTTGTTGTAAACGAGCAAGCTGGAGCTTGGTACAATTGATTCTCTAATCTAAGTGCCAACTTTCCCTTTTGGGAATATCCAGCTTGATCTCGGTAATTGATTAGATTAGATAAGAAGTTTTCGTTTCAATTTTCAAAACCTCATATTTTTGTAATTACGCAGTTTTATAAAATGTGCTTTTTGGGTTTTTGTAGCTTAATTATCTGTCCTCAAGTTGAAATAGAGTATTTCTAAATAACGTGTAATACTTTTGTGTAGTTTTAACCTTTTTTGTTGAGAAGAAGAGTTAGGAGGAAAGTAACAGGTTGTTACTTTCCTCTTCGTTTCAATATATTGTGTATACTTTATGAAATGAGTCAAGGAAATCATATTTAAAGTTATAGATAAACTTTTCATCTTTAAATGTAATAAATTATAAGTAAATTGACTTTCGTTTTGACATATTAACATAACCTAAAAATGGTTTATTGAACCAGGCAGGTTTTAATTCTATGTTCTTATTTTGTTTTATTCTATGTTTGCCATAATTGTTAATTTTTGCTTTTAAACTTTAGATAAAGTTATTTTCATGTTTTGAAAAATTAATGTTTTGTTTTTAATTTTCTATATGCCAAAAATAATTAAACATGTAATTCAGCAACCCCAAAAACGTAAGGATATAAAAGTCTATCCTCTGGGTCACAAAATTTTTATTTTTTTGTGTGTCTGTGTAATTATTAAGAAGAATTTCTATTTTACATTTTGACTTTTTATTTTATCTTTTTTAATCGTATCCAATTTATGAACAGTATATTTCGTAACGAGTGCGAGCAGTTGACAATTTTTGAAAAAGTGCTCATTCGAAAATTGACAATTGCTCGCACAAGTTACGAAGGATATTTTTCATAACAAGGTGCAAAAAGTGCCCTTTTTAGCACCGCGTTATGAAAATAATTTTTTTGTATTTCAAGATGGACTACAAAGAACAATAATAGTAAGACACGTCTCTTGGAGGTAATCAATCATGTGTCTCAAAATAATCCATAAGATTAAAAAAGGGTTTTCAAAATGCAGTATTATATTATCTCTTTTTAAAACTATTTTGATTTAGATAAAATTTTCAGTTTAAAAACTATTAAAGTTTTGTCACTCACGTGAAGAGGATGTGTAAAATATCTCCAATTAAACCATTGTCTTGTATTGACTTTTCCGCAAATTCACAAATTGTACGTAATAGACATGCTTTTCCAGGAAATCCAACACTAAAAAATATATAAATTATTAAAACACATTAACAGTAGACATATGCTAACTTTGAAGAAAACTTTCTTAGGTACCTATATTATAAAACAACACTTTTCTGCTAAACACCTGAAGTGTTTATTGACAAATGATCTCGTGTTTTCGTTAAAGGTTATGTTCGAAAACAATTAGCGTAACAGAGTGTATTTTTGAACGTTGTCGAGGAGAGATTGTTTTTTGGACGTTGGCGAGGAAGGAGTGTGTTTTTGTACATTGTCGAGGGAAAAGTGTGTTTTTGGACACACTTTGGATACTTTGTTGTGTGTTGAGAAAATTTGAAATAGAGACGCAAACGATGGAAAGTTTAAATTTTGGTAGTTGAGTTTGAGTTAAGTTGATTTGGAGTTCTGGAGTTGAAACTTGGGAACTGTTTAATAAAAATTTGTGAATTTGGAAAGAACCATCGTTTGTGTTGATTTACCTTTTTGTTTTCACATTTGGTGAGTTGATCATTTCTTAAAATTATTACGTTTAAAATTTGTGCTTTACGCCATGTGCTTTCCATGGCGGTCTCAGTAGAATCTTACCCAAATTATTAGAGTCTCATTTTGTTAAGAGTTTTCAATTAAGGGGTCGTCCATAAACTACGTAGCAAGTTTAGGGGGAGGTTTAGTGAAGTTCAACTTCGGGCTATGTGGGGGAGAGGAGGGGTACGAGCCATGACTACGTAGTTTTTACTCCAATATTTGTTTTCATATTTTTGAAATACGTGGGTAATTCCAAGTTGAAGATATCTTCTGGAGATGAATATGTTCTAAACAGCAGATTCAATGATTTATAATTCAATTAACGACCTGTTCTATGAACAGATATTTCGAAGAAATTTAAAATACAATGCATCTAACACATACATAAACACAAATTAATATAATACATTTTTAACCTTATAATTCACGGCCTAGCTAGCTTCGAAGTTTTCTCCCTTTATCCTTCATTTTTCAGTTCTGAATGTATTCTTATATCCATTTTAATATACTTCAAAATATATAATTTTTAATAGCTCTTGATTAATTAAATGACTTAATTTCCATCTATAATACGAGTAAATATGCAAATTAGGCAAGAAGAAATATTCTTATGATATGTACACTACCGTCCGAAATTGTGCGAACGCTAACATCTCGAGCTATTAAAAAACACACCCGCACAGAAACAGTGATAACTCGGTTAAAAATGAAGCTAGATGCTTTTTTTAAATTGCATTGGAAAGCTTATTAAATTTACAATGAAATGCTACTATGTTAAGTTGTGTTGCATAAATAGAAAGCGAGATATGTTATAAAGACAAAAAAATAATTATATATTTTTCGGAATTTCTTACTCTGACTTTGACTCCCGGCACAGTTTAGCAAAGTTTATGAAAAAAATTGTTACTTTTACAGACAATTCCTTGTAACCTAAGCTTTAAATAGAGACCAAGAACAGCAAAAAATATTTACGGGTTCGCGAGATATTAAAAAAAGAGTCGGACCGTGCAAAGCAGAATTTTCAATCATCGATTTCTCTAATTCGCCGTTGAGTCATTTACTTGTCTATGAAAAAAGTGTCGAAAATTAATTTTACCAAGTACATTCTTACTGGGATCCACTTTTTAAATATCGATATATAATAAATTAAATTAAAAAATGGATCTCAGTAAGAATGTACTTAGTAAAATTAATTTTCGACTCTTTTTTCACAGAAAAGTAATTGACTCAACGGCGAATTAGAGAAATCGATGATTGAAAATTCTGCTTTGCACGGTCCTACTATTTTTGTAATATCTCGGGAACCCGTAAATATTTTTTGCTATTCTTGGTCTCTATTTAAAGCTTTGGTTACAAGGAATTGTCTGTAAAAGTAACAATTTTTTTCATAAACTTTGCTAAACTGTGCCAGGAGTCCAAGTCAGAGTAAGAAATTCCGAAAAATATATAATTATTTTTTTGTCTTTATAACATGATATCTCGCTTCCTATTTATGCAATACAACTTAACACAGTAGCATTTCATTGGAAATTTAATAAGCTTTCCAATGCAATTTTAAAAAAGCATCTAGCTTCATTTTTAACCGAGTTATCACTGTTTCTGTGCGGGGGTTTTTTTTAATAGCTCGAGATGTTAGCGTTCGCACAATTTCAGACGGTAGTGTATCATATCGTCGAAAGAGGAAGAAAGCATTACCGATACTTAAAGAGAGTTAATATTATGCTATTTTCATTGAATGTTAAATTTGACTTAATTTAAAAGTTAAAGGTCAAAAAAAGTTTAATAAAAATCTTAATGATACGTCCAAAAGAAATTTAATCTATTTTTAAGGGGACATTCCAGTTAAAAATATTAAAAAATCGTTTTTTTGTTGCAACAAAATTTTTGTTACCAAAAACTACGGACAACCAAAGTCTCGCTATAAGGGTTTTGGCCCTTGGCAATGATTTTTAGGCGTATTACAGGCGCCATGAGGACCACGCCTACAGCGGCATTGGGATTCATACTGGCCGAAGTACCTCTATATATTACTGCGGTGAAAAAGGCGGCCCTTGCTATGAGCAGGCTAAACGCGCAGGGAAAGTGGAAGTCAAGTGGTAAACACACCAAGCTCCCACGTTCAATCCTATCAATTCCAGAATTAAGTATGGTGCAAGATAAGATGATCAAGAGGGTGAAATTTAAACCTCGCTTCAAGATAATAATACCTTCCAGATTAGACTGGAAGAAGAGGTTTCCACTTGAGGACGAGGGGTCTGGGAATGCCGTAGCGTACTAGACGAGTTAGGTTCAGTAAATAAACTTTCGTTGATCTGGGTACCGGCCTACTCGGGAATCAGGGGCAATGAAAGGGTGGACGTTTTGGCAAAAATAGGTTCTGAAACGGTATTTTTAGGTCCTGAACCAGCAGTGGCATTAATGCCGTGTCTGGTTAAGGGAGCCATTGAAAGATGGGGTCAAAGGGAACATGAAAAGTATTGGGCGGGCATTGGGTTGGGAAGGCAAGCGAAGGCTCTATTGGGTTTAGTGCCCAACAAGAGGCGAGCGAGCGATCTCCTAAAACTCGATAAGATCAGAGTTAGAACCATTGTCCGACTCTTTGCAGGACATAGGCTTTTGAATTATCATCAGCATAAAATAGGAAACAAAGTCTCACCTATGTGCAGACTGTGTGAGACGAATGACGAGACGTCGTCTCACATATTATCTGAATGCCCGGCATTAACTAGGATCAGACTTTCTAGCTGGGATCAAGCAATTATTGACCCTATGCAGGTGAGCAACCTATCTATAGAGGAAATACTGGACTTCTGGAGAAGAACAGGACTCTAATGGGTGGTTGTTGTAAACGAGCAAGCTGGAGCTTGGTACAATTGATTCTCTAATCTAAGTGCCAACTTTCCCTTTTGGGAATATCCAGCTTGATCTCGGTAATTGATTAGATTAGATAAGAAGTTTTCGTTTCAATTTTCAAAACCTCATATTTTTGTAATTACGCAGTTTTATAAAATGTGCTTTTTGGGTTTTTGTAGCTTAATTATCTGTCCTCAAGTTGAAATAGAGTATTTCTAAATAACTAAAATTTGCGTTAAAAAATATTGAAAATTGTAATAGAAGATTAATTTTGAATATTCAAATTTTACAACTTTTTACATATTTCAAAAGTCCTAGACCAATAATCTTTTTGAGACTATCAGTTCTTACAAAAATTTATTCGTTAAATGCAAAAACCATGTCGAATAACTTATTTACTAGGTTAAAATTTTAACGTCTGTCAAAATTATTTTATTTTCTAGGTTAAAATTTTGACAGACGTTAAAATTTTAATCTAGTAAATAAGTTATTCGACATGGTTTATGCATTTAGCGAATAAATTTTTCTAAACACTGATATTCTGAAGAAGATTATTGGTCTAGGATTTTGGAAAAAATGTCAAAAGTTGTAAAATTTGAACATTCAAAATTAATCTTCTCTTACAATTTTCAATATTTTTTAACGGAAATTTTTTTCTAAGCTTATTTTATAGTTTTAAACAACCTCTCGCATAGATTTGAAAAATATGCAATTAGTAAAAAGATAAAAATTCTAACCTCTTCAAAAAATTAAAATTTAAAATTTTTGACCATCCTATATATTTTAGGGTTAAAAATGGTGCGAGAAAAAAATATAACCTACTTTAATAACTCAAATTTAAAGGGGTCAAAGTTGGGGGTGGTGCCTCCCCTTAAATAAATATTATGACGTATGATTTTAATTAATTTTAATTTAATATAAAACTTCTGCTTACGTCAGAACAAAATCCGACGCTTTCAACAATCAGTATTTTAGAAATTTGATTTAATAAACTTCGCCGTCAGGCGCCAATTTATTTTTAATAAAGATAATTGATAAACATTTCTCAGCTGGACTAACAATAATCTCAACTCCTCTGAATTTGCTCTTTCAATCAAAGGAAATTCTGCTCGAACGATTGGCAAGCAGAAAATGCCAACGACGAGACACGACTGGCACAGTATTTTCATAAACGACTTACCCACCACGATTACTTCTAGGTCCTCAAAAGGGACAGAGAAAAGAGCAAGAAAACTGAACTTCACAACCACAGTTCGAATATCCTGATTTATTATGAGCTTCACTCTCCACTTTATAGTTCTCGACTTTAACTCGCGGAACTCTCACACAAAAACTCAAAGAAATATAACTCAAAAAATCATAAAGTAAAAGGAAAATTATTAGCGGCGAATGGGAATCGTACCGGCGTGGCTATGTCAATTTTCACTATGGTGGTAAATTTATGGCCCACCTGTAGCGTCTCGAATTTTTCTCACATGGCTCGTCTTCTTTTTCTCCTCGTTCTCTGAAAATAGTACTGGCCCCCTCATCTATCACTTTCTTTAGCTAGCTAGCCGTGCGACCTACTATCGCTACTATTAGTGGGTCAGCCGGCAGCACTAGCTATTCCTTAATTATCATGATAAATGGACCTGTCAATTCAGGGCTTTTCCAACGGATGGCGCGACGATTCAGAATTTTCAACAGAAATTAATCGATTGAAAATTCACATCGTCACAATATCATAGTTATTTTAATAATATATATATAAAAAGCCTCCTTTTTGCCTGTTTTTAACTGGAATGTCCCCTTAACTATAGATTAAAAGGTATGTCAAATTTAATTTAATATGAGGTCGGTCATATTGAATTCCCCATGAGTACTATGGTCGCTTCATCTGTTTTATTACTCATTATCCCAGCATGTTCAACATCTCGGATAACCCGGAGTCTCGGATTCGAAGCTCCGATAACTGAGGTTATACTGTGTATATAAAAGTATTATATATGTTCAATTCCACGTGAGATTTGCCTATAACCTTTAAAATTTGAGTTATGAATTTTTGAAATTTTTTATGTTTAAAAGTAGGCCTATTTTCTATAGCTTATAAGTTTGAGTGTTTTATGTCATAAATTAAAGGAGAATAATTTTTTAAGATATCCCTTCATGCTACAGAGACTCAAAATTTTAAATAGTGTATTAGATGTTCAATAATATTTGTTGACAGAAATCAATCAAATTCGCTCGAAACTTGTTGCTAGGGTTTTTTAGGTCGCTAATAACGAATATGATGTTGGATTTTCAAAATTGAAAATGACGGCGCCAATACGTCAGACACAATTTAAGATAAACAATGAATTCTCTTGAAACTAGTTACTTTGGGGTTTTTAGGGTCGCTGATAAATAATATAATGTTTAGTAGATATAAAGAGAATTAGATGAAAGACAAATAGGCAAGAAGATGGAGAGATTGCGAATCAGCTGTCTAAGGAGAAATCAGTAGATGGTTTAATAGTTTGCGCCAAGACCTGGTAATATGGGATTCATGTGTTTAATTCGAAATAATCTGTTGATTCAGCCATTTAAAGCAAATTCAGTAGGTGATTTACTAGCTTAAATCAAAATCATAAAGTTATTCAGCCATTTAAGGCAAAATTATCTTATTATTAGGCGTTTTAGTTCTCTGAATCCCGTGTATTGTACTTGTCAGATTGGAGCAAGGACACTTGGTTCGTGTGCTCACTTGGCAAGCATCATTTAGTTCCTGGGTTATGCACGCTATCAAGAAAATGTTAAATACCCGGATTGTAATTTTCATAATATTTTATTATTCAAAAACTTTGACAGTGGTGATAGGGACTTTAAACATGGCTTTTGATGAAGGAGAGGATGATGATGTTGAGGATATCGACGGTGTAGCTTTACATTTGGCTCATTTGAATGAGAACTGCTTAATTTAAAAAAAAATTTTTGAGCTTCAGTTGACGGATTTAAATTAAAATATCTTTAATTGTTCATATTTTTTTCTTAACAATTTTCAATATTTTTAGACAAAATCATGTTTGTTGATTTTTCTATTGCACATGATCGAAATCAATTTAAATTAATCTAGTACAACCACTAGAAAAATATTAATGCATGTTACGATCGACTTCGTAATTAAATATCACTTCGTGATAATTAAATACAAACATAATGTTAATAATAAAATATTGACAAAACACAAATACTAATGTTAAAAGTAATTATAAAACAATCATAATTTATCTATTCATTATAATATCGGACAAAAAGAGTTAAAATGAAGTAAAATACAGCGTATTTCTCAATTACTGCAGTTTATTATATTTCCCACATTTATAAATTTATATGACAACGGTAATGCACCTTAATGAAAAGAATGAGGCTTCAGATACTAATGTATTGTGAAACTTAAGGAGAGGACACATGTCTAGGTTGATGAACCAGGATCACACCACTGTCGAAAACTGCAACCTTGCTAAAAAGCGGTTGGCAACGACCAAGGTGCAATGAACTAAAAAATTATTACAACACTGTAATGTCGATTGATAAAATTGATTGACACAGGGAAATCTGGACATTTGCTAGTGGGTCTTCGCGATAGTAAGTCGTGGGGCAGTTTTGCCGTAATTTTGAGTATCAAGAAGGTCTCAACATTTATGATTGAAAATTGTTAATGAAGTTTAAAGTGAAGGATAATAAAAGCGCTAAGTAAGAAATCGTGTAACAAAAGTTGATTTAAAATAAATATTAGTAAAATACGAATGAATCGATAAATGAAAAGTTATTCATTAACGAAAACGAATTATAAGAAGTTTATAGAAATAATGTCAAATAACGAATAGGTAGTTTATTGTTTACATGCACTCAAATAATATTTCACACGCACACAATCATTATACATTTGAAAACATTGAGCTTGTGTTAGAATCATACACGTATTGAACATAAATATATTATCGTTAGTGTATTCCACGTCAGTTCAACACAACAATTTTTACTAGGTTTTAAGATTCAGTTGAGATTGGGTAAATTATATCCTCTGGTGCTAATAAACAAAATCCCTAAGCGGTTTTGAAAAATTTCAAAAATTGACGGACATATTGAATTTTTAATTTTTTGGTATTTTTTTTGAAAATTTTATATCTTTGGTTCTTTTTAACGGATTTTAGTTTCTGACCTCTTAATTTGTTCGTATTAAAGTATATTTTTATTTAAAAATTTAAAATTTTTTAAATTATCTAAATTAATGGTTAAACATTTAATTAAAATTTTTAAAAAGCCATAGAAAAAATATGCTACCTTCAATTTTTTTCGTTTTTTTCCATATGTAGCCACAAATGTGCTGAACTTATCTTGCAAATTTCATCGTGGGACAGCCAAAAGTTTTTGAGAAAAAAAATAAAACGCAAATTCGAACATTTTCCCTTTTGACATGAGTATACGCATTCTGTCTCGTAATGATTTGTCAAATTCCGAAGCTATGTTCTCTTTTGAAATGTAAGCAGAAGAAAATGTTTTTTGTTTTTAATTTTGACAAATAAAAAGCTTAAACTTTAAAAAAGAGAGTTTCTTTTCTTTGTAATAAAGTTTGGAGATTCTATTTGAAGATCGTTTAAACTTTGTAATTTTTTATATTTTACGTTTTGTTAATAATATTTTAATTTTTAGGTTGATTTCATCAAAATAAAATTAAAAAATGGCACTTTCTTATTTGTTTAATAACATGAACAAAAGTTAACAAATTCTTTCTATATTCTACAAAAATATACCTGTCAAGACCCTTAAGACATGTGCCAAATTTGAATCCGATTCGATAAATTGTTTATCAGAAATTCCATTTGTTAACTAAAAACATGGTTTTTTAAAATGGAATTTCTACATTTTTGGCCAGATGAAAATCAATTTTTTTTGTTGGGTTCTCTTCATGAAATGCCAATCTATCAATCACAATTTGTAACAAATTGAATTTTTACAAAAAAACTAGTTTTTGGGGGGGAGAAATTTTTGGCTTATAGACAAATGAACACTACATCAACAATTTTTACTTTAACAATTTGGCATAAACGCCATTTGATTACTTATTCTTTTCTGCAAATTTTGCAAAAAAAAAATTTGATCTAGGTCAAAAGGGGGGGGAGATAATTTTTTTTTTCAAAAAATTCCTGAGCCTTTAATTATTAATATTTTATATTTTTTTTATTATATTTGTTTAGTTGATTAGTCATACTAATTATAAAAAAATCAATCTAAACATCTATGCACTTCTTGTTCGTAAAAATATTTTTCAAAAGTATGCATCGTTCGAATGCAACGTTTGAGCAGCCTAGATGCTCTAGGATGCATAGTGGGGGACATCATCAGTCGCTCGCGCTAAAGTTGAATTCAAACTTTCAAATTCGTAAAAGTTGTCATAACATTCAAACAAATTGATGAATTTTGATCATTTTTTTTTAAACTGGGCTAAAATTTTCTCAGGAATTCAAATTTTTTATTTGTTTTTTGAAAAATGTATAAATAATGTCAAAATATTAATAATTAAAAAAAATTTTTTTGTTTCCTTTTTTTAATTCATTTTTTTCAAATTTTTTATTTTTACCTTCTCTAAAAAAACACTACAAAATCAGGGAAAAACATTCATAGGTGTCCTAACATTTTTTTAAAGTTATTGTCAAAAATCGTTTTTTTTAAATTAAAAAAATATATAGTTAAACTTTATTAATATATCTCAAAAGTACTCTCATTTTATGTCCGCAGGTTAGACTTGCAATTTTTAAAAAATTCAGCTCTTTATAATTTAGAGATATTTATGAAAATATGATGTCTACACACACAAACACACATACGGAACGGCATTTTTGAATTCTTGAGGTCAAATAACATAAAGATATGTTAAAAATCGAACCATAAAAATTTTGGTATTACAATACTTCCTTTATATGAGGAAGCAAAATTAAAATAATTACAAAAAAATGCAACCTTGTACAAATGATTTAAATTTGGGGTGCCTAACCACCCCATTTTTCCGTTAGAGTATTAAAAAGATTATATTTCTATTTTACAGTTTACTAATAACTCGTATTCTCAAAAACTTCTGGCTGTACCACGATGAAACTTGCAAAACAAGTTCAGCACATTTATGGCTACATATGGAAAAAAACGAAAAAAATTGAAGGTAGCATATTTTTTCTATGGCTTTTTAAAAATTTTAATTAAATGTTTAACCATAAATTTAAATAATTTAAAAAATTTTAAATTTTTAAATAAAAATATACTTTAATACGAACAAATTAAGAGGTCAGAAACTAAAATCCGTTAAAAAGAACCAAAGATATAGAATTTTCGAAAAAAGTACCAAAAAAATTGAAAATTCAATATGTCCGTCAATTTTTGAAATTTTTCAAATCCGCTTGGGGATTTTGTTTATTACCACCAGAGGATATAGTGTACCTAATCTCAACCGAATCATAAGACCTAGTAAAAAATTTTGTTTTAAACCGACTTGGAATACACCCGTTATAAAATAGAAGAATTGAAAGATAACACAGCCACACAAAAAAACATTTGTGTTCTGACCCAGAGGTCTCACTATGTGTACTTTATGTTTTTGGGGTCGCTGAATCCGAATCCGAGGTCCATTTAACCCCATCAGTTCAGGGTTTTGATATAACCCCAGAAAACCAATATGGCGGACACCTTTTGAAAAAATTCATCGGATTCGCTTGAAACTCGTTACTCGGGGGTTTTAGGGTTCGCTGAAACCATCAGAAGTGGGTTTGATCCAAACCGTAAAAATAATGTCTCTTCTTTTGAATTTTTGAAAACTGATATCAAATTAGTATTCAGCGACCCCTAAAACCCCTGAGTAACGATTTTCAAGCGAATCCGATGAATTTTACAAAAAAGTGTCCGCCATATTGGATCCGCCATTTTGAATTTTGGAAAACTGACATCAAATTCGTAATCGGCGACCCTTAACCCCTTGACTGTCGCGGACGCATATATGCGCGGATTTAAAACTGGCCAAAAGTGCTCTTGACGCATATATGCGCAACTTAAAAAAGGTGGTTTAAAACTTCTTAAAAATCGCTGAAAGTGGTTACTCGGCGGTTTTTGGGGTCGCTGAACACGAAACACATATTTTTTTGTGTGGCTGTGTAATAAGACAGGGACAAGTTCATATCCCACATAACACAAAAACTTCCAGGAAACTTCCAGAGAGTTTCTTATGGGAACCTTCGAAAATTACCCTTGGTAACTTCCTGGAAATTTTCAGGAAATACAATAATGTCCGCAGGTTAGAAAATCCAAAAATCCTCAAAGATGTAACCCTATTTAGGGTTTTGTGGCCAAGGGCCAAAACCCTTATAGCGAGACTTCGGTGTCCGTAGTTTTTGGCAACGTTGCCATATCAACCGTTGCTATGTTAATGTTTGTCATAACAGCCTTTGCTATGTTAATGTTTGCCATAACAACCGTTACTATGATAATGGTTGTTTTTTTTATTCATTCGTTATCATTATTTTTGTCATATTAGACCACGATACCCTAAGATGTAGGCGCATTGCGTCTGCTTCTCTGCGTGATTTCACTAAAAAAAATTTGTAATAATTTTTGGAAACTTCCTGGTAACTTCCAGGTAGTTTCCATGGGAAGCTTCTAACCTGCGGATATTATTGTATTTCCTGGAAATTTCCAGTAAGTTACCAAGGGTAACTTCCGAAGGTTCCCACGGGAAACTTTCTGGAAGTTTCCTGGAAGTTTTTGTGATATGTGGGATGTATTTAGTACTTAAAGAAAAGAATAATATATTATATTTATTTCTTATTATGTTAACTTTATTTAACACCTCATTCAAATCTCCTGAAATCCACTTATAATAGAAGTAGAGATTCTCACCTCACTACTTGAACAATAAGTAGGTTGGAGGGGATCCACTACTAACGGGTTTAAAGATTTTAATATTACCTTGTGTAATTTTACAATAAGTAAAATTATATTAATTATATATTAACCCGTGTGGAAAATGCCACGTTCGAGCCCCACTGCTCGAAAGCCCCTGTTGGAGGCCCACGTGGAAGATCCATGGGAAGGAATGCAAACACGAACAAATTATGTTTACAATGACTATAAACAATTGTAAACCTCTTTTTTAACAAAAATTTATTTTCACTTTTTTTAAAACATTCAAAACACATAAGGAGCAAACCCTTGAGGCCCACACGACGAGCCTGCATGGATAATGATTTTAATGTTTAAATTACATTTGAAAGCACCCGAAATAAACATTGAGTGACATTTTTTCGGAAAGCCTATCACAAAGTTATAGAAATTTACTCGGGCACCAGTAGGCCCCCTGCTCTTAGCCATTATGAAAGCCCTGCTTAATAATTTCCCTGCCCTGACAAACAACGAACTTTCTTTACACCAACAAATTATGTTAAAATGACTGTAAACAATAGAAAACGCGTTTTTAACAAAAATTTATTATCACTTATTTAAAAATATTCAACTCACATAAGGGGAAAATCCTTAAGGGCCCACACGAGGAGCCTGCATGAATTGCCCACATCATTGAATAGAAAACATTTCTAAGTCAAAAAAATTTTTTTACATAAAAGAATTAATATTAAACATTGAATTCAACGATCAATTCCGAGTCAGGAATAAAAAATAAAACAACAATAGTTGTTTGACGTTTCGACAGCGCGGCTGCCCTCTTCAGAAACTAAAATTTATTTAACAAAAGAAAAAAATAATAAAAATTAAAATACATTCTTAAAAAATAATATTAATTATGAACTTATTTTTAAACAATTTTTTACCGAAAATTAAACAAAATTTAAAATCGTTGCAGAAGAACGTCTTATACGTAGCGATTATAATTGGACACTGGCGAATAAAATGTGTATAGTTTTCGAAATATAGGTAACTGACATGAGGTGAATGATCGTGTCAGTAAACAAAATTCAGGAAATGTCAAGGTAACTCAGAACAGATTAAGAATATTTCATTTCATTTATAAAGTGATTATAGCAATTACTAAGATTTTGTACATCTTCCTTTTTATTAATCGCATTTTTTTGTAAATTACTGTGTATCATTTCTGATATTAAACGTTTATTGTAGTTTGCTTCTTTGTCTAATATAAGAAAATTGTTCCAATTAAATTTGTGTCTAAAAAAATCATTGTGAGTAGCAATTACATTAGAAGTTGAATTTTTATGTTCCTTAATACGAACACCTACCATTCTTTTTGATTGACCCACATAACATGCAGAGCAATTTTCACAGTTAATTTTATATACAGTATTAGTGTTTTCAGATTTTACATTATTATCCTTGCCTTTTTTAACAAAATTATGATTCATGTTCTTATTTTGCAAGGAATTGATAAAATAGCATAATTATTCAGAATTGAGGCAGTTTTTTCAAAAAGGTTCGGAACATAGGGTAGGAGAACTTTCGGTGACCTCGTGTAAAATATGACGTTTTTGTCAATAGGATATTGAGAATTAGATTCTATAAAAGAAATACGTTTCGTTATATATTTGTTTATAAATTCTAATGGATAATTATTTTTTAATAAAATTTCTTTTACATACTCTATATTTTTTGAGTGAAACTGCTTGTCAGAGAGTTTTATAGCTCTATCAATTAAGTTAAAAATAATAGCAATTTTTTGAGTCATAGGATGTTTAGAATGGTAATTAATGGTTCGTCCAGAAAATGTAGGTTTTTTATACCAATCAGTAATGAGCTGATTTCTTTCGTTAACAATAATAAGAACATCCAAAAAATTAATATTATTTTTTGTATTTCAAAAGTAAACTGTAATCTTTTGTCATAGTTATTAAAAATATTAATCATTTCGTCAATTTTATCTTTTTGTATGCAAGTAATTATATCATCGACGTATCTATAGAAAAAAGTGGTTTAAAAGATAATTGAGCATTACAATGAGTCTCAAGATCTTCCATGACCATATCAGCAAAAAGACCAGAAATTGATAATCCCATGGGCGTACCATAAATTTGCTGGTAGTATTTATCATTGAATTTAAAAAAAGTATTATCGAAAAGAAATTGACACATGTTAAGTAATTCATCTAAATCAATATTAAAATTTTGAGATATTGTTCTATAACGTTTAATGATAGACTCACGTACATGTCCAAAACTAACGTTAGTAAACAAAGATGAAACGTCAAGACTAATTAAAATATGGTCATCGGGAATAATAAAATGTTTAATTTTTTCAATAAAATCAAAACCGTTTCGTACATAAGATTTTGGTTTCATAATAGATTTATCAAGTATTTCAAACAATTGTTTGGATAAAAAGGATGTTGGAGAACCAATAGTTGACACAACAGGTCTTAAAGGATTATCCTTTTTGTGGATTTTCGGTAATCCGTAAATCCGTGGAAGGGTTGTATTAGTTAAGGTCAATTCAATATCATTATATCTTCTGTTAAAAGTCCATTGCTATTTAAATGTTTTAAAATATTAGAAGTATTATTTCTTAATTTCTGTATTGGATTTCTATTAATAATTTTATATGTTTTTCTATCTGATAGTAAAGTTTCAAGTTTTTTTGTGTATTCCAATCTATCTAACGCAACTGTGACATTTTCCTTGTCCGCAGTAATAAAAATAATATTTTTGTGTTCTTTAACAAATAACTTTGTGTCATTTAACATTTTACCGAAAATTCTATCCTTGACATTAATGTGACGTGATTTTTTAAGATTACAATCATAATTTCGAAAATTAATAATCAATTTGTTTCTTATATCATTCGAAATGTCATCATTCAAATTATAACAACTAATAAAATTTTCTATTGATTTAATGTGGTCAATTTTTGTGTTCAGATTGTTATTGTTTGAATTAACATCATACATAAAATCATTACCCAAAGAAATGACATTTAAGACATTTTAAGGAATTTCAAAATTAGAAAGATTCATAAATCAATTTGGTTGTGTGTTGAGAGGATTATTATTATTATTACCAATAGAATCAATATGTTTTGGTGTCAAATCATACGCACGACAGTTCAAAAGAAAATGTAGTTAGATGTGAACTTGGTGAAGTCTTGATTAATGTTAATCCACATCTTAAGAATATGTTGCTGATGAGCAGTAGTAGTAAATTTTAGTTTCTGAAGAGGACAGCCGCGCTGTCGAAACGTCAAACAACTATTGTTGTTTTTTTTATTCCTGACTCGGAATTGATCGTTGAATTCAATGTTTAATATTTAAAACAACCGAGTGATAATATCATATAATAATTTAAAAAGAATTAATGTTTTTAATGATTTTGAACTATGAGAAACGCGTTTTAAACACAAATGTATTGACTTTTTTTTAAATTATAAAAATATTAATTTATGAATATTTATGTTACCCTAGTAGGTATTAGTTAATACAGTAATTTACAGGTCCAACCCCCCACCCCTATCAAAAGGTGGGGTTTGAAATTTCAGCTTCAACTCGAACATGCGTTTTTTGAACATTTGTCGTCTATTTTAATTATTCGATTAATAAAAGTGAGTAGTGGTTTAGAAAGTTTTTTGTGTACTTTTAAAATATTTTATTTATTTGATAAAAAAAATTTTTTTAATAAATAGTTTTTTGCAATTTTTTACAATTTCGACAATTATTATTTTTTTTAATAATCTCAAGTGAAAGTTTGGGATTTCCCCTAAAAGAAAATATAAGTCTGAAAATAAACCGAAAAAATTTGCCAAAGATATATTGTAATAAGTAAAATTTGTCCATCCGCTCGGGCACACCAGCGCGATGCACAAATTTAAATTAGTCTAGTATTATTACCGGACAATTAATAATGCATAATTCAATTTTTTTGTTTTTATTTTCGGATTTCTTAGTATCAAGAATACTCTCCTAAAATATTATTGCAAATTCGAAGTAAAACCAAAGTTAGACATTTTTATTCTTCGCCATGTCAAAGATGTTTTTGTATGCGGATAAGCAATCGAATGATTTAAATGGTTTCTTATTTGCATTTTTTTAAAAATACAAACAAAAATGTATTTGGTGTTGCTGATCATAAATTAGATATCAAATTTTCAAAATGGCGGATCCAATATGGCGGAAAAGAAAAATTTTTAATTTTAATTTTTTTTCGTCCAGCATTTTTCATCCGCCATTTTTTATTTTTAAAAAATGATGTCATATTCGTAATCAGCGACCTTAAAAACTCCCCCGTAATAATTTTCAAGCTATTCCAATGATTTTGAAACAAAAGTCCGCCATATTGAATTTTAAAAATCTGATTCCATATTCGCAATTAGCAACCTCGAAAACCCCCGAGTAACGATTTTCAAGCAAGTCCAATGATTTTTTTTTAAAATACTGATATCTCGAGTTCTTCTGCAGCGATTTTAAAAAATCCAACAGCTTTTGATTGAGTGTCATCATGCCTATAAGTGGAACCTCAAAAACTGAAATATATCTAACGAAGAGAATGTTACTTCGTTTTTGGTTTTATCTGTTTTAGAAAGTTTAGAATGTCCCCTTAACTTTGTTCTTTTTCACAGACAAAATATTTTTATTTATATATATATATTAAAATTTATACGGTTTTAACTGAAAAATGGTTTACTTCATTAAAAATATAAATATTTGTTAACTTATAATGATTATTAAAATTATGTGAATTTTTTAGTTTACTTCTATATCATTAATGTGTCCTTTGTATGGTAGTTAATAAAAAGAAGAAAAAAATTTGTTTGATAAAGTAAGCTATTTATTTGTTTAAAAGGTAGATAATTTGTTTATAACTAATGTAATTGTTTAAGCTAATAATATTTTTTAACTTTTTAAAAGAATATACATGGGGCATTTCATGTCAAGTGATCAAGGTGGAGAAAAATTTTTCTCCAATCGTAGCAAAACTTGGGGCTTTTGTAGTACTCATAGATAGTAATTTTTCGTAAAAATATTTTTTTACCTAGTCCAATATTTTCCGAGGGGGAGGGGGTTAAATTTTTGTGTTTTTCAGTACAATGCTTATTTCAATAATTTTTTACTCTTAAACAATTAAACATACGAATTTGGCAAAGTACATTTTGGAAAGGTTTTTTCATGCTCTTTTAATTGGAAATAAGCATTTTGAAAAAAAAAAATTCTTATTTCCAATCGAAAGAGCATGAAAAAACCTTTCCAAAATGTACTTTGCCAAATTCGTATGTTTAATTGTTTAAGAGTAAAAAATTATTGAAATAAACATTGCACCAAAAGACCCCTTGATCACTTGACGCGGAATCCCCCACATATGATATAAATATTTAAAGTTTAAAAAATGCCGAAAATGTTAACAAATACAAAATAAACTTGATTATTGATTATCTAATTGTTAATAAAAATATAGTTATGCATTATTAATTGTCTGGTGGTCATACTAGACTAATTTAAAATGATTTCGATTATGTGCAATAAAAAAATAAAAAAATAAACTTTTGTTTTCGAAAAATATTGTAATTTGTTTAATTTTCGAGTAACATATTCACATAACAAAAAAAAAGAAATTTTTTTTGCCCAAAAAAAGTCAAAAAAAATTTTTGAAACTGTTTGCCTCGCACAGTAGAATTCTTACACTTTACTGTTCAAAATTGTCTAGAGCCTACAAAGGACAACGCACAAAATGTACAGAAATTGGCTTTCGGCCAAATTGGTTGAAACTTCAGAAAGATGTTCTTTGAGATGTTCTGAACAAATTATGTATAAGTTAATTTGACCATGAAAGAATAATTTTTGAGTTACAGGGGATAAAAGTGAGAAAAATATAAAAACGTAAATTACTCACATTCTAGATATTCTGAGGTGCTTTTATGTAACTTTACTCATCTGATTAACTTTGAGTATCAGTGAAGTTTACTCGAAGTAAGAATGACAGTGCATAATGAGTAAGAGTAAAATAAATGCGATTTAAGGATGAAATAAACGTCAGTGTATCGTGAGAATGACTAAATCATGTCTTAAAATGCCATTAACATGTCCCGTGCATGTCACAAGTACTTCCTGAAAATATACATATGATGCAATTCAACGTCTTCAGGACAGACATAGAATTTGAGTAAGACATAGTTAAGTTTGACTTTAAAAGGCTTTAGAACATCGTTTAAAAAATATATTTCTGAAGACATTGATATGCTTGAAAAACATTTATTAAAAATATGCTTTGTCAATAACAGAAGTTCAGTTCTGTAACTTCACTTAATATACATATCAATCTAAAGTGTCTGACTATCCTGTCATTCTGACGTATACTTCACTCTTAAATCGCATTTATTTTACTCTTACTCATTATGCACTGTCATTCTTACTTCGAGTAAACTTCACTGATACTCAAAGTTAATTAGATAAGTAAAGTTACACAAAACTACCTTAGAATGACTAAAATGTGAGTACTTTACGTTATTATATTTTCCTCACTTTTACCCTCTGTAACTCGAAAAATATTCTTTTAGGGGCAAATTGACCAATACATAATTTGTTCAGAACATCTCAAAGAACATCTTCCTGAAGTTTCAACCAATTTGGCCGAAAGCCAATTTCTCTACATTTTGTGCGTTGTCCTTTATCCGATTTTAATGTTCTTGGTCTTAAATGAAAGGAGATAAATTTTCTAAGAGTTTCACCGTAACCAGTTGTTTCAATTTCTAATTGTTAATATATTTTTTTGTTACTCAAAGTTATTTAAGTAAGTCTGGTTGCCGCATAATGTATGTACAACGAAACATTGTGCTTGGCAAACACGTGTGACTTGATTATGTATGAACGAACAGTTATCTCTAGAGAATCGAAAAAGATTTTCATTTTTCTATTCTAAACACTTATCACTATAGGTAGATAAAACAGGGACCTATTGTGTCATAGATTTAAAAAAGCGCGCGGGCCAATGACAAAAAAATTGTTTTTTTTAGAGACAAATTTATGCTTATATAAATAAAGATATAAATAGGTAATAAAAAATTGATTAATTAATTTTAAATTTATATTTTATATAAAATTATTTGTTAATAACAATGATAATTATTAACTTTAAAATTATTTTTTAACAAAATAGACATAAATTACTTAAATAACTTTGAGTAACAAAAAAATATATAAACAATTAAAAATGGAAACAACGGGTTACGGCGAAACTCTTAGAAAATTTATCTCCTTTCATTTAAGACCAAGAACATTAAAATCGGATAAAATTTGTAGGCTCTAGACAATTTTGAACAGTAAAGTGTAAGAATCCTACTGTGCAAGGCGTCCCCGGCACTAACACAGCGCTGGCACCGAAACGTGGTCGTGCTTCCGCAAAAATTGCAATATCTCGAAAACTATTTGAGTCTCCATCGATTTCTTTTTTTTTTTTAAAGTGAAATTATAAGGAATATTTTATTAATTGACAAGAAAACTCAAAAATCGGTCCCGCTCGGGCAAAACAGTTTCAAAATTTTTTTTTTTGACTTTTTTTGTTATGTGATAGTCAAAAGAAACATGATTTCAAATATAAGCCTTCCAAATTTTATTAAATTTCATCAAAAACTTTCGGAAATATTAAGATTTAAAAAAATTATAACAAAAAAATTCAAAATGGCGTAACTTCAACAAATTTTAAAATTTTTGAAAAAATTTGGCACACTAGTTTCCAGTATCCAATACTACAATTTCACCAAATTACAGCCTAATCCAAAGACCCCATGCAAATCGCATATTTTCTGACGGAGTCTTACCCACGTATGATATGGTGTCTCATTATTCTTTACGAGAAATCTCAACCTTCTTCAATTTCATTATTCTTTTATTACAAACTACTGTCTAATCGGAGGCACTGAAGTTATAGTGCACTTAAAGGGGGATCTTCAATTTTTAATAATTATTATTGTTAAAGAATAGGTTATTTTTATTAAATTTGATATTAGGTTCGTGCCACGCCATGTGACCACAGCAGTTATTTATATAAAACACTGATAAACAAACATAGAGATGGATTGCATTAATAAAACATTTTGATTATTTAAAAAATACATTTAATTATTTATTTAGTTCGGTATTAACTTAAACTGGTTCACATTTGACTTTTAATGATAAGATTTATTTCACTCTTTTTTAACAAAAATCTGGTAATGGTAATTTTCTTTTTAGTAATGAAAGGAACAAGAATTCAAGGCCTAAGCGCCCTCTATATTTTTATACTTCCGTTCCGCGCTTTTAAATCATATAATATTAAACAGCACCGCCGGTCTTGAATTCCTTCGGGATTCAAATTTAACAAAAAATTACATTAATTATTAGTACACTACTTTACATATTAGATTCATTACTGTTCGCTTGAAATGGTTACACAACCACTTCAGTAATAGTAGATGTTTTTACTTTTACAACTCTAACTAAATTGTCAGACGATCTCTTACTTTCTATAATTCAACCTAGTACCCATTTTGTAGGCGGAACATTTGGTCGTCGCAATAACACCATTTGACCAACATTGATAGAATCCTCGACTTCTTGCCATTTGAAACGTTGATGTAATGTTCGTAGGTAATTATTTGACCACTGATTCCAAAAAGTTTCAGTACATTGTTGTATATGCTGCCATCCCGATAATTGATATTGTTTCAAATGACAAAGAGATAGTTGAGGAATAGCCGAAAAGAGCCACCTATTAAAAAATGAGCTGGTGTTAATACATTGATATCGTCAATGTGCTCGTTTATCGGAGTTAAAGGCCACGAATTCAAAATAGCTTAAATTTGATAAATCGCAGTGGCTAATTCCTCATATGTCGGAGTACTCGAACCAAATAATTTAACAAGTTTTGTCTTCATACTTTTAACGGACGCCTCCCATAGACCTCCGAAGTGATGCGCTGCCGGAGGATTAAATCTCCATTCAATGCGATCTTTAGCGATTATATTTTGAAATTCAGCACTTTCAACTGCGCTTGTAAATACAATACAAAGTTCTTTACTTGCGCCTTGAAAATTTGTTCCGTAATCACTGTACATGCGCTGAGGGAGACCACGCAAGGATTCGGGAATTGAATATTTTTGTCAGTAACGGATCTAAATTTCCATTTAATGAATCATTGCAAAATAACAGTTGCTCATAATTCCACGAAGAATATCTGGAAGGAAAGTCATTCATTATATCACAAATTGGTTCTACATTAAGGTGTATATGACCTTTTGATTCTAAATCGGTTTCAATTTGTGTCGGAACAATTGATGGTGGCCAATGAGTTTCAGATAATGATAACCACTCTGGTCCATTCCACCAAAGATTGGATTTTATCAATTCTTTAGGTTTCCGATATTCGGTTCGCAACATACGTGTGCCAATGAGAAGGATGTTTGTTAAGCCAAGATAATACATTTGTGAAGTCGGTTCAACATTGTATAGGAATGTTTGAAAATACTTCAGATTGACAAACTGAAGTGACTAAACAAGATAATAGGGTTGCACCTTGTAATTCTAATCGTGGGATGCTTCTTTGTTTGACGGAGGCAACTTTAATATTACTCACGGTGGTCTTGAATCACTTTTAAATAAAAGGTCTTAGCACATCAATTTTTTTTGCTAAATTGAGTTACTTGCATCCTAAATAATGTGTAAAAAATTTATAGCCCATAACTTGACGAGCCGTTTTTGAGAAAGTTCATTTTTAAAGAAATTACTCTAATTTATTAAATTTTTTTAATTGCATAGTTAATGACAAATTGTGATTTCGCCATTTCTATTTTTTTGTATTGTAACTTGTATAGTTTACGTAAATTAAAAAAATATGTGCTCAACATATGTACGTTTGTATTATACTTGGTATGGAAGCATATACACACAAAACAAGTATTGCACTGTATAACCAAAATTTAAATTTTCTGTGCATTAATTCTTTTTGATTATCGATTTTTTTTATCAAAAAGAGTCACTAACTTCACATTCTATAGTGTGAATTTGACAGTTTGTTGTTTTCAGTATGCGATATTTAATAAAAGTGGAAAACGTCATTTAAATACATATCTTTGACTATTCAGTATATTATTTATAAGGTTTATAATTAACTTGTTAAACCTTTGTAAACTTTAAAATTAATTTAGCTTAAAGGGCTGAATGATAAACCTAAATATCAATATGCATTAGACGTAAACGGTCTTGATATTGTTCTTAATCAATGATATGCTCCTTTAATAATAAGGGCAAAACGACGGTCAATTATTCATATTCAAATGTATCATTCAACACTTTTCACTAAAATACATCAAGAATCCTTCAATTTAAAACTTTTTTATTATTTAAAACAGAGTCAATAAGTGTACCAGCAAAGCAATATGTTCACGTTTTCAAATGATCATGCTTCCACTCACGACTAAAACCGTATGAAGATGTGTTTTATCTGCCTTAAAAATAAAAGTAGAATGATTAAAATATCGGGAGTATTAAAAGAAAAAATTAATTAAATTGTCAACTACGATGAAAGTGATGAACGTCTTCCCAGAGTAATGTGTGATGGTTGTCGAATTTTAGTCTATCGTGAAATTAAAAAAGAACCAAATTTGCGTGTCATGAAATTACCAGAATATTCGAAATTTAAATCAGTAAATCCTAAGATAAAATCTACAATTGACAAAAAATGTGAGTGCACTTTATGTGATTTAAGTAGAAAATCAGGACACGAACATTTTTCAGATGCTGTTGTTAATGTTGTAAATAATAAATTTAAAAAGTGCCTTAAATGCTAATCAGACTTGATTGTTGGCAAACCCCATTGTTGTAAAAAATTGAATCTCGTGGATAATTTAGTAACTCATATTGATGAAGATCTTTTAGTAAAACAAAAAGAACAACTGGTTAGAAAATTAATAAAAAAATGGTAAATTTGAAAACTGAATTTAAGGAAAGTAATGTTAAAGAATTGTCTATGTCTCAAGAACATGGACCACCAATAAGAATGATACTGAATCCACCGAAGAGTATTGAACAAAAACGCATATCTGCCGATGAAGTTTCTAAAATAGGATTAGGTCTTGGCATATCAAAAAAGAAAACACTTTTAATGACTTCAGCCTTTAGAGTTGCTACAAAATAGTAGAAAAATGTTTGAATCAAATTTAAATGAAAAATTGAAGAATATAAATCATTCTATGGATTCTTATTTCGAAGTCAAAAAATGTGATATTTTCCAAAGTGATAAACATAAAATGATGACTAAAACTTCTGAGAACCTAGTTTTTTTTAATGACGTTAGAAAACTTATAGAATATGTTGAACAAAAAAGGGATTTGACAGAATATCATTTAAAATTTGGCATCGATGGCGGGGGAGGGTTCCTGAAAATTTGATTAACCATACAATCTTTTGTTTCACTGTCACAAAATGATTTAATTGAATCCGAAGATGCTTTAGTACCATCAGCAAAACGACAAAAATTTTGTGATAATGTACTAGCTAAAAAATTTAAAAACAATGAGGTCAAGAAAGTATTGCTGCTTGAAATTGCTGATAATACATCTGAAAATTACGAAAATGTGACCATGTTATGGTCGTTATTGCGTCTTAAAATTTGGAAGGCAGTATAGCAACTGATTTAAAGTTTGCAAACATAATAACAGGAATTATGTCACATGCGAGTACCTATCCTTGCACTTGGTGTGAATCATCTTCTAAAACATTAAAAGAATGTGGAGAACTAAGAACGGTCGGCAGCTGCAAAGAATATTACCGTATGTGACAAAAAAATGGAGGTAATAAAGCATCTGCAAAATATTTTTAAAATTGCAGGAATAATCCAAATAAAAAAAAATAATGTGCTACGACCTTTCATTCAAAAGTGATTCAAGACCACCGTGTACTCGTAATGATTTCAGACAATGTTACTTTTAAGTATAAAACGGCTCCATACGCGGCTTCCGATGCGTCAGCAAAACCATGAATTTAAACATTAAGGATATCTGGATGTAAATTTAACCAACGCGGAATAGTCAATTCGTTTATGTATGTCAATGAGTTCACATAGTCAATCCAAGTAGCTACTGTGTCATTGTCTACATTCTCGTCCCATGAACATTGTTTACGCCATAGATTTTGCATAATGATTTTTCCCGAAATTATTATTAGTGACAGCCACCCCACCGGATCATACATTTTCGCTAAAACAGAAAGAACCAAGCAAGACTGTGATCAATAAGGGAGAATTACTCGCCCATTTTCTAAGTGTGAAGTGAGCTTTTCCTAAGAGAGCTACCAGTTCGTTGCGAATTTCTTTTGCCTCACGCTTCGGTGACCCACCGAACATCGCGTCATCTATATAAACATTTTGTTTTAAAACATATGACGCTAATGGAAACGCTGATCCTTCGTCAATTACCAATTGTTTTAGAACTCTTAACGAGAGATACGGGGCTGAGCGTGTTCCATATGTTACAGTAAGAAGTTGGTATTCACTAATCTGTTGATCTGGTGATGTATGCCTTAATATACGTTGATAATCAACGTCATCCGAATTATTAAAAAATTTATTAAATCGAATTTATTAAAATCTGACGATACATACGAGCAACGTCAGCAGTATAAACATATTTGAATACACGCCAATGAACTAAAACGTTAAAAAGGTTAGGTTGCAGTTTTTGACCTACTCTCACCTGATCATTTAAAGAGGTTCCGTTAGTTGACGGAGTTGAGACATGAAACACTGCTCGCATTTTTGTATTCAAACTGGTTTCGCTAAACACCGGTTGATGAGAAATTTATACTATCTGATTTGAAGAATTTTCTAAAGTTTCAACTTTTTCCATGTCATAAAGTGTTTTATATTTTTCCATAAAGTCACTATAAAGTTCTTTATGAACAGGCTTTTGTCGAGGCGAATTTTGAGACGTTTTAAAGATATTTCTGCAATTTGTTTTGTATATCCAATGTCAATTGGTATTTCTGTGGTGAATGGATAACTAACACTATATTGACCATCGGGTTTTTGCGAATGTGTTCTTTGAAAATGCTCTTCACAGAGTTCGTCATCGATAGACATGATTTCTTTAGAGTTTACTTCCTCGATTTCCCAAAACTTCTATAAGCATGATTCGAGACTTTTATTCGTAATGCAATGATGAATCTGAACGCTAGATTCATTTTGTTCGCTAGATCCGGATAAAACCTACCCAAATATCGTATTTTGTGCAATTAGTTGCCCTGGTTTACTTTTTCTTAATCCGTCCAAAAATAGAGAACCATAAAGCTCGGCGCCTATAAGTAAGTGGATAGGATCATCATTATAAGGGTCATCTGCAAAGTTTAGATCTTTTAAATGGGGCCACTTTTCAAAATTAATTTTGATTGAGGCACATAAGAATGTGTACTTGCACATGTAAATTTTTATCGCTTTTGAATAAAGGTTCATGTTCAATTTCTTGTGCGAAATCATGTACAAGAATGTGTACTTGTATCAGATCTTGTGCAACATCTTGTACAAGAACCTGTATATGTAAATTTTTCGCTTTTGAATCAAGGTTCATGTACAATTTCTTGTACGAGATTTTGTACAAGAATGTGTACATGCATCAGATCCTGTTAAAGTTCTTGTGTAGATAATATTTTTTCTTATTGTTTATTAATTTTTTTATTTATGCAAAATATAAGAAAATTTTTAACATTGTTGTTAGAGAATCTTTGTATTTACGATTTAAAAACAATTGCGCAGCTGTAGAAGCCATAGAAAACTACTGCGCAGCCATTAAAGTTATTAATCAATTTGAACATGTACAGGATCTCGTACAAGAAATTGTACATGAACCTTATTGTTCGAAATCGAAAAAAATTGCTTGTGCAAGTTTTTGTAAAAGATCTGGTGCAACATCTTGTACAAGAACTTGTTTCCATCTCTTATGCTGAAAGTGGTACAGGTTTATTGACACAAATGGTATAGTTTCCTGTACATGGTCTTGTACAATTTCCTGTACAAGATATTGTACGGGGATTTTCAGTAGGGAATCTTTATCGTGTTCTGGTTCCGACTTACTTTCGCGGTAAAGTGAAGTGTGATATCGTTTTTTACATTTAGTACATGTGAATTTACTCGGACAATCATTATTTTTATGCTGAGCTCTAAGACAATTTGTACAAACTCCATTTGCTTTAACGTAATCATACCATTCTGAAACTGATTTTTAATTAAATTTGTGACATTGTGACATTAAATTTGTGACAAAGAAAGCAAGTGTTTTCTCAAGATGATGCCATATGAGTACTCACATTTGCGCAATTTGGTTTTAAGAAATCCTTTGAATGCCTAACGGGCTTGGAAGTTATATTATTATTATGTATTGTTGAAGTTGGCAAAGCCTCCAACACTCGAATTATGTCAAGAAGGAATTTTTCTAAATCCGAATATTCTGGACATTCTGTTCTCGATGACAATTTTAACTCCCAATCTCGCTGCGTCTTCGGATCTAACAATGATAGAATTCTATTAATTAAAATATCGCTATAACTTTCGGTAGGACGACCTAAGTTTTTTAATGGGGCAACATGTTTTTGTACGGTATTATAAATGATTAATAATTCAGAAGCAGATTTCTTTTTTAAATGAGTTAATGCAAAGATTGCATTAATATGCGAAGTTACAATAGCACGTTTATTGTCATACCTTTTGAACTAATAAATTCCAAGCAATACTGAAATTATCGGAAGTTATTTGAGTATTTTTTATTAAATCTAAAGCATCATCGCTTGAATTTTTTTAAGAAATGCAATTTAGCAACATTACTAATAGACTTATCCTGAATTACTAGTGAATCGAAAGAATCTTTAAACAGTTGCTATTCGGCATACTGACCTGAGAATACTGGTAAATCGATACGAGGTAATTTAAAAATAGAACCTGTTGGTTGAGCAATTTTGTCATGTGTCGGATTCTAAGTTCAATTTGACATATGTTGTGTATGTGATTGAAGTTTAGCTAGAAGTTTGCGTAGGCATCTAAATTGCTGTAGAAGTCCATTTCCTTTGGTCCAAATTTATCCTCCTTGAAGTAGTCGTCTAGCTTTTGGTTTTGATTTGCACAATGCGTCAATAAAGCATGTCGTTCTCGGCAATTTCTCCACAGTGATTCGACGAGAGTACATCTATTGCGAATTACTATTGGTGACCGACGTTGTGGATCCAAGTCGTCTATGTATTTGAAATGTCTATCAATAGATTGAAAATCTGCATTTTAAAATATTAATAATTCCTTGAAATTCGGCTCTATGACTCGATTGTGTAACTTCACTCAAGCGATTTATTAATTTCGTTTTATTTAAGTCACTTTAGTCACTAATTTATTATTCGTTATTTCTTTATTTACATTAACGTTATGCACTTGTTGCCTATTTTTAAAAAATCTCATAATTTGTAAAAATTATGTTTAATATCCATAGAATTCATTTTTGAGAATTATTTTATAAAATTTTTTAAATTAAATTTAGAATTTTAATTCTTAAGTTGAGTTTCACAGATAAAAAGTTAGATTGACAGTTGTGAAAATTTAATAATGAAGCATGGAAATAATTTAGATAATACAAATTTCATGATTAATATTTTTTAAAAATGAGCTAATTTACTTGAATAAATACATTATTATGCAAACATACCTAAAATAATAGATAAAAATTGATTTTTAAATTTACCTATGAATTGTCAAAAGTCAATGCATTTTAATTACAATTTTCTAAAAAGTTTATAAATATTAATAAAATTTAATACTACATAATGTAAAGTACATTCAATGTACTTTCACCCAGGTGCGAAATTTCGGTTGGCCCATAGTTGGGCCAACTTTTACAAGGTCGGTCCAACTCCTCGTTCCAGAGGTTGGGCCAACCATACAGATGATAACGGTTGGCCGTCTAATGGCGACGATGGTTGGGCCCGACAAGGCATAAGGAAGTTGGCCCAACTTAAAATGCATATGTTGTGCCAACTATACATTTCAATGGTTGGTCCAAAGACTGACGCCAAAGTTGGCACGACTTTAAATGCGTAAGTTTGGCCAACTTTAACAGCCAAAGGTAAAAAATTATTAAAAAACTAAATTATTTAAACAATTAACATGTTATTATTAGCGGGAACATCAGATATAACCTATATCTATTATTATTAAACACAATATCATACATACATTTTCGAAAATATCCAACGCTCGCTGTAATCAAACCCCTAACCTAACGCACCGAAGACTTATACACTGACCACTACGCTACGCTCACATGGGAGTCCAAACCGTTAAATTTATATAAAAGCTGCAACAGTCGGGCCAACCGTGGCCCAGAGTTCGGCCAACCAAGATAAATCAAGTCAATTAAACTGCGTTTCACAAAGTTTTGCCAACCGTCGGGCCAACTGTGGCCCAGTATTCGGCCGACCAAGAAAGTTTAAGTCAGTTAAACTGTTTTTCACAAAGTTTTGCCAACCGTCGGGCCAACCGTGGCTCAGAGTTTGGCCGACAATAAAGTTTGAGTTATTTAAACTGCGTTTTATAGAGTTTTGCCAACCGTAGGGCCAACCGTGGCCCAGAGTTTGGCCAACCTAAATTTGTAAGTCATATGAGATACGTTCCCCATAGTTGTGCCGACCTTTGTCGCCAAAGTTGGCCCGATGGTTGGTTATACTCTGCATGTAAAGGTTGGCTTGCAAAGTCGGGCCAAATGTGGGCACTAGTACTTGCCAAAGTTGGGCAAACTCTGGCAACCAAAACTTCGCTTGCCAAAGTTAGGCCAACCGTGGGCCAAGCTTCAAACTCTGGCGGCCAACCTAAATTCGCACCTGGGCATATTATGTGCTAACTTTTTAATTTTATAATAAAGAAATATGAAAAATTTTACCTTTAATATTGAGTGTTTCATGATTTTTAAAGATTTTATCACTTATTTCTTCTTAGGCGGAAGACTAAACAATCCAATTTTTGTCTTAATATTAAACTTTGACCTTCTTTTCCATTCTAATAAATTTTAGTAATGGAGAACGAACTACTTTGTAGTTTTAATCCTGTTTAAAAAATCTGCTGAAAAAACGAATTTCTTGGTTAAAATACAAGTAGATTTTTGAAAGACTATTGTAATAGCCAACTTCAGTTTTATAAAATTACCTGCTATTTAACCAACAAACGAATCTGAAGTCAGAATTGCTCCATCACCCTCAGTTTTTGTTTAAATCGAGAAAACTACCTTTAACTTCAAATTTTAAACTAAAAAAAATTGAATAACAGATTTCCTCTTACAACAAAACAATAAATTTATCTACTTCTGCTACAACAACTCAGAAACAATGTCAACATTGCTTAAACACCCTTTGTTATTTATTAAATCGAAAAAACTACCCCTAAAGTGTAAAAATTCAAAATTATCATATAAAAACCCACATTGGTTTTCAATACAACAAAATAAATTTATGTACTTCTCTTTTAACATTTCAAAAGCAATATCAAAATTACTTTATCATCCACTGTGTCAGATTTAAAAAACTACCCCTAATATGTAAAAATTCAAAATGTATAATAAAAAACAATGAAAAACCACATTGTTTTTCAAAACACAACAATAAATTTATGTACTTCTCTTTCAACATCTTAAAAGCAATGTTAAAATTACTCCACCCCCCTCTATTTTTTTAAAAACCCACCCTTAAATTTAAATACTATAAGATATGTATGTCTGGTTAAAAAAACAGACAACTTTTTTTTGTGTGCCTGTGTTATTTTACGTATGTTTGCATAATAATCTATTTATTCAAGTAAATTAGAAATAATAGTAATTTAACAATAAATCATTATTGTTAAAATTGTGCAGAATACGTTTGTATTATGTATAGAGTAATTTCAATTTTTTATTTTATTATTTTGATTTGTTAACAAACATCGAATCACGTGAACTTATCCTTTTGGCGTAAATGGATTTCATTTAAAAATCAAAAGAAATCAGTAAGTTATTATTAAAACTTTTTTCCAATTAACTTCCAACCTTTTTATATTTAACAGATTCCTTTTACATTAAAACTATTTCTGCTAACGATTAAAGAACATTATTTAAAATGAAATTAATTTCAAGTTTAATAGTTCATTTATGTAAGTGGGTATAACGGGCGAATTTTAAGCAGCAACAAACTTCCAGTGAGAAAGTTGTTTATTGCAGTCTAAAGAAGTTTTTTGGAAAGTTATATTACAATTGAACAAGTAGTAACAAATTAGTAAGTGTTTAAAGTTGCGCGAGCGGCTGAACGGAAGGTTTGTTTGGTGGTTTTTCTTTATTATTTCGAAAACGGTAATAGATAGAAAAAAAGATGCGCAATCAAATTTTCTATAAGGATATGCATAATAAACAATTTAAATCAAAAGTTTAATTTTAATTGTCCAGGGGCCAACGTTTTTCAGCGCCGCGAGTTTATGTGCCCTTCTTTGATCCGGCAACTCAATTGTTTCAAACAATGTTAATTAACAGATAGATAACTTTGGTAACTTCTTATACATTTGTTCCTTCTGCAAAAAGTAAAATTGTTTTTCTTATTTTAACGAGTTTGAAGTTACGTAAAGCTCTCCTTCATTACCGATAACTCGATTATTGTTCATAATAATTGTCAATAACAATGATAATTATGGACTTTAAAATAAAAGTTAACCGAAATTTACATATATTACTGAAATCAACATAAATGTCTACAAAAAAGATTTTTTTGTAAGGAAGGAACCAATTTATCTATTTTGTTAATTAACATTGTTTGCAACAATTTAAATAAATTGTTTTATATACCATATTCTTTTTCTAGTAGTTATATTAGATTAATTTAAATTGATTTCCATCATGTGTAATGGAAAAATAAAAAAATAAACATGATTTTTTCTAAAAATATTGAAAATTGTTAAATTATGCACAGTAAATACGTTTACTCTCACGTATAGTACGTTATTAACTTTAAATTATAGCGCGTAAGGTTGTAGGTGGCGCGCCCGGCGGTCGATGGAGCAGACGACAAAACTGCGTGTCGACGCCGGGTAAAAGAAGAGATCAGAAAGAGATCTGCGAGCCCGCGATAAACTTCGTCGAATCGCAAAAATTGAATTAGGCTAGAGCCTCATCTTTGAAATTGTAACTTTTGTTAATAAAAATTGTGAATCAATTGTAAAGCACGACTAAATTAATTTGTTGTTTCTCTATTAGTGTTATTCGCAAGGATTAAAGTTGTACGTCGTAGGAATATTCTATCAACGAGTGATTTGACTAGGGTAAGTTTGGTCAAAGTTTTCTTGCCAGTATTAGCTCGCTTCCCAGAATTACGACCTCTCCAAATTCTCTACACTACGACTCAACGTTGGAATTAGCTGATAACAGTTCTGTTCGTTGTGTGCTTCATTTTTCGAGTCGATACCCGCATTCCATTATTAAAATTAACTAAATCTAGAGAAAGTCGCCACACTACATATTAGAAAACGTGTCCAGGATAAATTATAATCCTTATTGCGTTTTATTTGTTTGTTATTGATGAACTTGATTTCTGAAAAATGTTAACAGATTTTAAACCTCACTTTCGTATGTCGAGGACAACGTTTGAGGGATTGGCTCTAATTCTGGCCCCAGATTTGGTAACGCCATTGACAACAATACCAGTAGCAAAGAAATGAGCAATGTCCATATGGTATTTTGCTAATCAGGAAGTTTAAAAATGAGCATAAGCACCATTATGTTACGTCATCGTAACATGTTTTTTTATTGTTTATACTCCTGCCCTATTGACCTTACGTACTTGACAAAAGTCCCCGAGAAATACTTTTTTTTAAATTAATCATAACCATTCTATATGAAATTTCTATATAATAACCTAATTTGCGTTTACAGCCGGCTTTATTAGGAGTACTCGCATTCGCCTGGACCACCTGTTAATTAGGTTTTCTCACCAGAGGAGAGGGAAACTGTAGAAAACCTCTCCTGGGTATAACACCGCTTTATCGACAGTCAAGTTCTAATGGTGTGTACTGGACAATAATCGACAGTGCACATCATTATACCTTGACGTCAAACCTCCCGCTTGATAAATCACGAAAGTAGTGAGAAAAACACCGGGCTATAGCGGGCACCAAGGCGGTCACCTATCCAAGTGTTAACCGCACTGAATGTTGCTTAACCTCGGTGATCGTAAGCCACAGAGTCTCACCACAGTGATTTACCATCGGTTACATCGTAACATATTTTCAATATTAATAATAATAATGAGAATAACAACAAATAGTTGTTATTAACCCTTGGGCGGGCAAACTCAAAAAAGTACATAAACGGGCAAGCGGGGTCCATTGGACCCCGCTAAAATTTGATTGCTTTTCTGAATTAAAAAAACATAGATCTTTTTATTTTTTATTTTCTTTTTATTATATGTGATGCGACCCGAAGAAAGGCACCTAAGAAGCCGAGCTATGCTAGCCGGCTAGTGAAAGGTGTCCCCACTATATCGAGTCTGCCTCCCTCCAAGCGTCACACACATAAGACTCTTGCATGGAAGGAGGCAGACTTCAATATGGTGGGGGTGCCTCTCACCAGCCGGCTGGCATCGCTCGGCTTGTTAGGTGCCTTTCTTCGGGTCGCGTCACATATTATGAATTTTAACGTATTAAAATATAAAAATGACGATTAACATTTAAAATTTAAATAAAATTTAATTTAAATAACATTTTAAAAAATTTTTTTAAATTAAGAAAAACACGTCATTTGCTGTCGGATTCATTCATCGACGTTGATTTCACGCACTTTTCGCAACGAATTTGAGTTACAGAATGCTCTATGCAAATATTTTGACGACAGATTGCGCAAACTTGCCGTACTTTCCGGCCCTTCGATCGTGGGCATAAAACACATCGCTTTTTTTCTCTCTTCGCTGGTGTTGTCGACAATGTTGAAGGTTGCTCTGATTCTTGAAATTTTGTTGAAGCTTCATTAAGAACCAAATCAATGCTCAATCGATGCTCAGTGCGTAAACTCACCTTGCTTCTAGCTTTTATTTGTTGGTAAACCAACTGATCGCTCAAATTGACCAAGAACCACTTTCTTTGCTTACCAACAGGTTGCTCACTTTGTCCCATCACATTTTGATAAATAATATGAGCTGCAATTCCAGCGGCGTTGAGTAAATTATAGAACATAGCTAGTGGCCAGCGATTCGTTTGACGTTGAACTGAATAAGTGTGACAAAGTTGGTCGAAAGTATCGACACCTCCTTTCGTTTTATTATAAAATAGATTCATGATAGATTTCCCATTTTCGTCTACTTCGTTATTGAAGTGTAGAGTTGACAAAATCACCACAGCCTTGCTTGGTTTTGGAACGTGAGATAAAAGTGTTCCCATCTGCCGGAAGCCAAACAAATTGCTGCCTGTATCACGACGACGATTCGGAAGAAATTCTTGTGGAATGAATCTCTTATTTTTTCGGACTGTTCCTACGCACGTCAACCCTTCGATTTTAAATTCTGCGCCAATTCGAGGGAAGTAAAAAAATTGTCCATTGTTACATTTCTACCTGTTCTATAATACGGCTCACATAGTTCGGTAACGACAGTTTGCCCAATATTGACTTGTCTACTCGCAACGTTTCGTTCTTTTCCTAAATACATTTTTGCGTTGAAAGGATACGCCGTTTTGGAGTCAGAAATCCAGAAAATTTTCATTCCATATTTGTCTGGCTTTGAAGGTATGTATTGTTTGAAAGAACAGCGACCGCGAAAAGGAACAAGTTGCTCGTCCACAGTCAAATTTTCGCTAGGTAAATACCATTTTTTCAAATTTTTTACAACCAGATCAAATACATCTCTGATTGGAGCAAACTTATCTTGTGAACGTCTAACGCTCCGTGTGTCCTTATCGTCGAATCGTATATAGCGAAGAAATGATTTGAATCTTTTCAATCCCATCGTCGCCTTGAATATCGGCAATCCACGTAGGCGACAAAAAAATTCTTCGTAATTTTTTTTGCTGGACCGGTCAACGCCTGCAGCTATTAATAAACCAATGAAACCTTTAAATTCAGTACAATCTATATCCTTCCAGTTGTTATCATGTTTCTTTACTTCAATATTTGTGTACCGCACAATGATATCGATTATAGCGTCATCAAAAATAAGCTCAAAACAATCTAATACGCTTTCCAAACGTTTACCGGGTGGCAGGACTACTTTGCCCAATTTCGAACGAGAATATTTTGAAACATTCAAACGATCGCGTCTAGTATCAATCGGAACTGAACTCCATTCAGTTAAGTCACGACCAATGTATGTCAAATGTTCTTCCACTGCTTTATTCAATATTTCTTCATCTGAATCAATGACTTCTTCTTCTTCATACTCTGCGTCTGATTCACTGTCAGATGCCGAATCTACTTCAACTTCATTCTCGCTTTGGTAGTCCTCATGATTAATTTCGTCATTATCGGATGAATTTACTTGTATTGCGTTTACAATTTCACGCTCTGAGAGTCGGTTCTGCAATCGAGCAGAGCGTCTTGTAGCCATTCTGTACGCAAAATAAGACACAAGTGACTTATTATTAAAATTTTTATTTTATAAAATAATTTATAATTTTATTAAAATTATTAAAATGTTTGTAAAAAATAAAGACTTGTATAAAAGTTTATAATACTTACTTGTGTTTATTTATACTTCCTTGTGTTTTTACCAACAAGACGAATAAATTGATAACAAAACAAATAATCAAAGAAATAACGAAAAAACTATATATCAATACTATATAAACTATATATCAATACATTAATCGCACGTGATAAAAATGTACGCATTTGAGAATAATGTGTAACGCCAATAACGTATATAGAAATATTTTGTGTTCGGTTCGCAAAAGCAATGCGAAAAAAATGTCAATTTGTATTCAGTCACGAAATAAACGACATCGAGAGCGGATGGTTTCACGCATTTTGTATACGAAAAAGGATGTTCTACCTTATCCACAGAGTTATTAGCGCCATCTACAAACCGCAGTTGTAGGCTTAACAAACAGCTAGATTTGCGAAATACCCTGGTAAATTTTTTTCCGTGTACGTTTGCAATGTTTTTATGCTTATAAAGCGGGGTCCACTGGACCCCGCTTGCCCGTTCGTGTCTGTACAAAGTTTAAACACCTATGTGGCATCATTGACAATTAAAAAATGAAAACTGTTGAAGTATTCTTATGTATTTTTAGTTTATTTAAAAGAATTTCTAAGGTCAGCTCATTTTTTAATATGGATTCGGAGAAATTAGAAAAATATATACTCGCGGGGTCCACTGGACCCCTCTTGCCCGCCCAAGGGTTAACATATTATTAACAATAATAAACAATTATTAATTAATGAAAATAGTAATAATAAGAATAATTAAATAATAATGAAATATAATTAATAATACTGTGTAATAACGAATAATAATTTATAATAACTAAATAATAATAATAATCAATTGCAATCATAATAAAAAGGTAGTAATAAATGTAACAACAAATAATAATAATTAATTAATAACAACAAGTTATAATAATGTAAACAATATTAACAAATTGTAATAACTATAAATAATTAACAACAACCCAAAACTAGAATATTAAATAACTAAAATTGTAAAACAAATTTAGCTCATCTTGAAGTCAAATTTGGTGTTAGAAAATATCGCACGAGTTGTGACAAAAGCTGAAAGAAACATAATACCTATTCAACGAAGATAATTTACGAGTCTCGTAAATCATTAACCTGCAGCCACTTACATTAGTGTATAATTTCCGAACCAGACCCATTGTACTCCTGCGACACGAGCTAGGACCACCACTCGCTGAGCAAAGGTCAAGAGAGACAAACCACTTGGAATCATATTAGAAAGCTTGTGTTCATTCCATCTTTGCATAATTTTGATCTTTTTAAAATATATCTTGTGCGAATAAAATTTATTCTTGACATTTATCCAACCTCGTCCCAACTTTAATTATTCTCAACTAAAGTTAATCGAGAAACATTAGGGATCATAATAATAAGGTAAGACATAACAATTAGTTTAAAAATTGTTACCGGTCACCGAGTGAAGGGACGGAACCGGGCAAAGCAATTACCCTTAAATTTTAAAAGTAAAACAGTTGGAAAACCGAAGGAGAGAGTCAATCATATATTGCTCTCTTCTCTCGAGGGGGGATAAAAAGACCGGAGAATAGTAAATCATCCAGTGTGAGTGAAAATCGACTATGCGAGAAAACAGTCTTACGGTATAGAGGCCGTTATACAGGCGGTAGGTACGTAGGTGCGAGAGAGAAAGTATCGTTTCTCTCTCACTCTAATTAGGTTGAGGAAGCTTGATAGGGGGAGCGCGTAGGCTAGGGGTGATCGGGCCTTAAGGCGGCAAATCTAGATGCGGAGAGACCTTTACAGAAAGTGAGGTTAGTTCTAGCAGGCGTCAAGGCCAACGCAGAATAGATTCGCGAAGATCGTTCGCGAACGAGACGCATGAGATAGAAAAGGACACAAATATATTGCTGTCCTTTTCTAACCCATGCTTTGCGTTCGCGAACGACGTTCGCGAAGCAGTTGTGCTTAGGCCTTCAGGCGACTCTGAATGTAAACACAAGAACATAACCAGCGACAGAGGTTATGAAATCTGTCACGAGTGGTTGTCAATGACGTTCTTTGCAGAAAGAATATTTAATTTATTTTTTTTAATTAGTTGTGGATAAATCGTTTGTGTAGTCTCAGAAAGCAGATTTTAAATTTTGTTTCAAAATGTAAAACTTGGTTATTAAATTTGTTTATTCCTTTAAATGGTTTAACTGGTTTCTTTTGTTTTTGTCTTCCCAAACAAGGGATTAAAAGTTCATTTTAAATTGAGTTGAAATTGATTTTGTGATTTAAATAGATATTGGATGTAGTACTATAGTAATAACACAGTGAAAAGGCAGGGATTCTGTATATTAGATATTTATTTAAAATTCAATTTTTATATACAAGAAAGTTTTTTTTTTAAAGTCGGTTTTGTCGTTTGGAAGATGCTCTGCCGGCGAACATTTTTAGTCTCTCAAATGCCAAGTTCCGATAACTTACCGTAGGCCGGGTAGTGGGCAATGCTCCGGGAGCTGATCGAGCGTAAGCCGGAGATCGGCAGAGTGGCTGGCTTAGTCGCCGATATGGAAGATCGAGTAACGAGGGTATTTTAATACTCGGAGGCTCAACGATGTCGTTTGTCAGGATAGGCAGGTCCAGTGGGCGATAAACATTTATAATTTGAACCTCGTCGTCAGAGGAGGGTACAGCCGTCGGAGATGGTGACCTTACTAAAGGTGACCTTGGGATGAGCTCTAGTACATCGTCGTCTTTATTGTTGTTCTCGAGCGATGGGACGTCGGCGGAGATAACCCGGTCACTTATAGAGGGAGGGCCGTCCTGGAATCACCAGGTGATAGTGAGTCTACTATTCGGACAAAAGGGTAAAAGCCGGGTAGTTGGCCTTGGAGATGATGCTCTAGGTGTCGCTTCTTGGAGAAGTTGCTCGAAGCGACGGCTGAACTCTTCATCGGAGGTGAAGGAATCGGCGAGGAGAATCCGGGTGTAGGGATATAATCCACTCGTGGACCCGGATATGGAGAGCCTTCAGGATGATACGGGGGCCCGGAGGGTACAATGGTGACTCCTTCTCGGGTCAATTTCTTAGCCAGCTAGCGGGCTTTGCGGTCGGCTTTAAGTTTCAAACCCCGCAATCTCCTTTTTTCCTTCTGCCTTTCGCTCTCCTTACGGATTTTCTTGGGCCGTATTGATGGCTAAAATATCTAAAAATCCGAAATGAGGTGAGGGGAAAGGAGGTGAAGGAAATTATTTCAATCACTCCACCGACGTTCCGTGAACATGCGTCCTGCACAGAGCTAGGAACGGAAAAATCCGCAAAGCTCTGTCAAGATAACTAACACACAGTGACGTCAAACCCAATAGGCCATACGCTGTCGACCCTCTCGAAGCAAATCGGGAGGGGATCCCCATATGCCTGCCAGTGAGTACAGTATCGTGGACGAGTGGGAGGAACGAATGGAAGTAAATTTCCTATACCATTTTTGGCGCAGTCCTTTCACGTACTCGTGCAGCAAGGAGAAAACCCTTGACGGAGACAGTGAGGGGACCTTCACTGTGCTGGTGGGGGAAGAGAACTGAATAGGTACTTACGTTTAGTGGTGCTGGTGGTGAACAGAACTGAGAAAAATTGTACGGTTGATTTTTTAAACTTTATTTTGACACTGCGGAAGTGGTTGTTGTCTGAGTGTGGGCGGAAGAATGAGAGAGCGACCAGCCGTTTTCGTCCCTTTTTATACCTATGAAAAATGCATAAAAAATCTGTCCCTCGGAAGGGGTAGATTTTTTTTTGCATAGACAAGGAATAAGGAGAGACTATACGGATAGTCATTTTACAAATAACTGACAATTTTATGTTAACATTTAAAATTAACTATCTTAAACCTAAAACCTTAATTCAACATTAATATTTTATTAATTTAGATTTAAGTATGCATAATTCACGAAATGTTATATAATTATATTATACATAATAATATATATTTATGTTTTATTTAATTTAATATTGGTTTATTAATTATTTAATTATTAATGCTTTTTTATTAACTAAACAATTAAACGATAATAATAATTGACACCCCAGATAATATATACGTATTAATAATAAGATTATTATTTTTTAAAACCTTCCGCGATTTTGAATTTTTTAATAACGACCTTACATTCAATCAGCAACATATAGCGAGCAAAAAAATAATAAATAACAATAAATACCCCATAAAATTAATAAGTAAGAGTGCCATAGTGTACCGCTCTATGAGTACAAGTAGAGCACGCGCACACATGGAAAAGTTGTGCTATATGAAAATTTTTGACTGATTCAGAACTCTTTCGATTTGATTCTTCTAGTTGACAGTTCAAGTTTTAATTTAAGCCTAATTAGAGACTTCTACCATGTCGGCATCATTCTGTACACGTGATCAAAAAAGGCCAAAAACAGGATTTTTGAAACTTTGAATCCATTTTTCTCAAAATCTCAACGTGATGGGCACTTTTGGAGGTCACATTCGTGTTCAGCGATGAAAATCCTATAAAAATATCATTGTCCGATCTTTGAATCATTTTTCATGTCGACCAGCGTTATTTTTATTTTATTTTAAATTATAAACGGGTTTACAAAGTTGTACCCTTTATAAGGAAAAAAGAAAGAACATATTTATAACTAGATCAGCGATACAAATATCATGTAAGTAAAGAAAAGAAAACGAGCATGATCATACAATACAATCAAATGTTACACATATAATTAAATAACTCCTGCGCAAATCGACTTTGTGAACCATTAAAAAAATTTACATTTTGAGCATGGTTTGCCTCGCGACAAAGCCGAGTAAGAGGTGAGTTACTACCCAAATTTGTGCGACTGAATGGAACTTTAAAAGTTGATCTGTCTCTCAATGAGATATACGGAACCGACAGCGAGACTCCGGACAGCAGTGTCGGACAATCTATTTTGCCATTTAGGATTCCATTAAAAAATTATAAATCATTTTTTAAAAATCTGCTCCGAATGGAAGGAATCCTAAATAGCAACCGCAATTCCGCATAATCGTGACTAAAAAAGTCATAAGGTACGCTTAGCTGCCTAGCAGCAAATCTCAAGAAAACATTTTGAACTCTCTCAAGCCTCAATTTCTGATATTCATATTGAGGCGAATATATTTGAGATAAGAAATCAATGTGAGGCCTGACAAGAGAAAAGAACAAGATCCTGAGAACGCGCAGACTAAATAAGACCGAACCGGATCGCATAATCTAACCAAGAGCTCTCAAAGATTTACCAATAACAAAGTTAGTGTGATCGTTATATGTGAGAGCAGGGTCCAGCATAAGTCCCAAATCCCGCTGCCGGTTAACTCTTGCAAGCAGTGTACCTCGGATATTATAATAAAAATGTACTATTTTAGTTTTCCTATGAAAAGACATTATATAACATTTATTTATATTTAATGGTAAGAAGTTTTTGGTGGACCACAGGTAAACTCTATCTAGGTCATCTTGTACTTCATGAGTACAAAATAAGGAAGTTATAATTTTATAAATTTTCAAATCATCTGCATAAATTAGAAATTTACTATTGAGGAAGCAACATTTAATGTCATTTATGAAAATAAAAAAGAGAAGAGGACCATGATGAGAGCCCTGTGGAACACCAGACGTTGAAAAAAATTCGTTTGAAAAAGTCCCATTCACTCTAACAATTTGTCGTCTGTCACACAGATAAGAAGCCAATCATTTTAAAGCTAAATCCGAAACACCGTAGGCACGAAGCTTGCATAGCAGGACATTGTGATCGATTTTGTCAAAAGCCTTTGAGAAATCCGTGTAGATTGCATCAATCTGTAAACCAGCATCCAAGGCGCTTGACAGATACTGAGCATAAACACACAGATTAGTCAGGGCAGAACGTCCTCTTATGAACCCGTGCTGCTCCTCAATTAAAACATTTTTAAAAGCTGAATACATTTGGTCAAAAATTAAACTGTCAAATAATTTGGGAATAGCACTAAGGATAGTTATAGGCCTGTAATTTTTGATATTAGATTTGTCGTCACTTTTGTAGATAGGTGAAATAATGCTCAATTTCCAATAATCCGGAAAGTAGCCAATTTTTAAAGAACAATTAAATATTAACGAAAGTAGAACAACACGACTTCAGAAAAGATACTGGTATATTATCGTGACCCGGTCCCTTGTTATTGCTTAAGGATCGTATTTTAATCTCAATGTCCCCTCTGGAAATCTCAACAAAATTCAAAACAACGTCATTTGTAAATTCAATTGGAAAGACAGTATTATCAGATTGGTTATAAACTAAATTAAAAAAATCAGCACAAAGGTTAGCAATACTTAAACTGTCGTTCGCTTTACGTTGACAAAGATACATCTCATCTGGAATAATTGAACTTTTTTTATTTTTATTAATAAAATTCCAAAATAGCTTTGGGTTTCGCATTAAATTTGCTTTCGTATCAATTATATATTGATTATAAGTCGCTTCCGAGAGCTTTTTGCATTTCTCTCGTAAAATTGTAAAATGTTCATAATCAGACAACTCTCTTGTGCGTTTATATGTAGTATGAGATATTTTTTTCTCAATAATTAAATTTTTTAGTTGATTAGAAAACCAAATTGGATAAGTTGAGGGTCGATTACATTTAGTAGGAATAAAAAGTTTAAAAGCATACTCAACGTGTATATAAAAAATCAAAACCATTCTATTTATAGCATCTTGCCAAATATTATTAGAGCTGTCCGACATGTGCGCATCATTCAAAATAGTTAGTTCATTTTCAAACTCCTCATTCCAGTCGATGGCTAGTAAATAATTATTAATAAATGTAAAATTCACTTTTTTTAAATCAAAATTTATAGAGTAACTTGGCAATTCATGTATGGTGATAGGTATTTCAATGTCATATATAAGAGGTGGGTGATAATCATCTGTGGGTAACAATATGTCGTCTGATACTTGAACACTACTATAGTCAACATCAGTCAATACATTATCCAAAATAGAGTTACGATTATTACGAAATAAATTAAGTTGTCGCAGGTTAAAAAAATCTAAATTGTCCATAAGTAATGCAAAAATGTCTTTTTGAACATTAGTATGAACAGGTTTAAGTTTATGCAATACACAAGACAAATCATAATCGTTATATGTCCCCCACTCGATAAAAGACAAATTAAAATCACCTAATATATGAAGTGGTTCATTTGGCATATCATTACGAATTAATTCGACAGTATTAAAAAATTCTCTATAAGTATTCACATTAGAATTTGGTGGGAAGTAAACTGCAACGACAATGTGCCAGATGCCTATGAACTTCACTCTAACAAACAACATTTCAACAGTATTACATACAATTGGTATATGGGCACTAGAAAATTGATTGCTTACTGCAATAAGTACTCCTCCACCACGACGCGAGGAACTGTTAGAGAATTTCTGTCCAATCTATAAATTATAAAATTCGTAAAACCTAATTCGCTACTCTCAATACCATCATGCAGCCAAGTTTCAGTAAGAACAAAAATAGGAGTGGAAAATGATGGGAGAGATTTATTTAGTTGTAAAACTTTAGTACGTAGGCCTTGTATATTTTGATAATATATTTCTAAAGAGCAAGTGTGAGGAGAATTACGTGTCTGTTGGAAGGAGCACGCATTCCTGTGGCAGGCCCGCTCTACGTCGTTGACTGTGGAACAGCTGGTTTCTCCCTTCTTACAATTTTCAGCTCTCCTCCCACCTCCCTGATAACCAGGTCTTGCTCACCTCTCCTTCGACGGTCCCTCAATTCCATTTGGATCTCCTTCTGTTGTGTTCGCTGAAGTGGGTCCTGAGAATTAGGTAAATTGGTATCCTGCTTCGGTCCCGTATATAGATCATGCGCACCAGGGGTTCGCCCCAGCAGCATGATAACAGGCCCAACATCTTTGACAGGTGGTTGCCAGTTGACAGTAGATTTGTGCCGATTGGTATAAATTGTAGACACATTTCCGGTCGGTTGATAATTAAATAACAATAAATAAATCGATGTTTTATAATCAACCATAACGTGTGGAATTCTCTTGAGATAAACAATATATTTTTGTACAACTCAACATTTCTGTGTTATATCGATTCTATATAATTCAAAGATATAATCATAAAGTAAAAATGTTGAGTTCGATTCTGGCTACCGTATTTAATTTATAATAATTATTCACGAATAGATTGAATGAGTTTCAGCGAGAACTTAATTCGGTTTTTATAACGTGATTATTTAAAATCAACTTTACAACTCCCCTTGGCCTAGCCAAAACATATTCCCGAACTTTATCGGTTTTATAACCAGAATACATCTCACTCGTTATCCACATTTATTATTATTTATTGACAAACCTTTAATAACCCTTAAACTTTTGTCTATCTGACAGGGTACGTAATGCTTTGGAAATTAAGATTGTATTACGTGCAGTGTCCTTCCTGCCTACCATTTGTTTTTCTTCCTTTGAACCGTTAGCTACCGTGATGCTCGGATTCTTCTTCTGAGTGTCTATTTAGTAGGTTTCTCGAAGACTAAAGTGGGTCAATAGGTTAATATTGTCATCAGTAAACGAAAAAAATCTTCAATTCTTTAAACAGAAAAAGACAACATTGTTCCCTGTGAGTCTTATTATCTATCTCTTTATAATTTCTGAGGTTGCATCTGTCTGGTAAAATTACAGATTAGGCAACCCAATTAATAGAAACAAAAGTTTTCAAGAATTTACAAAAAAAACTAACTCTAATCCTTTAAAATATGTACAACAACGAAAATTAATATCTTTTTTTGTTGTTGTTGTTACTCAGTTTCCTATCTAAATCTAAACTACGACGACTATTCTATGTTAATTATTTACAAATGTGAGTTCTATCTTCAAGAGATTCCTTTTATGGGTTATCTCTTTCCTCCCCATCCCTAGGTTCTCTGTAGGGGACCAAGAGTTTTATAGGGAACCTATCTAGTGATCTACCTTCATTTGTCGCGATTTCGTATACGGAAGGTCCTAAAATTCGTATTACTGTAAACGGTCCCTGATTTTTACCACCGAACGCTCGTGTGATTTTCTTACTAGCGGATGAAGTTACTTGTTTCTGGCACATGACTTTATCTCCTACTTGAAATATTACGTTTCGACGTCTTTTGTCATATTGTGCTTTTTGTCTATTAAACGCGCTGTCTATTTGTAGTGTCACTAAGTCTTGTAGTTCTTTAAGTTTCTCTATTCGCTTTAACCATTCGTCTTCGTTTGTTGCTTCGAATTCTGTCGGTTCTTCCGTTCTGTACCGTAGATTATTGTACGGCCTCGGTTCCCTTCCCGTGTTTAGAAATGCGGGGCTGACACCAGTACTACCGTGAACTGCGGTATTATACGCAAATCTAAGGTCTTTTAGGTAAACTCGGTTTACCCGTTCTACCGGGTCGGATTGCGGGTGGTATACCGGAGTGAACGCGTTTGATTCCATACGCTTCCGTTAATCCTTCGAACGCTTGATTTACATATTCTGTGCCGTTATCCGAAACTAGTACTTGGGGCGCTCCCCATCGATTAAGAATCATATCTTCGAAAGCTTTAATTATCGATTCTGCGTTTGCTTTGCGCATCGGAGCTAATTCTATCTAACGTGTGTACAAGTCCTCGAAAATGACTAAATACTGGAATCCAAGCGAACTTTTAGGCCATGGGCCCATAACATCTGTCGCGACTACTGACCACGGTGTTTGTATTACTCGTTTTCCCATCAGTGCTGCCGCGGGTCTTTGATCAGGTTTAATTTTCTGACAAATGTCGCATGTTCTTACCCATTCTTTAATATCGCGGTACATACCTGGCCAGTAATACTGTATAGAAACTCGTTTGTACATTTTTTCTATCCCAAGGTGACCTGCTTGGGGTTCGCGATGTGTCTCGTTAAAGACTTCTTTTATCTGTTCTTTAGGAATTACTAATTTCCACGCGTCGAGGTCGTCGATTACCGAATCGATTACCGGGTTTGGACGATAACGGTAAAGTTTACCGTCGGTTACCTTCCATCCGTGGAATTTCCTCGGAGTTTCATTCACTTCCTTCACACGTTGGCAATACCATGTATCTTCCACCGGTTCCATAGCGGCTATCGGTAGCGCCATTTCCTCTTCATACATTCTCGATAGTGCATCAGGAACCAAGTGTTCTGAACCTTAACGAAACACTACATTTAAATCGTATTCTACTTGTAGACCCTCTTGTTTACAACGAATCCTAAATACTTTGCAGATGTGACTCCAAACTTACTTTTCTCAGGATTGATTGTAAGACCTGCCGCTTGTAAACGATCTATAACTACTTTGAGCCATTCCTTGTGTTCCTCTAGTGTTTCGGTTACTATCACTATATCGTCGAGATACGCGTAAACGTATGGTTCCATTTCGGGTCCGATCAGAGAATCGATCATTCTCTGAAAGGTCGCTGGGGCACCTGTAAAAGCAGTATATTCTTTACTTTTTTCCGAAAGGGGAATCTGGTGATAACCCCATTTTAGATCTAAGGTCGTAATATACTTGGCTTTTCTGAGCTTTTCCAGTATCATGTCCATTTTCGGCAGCGGATACGCGTCAGTTTTGGCTATCTTATTAAGCTTACGGAAGTCTATGCATAATCGGTACGTTCCGTTCGCTTTTCGGACCATAACTACCGGACTTAACTAACCACTTTTCGATGGTTCTATAATTCCCTCAGCTAACATTCTTAACGCGTCGTCGTGCATTGCTTTTAATACTTTCGGCGATACCCTGTAATACCGTTGTTTGATAGCTGGGTGGTTCTCTACGTCGATAACATGTTCTGCGCGGTCTGTCGCGGGTAAGTTATCTGGTACTAATCTGAGTATAGAAGAAATAAATTGTTCTAAGTCATTTCTCTCTTCGGCAGAGATAACTTTTAACCCGTTTACTTGATCTACTTCTAGTGGGGTGTTTTCCTCTGTGACTTTATTACCTATTCGTATACTCGTAAATACCCTCAAACTAAAACCTTTGTCTTCCGCTGGCGGTTCTCTAATTTTTAATCGTAGCGGTTTTTCTTTCGTTTCTAACTTCGGTTCGATGTCCGATTTCAAAAGTGACATGATCGCTTGGTTTTTCTCCCATGGACATGCACCATTAACTGCCTCAACGCGATCGTTCAACAAGACAGTTTGGTTGGCCTCAAATTTTCGGGTGGCTTTCCGGTTTTTTGACTTCTTGTTAACGATCCCCGCGGATTTCCGGGTTTCTATGAGTACGGTTACGGATTTTTCCGCGGCTTTTACAGTTACCGTTGTTGAGGTCTGATCAGTTTCTGAGGAGGAGGAGTTGATCTTTACTTCTCCTCCTTCTTCAGGTTTCCCGGACAACTTTCGCAATCTTTGGTTGTTACCCCGTCTTTTCCACATCGTCTACAATAATTCTGTCGTCTTTTTGCTGCGCAGCCCGTTTGGAAGTGTCCTGTATTTATACAATTCCAACATACCACTGGTTTTTGCTCGGAATTGTGTTTGGTCTCTGCGTTTGGGTTGGGGGTTCCATCTGTGTTCTTTTTGTCCGTTTTCGTTTCTGGATGTGGCTTTTTCTTGACCTATTTTTGATCTCGTTTCTGTTGAGTCTGTTCTGATGGAGTTTGGTTTGCTGTTTTATTATTTACTAAAGCTGCTACCAAGGCTTCTATCGTTTTTGCCACATAGTCGGTTTTTACATCGGTTTCTGCTTTTGGCTCTACCGCTGTTTGTTGTCTGTTTACTGTATCTTGTTCGATGGCTGCTACTTTTGGGCTTAACGGCTTTTCCGTTGAAGATCCTTTGTAGGCGTATTCTGGAGCAATCATCGTTTCCGGAGGTGGCATGGGTCTGTTTTCTTGCACGGCTGTTAGTACTCGTTCTTGTTCCGCAATTAAATCAGCTAACTCGTTGTAGTTCGTGAATTCGTGTCTTCTGATGCACAGCCAGTATTCTGTGCGGAGATTTGCGTGTACTCTGTCCAATTGGGATTCTAAGTCCACCCTTCGGTTCGATAGTTGATATAAGCCGAACATGCATTGGAGATAATCTGATCCTAGCTCATCGGGTCCTTGTCTTCGTGCTAGAATTTGCTCTTCCAATCGGTCCTGGAATCTGTAGTCTCCGAATCTTCTTTGAAGGTGTTGTTTGCACTCTTGCCATGTTACAAATCGCGATTCATTTTGTCTGAACCAACTTTCGGCTGTGTCCGTCAAGAGAAAGGGTAGGCCCACTAAAATTTCTTCATCGGTCATTGATGAAGCTTTGATTCCTACTTCCACTCTCCATAATAATCTTCCGATGCTGGCGTCCTTGTGTCCACTAAATTGGAGCTTCGAACTTCCCACAATCCTGGAAACATCTCTAGGTTATCTAAATTCGTTTTTTTGTCGTAGAATTGACGTTGGTCTGTTTCCCAGGGCCTAAACGGGTTAGTGACTTGCCCTGTTCTTCCGTGGTCGTAATTTGGATTTCGTGGAATCGGGTACTCTTCCGTTACTGGGACCCTATTTCCGAAAGTCGGTTGTCTATCTTGGAGTCTCTGGTATCCCTCTATTGTATGTCTCCGTTGGGATTCGTCTGTTGGATTTCCAACTGGGTATAAGGATGGTCTGGGGTTTACCAAGGTGGTTAGTTGCGGCAGAGAAAACCGTTCTTGTTTTCTAAAATCGTGTCCTGTAATCACGTTGTCGTTTCCCCGTGGTGTAGCTCCGGTCATCGTGTGGCGTTCTTGGTTGTGGCTCCAACTTAAACCGTCGAATCTTGTGTATCGGTTTCCTGTGGTTACCGTTGGAATCGTCGGTGGGGCTGTTACCGTTGTCATTGTTGTACATATGGGTACGGTTTGTGGGTACGCCAAATTCGGTAGCGCGTACGCGGAACTTTGTAACTGATATGTGTGACTCGGTTGTCCGTATGTTTGACCCTATGTGTTCTGTTGTAACGCACTATGTGTCGGTCTTGACTGTATCGGTTGACTTTGACATATTGTCGTGGAGCTACACGTTGGACAGATTTTATTCGCTGTTGGTTGGTTCAGAATCTGTCCCTGAACCAACGTCATGAATTCTGTCTGTTTCTGTACCAGTATCGCCAACGCATCCATTGTTTCTGCAGGAGTGAAATAGACTCGCGCAGTTCGTGGGTTTCCGAATTGTCAGAAAATTCTAATCGGGGATCTATAGCTACCCTGTCCCTTCGATCAGTGTTTACGTGTAAATATTACAAATGTCTACAAAGGGAAAATAATTTGAGAAATTATTATTTATCTTTTACTTGGGTTCGTGCCTGTTAAATGAGAGTGAAAATTCTTTTCTATCCTATTAATCTATTTTCAAAATAATTTCTTCACTTCAGTTATCGAGAAACCCAATCAACCTTCAATTAAATTTAAAATTAATTTTGGAAATTTTTCAATTTACGTTTTTTTTCAATTTTTAATAACCAAAAAAAATTTCTACTTTTCTCGAGGGTGGTAGGGGACACTGCAGGTACAAAAAAATCTTCTTTTATGCTGAAAAAAATATACAACAAAAAAAACACAATTTTCAAAGCATTAACTACAAGATTATTATCAAAATAAATTTTCAAATTTTCCCCAGAAGAAAAATAAATAGTCCCGTCAGGTCGACCAAGAATGAAATCAATTTTGAAAAGAAAAGAAAATTCAATTACTTACAAGCAGTGAAGGCTCTCATTCAGTTCTCTCACTACAAAATTACACTGAATATTCCTCTATCGTCTCTCTCACCTGTCACGGCCCTTGAGTTGGGCGCCACTGTTGTAACGATATTTACTTTTACTTACGAGTTTTACCCATTAATCGTTACAAAAATGGCAACTATCGGTTTCCCGATTACCGAATTATAAACTCCACACTTCGAATTTATAATACACCACCGGTGACCCGTTTTAGGGAACTTCCCCGGCGCCAGGTAGGTGAACTACCCGGGTCACGATAGCAGAAACAAAACAGGAACTTTCCCGGACTAGCTCCAAACCGAGCTCACTATTTTATTCAAAACGAAGTTAACTTTAAGTGTCGATAATCTATCAGGCGTGAGTACCGCACACAGGAGAGAGACAGACAGACACAATGAATTTACACTCAATTAACAAATTTGACTAGAGAGAATTTAATTAATTAATCGAAATAATGTAACTTTATTTTTCCACACTTTAATTCTATTAATCAGAGAATGAGAACTTCCACACGCCGGTCTATGTACTTGAGAACCGAAAATGGCGGCGTCGTATCGGCTTGCCATGCGGTCCTTGGTCTTGAGACTATTTCTCGGTCACACCGTACACCGGTGATATTCCCAAGATAACGAGGAGATGAGTCCTGAGCACTAACCTCTGATCCGTTCCAAACGGGCACGGAAATCCATCTTTTTCACTTTTTCTCTGGTAGAAAATATCGACCGCGGTGATACCGTATTTTACAATCGGCAGCCAGGCACGAACTGTCGAAATTAGATAAATTGGCATCCTGCTTCGGTCCCGTATATAGGTCATGCTCACCATGGGTTCGCCCTAGCAGCATGATAACAGGCCCAACATCTTTGACAGGTGGTTGCCAGTTGACAGTAGATTTGTGCCGATTGGTATAAATTGTAGACACATTTTCGGTCGGTTGATAATTAAATAACAATAAATAAATCGATGTTTTATAATCAACCATAATGTGTGGAATTCTCTTGAGATAAACAATATATTTTTGTACAACTCAACATTTCTGTGTTATATCGATTCTATATAATTCAAAGATATAATCATAAAGTAAAAATGTTAAGTTCGATTCTGGCTACCGTATTTAATTTATAATAATTATTCACGAATAGATTGAATGAGTTTCGGCGAGAACTTAATTCGGTTTTTACAACGTGATTATTTAAAACCAACGTTACATGTTATAAAGAAACAATGTTCGCAATCGATTTTAGTCACTTTTTTATAGCATCATAAAGAGGGACTTTTCATGATTCGATAACAAAAATAAAAAACCGGAACTCTCTTAAAGTTTAGAAGTTCTATCATTTTTAGTCTCGCCGTGTGCGAGCTTTCTCGGTATCTAATGCTTGGAATTTAAAACTTTTAGTCCATTTTTCTCAAAATGTCGACGTGATGGGCACTTTTGTTGGTCATATTCGTGTTCAGCGATGAAAATCTTATAAGAATATAAAGATCAGACAATGGTATGATCTTTAAAAAGAGAAGTGTATGATACAATTTCCGAATATGGATTAACAGATTCAAAAGAAAAATTTGCGAAATATAAGGCTTGCGCAATTTTACAAAAAGATGTAACAATAAAAATGAAAGATGAGAACACAAGCGGAACAACCCGACATTTAAAAAATTTTCACAACGATGAGTACATTAAAACACAAATATTGTCCAACTCTGCAAAGCAATGTGAAGTAATTTTATATTATTTTTAACTATTTTTAATTTCTTAGGTTAATCTTAGTTAAATTTTATCAGTGTTTCTTTCTCAATGTTTATTTATGCATAAAAATGTAAAATAAAAATTCATTAAAAATCAAATAATAATAATTATAAAATTAATTGTTTTTAAGAAATATGCACACAATTATAAAATTATATTTAATAGTGTACAATGGTCTCTTCAAAATATTAATTTATAAAACTACTTTTAACCGAATGATAGTGGAATGGATTGCTAAGAAATAGTTACCGATAAATTTTTTCGATGACCAAATAACTGAAAAATTCTTTGCGTATATTAACAAAGATGTCAATTTTCTTTTAAAAAAATGGCCTATGAGCAATGATTTCTTTGAAATTTAAAACCATGCTAACAAATATTATTGAAAAATTGCAGGGACCGTCACGGAAATCAAATTTTGATTTCGTTACGATATTCCAAAACAAAACGAAATTATTAATGTATTTTGATTTTGATTCTGTAACGTAACAAAATTTACTTCCTATTTTGATTCTGATACTGTAACGAAACAAAATCTACTTCCTATTTTGATTCTGATACTGTAATACTGCAATTCGGTTTTCTTATAGAAACAGAAATCGATTCGAATTCTATTTCAGATTTCGTAATTAAAAACGATATTATCTTCTGATATATTTGACATTTGCAACAAAATTTAGGTTCAATCACACTTCTACATGCGCAGTATTATTTTATCAAAATTAAAACAAGAAATAATTTTGATTTTGATATTAGAACCAAAACGAAACACAGTTGAATTTGGATATTGATATTGGAACCAAAACGAAATACAGTGGAATTTTGATATTGGAATCAGAACTAAATAGAGTGGAATTTTGATTCTGATACCCATATCCAAATCAAAACAAAAGTGTTTTTTAATTTTGTTTTGATTCCGTGACGGTCCCTGAAAAATTGCAACAAAATTCATCAAGAATTTCTTTTACGCTTGATAGCTGGATCTGCATTGCTTCCAAATCGTTTTACGGGATTACTGGTTAGAGATTCATTGTTGTTTACTTGCAAATGAATTTAAGGGGAGGCACCACCCACAACTTTAAGCCCTTTAAATTTAAATTATTAAACTAGGTTATATTTTTTTTCTTGCACCATTTTTAACCCTAAAATATATAGGATGGTCAAAAATATAAAATTTTAATTTTTTGAAGAGGTTAGAATTTTTATCTTTTCACTAATTGCATATTTTTGCAAATCCATGCGAGAGGTTGTTTAAAACTATAAAATAAGCTTAGAAAAAAATTTGCGTTAAAAAATATTGAAAATTGTAAGAGAAGATTAATTTTGAATATTCAAATTTTACAACTTTTTACATATTTCCAAAGTCCTAGACCAATAATCTTTTTGAGAATATCAGTTCTTACAAAAATTTATTCGTTAAATGCAAAAACCATGTCGAATAACTTATTTACTAGGTTAAAATTTTAACTTCTGTCAAAATTATTTTATTTTCCTGGTTAAAATTTTGACAGACGTTAAAATTGTAATGTAGTAAATAAGTTATTCGACTTGATTTTTGCATTTAGCGAATATATTTTTCTAAACACTGATATTCTCAAGAAGATTATTGGTCTAGGATTTTGGAAAAACTGTCAAAAGTTGTAAAATTTGAACATTCAAAATTAATCTTCTCTTACAATTTTCAATATTTTTTAACGGAAATTTTTTTCTAAGCTTATTTTATAGTTTTAAACAACCTCTCGCATGGATTTGCAAAAATATGCAATTAGTGAAAAGATAAAAATTCTAACCTCTTCAAAAAATTAAAATTTAAAATTTTTGACCATCCTACATATTTTAGGGTTAAAAATGGTGCAAGAAAAAAAAATATAACCTAGTTTAATAATTTAAATTTAAAGGGGTCAAAGTTGGGGGTGGTGCCTCCCCTTAAACCACTATAAAAGGCACTTTCTTATTTGTTTAATAACTTGAACAAAAATTAACAAATTCTTTCGATATTCTCTAAAAATATACCTCTCAAGACCCTTAAGATGTGTGCCAAATCTGAATCTGATTAGATAAATAGTTTATGACAAATTCCATTTGTTAACTAAAAACATGATTTTTTAATATGGAATTTCTACATTTTTGGCACCATGAAAATTAATTTTTTTCTTAGGTTCTCCTTATGAAATGCCAATCTATCAATCACAATTTGTAGCAAATTAAATTTTTACAAAAAACTAGTTTTTGGGGCTTAAGCCTTTAATTATTAATATTTTTAATTTTTTTAACCTAATTTTTTAATTGATTAGTCATACTAATTATAAAAAATTGAGGTTAATGCAACAAAATATGGCAACAAAAGAAGATATGAAGGCGATTAAAAACGGCAACGAAAAATTGCAAAAAGACGTGGAAGAGATTAAATTGAATTTCAACAGTAGAATCCTGAAGTTGGAAGATTCGATGGATATGCTTACGTACAGAATGAATGCAAGTCTTAAAGCAAACCGGTCCAGAAATATCCTTATCTTCAAAGTTGAAGAAAAATTAGATGAAGAGGAAAATGTATACAAGAAGTTAAGTGATATTTTCAGACAAGCAGGTGTCGAGATAAACGAATTTTGTATTGAAGCAGCATACCGAATTGGCCATCCAGGAAGTGGGAGACCAATTTTCGTCCGTTTTATTGCGCCAAGATGGAAATCTCTACTATTTGAAAAAGTAAAAGAATTTGAAGAATTGGGATTAGCTATCTCAAATGATCTGACTAAGGAAGAACGATTGGTGCGAAAAGAACTAGTAACATTTAAAAATAAGGTCAAAAAGGAAGGCAAACGGAATGTGAAAATAAGGGGAGATCATCTGATAACACAGGTCAACAAAAAAGGCTTACTTTTTTTATGAGATATGATTGCCCAACAAATTGTTTCTTTGAGAACTTCTGAACAGAAAAGAGGACCGGGACGTCCCACAGGATCCAAGCGGCAACTATCCGTAGACAGAAAAAATCATCAATTGGAAAAAATTTTTCCCACACCATCCAAATCCAAAAAAGCGAAGCAGGAGAAATAACAATCAGAGCAGGAAAGGAGGACTAAGGAGGGATGAGGAAGAGGCTGTCAAAGATCAGGATCTTGAGGGAATTCTGGAGGAAAGCTTCAGGACGGCAATTTTATTCTGGAATATAAATGGATTTCAAAATATCTCGGACATCGCAGGCAATATGGGGGATATTGACATCTTGTGTTTGGTGGAGACATGGCTGGCTCAACCCGTGACCTTTCTGCCTGAGTGGTTAAGTAGCTACAATGTTAAATATGTTGAAGCAAAACAAGAATTTTCATTAGGTAGGCCGAAGGGTGGGCTATGTATACTTAGCAAAAAGGATTATGGAATGCTGAATACGATTTTTCAGAACGATAAATGTGTGTTTGAGTTGTTCTCAAGGGAAGATACGAAAATCATTGTGCAAGGGAATCATCAGGAAGGGGAATGAGTGCACGGGGATTGAAATGGAAGGAGAAACTAGAAGAAGAATTTTGTGAGGTAATGAGCTGGCATCCTGACGTTCAATGGAAGAGGGGAACAACAGAGGGGGCGTGCGATTGCCTGGTTTTAGCTGTAACTAATGTGGCCGAATCACTGGAAATGCGGAAAAGAGAAGTGAATTTTAAAAGTAATAAGCCTTGGTTTAACAGGGAGTGTCATAATCAAAAAATAAAAGTAAATAGAATTTTAAAAAGATGCTTTAAATCAAATTTTAATTCTGTAGATAGTGAAGCTTATAAGGAAGAAAAGAAAATATATAAAAATATAATAAAAAAAATAAACAAATATTCAATCTTAAAATTAAAAGTGAAATTGCTGAATCGAAGTTCCTCTCTATTTTCTGGAGAGCAGTCAATAAACTTAAATTCCGCAACCCAGGATCCGACCACATTGAGATAGAAACCTGGAATAAATATCTATCCGAATTGTATCCGCCACGAAAATTTTTTAACATGAAGTTATACGATGCAAGACACCCTTTACTAGATAAAGAGGTGGAGTATGATGAAATGATTTCTGTTTTGAGACAGTGTAAAAAGGAAAAAGCTGCGGGGCCAGATGATAGTTCGTACGAATTTTTAAAAAACCTTCCTCATAATTGACTTTTATACTTACAGTGTCTATATAATGATGTGATTAGTACGGAGTTGATTCCCAAATCGTGGGGACAGGCTTACGCATCAATGTTATTTAAAAAGGGGGTAAGATCTGACCCAAATAATTATAGGTGTATAGCACTAATGAACACGATTTCTAAGATCTTCACACAAATTCTAAATAAAAGATTGAAATTATGGGCGGAGTGCACGGGTAGTATCCCTGAATTTCAATCTGGATTCAGGGACAGAAGAAGTTGCTTGGACAATACTTTTACCCTGAATTCTATGATTCAAATTCATATGAATAGAAAAAGGGGTAAGTTGCTCGCGTTTTTTGTAGGGTGCTAGAGGAGTTGCAGTTGACTCGTCAAATGAGATAATTCCCTAGCTTACGCGGACGATATTGTTCTTCTCGCTGACTCGGACAGTGATTTACAAAGAAAAATGCGGATTTTATACGAATATTGATGCGAAAATGAGTTAAAAGTAAATCACAATAAGTCCAAGGTAATCATTTTTCAAAAAGGAGGTCGACGAAAAAAACATACTTTTTTGTATGCAAAACGAAAAATTGAAATTGTCAAGGAGTACACTTATCTGGGAACAAATTTTTCAAATTCGGGTACGTTCAGCTCGGCAGCCAATAGGACAACTACGGCAGCAAAACTCGTATCAAACTCAGTTATCGGGATTTTAAAACGTGCTAAATCGGATACTTCCGAGTCGAAAAATAAGTTGTTCGATTCAATGGTCGAGTCGGTGGCAATCTATGGGGCAGAAATCTGGGGTTTCAGATTTCTGGACGATATAGATAGAATCCAGACGTCTTTCTTTAAAAGGATTTTGACACTACCAAGAAGCACACCCAACTACGCGGTCAGGTTTGAAGCGAAAAGAATACATTTGTCATTAAAAATTTTAAAGTCTTCACTTAAATGGTTAGAAAAATTAAATAACATGCCGGTAGAAAGATTTCCTAAAATTTTCTTCGTTAAACTTTTAAAAAGAGCAGAAAAGAGCGATAAAATCAGTTCGAGATATAATTGGCTTTTGCAGATTAATGCTTTACTTGAAAAAGTTAATTTACTAGACGGTTTTTGTATATTAGAGGCTAAAAATCTGTGCAAGAATGTAAATAAAATTTTGGAAGCGTATGAGAAACTTTTAAAGAATTCAGACAGAGAGAGAGAGTGTTGAGAATGGAAAGCCTTCAGATTCTTCCATCTCTCCCGATTCGGGAAGAGATTCCACCTCATTTAAACATTGGTCTACCAATGCCCACAGTAAGATTAATTTCTCAGATCAGACTGGCCCCAAATAGAAAATTTACAGTTAAATATAAAAAAATCGATATATAATTGACCCCACTCAGCTTTGTACTCTTTGCAATTTGAGAGAAACGGAAACAATTTTCCACCTGTTTACGGTTTGCACAGTCTATGAAAGTTTGAGATGTAGGTTTTTTAATTTCACCAACTCAAAATTCCTGGATCGACAGTTATGGATGGATCTGTTTTCGAAAGAGAGGGAAAAGTTTTTAATTGTGCAAATTTGTCATTGAGGTGCTGAAAATAAGGGCAGACTTTGTTTAGGTTTTGTATTTTCTTCGCATCATGTTCGGTTATTTTTTCTTTTTTATATTTTGTATCAACTATATCTGTCATTTAATTATTTCTTTATTTTTATTTAGTCTGTAGTGTTTGTTTTATACTTAGTTTTTTTTGTGAGGCTACGTTATTGGAACTTTCTATTGTATAGATTTGTATAAATTTTAAAACAATAAATCGCAATAATAATTATTATTTATATATTAATATTAAAAAAAATTTTTTTTTGTTTTTTTTAATTAATTTTTTTTCAAATTTTTTATTTTTAACTTCTCGAATAATAAAAGCATCACTAATTTATTATTTTCACATTAAAGGAATTAAGGTTTTAGGAAAAATGCTATTCACAGAACTTTTTCTTATTCAAAATTTAGGTATTTTCGAAATAAATGTATTTAATTCTCATAATTTCGAAAATACCTTACACGGAAAAAAATGGATTATACAATTAGGAACATAGAAAATAAGATGGTACTAAATATAATCTGATTATTACCCTTCATAATCTACTAACAACCTTTTAATGATTTTAAATTATTTCTAATATTCACAATAGATTATACATTTTATAATCCAAAATCGAATCAAGTTATAATTCTAGATTATTACTATAGCAACATGTTTTTTCAAATTGTTTGTAAATTTCTGGTAATTTCATTTTTTTAAATCTAAAAACAATTATAACATTATGCATTTATTTATCATTAGCTTATTATTGATTATAACCCTTTTTAGTTTAAATATTACAAGAGAAGATTATTTTTAACCTTTTCTTAAAAGTATTTTTATTTACTTAAAAGTATAAATTTTGTGTTAAGTAACAATTTATTTGTTTGTAAATTTATTTATGATTAATTGATCAATTATTATTCAATTCATAACAATTTTAATAATAATTTTTTAAATAATTTTAATAATTTTGTAGATTTATAAAAATGAAATTACCAAAAATGTACGAATAAATAAATTTATGTTAAAAAAATAATTTTAATGATTGATCAATTTATCAATTTATCAATTAATCAATTAATTTAATTAATAAATTATTAGCAGCAACAAATTAAAATTTTTATTTTTATACTTTATACTTTATTGCACCTACTCGTTGCCAGGCGCTTTTCTGCAAGCTTGCAGTTTTGGACAGTGGTGTGATCTTGGTTCATTACCCTGGACACACCACTTCTTAGATTTCACAATACATTAGTATTTTAAGTATCATTCTTTTAAATTAAGTTCATTCACTTTTCCTAACAAATTTATAAATGTGTGAAATGTAATAAACAGCTATAAATGAGAATTATATTTTATGTATTTTACTTCTATTTTAATTCTTGTAACCAATACTATAACGAATAGATGAATTATGATTGTTTTATTATTATTTTTAATATAGGTGTCTTTAGTTTAGTTATATCATTTTAAAAGCATTTTGTCGAGTTTGACTTTATTCGCTGACTTTTTCATTTGTTTCATATGTGTTAACGTAACGATGACTACATAAATTTTTGTTATTTTCGAAAAGAGAAGAAAAAAATTGTGACGACAATTCTGTTGTCATGCCCCCCTTTTAATTAGGCTAACGTCCCTTGGCAGCCATTTCTAAATGCTTTTTTTGCTTTCTTTTTTTTCTTTTCCTTTCCAATTTTTGAGTTATAGTATAATTATGAGTTTAGTTTACAGTAGGGGCAAAAAACTAGTTAGTTTTGCGTAGCTTTCCACATTAATATTGAACTTAATACGATTTCACCATAGAAAGAAGGTATCTTATTTTAATATCGTTCGGCAGTCACTTTAAAGTTGTTTCTAAACGTTATCAAAGGCGTCTTAAAACTGCATTGTTTTTTTTAAGTTTTAAGTTGGAAAAATGAGATTTTTAAATGTTTTAAAAATATATTGACTGCAATATATTTTGGGATGCTTCTTTTTGCAGTGTTATTTTATTGTTTATGTAGAAATTATATTTTTAGTTTTCTTATTAGTTTGCATATTATCTTTGTGTTTATTGTAATGTGTTTTTCAATAATTTGAAGATCTAGTGTGGTAAAAAAAAATGCTTTATCTTTATTTTTTTTAAACTTGTGTTTTAACTATATTACTAAAAAAATAAACAGAATCTTAGCTGTTTGTATTTTAATTGCATTTTTACCAACCTAGATATTCACTTGCTCTAAGATATGTAATTTTTCTGATTTTTTTGTTATACTATATTTTTTAAATTGCTGTGACAAAGTTTATAATTTAAAATTTTTTGTATTTATCTTTCTTAATGTATTTCATAAATCATAAAGTCTATAAATATTTTTTTTAATATACAAATTTTCTTAATTTTGATATTTATTTCTATCGAAGAATACATAAAATATTTTCTACTTTTAATAATTCGAACATACATAATTCTATAGAATAGAAAGGACCCCGCACAAAATACATTAAAAATCCCTTTCGGTCAAATTGTTTGAAACTTTGGTAAAATGAAGTTCAAGTGATTTTGAACAAAAGCTCTCTGGCTCATACCCCCCTTTCCGGGTTCGTTTGCCCGCTAGAAGCATTTGAAAGTGAAAGTAACAAACTGTATTTTCAGAGAATTTCATCTAATTTAAATGCATTTTTTGGTGTCACTTTATAGATAAACGTTCTTGAGGTCTCTGATATTGCAGAGCAGTATTCGTAATATTGCCATGCAATATTTGCTACATTACCATAAGTAACATTTGCAGTATTGAGGCAATATGTTTAACATTTGGTGTTTTATTTGAGTGTTTATGAAAAAGTAGTGACGCTAAGAGATAAGGAGTAGAAAAATTATTTCTGCAACTGGTTGCTTACAAATATTTATTAGTCGATTACATTTATTATTTCAATGGGGTTGGCATTCATGGCAGCATCTTGAATGCTTCGCAATAGTTTAAGTGATGGATAGTTTACATTATCTTCATGCCGAGCGTATCCTAGAAACCAAATGATGCAGGTAACACGAGTAGTACAGAGTAACACTCACGATTAAACTGTCTCAATCATTAACAAAGAACTACACTGTCACCAACACAACTTTTATACAACTTCAAAACTATATTAAGTTTAAAAGATTACCTTTGAAAAGCGAAAAGTATATATACATACTTTGTTTCCATTTTTCTGAGAAATAAAGTATCAAAGTTGTGAAAATGTAAATAATGTAAACAAAATATATAAAATATATTCACGATTTAAAATATTACAATAGATTATTATTGCAAAATATAACATGGTAATGTAGCAAACATTGCATGTCAATATTACGAATACTACTCTACAATATCAGATACCTCAAAAAGGTTTTTCTATAAAGTGACACAAAAAAATGCATTTTAATTAGATGAAATTCTCTCAAAATACAGTTTGTTACTTTCACCTTCAAATGCTTCTAGCGGGCAAACGAACCCGGAAAGGGGGGGTATGAACCAGAGAGCTTTGGTTCAGAATCACTTGAACTTCATTTTACCAAAGTTTCAAACAATTTGACCGAAAGGGATTTTTAATGTATTTTGTGCGAGGTCCTTTGAAGCCAATCCGAAGAAATTTATAATTATCAATTTTTTCTTTTAACGACGATAACAAATTTATTTATAATTTTAATCATCATTTTTCATAATACCTTTATGAAATAGTTTTACATATGTTGCAGAATATTTAACATAATACGCAGGAATAAGATAAAAAGTTCGATTTAAAAAAATACTATCATTTGTTTAAATGTTGTAAATTTTTATACTTTTCTTGAAAAATTCTGTTTACATTTTTTAAAAATAATAATAAGGAATTTTCCTGCATCTTTGTATCATTAAATTATTATGATACATGGTCGATAGAATAGGTTTTGAATTGTTTTTAAATGTCTTTTTAACTATAAAATTTTGGTCATTAAAATACACAATCTTAGTCATTATTAAGAAAAAGATTAACAAACATAAGCGGATTTTGTGAATATTTTACAGTTTGTTTAAAAAACGTAAAAGATTTAAAGAAAAAATGTTTAATTATTATATAACACTGTTTCTTTATTCGATTTTTTATAGATAATGTAAGATTCTGATTCTTTAAATTAATTATTTTTAAAAAATCTGATCAAATAAATTTAAGAATGAAAAATTTTCAAATTGCGTCTTATGCTTAACCGTTTTAAAATTGTATTTTAAGCATTTAAGTTTAGTGCTTGGTATTAAAATTTTTCATTCTTCATAAAATTTTTGTATGTCCATTTAAAAATAGTGTAACTTGACTAAGTTCTTAATTTTTTATTTAACTATCATTTGATTTTTAAGTTCTGGTTTTTAAACAAAGAAAATGTGATGCAAAATGTTTTTTATGTTTTTCATATTTTAAATCTTTTTCCTTTTTTTAAAAAAGAAGTAAACTGTATTTTAAATCAAAAATTGCTTTTTTTTAAATGTTTTTTATGTAGGTATTTGTCTTTGCATCATATTTCAAATTAATTCACCCATTTTTTAAATGTTTTTTTTACAAAAAAAAACACTAAAAATTGTTTTACTTTTTCGAAAATAAATTTTTCTCCTTAATCTTTTTAGAGTATAATTTTTTATAGTATTAACTATGTTAATTTGTGTTAGTGTTAATTATGTCACAATAGTTTCATTTATGCTCTGCCGTTAAAGCATTCCCTTTAATGTTATTTAGTGCATCTTGTTTAAGGAACTAACGAAATAGTCGCAGATATTAGAAAAATTTGAAGCGTATTTTAATTTGAAATTTTATGTAATTTTTATCAGAGCATCAATGAAACAAAATTTTTTTAAAAATCATTTCAAAACAAATAATATTCTTTGTTGAATTATTTTGGTACTTGTATTTTTTTAAATACTATTCGTTTGTAAGAGTAGTTAATTTTGTCAATAATAATGAAATTATGTACAATTGCACATTTGTAAAAAGAAGAAAACGAAATTTTTCAAAACTTTTGTGATTTCATTTTTGAAATTTGTTTTAAAAATCAATTCTTTTTTTCATATTTTAATTGCTTTTTACAACGATAATTTTAATTTATTATTGCAGCATATCCCATTAGTTTAGGTTAATTATTTATTTTAAAAGCATTTTCTAGGCTTATGTTTATTTGTGTTAGTTTTTGTATTTTCCTTAACTCTATAATGAATAACATATTTTTTTACTAGATTAGTAAGCGAAATTATTTTAATAGAGTTGTTTGTCTTCATTTAACATTTTATTTTTACTGTTAAAAATATTTTGACTTTTTTATTTTTTACGCGAGAATAAGAAATAATATAAATTATATATAATAAAATAAAATACAATAAAAAATAAATGTCAAACCCAATTAATTTATATTACAATTAGTCTATGAGATTTGTAAGGAATAAGTAAGTTTAATTTTTTACTTAAGAAAATTGTTAAAAATGTTTCACTTCTTAACTAGATGAACCCCTTTTTCTTCAACTAATTTTCGTAAGATTATCCATTTTTTTCTAGTGTTCCATTTTCTTTCTGATTTCGGCTTCGATAAATTGTTCTCTTGTGCGAATGACATTATTCCAAGTGTACTCAAATTGTTCTCTTGTGCGAATGACATTATTCCAAGTGTACTCAAATTGTGCTGAATGTTGGTTTTAAATGTCGCCATATTTCTATTACTATCCGTGTTCGGTGTATTCGTTTTCACTTTAATTGCAAATTCTTCTGCTACATTCTTGGTCTGCTTGTTTTTATTTTTTTCGATTAGGCGTTTCTTCCCTAAATAATCTTGAATTTCTGTTGCTAATTTGTTACATCTTTCGTCGAAATTCTCGGCCTCTTCTGATAACTCTTGGTTCACAATTTCTTCAGAAAAAATAGTCTTATTTTTTGTAAAATCTTCTTTCTCATCAGTTACATTTATAGTGAAACTCATAATCACTGCTTTTCGTTCTTCTTATAAATTCTCTTCTGTATTAGGAATGACATTAACTTCGTTTGATCCTTTACTTTCCTTTACAACTTGTGCCTCATTGACGGGGGGTGAGACACTATAATTCAATTGTTTTTCGTCCCTAAAATAATTTTGGTTTGTGAGTGAACCCTGAAAACATATTAAATAATCAATGTTAAAAGGTGTTTCGTTAAAGCTCCTGTATGACCCTTCGTAGTCGTCATATCTGTGGTCTCTACGATCATCTCTACTGTAACCATCCTGGACGTCCTTGTATCTTCTGTATCCGTATCCATATCTAATTCTTTGTTCATCAGTACTATATCTCTGTTGTGAATTATTAGAGTTATAGTTATACTTGTCAAAATTCCAATTATCCTTATAAAAATATTCTCTTTCATAATCATCTGACTGCATGTTTCTGTTCTGTCTATTTTCCCTAAAATTCTTGTTTTTATTTCTGTAGATAAATCCATTATAATTATGGCTTCTTTCACTATATTGTTGTCCTTGCTGTTGTTTCCATTTTTGTCGTTGGTTCCTTGGTTTATACATGTTATATTGGTTAGTCGATCAGTTGTAGCAACTTTCTTCCATTCTATTCTCATTATGCCTTAAGTAGTTGTCATCGTGATATTTATTTCTATCTTTTTCATTTATATTAACACGACGATGATTCATTATTTCAAAATTATATCCCTCTGTTTTCCATATTTCAATGTGCCCTTCAAGTAATAATTGATCATACAGTGTGAACATTTTTGTTCAAATATAATTATATAAACCCTTTTTGTAAACCCGAAATTATATTTTAATTTTTAATTATTTCAGATTTCTAAATATAAACTGTGCTGGCATTGTTCTACAATTTTATGGTTCCCTAGTATGTCCTAAACCGTCATGTATCTGTTCCGTAAAATATATTTTGCCATTTATCAGATATGAAATTTATTATGAAAGAAGTAATATAAAATTTATTAATTTACTTTAATTACCTAAAAGTGTATGAGTCATTTTAATTGTTTATATAGGCATTTCTTTCAATGTATACATCCTACTGACCTATACACCTGAGCTGTAACCTGACACAGTGTCGCGTAACCGAGTTCGTATATCTATATAATTTAGCACATTATCTTTCTATGTTTTATTTCAATTATTTCTTTATATTATTTAAAAAAGATCTAATAAATTTCACGATTAATTTTTATCATTTCCCAAATATTATCTTCGTTGATGCTCTTCAAGACGAAGGCTCCCTTTTCTTTGGTTTTTCTTCCAACTTTGAACCTCATTTATTTCAATTCTCGTTTAACAAATTTTTTTAGCTTATGTTACTTATGTTGAAATAGTAATTCTCTTGTTATAAAATTTATTCGCGATTTTATTTTTATTAGACCCTTATATTTTCGATTTCTTTTTCATTTAAAACATAAAAAGGTGTGTAGAATATTTTTAATGAAAGATTTTATTTAACCGAATAAGGTAATATTTATTTTAAAATGTTGTTTTACGCGATTACTTTTTTCAATATTTTAAACCCCTCACTTGCCCAAGTGGTTACACACTTTCGGCAAGGTTATTCGGGGGAGGGGCGCAATTTATTCAAGAAATTACACTTGTCGGTACAAGTGTAATAACTGGTCCCCTACAGTCCGACGTTAGCGGACTGCTTTAGCTACTACCCGCACTTTCTCTAAGCATATGTTTTTTTAAATGTATTTCTTTTATCTGAAAAAGTTTAAAAAGTATTAGTCACAATATAATTTTTATTCATATAAATTGCATCATTGCAAAATTTCTCAATTAAAAAAAATGTTGTGTAAGTGTAATTTCTGTTTTTTTTCGTGTACCTACAGCTTTTAAAAATCTAAAATTCACTATTGCAAAACTAAAGGAGAGGAATCCCACCGCTTCCACCAATTGTAAAAAACAAATTATGTTGTTAACAATAATTTATTTTAAAGGAATGTTACACGAAAATATTCGAAACCTTCAAACCTGTTTCGTAGTGGATCCCCTCCTTCATTCTTATTATTCAAGTAGTGAGGTGAGAATCTCTACTTTTTACTAGTGGAATTTGAGGAGATTAGAATGAGGTGTTAAATGAAGTTAAGGTAATTATAAACAATTACAATTTATTTTTCGTTCCTCTAAAACCCTAATACATCTTTATTTATCCTTTTTTATTATCTCTTGTGTGTTTAATTCATAACTATAATATATTCTTGTTAATGTGTGTATAATTTTAACACAATCTTTATTTTCCTAGAATGTATAATATTTGTATGTGTGTGAAGTATTATTTAAGTGTATGTGTACAATTGAAACCTATTCGTTATTAGATATTATTCCATTAAACCTCTTTAATCCTTTTCTATAATATTTATTTTAAATGAACTTTTTATAGCACAATTTCTCACTTAGAACTTAGATTATTTTTTACTTTTTATACTTTATTGTTAATTATCAGTAATACGTATGATAACTTCTTTATATTCAAAATAACTGCCAAACTGACCCACGACTTACTATCGCGAAGACTTACGGGCAAATGCCCAGATTTCCCTGTATTAATCGATTTTATTAATCGACATTACAGTGTTGAAATGTTCTTTAGTTTATTGCACCTGCTCGTTGCCAGGCGCTTTTCTGCAAGCTTGTAGTTTTGGACAGTGGTTTGATCTTGGTTCATTAACCTGGACGCACCACTTCTTAGATTTCACAATACATTAGTATTTTAAGTATCATTCTTTTAAATTAAGATCATTCACTTTTCCTAACAAATTTATAAATGTGTAAAATGTAATAAACAGCTACAAATAAGAATTATATTTAATGTATTTTACTTCTATTTTAATTCTTGTAACTAATACTATAACGAATAGATGAATTATGATTGTTTTATTATTATTTTTAATATAGGTATTTGTATTTTGTTAACACTTTCTGATAAACATTATATTTGTATTTTATTATCACGAAGGGATAAATTGTGACGAAGTCGGTTCGTCACAAACATATTGCAAAACATGAAATAGAATCCTATAAAAAATTATTTTTTGATTATATTACGTTCTCTTGCAATCAAAGTGTTGCTAATGGTTCAAATTTTCATTTAACGTTATTTAACAATATTTAAAAATGTTATAAACAATTTTCATAGAAAAAACAGTTCAGGGATGGAAGAATAAATGTTTTTTTACTTTTTGCTTTGTTTTTTATCAGAATAGATATTTGAAATAAAAATCTTCGTCTGAAATTATTTACCATTTTTTACATTTTTATAAACAATTTTGATAAAAAAAGGATTTTCTGAAACTATTTTAAAAATTTTGTCAATAATCAAAAAATAATTTTTTATAGGATTCTAGTTCATGTTTTGCAATATGTTTATAACAATTGTAAATAATATTCTTAAACCTTGTAAAAATTTTGAATTAAGTGATTAACTTTTATTATTCATTTTTACTGCAAAAAGAAATGAGAATTGATAAAAAAAATTTATACCACTTTGGCTCACGAATTTCAAATTATTTATAAAAATTGTTTATAACATTTTAAAATATTTTTAAATAATATTAAATGAAAGTTTATCTCTTTAACAAAGATTTAGATTAGAAGAGTGCAATATATAATAAAAAATGCATTTTTCTATTATGGTAATTCATATTTAACTAATTATTTATAAGAATTGTTTATAACATTTATGTACATTGTTCACAAATTTTTTATAAGCATTAGATACTTTAGTTTCCTGTTTAATGACTAAAGAAAGCTAGTGGGTTAGAAAAGAAGTTATTTTCCAGTCTGAAAATATTTTTTTAAAGCAATTGTTTATAAAAATTGTTTATAATATTTTTTAAATATTGTTAAATAACGTTAAATGAAATTTTAAACCTTAGGCAACATTTTGATTACAAGAGAAGGTAATATAATCAAAAAATAATTTTATTCTAGGATTCTATTTCATGTTTTGCAAATTGTTTATAAAAATTGTTTATAACATTCTTAAATATTGTAAAAAAGTTTAAATTATGTTATTAACATTTATTATTCATTTTTACTGCAAAAAGAAATGAGAATTGATAAAAATAAAAATTTGTTTTCCAATTTGGCCCACAGATTTTAAATTGTTTATAATATATATATAATATAATATAATATAATATAATATAATATAATATAATATAATATAATATAATATAATATAATATAATATAATATAATATAATATAATATAATATAATATAATATAATATAATATAATATAATATAATATAATATATAATATAAATAAAATAAACCATAAGTAATTAAAAAAAGAAATCTATCTTGAATCTAATTTTCATCACGAAAATTTTTAATTGAACGTGAATTAAATGTGCTGCAAAATTTTGTAATGAACAAAAATCATTCCAAATGAAAAGATTAATAAATTATTAATTTATAAATAATTAAAAGATAAATATAAAAATCTGTATTAAAAAAAAGACTTTGGGAGGATTAAATTTATGAAAATTAATTTCACGAGATAAGATATCATTATCAAAACTTTTTAAAATAAGAAAGGAGTGTTTAAACTTCATATTTGTCAATTTTGCAAATCTATGGGTATTTTAGTTTTTAAAAAATATAAATTTACATTACCTAAAGTAATATAATACGTTTTTTTAATTTATCCAATATACTGTATGAATTTACTTTGCTTAAAAATTATATTGAAATTTTTGAATTTATTCGACGCCTTCCGTTCATATAATGCTTATAGAAAAACAAATGCAAGATTATTCTTATTCAGTTTTTAGTGCAAGACAATTCTTAGGGGATGGTGGTCCCATACCGACCCCCTTATGTTTCTTAAAGATGGTACCACTAAAAAAATCGTCAGTACCATCAATCAAACACTTTCACAACACCAAGAACTGGGCCACAGGTTTTATCAATGCGTTTGATTTCATTTTGGAGATTCAAGCAATATTATATTTTAGCATTGGTTAAATTAATTTTTGACCTATACGGAATTGGAGCTAACAGTGACATTTTGTGAACATTTTGTGAAAATAGTGGGGGTGGTCCCAACCCGACCCCCATATTTTTACATTGTAATTGTTTATTCTCTTTATTCTTATTGTTCACATAAAGTAAGTATAGGTTTCGCATATTTACTTTTATTTTTTAGGAAGTTATAAAATATTTTACTATAGCAATCACAGCACTATTACTGAACTTTAATTCTCTTTTGGTTAAGTATTTTATTCATTATCAGTTGTAAAATGTTCTTGACATGGCGATATGAATTAAGAAACGATGTACTTTTCGACATCTTTGGAAGCAGTTAAGTACAGAAACGAAAAAAGATTTATAACAAATTTTTTTCTATATTTTACTAAAAATAGGGCGAAAATTAAAACACGCAAAACCATTGCTGCTATTATATTGAGAATTTAAACACTGTTTAACAATTTATATTTATAATCATTTCAAAAAAGATATTAAAATTTATTTAAATAAACCCAGGTGCGATTTTTTGGTCGGCTGATAGTTGGGCTAATTTTTACAAAGTCGGTCCAACTTCTCGTGCCAGAGGTTAGGTTAACCATACAGATGATAACGGTTCGCCGTCTAATGGCGACGATGGTTGGCCCGACAACTTATAAGGAAGTTAGCCCAACTTAAAATGAATATGTTGTGCCAACTATACATTTCAATGGTTGGTCCAAAGACTGACGCATAAGTTGGCACAACTTTAAATGCGTAAGTTGGGTCAACCACAATTTTCAAAGTTTGGCCAACTTCAACAGCCAAAGGTAAAAAATTATTAAAAAACTTAATTATTTAAACAATTAACACGTTATTATTAGCGGGAACATCAGATATAACCTTTATCTATTATTATTAAACACAATATCATACATACATTTTCGAAAATATCCAACGCTCTCTGGGATCGAACCCCTAACCTAACGCACCGAAGACTTATACACTGACCACTACACTACGCTCACATAGGAGTCCATACCGTTAAATGTATATAAAAGCTGCAACAGTCGGGCCAACCGTGGCCCAGAGTTCGGCCGACCAAGAAAAATCAAGTCAATAAAACTGCGTTTCACAAAGTTTTGCCAACCGTCGGGCCAACCGTGGCCCAGAGTTCGGCTGACCAAGAAAGTTTAAGTCAATTAAACTGCATTTGACAAAGTTTTGTCAACCGTTTAGTCAACTGTGGCCCAGAGTTCGGCCGACCAAAATAATGTAAGTCGATTAAACTGCGTTTCACGAAGTTTTGCCAACCGTCGGGCCAACCATGGCCCAGAGTTCAGCCAAACAAGAAAAATCAAGACAATTAAACTGCGTTTCACAAAGTTTTGCCAACCGTCGGGCCAACCGTGGCCCAGAGTTCGGCCGACCAAGAACGTTTAAGTCAATGAAACTGCGTTTCTACAGTTTTGTCAACCGTGGCCCAGAGTTCGGCCAACCGAAACTGAAAGTCTTTTGAACTACGTTTGGATGAGTTGTGCCAACCTTTGTCGCCAAAGTTGGCCCGACGGTTGGTTACACTCTGCATGTAATGGTTGGCTTGCAAAGTCGGGCCAACTGTGGGCACTAGTACTTGCCAAAGTTGGGCAAACTCTGCCAACCAAAACTTCGCTTGCCAAAGTTAGGCAATCTCTGGCAACTAAAGCTTCGCTTGCCAAAGTTAGGCCAACCTTAGTTCAACCTTCAAACTCTGGCGGCCAACCCAAATTCGCACCTGGGAAGTGATAATATTAATTCAAGTTTAACTATGTCAACCTAACTTATAAACATAAATAATTTCAGAATAAAGTTACTAATGATTCATTTATTTACTTTTTTGTTCAGAAAAAGGGTCCAGAAATACCCAAGAAGCACGCTGTAACGCCTGAGTGTCATGGCTATATTTATTTCACGGAGAGAAGGGCGTAGTCAGATTAACTCATTGAGCAGTTAAATGTACTAAACAGAATAGTCGATTTTGGACTGACTAAACTGGTAGTAGGATGTACTAAACAGATGTCTAGTCATTGCAACTACTCAGGAAAAAGTTAATCCAACAGCACAGAAAGTCAAATGGACTTAACTGCCCAGGTGCGAATTTAGGTTGGCCGCCAGAGTTTGAAGCTTGGCCCACGGTTGGCCTAACTTTGGCAAGCGAAGTTTTGGTTGCCAGTGTTTGCCTAACTTTGGCAAGTACTAGTGCCCACAGTTGGCCCGACTTTGAAAGCCAACCATTACATACAGAGTATAACCAACCGTCGGGCCAACTTTGGCGACAAAGGTCGGCACAACTATGGGGAACGTATCTCATATGACTTACAAATTTAGGTTGGCCAAACTCTGGGCCACGGTTGGCCCAATGGTTGCAGCTTTAATATACATTTAACGGTATGGACTCCCATGTGAGCGTAGCGTAGTGGTCAGTGTATAAGTCTTCGGGGCGTTAGGTTAGGGGTTCGATCCCAGCGAGCGGTAGATATTCTAGAAAATGTATGTATGACATTGTGTTTAACCCATTAAGTCCCAAATGTCCGTATTTCTTTGTACAAGTTTGAGCTTTCCGTTCTACGAGTTACGAATTTGGAAAAAATCGGGACATAGGTTTTCTTTTACATTTGAGTGTCCTCTTTTAGAATCTGAAAGAAAATTTAAATTTAATCATAAAAAGTTGTAATTGTTTAAACAAAAAAAAGCAGTTTTTTAAAGTGTTTTTTGTCATTAAAATTAGATTATTTACTCGAACTCGGTTGGGAAAAATCCGGGACAAGAAAATATCGCGTCCAAAATGTTGGGACTATCAAATAGGCATAATGTCGAAATTTTTTTTTCTAATTTCAAAATGGCGCCTCAAAAATGGCCGCCAAAATATTGAAATTTTGAAAAATAATGTTAAAAAATATTCACATTTTTTTTCAACTTTTATGCTTTATTTTAATAAAAAAATGTTGTTTCAACAAAAAATATTGTTATCTGATATTATTTAACAATAATTTAAACATTTTTTATAAACAATTTAAAATCTGTGGGCCAAAATGGTAAACAAATTTTTATTTTTTTCAATTCTCATTTCTTTTTGCAATAAAAATGAATAATAAAAGTTAATAACTGAATTTAAACTTTTTTACAATGTGTAAAAATGTTATAAACAATTTTTATAAACAATTTGCAAAACATGAAATAGAATCCTAGAAAAAAATTATTTTTTGATTATATTACCTTCTCTTGTAATCAAAATGTTGCTATAAGTTAAAACTTTCATTTAACATTATTTAACAATATTTAAAAATGTTATAAACCATTTTTATAAACAATTGTTATAAAAAAATATTTTCAGAGTGGAAAATAACTTCTTTTCTATCCCACTAGCTTTCTTTTGTTATTAAACAGGAAACTAAAGTATCTAATGCATATAAAAAAAGTGCAATATATAATAAAAAAATGCGTTTTTTCTATTATGGTAATTCATATTTAACTAATTATTTATAAGAATTGTTTATAACATTTATATACATTGTTCATAAATTTTTTATATGCATTAGATACTTTAGTTTCCTGTTTAATAACAAAAGAAAGCTAGTGGGATAGAAAAGAAGTTATTTTCCACTCTGAAAATATTTTTTATAACAATTGTTTATAAAAATGGTTTATAACATTTTTAAATATTGTTAAATAATGTTAAATGAAAGTTTTAACTTATAGCAACATTTTGATTACAAGAGAAGGTAATATAATCAAAAAATAATTTTTTTCTAGGATTCTATTTCATGTTTTGCAAATTGTTTATAAAAATTGTTTATAACATTTTTACACATTGTAAAAAAGTTTAAATTCAGTTATTAACTTTTATTATTCATTTTTATTGCAAAAAGAAATGAGAATTGAAAAAAATAAAAATTTGTTTACCATTTTGGCCCACAGATTTTAAATTGTTTATAAAAAATGTTTAAATTATTGTTAAATAATATCAGATAACAATATTTTTTGTTGAAACAACATTTTTTTATTAAAATAAAGCATAAAAGTTGAAAAAAATGTGAATATTTTTTAACATTATTTTTCAAAATTTCAATATTTTGGCGGCCATTTTTGAGGCGCCATTTTGAAATTAGAAAAAAAAAATTTCGGCATTATGCCTATTTGATAGTCCCAACATTTTGGACGCGATATTTTCTTGTCCCGGATTTTTCCCAACCGAATTCGAGTAAATAATTTAATTTTAATGACAAAAAACACTTTAAAAAACTGATTTTTTTTTGTTTAAACAATTACAACTTTTTATGATTAAATTTAAATTGAAATTTTCTTTCAGATTCTAAAAGAGGACACTCAAATCTAAAAGAAAACCTATGTCCCGATTTTTTCCAAATTCGTAACTCGTAGAACGGAAAGCTCAAACTTGTACAAAGAAATACGGACATTTGGGACTAAATGGGTTAATAATAATAGGTAAAGGTTATATCTGATGTTCCTGCTAATAATAACGTGTTAATTGTTTAAATAATTTAGTTTTTTAATAATTTTTTACCTTTGGCTGTTAAAGTTTGCCAAACTTACGCATTTAAAGTTGGTCCATTTTTGGCGTCAGTCTTTGGACCAACCATTGAAATGTATAGTTGGCACAACATATTCATTTTAAGTTGGGCCAACTTCCTTATAACTTGTCGGGCCAACCATCGTCGCCATTAGACGGCCAACCGTTATCATCTGTATGGTTGGCCCAACCTCTGGCACGAGAAGTTGGTAAAATGTAAAAGCAGTGAAATATTGTTTTCTACATTTAATTTTGCAATAAATTAGTAGTAGAAAGTCATCGTGAAATTTTTTAATTTTAACAGAAAACAAAAACATAATTATCACAAAAGTTTTGAGTAGTTAATTCGCATATTTTTAAGAGGACATCTATTCCACTTGCGGAACTACCTATTGGTTTTACTTCGCAAGTGGACGTCCTCTCTCTGAGTCCTCCCTGTCCGTTGAGTTAAACAATTTTTTTTTCCATTAACCACCAGGGGGGAGTTGCGAGACCGCCCGTTCTTTGTTGATCCGGAAGACTTCCTGTCTTTCTTTTGCCAACAAATTTGTTGGCGGTGTACTCGCAAGAACCAGAGCAGCGCAACCAGACACCGTCCTATAGGCTGAGATTACTCTCCGTGAACTCCCTGTTTGTACAGAAAGTAACCTATCCAAGATGCTGTGGGTCGTAAGGGCGTCGGCCCATGCAGGGGCAGCGTAAAGCTGTTTTGCTAGACCCACAGTCGCCACTAAGCGCCGCTTTTTTTCCCTGGGACCACCAATGTTGGGCATTAACCTAGATAGGTTACCCATACATTCAGTGGCCTTGAGCGCTGTGATATCCACATGTTGGGCAAAATTTAATCTTTGGTCCAACGTCGCTCCCAGGTACTGAAGCTTTTTTCCCCATGAAACTTCAGTTCCACCTATTTTCACCTTAGGGGCTTCAAAAGCTCTCCAGACTGTAACGAGCAAAGCCTCGGTCTTCTCTAGGGCCATTTGTAGCCCATGACGATATAACCAACGCTCTACTCGCCACAGACTTTCATTGAGCTTTATCTGAAGAAATTTGGTTTCCCGTGCTCTACACACCAGAAGTACGTCATCTGCGAAGACTTTCAGGGTAGTGTCTTCAGGCAGTTCCATTCTCAGGAGTTCGTCGTACATGACGTTCCATATGAATGGACCCACCTTCGACCCCTGTGGTGCCCCGCAGGTCATTTCTTCTTTGAGATAGCACACATTGCTTTCGTACACGACCCATTTGTCGCTAAGATAGTTGTCCATCATTCGCAACAGATAAGTCGGCACTCCTTTTTGTCTTAACGACTCAATGCAGATGTCCCATCTCGCAGAATTAAACGCATTCCGTATGTCGATGGAAACAAGAGCACAGAAACCCTTCTTTTTCCCCTGATTGACTTCCTTTGCCAGGTTTACAACAGAGAGTATTGCATCAACTATTGACCGGCCTTTGCGGAAGCCAAACTGGTTCTCCGATAGGCTATTTTCGCCTACCAGGATTCCCTGAAGTCTTTCTAGAACCATAGCCTCTAGAAGTTTTCCCATCGTATCCAACAGACAAATTGTCTGAACGATGAGACTTCATCCAGAGGCTTATCGCCTTTCCTAAGGAGGACCAACTTCTGCACTTTCCAGTCGCTGAAGAACTCTCCAGCTTTTAAACATGCATTAAAGACGTTGAGAAGCAACTCCGGGTACACTGCGATCACCTCTTTTAGGATCTCGATCGGTATTCCATCATTGCCTGGCGCTTTGCCGTTCTTCAACGTCCTTGCCGCCTTTATTAGTTCTTTCAGCTTGAAGAGCTCCTCCATCTGTACTACGCAAGTATAATCCTCCTTGGGGCTCGGTTCCACATAGAGAAATAGCGCTTTTATGATCTTTTGGAACCATATCGGATTGCTAGGCCGGGGGTTTGTTGCCTTGAAACTAATTTCTTAGTAACAATTTTAAACGCCAAACCCCATGGATCGGTCTCGGTCGTTCCGATTAGGTCCTTCCAGCACTTTCGTTGGCTACTACTGATTTTATTATTATATTTATTAATACTTGCATTAAATAAGTATCATATAATTATTTTCAAAAACAGTAAAAAAAAATTTTTGTTATTTTGTTATTCTGTATAAATTACGGACAGTCAAGAGTTGGCGCCTTGTCGCTTTTCCCTTTAAAAGCGTTTCGTTCAATTTCTAACCTCAAAATATTGCTGTGACATCGAGAAAATACTGCGGCTATATTGAGGCGAAATATTGCTGTGATATTGAGGTAATATTGCAGCAATATTCCGCCTCAATATCGCCGCAGTATCTTCTCGATGTCACAGCAATATCCCCTGAACATCGCAGGAATGATACAGGGATATTAAAAAAAGCGGACCTTATGATACTTCCTTAATATCACAGGAATATCCCCGATAGATATCGCCATGACACTCAGGTGATACAGCGTGCTACTTGGGTGTATTTAAATTGAGTCAAAATAATTTAACAGTTTATTGCAGACTGTTGAATTTTATTTTAATTACTATCAGATTTTGATATCTTAATTTTTCTTGAGATTTCCCCCTTAAAGAATGGGGGTCGGTTTCAGACCATGGGGGGGGGTCGGTTTTGGACCACCAATTTTGCGAAAGTTAGAAACGTAAATTTTCGCTTTTTCTTTAGATCTTTCATTAATGACAACCAGAAACCTCGGCAACCGCCAGAAAACATTGGAAAATAGTTCTTTTACTCAAAAAATTTTTAACGAAAATAAAGATACACATTTTTGGCACATTTTTAGCCTTTGCACTTTAAGGGGTCGGTATGGGACCACCCTCTCCTATTTATGTTTCCGTGCAATAAAATGCTTATTTGAAATTCTATACTAAAAAGTGCAATCTGAAATTAGCTTGCACTATAAGTTTCATAAAATTTTCAATTCAATATAATTTATAATTACAATTGCTTAAAACATATTTCTTAATACGTAATAGAGAATACATGTTTAAAGTTTCCAATAACAATAGATACGCACTGAAATTCTCAGATATTTAATTCTAATTTAATATTAAAAAGATGATTTCGGGTTACATTTATTGTTCTGTCAGTGGCAATTGTTTTGCACACAATTTTTAATAAGACTTTTCTTGCACGGAAAATCGAATAAGAATTGTATTGCACTAAAAACTGAACAGGAATGATCTTGCATTTGTTTCTCTATAAGCATCATATGAAAGGGAGGCGTCAAAATGCATTTTTTGAAAGGATTAAATTCAAATCATTTTAAATAATTAAAGTAAATATTTAAAAAAATTATTTTGTTCCTTAAAAAAGAAGTTTAATTTTTGTTTCAAAACTTGCTGCATACCTTGAATGTATGAAGCAATGTTAAAATTGTTCCATAACGCTCTGTTTTTTTTAATTGAAACAAGTTGTTCATTTCATGACCATTTAGCTTCCTCAATATATATTATTATATATAATTTTAAAAGTTAAATAATTATAATAGTTTATTAAATATAATTAATAAACCGGGTAAAGTACCCTGAATAAATATTAATTATTCAATTTTTTATTATAGAATAATTATTTTTAAAAGTTATGATAAAATGTCAAAAAATACAAAATTTTAATTTTTTGTGAAAAATTAAAATATTTATTAATTCTATAAATTTTGATAAAATATATACTTTATATACATGAATCGATTCGTTTTTATGTCAGGAATGCAATTTTGACAAGAATTATTAAAAATTTTAATATAGAAAAAAGTTATTTCAAAAAACCAAAAAATTAATTTTTTCAAAAATTAAGAAAATGTTGAAAACAAATTTTTTTAAATATATTTTTGAAAATCCTTCTGTTTGATTCTTGGTATTTATGACCGTAATACATCTACAAAATCTTATCAAAATCCATCAAGATGTGTAAGAGAAAATTTGTCCACAAGAATCGGTGACATACACACACACACACACATACACCCACACACACACACACACATACACACACATACATACACACATACATCCGGACATTTGTTCCTCTTGACGAATTATAAATACTACACTTGAAAATTTGTAAAAATAATTGATTTTAAAAAATTCGGAAATCGACATCACTATAAGGCTTCCTTTATGAGGAAGCAAAAGCTACCTTAAATTTACAAAATGAAAGTTTAAAGTAAAAAAATTGAAAACCACATTGTTTTTCAAAATAGAACAATAAATTTATGTACTTCTCTTTCAACAACTGGAAAGCAATGTCAAAATTGCATCATTAGGGTAGAGTGGGGTAACAAGGCCACATTTTTACTGTTGATGCTGTAAAATCTGTATTTAAAATTTTTTTCTCAAATTTTCAATTGTTATTGAAAGTTTAGTTATTAAGTATATTAAAAGATGTATATTTAGTAAGTATATGTATATTTAGTTATTAACCTTGAAAATTCTTGACGGAAATATTTTTTATCTCATGAAAGGAGTAAGTTATAAGAGTTTTACGAAAGCACTGTAAGTGGCTTTTTTGCACCACCTGGTGGGGTGAAAAAGCCACCCTACGATTTTAGCAAAACATGTTATCAATTTAGATATTTTTATACTTTTTCTTTATTTAGATGACAAATAGTCTTCTTTAAAAAATATTTTAATAATTATGAAAGAGATTTTAGCAAGCAAAATTGAAAATTATATTAAGTTTACCTGTTTTCGATTTGCACTGACAATTTTTCGTACCTTTTCAGAAGTTCTTTTTAAGTTTCACCGCAGATAACATATTTTGTTGCAACCGTTTATTCATTGTTTATGTTTTTAATGCACTTTGAACTACTTTTTCGTCGTGTTTAATTAATTTAATTAAATGAATACGACAAGTTTTGTAAAATAAGAAGGTTAGTTTAAATAGAAAACAAGTGAATTTCACAAAATATTCAATGGATTTTTTTTCCTGGCTTTTTTACACCCAAGACCAGTTATTAAAAAAGAAAAAATAAATTTTTAATTCAGTTCAATTTCTAAAAATTAACATTGTATACGTTTTCGGTATACTTTTCTCCTCATGTACAAACATTTACTTTTATTATTCGTTCACTTAATCAGATTGTAATATGTTTGAAAAATTCACCAAATTGTTTTCAAAAAAGCAACAAAAAATTTAAATTACAATAAAAATAATATTAATCTAGGTACAACATTCAAACTAGACTTAAAAGTTGCGTATTACCTAATAGTATTTATATTCTAAACAGCTGATAAATTGGCTTAATAGTTTTTAAATAAAACTCAAATGGCTTTTTTATACCATGGCTTTTTACCCCATTCTACCCTACTCTCTGTTTTTTTAAACTCAACAAACTACCCCTAATATGTAGAAATTCTGAGTTTATAATAAATAATAAAAAAAATTAAAAACATTGTTTTTCAAAACAGAACACGAAATTTATGTTTTTCGCTTAAAACAACTTTAAAATACCTTAATTTTTTTATTCTACATATTAGGGGTAGTAACTTCAATTTAAAAAACAGAGGGAGATGGAGCAATTTTGACATTGCTTTTGAGTTGTTGAAATCGAATTTTAACGGTAGTTTTTTCGATTCAAAAAACAAAGGGTGATTAAGCAATGTTGACATTGCTTTTGAAATGTTAAAAGAGAGGAACATAAATTAATTTTGTTGTTATGAAAAACAATATAGGTTTTTACCTTTAATATTATAAAGTTTAAATTTTAACATTTTAGGGGTAGTTTCTTCGATTAAAAAAACAAAGGGTGATTAAGCAATCTTGCCATTGATTTTCAGTTGTTGTAGCAGATGTAGATAAATTTATTGTTTTGTTTTGAAGAGAAATCTGATATTTAATATTTTTAAATTTAAGTTTTGAAGTTAAGGGAGGTTTTCTCGATTGAAAAAAGGGTGATGGAGCAATTCTGACTTCAGATTCGTTTTTAGCGGGCAAAAATACGATAAGACATGCATGTCTAGTTCAATAAACAGACCACTTTTTTGGGTGCCTATGTAAAATAATATATTACATATTTGAAGGGTGGCATGACAAAAGGGGTCAAGCAACAATTTTATCAAAATCGAGATTTTTTTATGAAAAAATCAAATAAATTAATTTACACATTTCTGTAAAAGGATTTTCTGTTTAATTGCGTTTTTAAATGAGTTTTAATAAAAATTATAATCATAAAATAGCCTAAAATTTTACTTGTAATGCAACTTTGCTGAAAAACAAAAGAAATGCATAGTCAATATTATTATCAGTAAGTCAATAAGGTTAAAAATATTATTTTCCCAAATTTGAAAATGCCACGTAGATGCGGGAAAAAAATTATTAATAAAAAAGATGAAAAAAATAAACGATGTGCAGGAGAAGCATTTACAAAAAGTATTTTTAAATATTTTTTTGAAAATAATTTGAATTTGAAAAATTTTGAACTGCTTGCTTATAAGCAATCACTTAATTCGTTATTTTTTCGAAAACAAACAAATTTTTAAAGAAAACTTTTTCACATTCGATTTATCTATTCAATATTAAGAAATTAATTTCTCAGTTTTTCTATAAATGGTATACTTTTTTAATAATTAATTTTAAAAGAAAATATGCGCAATTGACGTAACCTTAAAACAACACACACTTATTCATTTTTCTCGTTGATTTCTGTGTTTATCTCATCAAAATGTTTTTGCTATGGTAAAGCATTATAATATCTCGAAAAGGTTTTTTTTAATGACCTATAGAATTTTTAAATATGTTTTTTTCGCTTCCTGTAAAATCATGACATTGTTGCTTGGCCCCTTTTGTCATGCCACCCTTCATTTACTCATTGTACATACCAAGAAGACTAGAGACAGGAGAGCCAACTCGAGTATTTCCGATGGTCCCGATTTTAACGGACGACTGGGCGTACTACCCCGAGGCGCACTAGTCTTCTGCACATCCCAACACATGCATAACTGTGTGTATTTTATTTATACGTATTCCATCTGACAGCTGTAACAGCTGCAAGTTTGTTTTTGTTTGTTGGGATGTGCAGAAGACTAGTGCGCCTCAGGGTAGTACGCCCAGTCGTCCGTTAAAATCGAGACCACTGCTCTCTATGAACAAGCAGGCGAGTTGGCTCTCCTGTCTCTAGTCTTCATGAGTCAAAGTTTAAAAATTCAAAATGGCGGATCTAATATCACGGTCGACATTTGAACAAAAATTAATTTTTATAAATCTTAGTATCTAGGGGTTTTTGTGGTCGCTGATTACCAATCTGAAGTCAAAATTTTAAAATTCAAAATGGCGGAACCAATAAGGCGGTCGACGTTAAAGCGAAACATATAACGACAATACAGATTCGGTAGATTGCGTTGATTCCAAAAAAATATCCTAATTTCCAATTCTGCACGTTTACGTACGCAATTTTAATTGGAAATTAAAGAACAGCTGTGCACTAGTAACATCCATATCGATTTTTGTTGGAAGCTTTTGGAAGGATCAAAATAATCAACTAGAAAATTGGTGTTTTTAAAAATTACATCAAAATTTTGCTAATTAAGTAAGTGTCTAATCTACACGACGACTTAAAAGCTTAAATTTTTTATTGACTTATAATTTATAGTTATTTTAAACTTTTAAAAAAAGATATAATCTTATAAAATACGGTTATGGACAAATATCTAATATTTTTATTACATAGGAAAAACGTCAATTCATATTTTCAAACTTGATAATTTGTATGCGTAAGTGCTTAAAAGTATTTAATACTTTTAAAAAATATACTTTACATAATCAAGAATTGATGTTAAAAAGAATTTTTTATTTTAAAGACTATTGTAAAAATAGACTTTTAACCGAACGCCGGACCATTGTGTTTTGACATGAAAAACTAAAGAATATGGTCTCAAAAGAACAAAATATCGCGTCCTCGTACTCTCAGCTACAAGATATCATGATTACTTTTTTTAAAATTCAATATGGCGGATATAAAAAAGGTCATTTTTCTAAAATACAAAAGGCCGGGAAAAAATTTTCTGACAATTTTTTAAAAAGTGGTTAGATTTGCTTGAAATGGTAACTCGGGGGTTTCTGAGGTCGCTGATTACGAATCTGTTGTTACTTTTTTAAAATTCAAAATGGTGGATTAAATATGGCGGACATATTTTTTGAAAAGTGATTGGATTTTCTTGACTAATCTGATGTCGCGTTTTTAAAATTTATAATGGTGAATCCAATATGGTGGACATTTTTTAAAAAAGTAATTGCATTTGCTTGAAAATGGTCATTCGAGTGTTTTTGAGGATTCTAGATTACGAATCTGACTCCAGATCAATATTATGTTTATCCTCTACGTCCGTTAGCCGTCAACAAAATTTAATTGGCGTTATGCAGCTTTTATCAGAAGGATGCCAACGTACAACAAGCTACTATTTTTTAATTTTATATCCATGGTCTATTTATTTTCTTCTCCATCAATCTCTTTACTACTACGAAACCGTCTCTGTCTTTTTGCTCTCGACATTATGCAAATAATTAATTACAAGTATTTCTGGGAATAATAATCTTCTCGATTAGTAAAAAACAATTACCTATTAATATCTAGATGTTTTATGCCGCCTTAGTGAACCCACCATTATGAATTTTGAAAAATTGACATCAGATTCGTAATCAGCGACCCAAAAAACCTCCATGTAACTATTTCCAAGCAAATCCAATTATTTTTTTAACCCATTAACGCCCAGACGGACGAAAAATTTCAATCGACTTTGAGGATCTGGTTTATTACAACAATGGGTACAAAAAAATTGACACAATATTTTTAACGTAAAATTTACTCCTCTTTCAGATTCTGATGTTAAAATTTGTTTGCAACAATATGTTTAAAAGTTATAAACAATTTAAAAAAAATACGATTTTTCGAGAAAAAAATTTCTTTTCATCCATATTTTCACCAGAACAATGCAAATGGAAGCTCTCAAAACATCAAAATATCGCGTCCATGGACACTCAGCTACAAAACCCTGAAGAAGCCAATTTTTTTTTAAATGGCGGACGACAATATGGCGACAAATACTAAAAAAATGGCTCCCATATAAAACATATTGCTCCAACTTTTTTGAGTCACCGAAATCAACTGAAACTCGTTACTCGGGGGTTTTTCGGGTCACTGATTACGAATATAATGTTAATTTTCCAAAATTCAAAATGGCGGCTCCAATATGGCGGACAACTTTTTTAAAAATGACTCTATATTGCTTGAAATTTGTTACTTGGGGGTTTTTGGGGTCACTGATTACGAATATGATGTTATTTTTAAAAAATTCAATATGGCGGACAACTTTTTTAAAAGTGACTCTATATTGCTTGAAGTTTGTTACTCGGGGGTTTTTGAGGTAACTGATTACGAATATGATGTTATTTTTCTAAAATTCAAAATGGCGGCTCCAATATGGCGGACAACTTTTTTAAAAATGACTCTATATGGCTTGAAATTTGATACTCAGGGGTTTTTGGGGTCACTGATTACAAATATGATGTTATTTTTCAAAAATTCAAAATGGCGGATCCAATATGGCGGATTTTATTTTTTTGCATTTTTTAAAAAGTAAAAAATAAACAAAAAATATAAAAAACCAAAAAATATAGGTATATAAAGCAAAAAAAGAAAAGAGTCTTATATGTCTACCTCCAGGCAGTAAGAGTCGGGCAACGGCGAATTATTCGCCAGCAAACGGACAATAACATTTTAAGCAATGTGGAGTCACTTTTACAAAATTCGTCCGCCACATTAAATCCGCCATTTTGAATTTTGGAAAAATAATATAATATTCACAATCAGTGACTCCAAAACCCCCGAGTAACAAATTCCAAGCAATCTGTAAAAGGAGTAAATTTTACATTAAAAATATTAGGTGTCAATTTTTTTGTATCCATCGTTGAAATAAACCAGGTCCGCAAAGTCCATTGAAATTTTTCGTCCGTCTGGGCGTTAATGTGTTAAATTTTATCGAAAAATAAATAATATTTTTTTGAAATGTTGAAAAAACATTTCTATTTGCCCTTAGGAATGTGTTCACTAAAAAACAGAAATAAAAATATTGTTTTTTATAAAAGCTACTGCAAAATTAATTTTTTTCAACTTTTTAAACACAATTTTATTGTTCCTAAATAAATAAACCGATTTTATTACTTCTGCATAATTACCAAATTTTTAATAATTTTTGTCAAAATTGCATTCCTGACATAAAAACGAATCGATTCATGTATATAAAGTATATATTTTATCAAAATTTATAGAATTAATAAATATTTTAATTTTTCACAAAAATTTAAAATTTTGTATTTTTTGACATTTTATCATAACACTTTAAAATAATTATTCTATAATACAAAAATTTAATAATTAATATTTATTCAGGGTACTTTACCCGGTTTACTAATTATATTTAATAAACTATTATAATTATTTAACTTTTAAAATTATATATAATAATATATATTGAGGAAGCTAAATGGTCATGAAATGAACAACTTGTTTATTATAGAATAATTATTTTAAAGTGTTATGATAAAATGTCAAAAAATACAAAATTTTAATTTTTTGTGAAAAATTAAAATATTTATTAATTCTATAAATTTTGATAAAATATATACTTTATATACATGAATCGATTCGTTTTTATGTCAGGAATGCAATTTTGACAAGAATTAATAAAAATTTTAATATAGAAAAATGTTATTTCAAAAAACAAAAAAATTAATTTTTTCAAAAATTAAAAAAATGTTGAAAATTTTTTTTTATATATATTTTTGAAAATCCTTCTGTCTGATTCTTGGTATTCATGACCGTAATACACCTACAAAATCTTATCAAAATCCATCAAGATGTGCAAGAGAAAATTTGTCCACAAGAATCGGTGACATACACACACACACGAACACACACACATACACACATACATACATCCGGACATTTGTTCTTCTCGACGAATTATATATACTACACTTGAAAATTTGTAAAAATAATTGATTCTAAAAAATTCGGAAATCGACATCACTGTAAGGCTTCCTTTATGAGGAAGCAAAATGAAATGATTTTTATGAAAAGTTTAAATTAAAAAAAAATTTATTGAGATTAATTCAATAAATTCTAATGCAACGTAAAGTTAATATATACCAATTTTTCTTTTGAGGATTTTTTAAATTCTATCAATTCATTTTGAGATATTATTATGATAAATATATCTAGCAATATTAAAAAAAAATTTGTTGATACGTCTTAAAGTTATCGTGTTCACTAAATCGAGATCCACATACACACACACACACAAAATTACATATATCCGGACAAATGTTTAGGGACTTTAATAATATAGTCCTATATGGAGAAAATTTGTTTCAAGGATTTTTAAAAACTTTGTAAATTAAAAGTCACAAAGCTTTCTCCACGAGGAAGAACTAATAAATTTACTTTATTTGAAAAAAATTATTTAATCTTTAACACTAACAAAACTGTTTTTACATATTTTAAGTGACCTGTTATGTCTAACCTTATTATTATATTCTCTATTTTTTCTCGATTTAACTTTAATTTAGAAAAATTAAAGTTGGGACGAGGTTGGATAAATGATAAGAATAAATTTATTTGAACACAGTATATTTAAAAGATCAAAATTATGGAAAGATGAAATGAGCACTAGCTTTCTAAAAACGAGTCTTAAGTGGTTTTTCTGTTTACCTTAGAAAAGCAAGTTTTTGGTCCTGGCTGGCGCCGATGGGAAACAATACCAATTGTGCGTTAATCGGTTACTAAATGGTACAGGTGGAAGATTTACGACACTCGTAAATCAGGCAGTTGAATGGTTTTCTTTTAGCTTTTGTCGTCACTCGAACAATCTTTCAAACACCAAATTTGACTTCAAGATTCACTGAATTTAGAAATTTACGTAAGATCAGGACAACTACTATACTGGGGTTGCGAGCACTATCACGAAGAGAACCACTTGTTATGATGAAAAAATTAAGACTGAAGATTGTTTGATAGAGTGGCTCTTTTTATATCCAAATTTCCCTGTGTATTTTAAGCATTGATACCTTTTGCCATGCATTTGGAGCATCGATACCTTTTGCCATGTATTTGAAGCAACGATACCTTTTGCCATGCATTTGAGAAACCATTGTTAGAGAAACACTTGCGTTGACTCAGCTTTTAGATCGCACGTGTTCACATCGTCTTAGTCATATGTTTTTACAATCTAATATTATAGTTTTTATGTTGTTGTTAATTATTTATAGTTATTACAATTTGTTATTAACATTTTGTTATTAATTGTTATTACAATTTGTTATTAATATTTTGTTATTAACTTGTTATTATTGTTTTACATTATTATAACTTGTTGTTAATTATTCGTTTTTAAACATTATTATTGTTTAAATCTAATTATTATTTTATTATTCTTATTATTACTATTTTAATTAATTAATAATTATTTATAATTGTTAATAATATGTTAATAACAATTATTTATTGTTATTCCCATTATTATTATTATAATTATTTATATTATTATTAATATTGAAAAATACGTTACGATGACGTAACACCTCCCCCTTCAGAAATTTGGAAATTGAAAAAATGAAATTGAACAATTTCCAAATTCTAATTTTTACATTTTGAGTTAAAAATTTACAATTGTATTAAAGTTAAGCGTAAAACATACACATTTTTTTTATTTAGTTTATATTTTTTTTTATTATTTTTTTTGTTTATTATTATTATTATTATTTTTTTTTGTTTTTGTTTTGTTTTTTTTTGTTTTTCACACACACACAATAGATATATAACTAAATGTTTAGAAGATAGCATGCACATATTTTATTTGTTTATTTATTTATTTTATAGCGAGAGAAAAAGAATTTGTCTTAATCTTTATAATTTTTATTATTTTTTTTGTAATTTAGGCAATTTTTTGCTACATGATATCTTCCGTAACACCTTTTACAAGAACTGCTCCATTTAATTAATTGGATTTTATCACTCCAAGTATCTATTGCTTCTTTTTTTTCATTAAAATCGTATTTTTGTTTTAGTCTTATTAACATTATTTCCGCTAATTTTCTTTTTGTTTCTTTTTTATTTTGTAATTTTTCAATGTTAATTTCGATGTGATTTTTATCTTGTTCAATAGACAAAGTTGCAATATTTGCAGAAATCTTCGCGTCTGGTATTGTGTATATGGGGTAAGAAAATGAGAATTGAACAGCAAGATTTTCTAAAGTTGTAATCGGATTCATTTTATCTAGAAGAATAAAAATAACTTATTGTTATTATTTTTTTTATTATTATTATTTTTGTTTATTAATAATAAAAAAAATAAAATTTAATCGTATTCGTAAATAATTGTGTCAGAGTCAGAGTCGTAATTTGTTGGTTTATCAGAATACCTAGGGTCGTAATATAGTCGAACATCTTTAAATTCTTCAACTTTTTCTCTTTCTGTTTCTAAAATACTAAGCGTACATTCCATGCATTCGTTTGCTTTTTGCATACTATTGTACAAAATAATTTTACAATTGTAACACTCTATTGTTGCATCAACGTTTCTTACATATAAATGTTGCACTCTTTCTATATTGAAATTTACTTGTTCAGAATTATCTAAATCAAAAAAACAATTTTGACAAATTATTTTATCATGCGAAAATGCTATTGCACTATTATAAATCTTTTTTACACACGCATATCGTTTTAACAGTTCTTTAATTAAATATACTTTTTTTATATTATTTTCGCATTTAGAAGCTTCTAACGGTTGGTTGTCGGTCGGTAGCATCTTTTGAGAAAGAGAAAAAATTTTAGTTAATTTATTTGTATTGTTTAAAAATTTGTTCATGCTGTTTCTACTATCCACTGGATTATTTTTAAAATTTTCACATGCAACTAAAAGAAAATTGACTTGACTATGTTACTTCCTATTTTGTCTTTAAAAAGTGCCAGTTGGTCCGATTCTCATTATCATATCTTCCTTTGATACTCTAGTTTTGACAAATATTAAGGGTTATGCTAATGCGTATACTCTTCTAATGTTGTCTGTGGTCTGTCTGTGGTGGGGTTTTCTTTTGACAAAAAGGTACAGGGTGTATGATCAGGTGAATTTATGCATCAGTTCAGTTTCTTTTTGAGTTTGAAACAGAAAAGTTCGAAATGTCTTCGAGTAGTTTTGAAAATGTTATAGAAAATGTGGATTTGTTTCCTGATCCAATTGAGTTTTTTAATAAGGCTTTAGAGTCCGAAAATTGGAATATAAATTCGTGTAGTGTAAAGAGTGTTGAAGAAGATGTTGAAATGAGCAAAAAAACGGATAGTGGATGTTTAACAGAATTTGATAGTATATTAGAAAAAGAAGATGTAGTGATTTCAAATGAAGAAGAACTAAATGATATTTTAAGTGAAAAAGATGATGCATCTTTGCAATGTACAGAGAAAGATTATGGACTTACAATTTCGAGTGAGCAAAGTGATGGTGTACCTTTGGAACCAGTTTTTGTGCAAAATATTTGGGAGAAAAGAAGATGTAAAGAGAATTTTTTTATAAAATTTGAAAAAATACTAATTAGTGGACCTAACTGGTGGAGTACTTTTCCAATTAATCAACAAAATGAACTAAGGAAAACTGTTGTTGATTTAATAAAAGTGGATAATTTAAAAGGGATTTATCACATGGATAATACCTTTTTTATAGTAAAAAGACGTTGCCTTGAAGTTCTAAGTAAAAAAAAAAATTTTTTAATTGTTGTATATTACGTATTTATGAACATATATGTATATATATAAAAATATGCATTTCGTTTTTAGGTGGACAGACATTTGGTTAGGTTTGAAACACACACCAAAATAAGTTTAGCACAACATTCTTGTGGTGTAAAATTTTGTTCTTGGTGAGTTCTGTATATTGTAGTATGTTGTTTTTTTATTAAGAAATAAGTTTTTAGTCCTATTAAAAGAATTATTAAAGTTAATAACGATAGTAAAATATAATTTAAAAACAATTGATATTTTGTTATTGATAATATGTAATTTTTATTAGATTCTTGGATTTGTGTTATTAATATTAATTTTTCTTCCATTTCAGATGCTGGGATAGATTTGTTTTTTGTATACTGTATTAATTTTTTAAATATTGAAGTTGGATTGTCAATTAATTTAAATAGTGTAGGATAATTTTCTTTTAAAAAAAATTCATTTTTTAATGTTGGTATGTAAGAAGAAGTGTGTTGAGTATTTTTAGTTATGTTAGGAAAAATATAATTTTTTGTTTCAATGATACATTCAGGTTCTATATGTAAAATACCATTATTTTTAATAATTTTTTGAACTGTTCTTTTGTTAGGGCAATGAATATTTATGTTACTAGGGTAAAAATTTGAATAAAGCCATGCTTGAGAATTTTCTAGAATAGTCCAATCAGTATTTTTGTCTAATTGTAAATATAATGTGCAAGTGTGTGCTTGTTTGTTAAAAAATAAAGCAATTTCACATATGAAATTTTTTATTGTTAATTTAATATCAGGCGTGTTAAGGCAAAGTTTTCCACTTGTTGTGTTATGACATAAAGAAAAGTTATTTATATGAAAATAGGTTTGATTGTTTATATTGATAGCAATATATTGTGTTTTATATTTTATGTATGTAGATATACTAGAGTTTGTATTAAATTTATAAAATGAAGGAATTGAATGTAATTTGTATACATTATATTGCTGTTTTGAAATAATAGGTATTGTAAATGAGAAATATAATTTGTTTTTGAAAATAAATTGTGTAATTATTGAATTTTTAAGCAAATCTGATAATGTAATGTTATTTTGAATGCAATTTTTCAGATTTTCTTGTGGTATAGATTTTAGTAATGTAGGATGCTATTGGTTATTGTTAGAATATGTTATAATGTTTATTAGAGTTTGTGTATAGTAAATATATTCGTATATAGGTTTTCTTAATTCTTTTATCCATAATTTTACGAATGATTGATAATTCTTTTTAAATTTACTTGGAAAATTGTAAAACAAACTGGTATAATTATTTATTGTTCCATTAATGCGAGTGATTTTAATCATATCATTAGAGAATTCCATCGGAAAAATGTCTATATCTTTTTGTATCCAAAATGACATTGGATCCAAATAGTTTGTTTTTTTTATAATTTCTTGAAAAAGTTGTTTATTTTCGTCTGTATTACTGATATTATCAAGAATGTTTTCAATTTCTATTAGAGTTTTTTGCAATTTAAATTCTTTACTTTTGATTTGTTCTGTTATATAGTCATTTGAACATCTATTTGTGCATTGTGTAGTTATTTCTTTAAACAAATTTGTTAATAATTTTCCAAATTTTAATATATCGTTTTTTATTTACATAACTTATTAGATGATTTTTGTTAGTTGGAAACATGATGTCTTTAACTGATTCAAAAATAATATTAGGTTCATTAGGTAGGAATATTTGTGTATATGAGTATGATGGTTTGAAAAATATGGTGCAAAATATAATAAAAGCAGTAAACCTTATCCATGTCATGCTGTTATTCTTGATTATCTATTAAAACAGAAAAAATAAGAGTGAAAAAATTTTAATTAATACTTCTTTCTTTGTAGAGAGGCATGCGAATGTAAGTAGTTTGATGTTAAATCGCTATAACAAAAAGAAAATAAATTTAGATTAATTTGGATTCATTAAAATCTTTTTTTCTAGGTTGTTTACTATTTCTGTGGAATAATTCAATTAATTTGTGTAAATATGGGTTGCCTGTTAATAAATATGTTGGTTTGTTAGGTTCTCTTAATACTTGAAGTTGTAAGTCAGTACATGTTTTAAATGTATGACCTTTGTTAAAACAATATCTACAGTAATTATTCCATTGTATTAATTTTGGCCGGGGGTCAGTTTGAGTGCTAATTTCGCGAGTTTTTTGGTTTTCTATTTCTACATTGATTGTTTCATCTATTAGATCGTGTGTATTTACGAAGTGTTTTAGAAGACCTAATGCAGCATATTGACCTGCTAGAACTTGAGTATATGCTTTTTTCTTTATTGATTTATTATTTATTGACATAAAAACAATGTACTGAGGTAGAAGGTTTTTTGGTTTTTCAATTAACATATAAACTTGTGGGGGTGGTAAATCATATTCAAAAACAAAATAGCGTAATAATTAAATAATATCATGTTGTCCCGGTAATGGTTTAAAGTCTTCCAGTTGCATTTCCATAAATCTGTTTTTTAGAGGTTCTTTTAGGCTGGAGAGTGTAAGTGTTGTTCTTCTTTGTTTTAAAATGTCAATAGGTTCTTGATACATGCTAAAATAAAAAAGTCAGGATGTAAGAAAAAATTTAATTTTATACGTAAGTTCGTCTAGGTGTAATTCTTTTTCTAAATGGAGTGAGTAGTCGTGAAAATAGATTTCTTTCTGAAGTTTGAGTTACTCTGTTTGAAAGTTTGATAATATTTTTTATGTGATTACTACATTCTTTACTGCTATGCATGATTGTTTTGCAATATTTGCAAGAATTTGACCATGCTACCAGTTTTTGACGTGAGTCTGTTTGAGATTCCTGATCTTTCGTTCTTACATTGTCTTGATTTGTATTAATTTCTTCGTCACACAAGTCATAGTTTCTGATTAAAGTTAAAAGTAAGTTAAATGCTGCTTTGTTTTCTGCTTTTTCTTTTGTTTTCGCTGTTTTTAATACTAAATGATCTAGGACTATTATTTAAGATACAAAATAAGGTTTAGTAGCATGATTGCAACTTTCGTAAGTGTAAATTTGTGGTGGATGAAGACCATATTTGATTGTAAAATCCATTAAAATAGTCATGTGATTTAGAGTGTGGAAAGAATGTTGTCTATTTCTATTGAATCTTGGGGCTTCATATGGTTCGTTGTAAAAATTTTCCATTTTCCTGTTGAAAGAAACAAATATGCGTTTTTTATAGTTTAGAATATGTATTTAAAGGTCTGAATTGACAATTTATGCATTTTTTGTAATCTTTGTTTATTTCATTTAGTTCAGGTTGTAAGGGGGCTTCATGTTTTATGTTTTTGTTAGTTATTTTTGAATTTTCTTTAACAAATGTGATTGCTAGTAGTTTTTCAAGAAAAATATTTTGTATCATACGTTTTTTTAGTGGAAGTGAAGTTAAATATTGGACTTGAGGTTTAATTATATTTGTTGAAAAATTAAAGTTTGTCCTGGATGTTGAAACTATATCTAGCGATTCTTGTTGCTTTTGAAATAATTTATGAAACACTTTTGAAGCTGCTTGTTTTTGTGCCATTTTTATATTTGTTGATAAATAACTTTCTTTTATTTCGTTTACTTTGCAGATAACAATGATGTCTGATTTTAAGGAAGATGTGTTAAACACTAATTTTGAATATTTAGGTTGTGGTAGGTTTAGTTTTTTACAAATTTCTTCTAATTCTTTTTCTACGTCTGTAATAGGTTGAACTTTAATTTTAGTTTTGTCAAGTCTAGGAAGTGTTTTTAAGTATAGTAATGCGCAATGTTCTTTTACTTCGTCTGGATTACGTCCAATAGCAGTAAATTTGAATTTTTCATGTATAATTGATATTTCAAAAATTATTTTATCGTCTTCGTCTTTTCTAATTTTATATTTGTAGTCAACTGGTGTCAATTTAAGGATTTTTGTTAGTTCTTCTACTTTCTCTGAAGGATTCATGCTTTTTAAATATGAAAATTGTTAGTATGGTTTATTTTTGATAATTCTTCCACCGGATATGCAGGTGCTGTAGAAGTAATGTTTCTGTTACCTTGTTTTGTTTCTATTTCTGCGTCTTCTTGAGGAGTAGGATTATCTGTTTTTGTTTTCGTGTATCCTTGTGTTCCTAAATGTAATAAAAGATTTGTTACTGAGTCCCAAATACATCCGATTAAATGAAATGACCATCCAAAAACGGTATAAAGTGTGTAACCATGAATAAATGTGTCTATGAGTAATTTTATTGCTCTGATTAATATTACTACTCCTATAAAACCTGCGCTGATAGTTCCAAAACTAGAAAAGGCTGTCCATACTTTATTTCAAGTTGATTCTGCGATTTTTTCCATTGTTTCTTCGTCTAACAAATGCATTAATGATATACCCTGATTTGTACTAGTTTGTCCTGTTATACTGCGAGCTAAACTGTTTAGAACCGTAGGTTTTTCTTCTGGGAACATTATATGTTTATGTAGTTTATTTAAATCTGATTGTGAGTAGATACCGCTTGTTGCTAAAGATGAAGGATTGATGTAATTCCATGTAGGACTTTTTAATGGTTTCATAATAGCAGGGGCTGCTGATTCTGCTGGATTAGGTATCATTTTGTACCAAGTTTCGCCTAAGAAATACATTGTAGGTACGAAGGAATTGCAACTTGTTTGTGTACCTCTACTTGTGATTATGTGTGTTCTGGGTGTAAGAAAAAGTGAATTATTTCCTTTTAAAATTGGTAAATGTGTGTAACATTCTTTGGTTTCTCGATATTTTACTTCTACAGGAACGCATTTAATTATATGTGCTACCTCGCCTGCAAGAATAGCCATGTAACCTGGTCCTTTCATTAAGTTAAATGCAAATTCGTCAGGTGTCTGTGTTGCTAATGTTAGTGTGTTTTTTAATACTTTCTGTTCTAATTCACATTTCTGTACTAATACGTCATAATATAGTCGGTTAATTTGTGTTCGTATGTGTCTTTCTGTGTATACAAATTTAGAATTTACGTAAGTGAATAAGTCCATATTTTGAACTGTTGGTTTAGTATTTTTTATAATTGTTGCTCCTTTTTGTGTTTCTATTACTAGTAGTTTAGGATGTTCTGTTTTATACATTATTAGATGACAAATAGGGTTTTGAGCTTTTTGAGTTAATACAAAGGTTATGTCTTCTGAATTTAGAGAATATAAGATTTCTGAATTATTTGAATTGGTTTCGTGAATTTTCTTTGCTAATCCTTCATAAAGTATTTCGTATTTATTGAATTTACAAATGTCTTCGGGTAATGGGTTCCAAAATGTTTGTCCTCCTTCCATGTCAATGCATCTGGCATCTGATAGTTGACATGTTACACCAGATTTTAGATGAATTTTATTATTGTTTAAGTTAACTGATGCAAAATATTCTTTTAAGGTTATTGCAACTACGGCTTGCACTGTTACATCCTCCCAAGTTCCTAAGGGGTCAGAATATTTTGCTCCTGAACATTTACCATCGAATGATACAGATCCCGCTAATAGTACGCTGTTAAAAGATGTGTGATTGACTTTTAATCCTGATATTAATAAATCGTGTCCTATCATTATTGTCCCTCTTTCATGAAGAGTCATACATTGTTCGCGACTAACATCTAGAATATATTCGCTTTGACCATTTGCCACACTGGAACTATGTGAAAACATTCCACATTGTGTGATTGAACGTCTGATTTCTATTTTGCATTGTTTGATTTTAGCTAGAGAATAATCAGCAACTTGTATTAATTGAATATAAATTGATTCTGAATGTACCTCTGGTCTAGGTATGTCACAGTCTCCTACTTCCAAAAGTGATATAGTAGTTAAATTAAGAGTGTTGGCCCCGCAGTCATATCCGATGATAGCATGTATGTTTGTATAATACATTGTCATTATGATTAATATCATCCATGTTTTCGATCCGGAAAACATTTCTGAAAAATGAGTTGTATTTGTTTTACTTATTTATTATTATATTTTTCGAATTTATTGTGTAATTTGTTTGTGTTTAAAATAATAAGTTTACTTGTAGTAAAATGTCTGCAATATATCCTTGGTCTATTTCGTATAAACATTCTATTAAATTGTAAAAAGCGTAGGGTCCGCGTGTCTGTATAGTTAATATTATATCTTTCTTTGTTTCAAAATTTCCTAAATTATTTTTCCATCTATGTATGTTACAATCGTTTTTGTAGAATATTCCTGAGATAAATAAATATGGCCATAATTCAGTCATATTTACGTGGTGAGCAATAAAATTGATATTTATGTCTAATTTTCTTTTGTGTCTGTCGTCCATCTAAAAAGTACAATTTTTGTGTGTTTTTATTAGTGTTCCATAGGGGCAAAAATATCCAGTATTTCTAAGTTTATGAGTCCTAGTTCTAAAGCGTTTTTTGATCCGATAATTCCATAATTATTTTGAAAAGGATATGACATGTTGGTATCTATAACTGAGAAATATAATGTTGTGTTTTCTACTTCGATTTCTACTCCTCCGATTATAAAAATTTGTTGTGTGTCCATTTGAATTTCTATAGCTTCATGTGACTCAAATGGTATGTTTAAAATATTTTTTGATAAATAACTATTTTTAGTGTTTAAATTTATTTGAAATGTAAAATCTTCTGGTATTAATTGTAAGGATTTCAGAGTGAGACTAATCATTTTTTGTCTAAAAAAGAAATTAGTTTTTATTCATTTTAGATATTTTAATTCGGTTGACATGTACTATTTTAGGTTTATTTTTTATTTCTATTTTTATATTTCCTTTTCCTAATACTTCTAAAATTTTATGGGGTCCTGTATATTGATTAGCAAATTTATGAATTTTTCCTCCTTGTAATAAAAATACTTCATCTCCTACTTTAAGATTTTGTGGATTGCAATTTTTGTCATAATAAGTTTTTAATTTTTCTTTTGCTAAAATTAAGTTTTGTCTAGCAATATTTCTCATTTCGTGAAGTCTTGTTATTAAATCTGTCAAATATTGATCGTAAGTCTCTAGTTTTTCGTGTTCAAGTGGTGGACCACTTGATGGTAGTCTTGCTAATTTTCCGAAAATTAATTCGTACGGAGTACATTTAGTACCTTCATGGATGCTTGTATTATAAGAAAACATAGCTAATTCTAACCAGTCGTCCCATTCTTCATTTTTATTAATAAATTGTTTCAAATATTCTCCTAAAACGTGATGAGATCTTTCGATTGATCCATTAGACTGAGGGTGGAAAGCTGTTGTTTTAAATTGTCGTATTCTAAATCTTTTTGCTAATCTTCTCATTAAATTACTTAAAAAATCTGTTCCCTGATCTGTTAATTCTCCTTTTGGGGATCCGAAAATACAAATAAATCTTTTAATAAATGCGTCAGCTATTGTGCTTGCCTGATGATTTGGAAGTGCAATTGCTAATGAATATTTAGTTAAATTGTCTTGTATAGTTAATATGTACTCACTTCCATTTTTTGTTTTGGGCAATGGTCCAACGATGTCCATTGCTATTTTTTCAAATGCTGTACCAGGTGTATCTGTTATAATCATGGGGTTTTTGTTTTGACTCTAACTAATTTTTTTAATTGACATTGAAGGCAACCTTGAATATATTTTTGTATGCTATTTTTCATATTTTCCCAATAATAATTTTGTCGAATTCTACCATAAGTTTTTGTAACACCTTTATGACCTCCTATTGAACTTGAATGAGCTTCTTCTATTAATTGTAAATATTCTTCTTTGGTGGGGTATTTTGTATATCCGTTGCATATTATAATTTTCACAAATGAATTTTTAAAAGTTAATTTAATCATTGATAGGATTTCATCCCAAGTTACATTGTTAATTTTTGACGTTTTTGCAATACTAATTGTTTTAAGTTTCAAGTTTTCGCATAGATGTTTTAATGAAATTATTGTATTTTTTATTTTCTGTTTAGTATTATTTAAATTTTCTTTCATTTCATTTTCTATGGGGAGAGCAATGTGATAATATATACCTTTTTTAATTTTTTCTGCTACACCTAACTCAAGTTTACTAAAATTCGGTAATTTTTCGCGTTTTGCTAACGATCTGGAACCATTATCTAAAGGATCACCGTTAATTGAAATAAAATAAGTTAAGTTGTCTTTGCGCATCGTTAATTGGTCTCTGCAGTCGATAATATATTTTTCTTGTTTTGAATTTTCGCAATCTTCTTTTTCCAATAAATTGTCTTCGTCTTCGGATGATGCTTCAGAATTAGAATTTTCATAGCCTTGGTCGATATCTCCATGTTCTTCTGGTTTTGTTTCTTGATTAATATACTCAGGATCAGATTCAATTTCATTAGTATAAGCTTCATTATAAAATTTCTTATTTTTTGTATTACATACCTTTTTTGGTCTTCCTCTCTTCTTTTTTAAGGAAGTATTAAAACGTGTGCTTTGTTTCTTTGGTCTACCTCGTTTCCTTTTTATATGTACTTCTTCTTCTTCTTTTTCTTCTTTTTCTTCTTCTTCAATTTCTTGATTCTTCTTTTCTTCTTGAATTTCCAGTGTTTCTTGATTTTTGTTTCCTTGTATTTCTTCTTCTTGATTATCGTTTTCTTGTATTCTTCGTTGATTTCTTGTAACAACATTACAAGCTTCATTACGTGTATCATAATTTTCTGGTTTGCAGTATTCATTATGTAACATCTTTTTAATATGGCGGAGATTTTTTACCTCCAAATTTGAGTAATTATTTTCACTTGATACACAATTTAAGTATTCTTCAATTTTTTCTTGCACACATTTATTAATATATTCTTGAGTAATGTTTTCCTGAGTTTCTGGAATTTCTTCTGTTTTTATTTTTTGCACTTTATTTTCAGTAATATCTTCGATTGGATTTCTTGATAAAGCATCAGCATTTACATTTGTTTTTCCTGCTTTGTAGACCACATTAAAATCATATTCTGCTAATTTTAGTTTCCATCTTGTAACTCTTGAACATGGATCTTTTGAATTTTGGAACCAAACTAACGGTTTGTGATCCGTTACTAACGTAAATTTTCTTCCGTAAAGGTATGGTCTAAAATGTTGTACACTGTATATGATTGCTAAAGCTTCTTTTTCATGGGTGTCATACTTCTTTTCACATTCACTTAATGTTCGAGAAGTATAAGCGACTGGTTGATCCTTATTAATTTCTCCTTGCGATAAAATGCCTCCTATTGCGAAACCTAATGCGTCTGTTGTTAATATAAATGGTTGAGAAAAATCTGGTCTTCTCAAAAGTGGTTCTTCACATAATTTATCCTTTAACATGTCAAAAGCTGTTTGTTGTCTATCGGTCCAGAGAAAAGGTATATCTTTCTTTAAAAGTTGGTTTAATGGGTTTGCTATTTTTGAAAAATTATCTATAAATTTGCGGTAGTATCCTGCTAGTCCGAGAAATTGTTTAATATTTTTCACATTTTTTGGTGTTGGAAATTTTTTCACTGCTTCTACTTTCTTTGGGTCCGGTCGTACGCCATTTTTGTCGATAATATGCCCTAAATATCCTACTTCTAACCTTAAAAATTCGCATTTATCCGGCTGTAATTTTAAATTTGCAAAACGTAACCGATCCATGAGTTTTGAAAATTTTTCTTCATGTTCTTGTAGTGTGTCCGCGTATATTACGATGTCATCCAGATAAACAAATAATTCTGATCCTTGCAATCCTAATAATACTTGATCAATTAATTTTTGAAATGTGCTAGGTGAATTTTTTAGTCCAAAAGGCATTCTATCAAATTCGTAATGTCCAAAAGGGGTTGAAAATGCTGTTTTGTATGAATCTCTAGGGTCCATTTTTATTTGATGAAAACCGGAAGCTAAGTCGAAAACTGAAAAATATTGAGCATTTCCGAGTTGATCTAGTAAGTCCGTAATATTAGGGAGGGGATAAAATTGTCCTACCGTGCGTTCATTGAGTTTTCTAAAGTCCAATACTAATCGCCATTTTTTATTTCCTTGAGAGTCGTCTTTTTTTGGTACTATCCATATTGGTGTATTATAAGGAGAGTCAGAATGTTTTATAATTTTTTGTTTTAATAATTCGTTCACTTGTCGAGTCATTTCTTCTTTGTGAATGGGTGGAAATCTGTATTGTTTAGTTATAATTGGAGTGTCATCTGTTGTTATTATTCTGTGTTTTATAAGATCTGTTCCTTCGAAATATTCGCCAGGTATATGGAATCTATCAGAATATGTTTTTACTAAATTCAAAATGTGTTCTAGTTCTTCTTTATTTAAATGATCTAGACGAAGTAATTTTTTTATTTCCTCAATTCTGTCACTGCCTGTAATATTAAAAATTTTGTCTGATTTATAATTTTTTGAAAATACATCAATAATTTGTGTAATTGATGTGTCTTCAGTGTTATGTGTTTCTTGTTTTATTTCTGCAAAATCTTCTAAATTTATTTCAAAAATTGGTATATCTATTGGTTCATTAAGAGTGTTGATAACTTTTAAACAAGCTAAACCTTCTATGTTTGTAACTACTGCATCCCCTATATAAACGCCATCTTTTATTTCTAATCTTGGAATATAACCTTCTTTTTTCTCTTTATTTAAAATTTTAACTTGAATATTATAAATTGATCTTGCTGGTATTGTAAAATAATTTTTTGAATCGAAATTAAATTTTTGTTTGTTTATTTCTAAATGACCTTCTTCGTAGTTAATTTTTGCTTTATTTTTTATAAAAATTCTGTTCCTAAAATTCCGTCATGTTCAATTGGGACCTCATCGGATAGTAGATTGAATGTTGTTAATGTTCCGAAAATTTGTATTTCAACTTGTCCTAACGTATATACAGGGTGATCATTAATTCCTGTTAATTTTAAACACTTATTTTCGTCAATTTTTACTTCTGAATTTAATGCGCGAATTTTCAATAAATTAGGGCCTGCTCCAGTGTCAATCATCATAGTTATTGGGTTTTTTAATTCTTTAGTATTTATTCGGATGTACGGTATTGAGTTTGTTTTTGCTAAATTAATGTTTCTGGACGCGTAGTAACTTTTTTTGCATTCTTCCTCAGAGCATCCTACTGAAGAGGAACTTTGGAGTTTTCCTGATTTTGTGTTTCTGGAGAGACTTGTGGTTGTTTGTTATTTTCGTCCCACATCTTTTTTCTACAATTGGTAGAAATGTGTCCTAATTTTTTGCAATAATTACAGGTTATGTTTGGGTTTCTATTCGCGAAGTTTCTAGTGTCATTTCGAGATTCTTGAAAAAAGTTTCGGAAAAAATTTTGTTGGTTAGGTAAAAAATTTGTGCGTTGATTTTGTGAAAAGTTTGGGCGTTGATTTTGTGAAAAATTTGAGCGTTGATTTTGTGAAAAATTTGAGCGTTGATTTTGCAAAAAGTTTGGACGTTGATTTTGTAAAAAGTTTGGACGTTGATTTTGGTTTTGATTAAAAAATGGAGTTCGAAATTGATTTTGTGTTATATTTCTAAACTGATTTTGTCTTTGATTTTGTTGTGAATAATTATTTTGAAATTTATTAAACAAAGGGTTTTGATTGTTAAATCGATTTTGATACTGGTTTGAAAAATTTTGTCTTGGACCTGAATTAAAGGAATTTTCTCGTCTTGATCCTAACATTTTGTTAAGTTGGAAACAATTTGTTGCAAAATGACCCTGTTTCCCACAGGCTAAACAATTTACTACATTATCTTGAGCTATATTAATTTTCGTTGTTTTAGCGAATTCCTTGTTAGTTTTAGGGTGTAAATTATATTCCGTATTATTGTTACTTTTTCTTAAATCGTTGTGTGATGATAATCTTCTTTCAATGTCGATTGCTTTGTTAACTATCCCTGCGAATGTTTCAGATGTTCCTATTCGTATTTCAATCTCTGGTCTAAGTCCTCGCGAAAAACAGTCTATACTTGATCTATCTAAACTTGCTTTAAACGCATCATCTACTGCATTGTCGTTGCTAATTCTATGTGCATCTAATATTCTTTCTGCCGCTTCTGCAATTCTAGCACCGTATGAGATTACATTTTCATTTTCCCACATATATATTGCGCCTAATTCTCCTTGTAACTGATATACTGATTTTGCTGGTGAGTAAATTTGTTTTAGTCTTTCCGTTAATTCTTCTACAGTATTAAAGTTATTTCCTATTATAATTCTTCTTGCTTCTCCCGAAATTCTACTTCTAATTAATTTAACTAAATTTGTCTGAACTTGAGCTACCTCGGGAAGCATAGACTTTGCTTCTAAACAACTTTCGATAAAAATTGATAATGGTATATTTTTTCCGTCAAACATAGGTATTGTTTCTATGGCATCTCGTAATGAGACTTGTTGATTATTTGGTAGGGCCATGTTTTCTTCAAAATTATAACTATTTTCACTATTATTAGAAGAACTGTGTTCGGAAGAATTGTCAGTTTCAATGTCGTCAGTTAAAGTTTTATTTTGTCTAACTAAAGTTTTTTCTGTAATAGTATCTTCACTTACGTCTTTGTCACTGTCAGAAGATTCGCTGTCAAAAAGTTGAGAACTTACAAAGCCTGAGTCAAATTGTTTTTGTAATTCTTCTAGGTTAGGGTTTTCTTTAGAATATCTGGGTGTACTTGTAAATGGTTTTGTTTTATAATTAGGGATTCCTGAATGTAATACTATTTCTGGATTATTTTTTATCTGAGAACGAGTTATATGAGACGAATCGATAGTATTTTTATCTGATGAAGACATTAAAGTGTAACATAATATTAAAATTATAATTTGTTTCTAAAAATTTAAACCGAGAGAATAAAATATTTATAATAATTTTATAATATTTATGTGTGAACTTTGATTTAAAAAAAACTATTAATTAATTTATTCCTAACCTGCCTCACGTAGCACTTGTGTTTACTATTCTTGGTAAATAGAAATTATTTCAATAAAGCAATTTTATTGCTTACTTTTAACAGTTGGAGTATGGACAGATATAGAATGTGTAAATTCAGATATATTCAGAACACTTGTTATAGATAATATAGTAAATATTATGAGATGAATTGTGAAAAATTGGTGCACACTTGTTATAGATAATACAGTAAATATTATGAAATGAATTATCAGAAAATTTGTGAATAATAACAATTTTATATTTGTAGTATGCTGAAATTTTTTTTTTAAATAATAAAATATATATTTTTCTTAAAAATTTTATATTTTTTAAGCAATATTTTATTCTATATTTTATTATTACCCTTTATTATTAAAAAATTATACTTTTATATTGTTTATTTTATTTATTATTTATTTATTGTTTTATTTATTTGTATTTAATTAAACACTGTTAAAAATATCGAAATTTCTAAAAAAAATATTAGATTATTTATTTTTTATTATTATTAAATTGCATTTAATTTGTTTATAATTAATAATTTATTTAATAAAAAAAAATTAATTTGATATAAAAGTAATTATTATATTTGAATTTTTATTTATTAGTTATTATTTTTTTTTATTAGCAACTGTAAAAAATAATATTTAATTAAGAATTTATAAAAATAATTAATTTATTATTAAATTTAACTCAATTTATTATTTGTTAAAAAAAAATTATTGTTTATTGTTTAAAAGAAAAAGTCTAATTATTAATTTTTATTTATTTATTTATATTTATTATCAATTTGATTATTTGCAAATTAATTAAAAATTGTTTATTTAAAAAAAAATTTGTTATTATTTTATGTAAAAATTTATAAAAATGACTTTATTATTATTAACAATTATTTATTTACCTAAATTTGAATAAAAAAAAAATTTTATTATTTTTTAAAAAAGATTTTTTTTTATTGTAATATTTGTTTATTTATTTAGATTTTAATGGTTATAAAAATTTTTATTTGTTATTATTATTTATTATTAATTTACTAAATTTTTATTTTATTTATAAAATTTTAAATTTATTTTTAATAAATAATTAATTCTGTTAAAAAAAGAAATTGTCAAAAAGTAAAAATTTATAAAAATGTTTATATTTATTAATTTATTTATAATTATTTATTAATTTATTTAATTATAAATTATTATCAGAATTATTATTTTGGAAAAATTTAGAAATTTATAAAAATATTAAAAGATATTATTTATTTACTTTTATTTATAATTATTTATTATTATTTATTATTTTATTAATTTATTATTATTTTACAAGAATTATTTAATTCGGTTTCAAAAAATGTTTGTTTAGGTATGAATAAATTGAAAGATGTTTTTTTTTTTTTTTTTAAATTGTTATTATTATTATTGTTGTTAATTAATTTATTAATATTTATTTATTTTAAATTTGTATCATATAATTTTGTTTAAAGAGAAGAGAAAAAAAAAATTTTGTCAGAAATGAAAATTTGAAAAAACTGTTAAAAATTGTTATTATTATTATTATTGTTATTTTTTATTATATTTATTTGAATTTTTAGCAAGGTACAAAAAATATTGAGTTTGTTTAATTTTTAAGTCACAAAAAAAAATTCAAGAAAATAATTTTTGTAAATTTTATTATTGTTATTTTTATTGATTTATTAATTTATTATTAATTTTTGTTTGATTTTCAACTTGGTACATAAATTTTTTAGTTTGTTAAAAAAAATGAAATTTTAAAGACTTATTATAAATTTTTATTATTATTATTGTTTATTAATTTTTATTATTATAAATTTTAATTCTTTTTTAATGTTTAGAATGGTATTTAATGCTTAAAAAAATTGTGAGAATTGAAAATTTTTATTATTTTTTTTATTATTATTAATGTTTATTATTAATTTTATTTTATTTTTAAATATTATAAAAAGTATTATGTTTTAGTTTCAAATTTTACTTTTAAAAAAAATTATTTAAATGTCATTAATTCAATTTACTATTTTTTTGTACTATTTTTAATTTTAAAATTATTGTTATTATTTTTTTATAAAAATTATTGTTATTATTTTTAAAAATTGGTGTTATTATTTTTTATAAAATTTATTGTTATTATTATTTATAAAAATTGTTATTATTTATAAAAATTATTGTTATTATTTAATAAAATTGTTATTATTTATAAAAATTGTTATAAAAAATTGTTATTATTTATAAAAATTGTTATTATAAAAATTATTGTTATTATTTAAAAATTATTATTTATAAAAAAATTGCTATTATTTTATAAAATTTATTGTTATATTTTTTTTTAATTATTATAAAAATTGTAATTATTTATAAAAATTGTTATTATTTTATAAAAATTATTGTTATTTTTTAAATAAAAATTATTGCTATTATTTTTTTAAAAATTGCTATTATTTTTTTAAAAATTGCTATTATTTGTAAAAATTATTGTTATTTTTTTTAAAAATTATTATTTATAAAAATTGTTATTATTTATAGAAATTGTTATTATTTTATAAAAATTATTGTTATTATTCATAAAAATTGTTATTATTTATAAAAATTGTTATTATTCTTGTATTTTTTATGTATGAAAAATGGGTATTTATTCAAATAAAATTATTCCTGTTTTTATTCATTTGTTAAATAATTGTGCAAATAAAACCTATTTCATTGATTTTAGATAGCTAATTTAGTAAAAATCAGAAAATCTACTTTTTATTAATTAATTTACTATGTTTTATATACCAAAAATAATGAGTTTTAAATATGACAATTTATATGCACCAAAAATAATTATACTCTTGTTTTTACTAATTCGCGGCGTTATTTTATCAAAATTTAGGATTATATTATTTCAACTTAACTATTCTGGTACTAAAAATAATGAACTATTTTTTTCAATTCTAATTTCTTTGCATTTATCCGTTTACGACGGCCTTTACACCAAAAATAACGATATATTCTCAAATTAAATTATCCTTGCATTTATCCGTTCACGACGGTCATCAATGCAGCAAAAATAATAATATATTCAAATTAAACTACTCTTGCATTTATCCGTTCACGACGGCCGATGCACCAAAAATAATGAGGTATCCAAATTAAACTACTCTCGCATTTATCCGTTCACGACGGCCGATGCACCAAAAATAATGAGGTATGTTATGTCTAACCTTATTATTATATTCCCTATTTTTTCTCGATTTAACTTTAATTTAGAAAAATTAAAGTTGGGACGAGGTTGGATAAATGATAAGAATAAATTTATTTGAACACAGTATATTTAAAAGATCAAAATTATGGAAAGATGAAATGAGCACTAGCTTTCTAAAAACGAGTCTTAAGTGGTTTTTCTGTTTACCTTAGAAAAGCAAGTTTTTGGTCCTGGCTGGCGCCGATGGGAAACAATACCAATTGTGCGTTAATCGGTTACTAAATGGTACAGGTGGAAGATTTACGACACTCGTAAATCAGGCAGTTGAATGGTTTTCTTTCAGCTTTTGTCGTCACTCGAACAATCTTTCAAACACCAAATTTGACTTCAAGATTCACTGAATTTAGAAATTTACGTAAGATCAGGACAACTACTATACTGGGGTTGCGAGCACTATCACGAAGAGAACCACTTGTTATGATGAAAAAATTAAGACTGAAGATTGTTTGATAGTGTGGCTCTTTTTATATCCAAATTTCCTTGTGTATTTTAAGCATTGATACCTTTTGCCATGCATTTGGAGCATCGATACCTTTTGCCATGTATTTGAAGCAACGATACCTTTTGCCATGCATTTGAGAAACCATTGTTAGAGAAACACTTGCGTTGACTCAGCTTTTAGATCGCACGTGTTCACATCGTCTTAGTCATATGTTTTTACAATCTAATATTATAGTTTTTATGTTGTTGTTAATTATTTATAGTTATTACAATTTGTTATTAATATTTTGTTATTAACTTGTTATTATTGTTTTACATTATTATAACTTGTTGTTAATTATTACAATTTATTATTATCTTGTTATTATTAACTATTATTTGTTGTTATTTCGTTGTTACAAATTATTATTAACTTATTATTAATTGTTATTTTGTTGTTACATTTTATTCCTATCTTGTTGAAATTAATTATTATTATTTGTTATAAATGTTACAATTAATTATTTTTGTTTTGATATTATTGTTATCGTTAATTATTATTATTATTTATTTTTACAAATTGTTATTATCTTGTTATTATTAACTATTATTGTTGTTACTTTTATTACTATCTTGTTATTATTATTACAATTGCTTATTATTCTTATTTGGTTATTATTGTTACATTAATTATTACCATTTTGTAATTATAACTAATTATTCGTTTTTAAACATTATTATTGTTTAAATCTAATTATTATTTTATTATTCTTATTATTACTATTTTCATTAATTAATAATTATTTATAATTGTTAATAATATGTTAATAACAATTATTTATTGTTATTCCCATTATTATTATTATAATTATTTATATTATTATTAATATTGAAAAATACGTTACGATGACGTAACAGACCTGTATTACTATTATCAATTTTAAAAACTAATTTAAATAATAGAAAAATATATCTTATAATTTTCATACTTTTTATTATAAATAATAATAATAATAATAAAATACAAATACAGAAAATATAATAATATGTTAATATAAACAAGTTGTTCATTTCATGACCATTTAGCTTCCTCAATATATATTATTATATATAATTTTAAAAGTTAAATAATTATAATAGTTTATTAAATATAATTAGTAAACCGGGTAAAGTACCCTGAATAAATATTAATTATTAAATTTTTGTATTATAGAATAATTATTTTAAAGTGTTATGATAAAATGTCAAAAAATACAAAATTTTAATTTTTTGTGAAAAATTAAAATATTTATTAATTCTATAAATTTTGATAAAATATATACTTTATATACATGAATCGATTCGTTTTTATGTCAGGAATGCAATTTTGACAAGAATTAATAAAAATTTTAACATAGAAAAAAGTTATTTCAAAAAATCCAAAAATTAAATAAATGTTGAAAACATTTTTTAAATATATTTTTGAAAATCCTTCTGTCTGATTCTTGGTATTCATGACCGTAATACACCTACAAAATCTTATCAAAATCCATCAAGATGTGTAAGAGAAAATTTGTCCACAAGAATCGGTGACATACACACACACACACACATCCGGACATTTGTTCCTCTCGACGAATTATATATGAGGAGTTTCATATGAGATTGAGGGCCAACTCTCGGATTTTTTTTTAAATTTCATTTTTCAATAGAGTTTGTTTGCCTATGTAATTATCCCAAATATTAATTAAAAATATTTAATATTATGTTAGATATTTGCAATAACAAATTAATGCAATATTTTTTTTAAACTCGAATAACTTTTTTATTTTTGCTTATAGAAAAAAGTTGTCTGAATGTTTTTTGTTTAGAATGAATCAAATTTTTTGAAAAAAGAATTAATTAAATAAAAATTAACTTTTTTGTAAATTTATTTAAAAAATAAATTTGTTTTTTAATATTTAAACCTGTTATCGGCCTTCAATCAAGCTGAAAAAAGATAAACATTGCTTACTATACTACAAAATAACATGCCAAATTTGGCGAACACGTTATTTTTTGTTTTAGAGAAAAAAATTTTCAAAAATTGAAGTGCAGGTAGTGATGCATGTCGAGCAAATAGAGGTCATTTATTTTTTCGTCTCCTTTCATAAAAGAAGTGAGATCAAACTATAAAATTCAATTGTTATAATTGTTATTTTAACGATTTTCTTGACTTTGACGAGAATCTGTCGATCAAAAAATTTGATTCATTCTAAACAAAAAACATTCAGACAACTTTTTTCTATAAGCAAAAATAAAAAAGTTATTCAAGTTTAAAAAAAATATTGCATTAATTTGTTATTGCAAATATCTAACAAAATATTAAATATTTTTAATTAATATTTGGGATAATTACATAGGCAAACAAACTCTATTGAAAAATGAAATTTGAAAAAAATTCGAGAGTTGACCCCTCAATCTCATATGAAACTCCTCATATACTACACTTGAAAATTTGTAAAAATAATTGATTCTAAAAAATTCGGAAATCGACATCACTATAAGACTTTCTTTATGAGGAAGCAATAAAATAAGAAAATTATGACACTGAGGTTTTAATGCAAATAAATAATTAAAAACAAATTAGTTAAATTTTAACCGAGCGAGCGTCAGCGAGCGAGGTATATGTCGCTAGTCCTTTATTAAAATTTTACTTTCTGTCAAATATTAAGTGTTAAATTTTAATCTCAAAGGAAATATGATACTTTTTGGAATTTAATCATATTCATTGGCAGTTTCGTCTTCTATCGGCGATCAAATCAATCGAACCCACAAAAATAAACATTATCTGTTTGAGATTTCTTTCTAAGGTACTGGCAGCTTAGTTCCTCCGGTAAATAATTAATAAATAAATTACTAAATACACTACCGTCCGAAATTGTGCGAACGCTAACATCTCGAGCTATTAAAAAACACACCCGCACAGAAACAGTGATAACTCGGTTAAAAATGAAGCTAGATGCTTTTTTTAAATTGCATTGGAAAGCTTATTAAATTTCCAATGAAATGCTACTATGTTAAGTTGTATTGCATAAATAGGAAGCGAGATATCATGTTATAAAGACAAAAAAATAATTATATATTTTTCGGAATTTCTTACTCTGACTTTGACTCCCGGCACAGTTTAGCAAAGTTTATGAAAAAAATTGTTACTTTTACAGACAATTCCTTGTAACCTAAGCTTTAAATAGAGACCAAGAACAGCAAAAAATATTTACGGGTTCGCGAGATATTAAAAAAAGAGTCGGACCGTGCAAAGCAGAATTTTCAATCATCGATTTCTCTAATTCGCCGTTGAGTCATTTACTTGTCTATGAAAAAAGTGTCGAAAATTAATTTTACCAAGTACATTCTTACTGGGATCCACTTTTTAAATATCGATATATAATAAATTAAATTAAAAAATGGATCTCAGTAAGAATGTACTTGGTAAAATTAATTTTCGACACTTTTTTCACAGACAAGTAATTGACTCAACGGCGAATTAGAGAAATCGATGATTGAAAATTCTGCTTTGCACGGTCCTACTATTTTTGTAATATCTCGGGAACCCGTAAATATTTTTTGCTATTCTTGGTCTCTATTTAAAGCTTTGGTTACAAGGAATTGTCTGTAAAAGTAACAATTTTTTTCATAAACTTTGCTAAACTGTGCCAGGAGTCCAAGTCAGAGTAAGAAATTCCGAAAAAAATATAATTATTTTTTTGTCGTTATAACATAATATCTCGCTTCCTATTTATGCAATACAACTTAACACAGTAGCATTTCATTGGAAATTTAATAAGCTTTCCAATGCAATTTAAAAAAAGCATCTAGCTTCATTTTTAACCGAGTTATCACTGTTTCTGTGCGGGTGTGTTTTTTAATAGCTCGAGATGTTAGCGTTCGCACAATTTCGGACGGTAGTGTAAATAAAATTAATTTTTGTTCGTAACACACAGATATTCTTGAATTTCTGCAGAATCTATTTCATCATAAAAAATCTTCTTTTTTAATAATTGAAAAATAATTTTAATGCTATTAATTAATATTTTTTAATATCATTTACCATCCTTATTAATAAAATCAGATGTCTGTCTGTACATTGCTTCAAACTTTAAAATTTTAGCATAAACAGTTGTTATTGACATCAATGATTCCAGAAATAATCTTAAAAATTTTTATGTATGAATGTATGTATGTATTTGTAAAAATTTGGATGAATAAATAATTCTGAATTGTATTATTTTGACGTTAAAATCTTAATCAAAGATCCCAAACATACTACTGACTTAAGTTTAATAGTAATTAGTATCAGTTATATTTTTCTCAATTTTTGACATTAAAACCATTTTTTAACAGATATTTTAAAAGCTTTCCATTAAGAAATGTGTAATTTTCAATTTTTTGAAAATATTTTTTATATTTATATCTTAGTTATAGGATAGTATTTTTTGCAAAATTATACTAAACTGTGCCTAAGTAACATGTAATACTGAAGTATAAAAAGTTTAAAAACAATCCATGATACATATATTAAAATTTATAACATTATTTCTGGAATCCTTCATGTGAATAACAACTATTTATGTTAAAATTTTGAAGTTTGAAGCAATGTGCAGGCAGGCGTCTGATTTTATTAATAATGATTAGGGGATAGTGGGTTAAACCAGACCGGTCGGTAAACCGGACCCCCCTCAATATTTCCGAAATAGCGAAATTGTCAAAAGTGCTATTTAGAAATTTGAAACAACCTTGTGTAGTATACCTTATTTTTTCAATTTGACATTTTTTACTTTTCTTTGTACAACGCTGGGAGCAAAAGTTTTTAAAAATTTTTTTCTACACTTTTCTGAATTTTTTCTTAAGGAAATTCTGAGGAAATCGTGTAATATTTCCAAATATTAGGTCTTGTGTTTTGAAGGTACACACCTCAGGAATATCTACCATTAAAAACTTTGATGAATTTGAAAAGCGTTTCTTTTTGACAAACATTTATTCTCAAAATGGGCCTGTGGGGCAAACCGGACCGTTTTCGGTGGGGCAAACCGGCCATAGGATATTTGCATTGAATTAAAGTTTCATAAAAATTATTTTTAAATAAAATGTTTCTTTCATTAAAATATTAACTTACAATTAAAAATAATTGTCTTCCAATGAGAATTGGACCCTTTAATATTGTTTCTCTGATAATAACAAACATTTTAATTTTTTTATTTAACAAAATATTTATTTAATTAAAATTCAATCCCGAATTCTTATTTTCATTACTACAACCATTGTTTACATGATTCTTTATATTTTTTATTATTGTAGATTATGTAAATGAAAAATTATAAATAAAAAACTAAACGGTCCGGTTTGCCCCATGGGGGGTCCGGTTTACCCCACGGGGTGGGGCTAACCGGACCGTTTGCAAAATTTGTTAAAGTTAACACAGCAACTGGACAAAAAAAGATGAAGTATATGTGTCTCTGGGAAAAAGTTGCGCAATTAAATGATCTTTCAAACAAGCCATCGAAAAATGAAATCGGTTGATTCGTTTAGTCACAAGAGTAAAAAAACCGTTAGGGGGTCCGGTTTGCCCCACTCTCCCCTAAATAGAAATATTAATTGGAACTAATAATTATAATTTTTTCGTTTTTTTAACTTTTTGGAAAACATTTTTATACTTACATCTTAGATATGGAATAGTATTTTTTGCAAAATTATGCTAAATTGTGACTAAATGACGTGTAACACTCAATTATAGAGCGTTTAACAGCAATACATTAAAAAATGTAAAATTTTTAAAATTTCGATATTTTGAAAACATTTTTATATTTACATTTAAGTTAAAAGACACAATTTTTTAAAAAATTATGCTAAAATTTGACCAAATAACATTTAACAATCAATTATAGATAATTTAAAAGCAATTCAGTGAAAAATATAAAATTTGAAAAATTTCGATTTTTAAAATTTTTTGAAAACATTTTTGTACTTACATCTTGGTTATAAGGCATTATTTTTTGACAAATTATTTTGAATAATGACTAAAAAACATGTTATACTCAATTATAGAAAGTTTAAAAGCATTTTTTAAAAATTGTAAAATATGAAAATTTTTGATTTTTTGAAAAAATTGAACATCTCCAGTTTTAATTAAAATTTTTTAAATCTGTAAATTTATAAACCTTCCTTGGCCCAAGGTCTAACATTCTGCTAAATTTGGTTTAAATCGGTAAACGCGTTTTTGTGTGATAAGGGTACAAAGATTTTGTGACTGACATACATACATACATACATACATTCATACATACATACAAACATACATTAAAATTTTTAAGATTATTTCTAGAATCTTTGATGTCAATAACAACCATTTATGCTAAAATTTTGAAGTTTGATGCAATGTACAGACAGACATATGATTTTATTAATAAGGATATATATATATCCGAAATTGTGCGAACGCTAACATCTCAAGCTATTAAAAAACACACCCGCACATAAACAGTGATAACTCGGTTAAAAATGAAGCTAGATGCTTTTTTTTAAATTGCATTGGAAAGCTTATTAAATTTCCAATGAAATGCTACTGTGTTAAGTTGTATTGCATAAATAGGAAGAGAGATATCATGTTATAACGACAAAAAAATAATTATATTTTTTTCGGAATTTCTTACTTTGACTTGGACTCCTGGCACAGTTTAGCAAAGTTTATGAAAAAAATTGTTACTTTTACAGACAATTCCTTGTAACCAATGCTTTAAATAGAGACCAAGAATAGCAAAAAATATTTACGGGTTCGCGAGATATTAAAAAAAGAGTCGGACCGTGCAAAGCAGAATTTTCAATCATCGATTTCTCTAATTCGCCGTTGAGTCAATTACTTGTCTGTGAAAAAAGTGTCGAAAATTAATTTTACCAAGTACATTCTTACTGAGATCCATTTTTTAATTTAATTTATTATAAATCGATATTTAAAAAGTGGATCCCAGTAAGAATGTACTTGGTAAAATTAATTTTCGACACTTTTTTCATAGACAAGTAATTGACTCAACGGCGAATTAGAGAAATCGATGATTGAAAATTCTGCTTTGCACGGTCAGACTCTTTTTTTAATATCTCGCGAACCCGTAAATATTTTTTTCTGTTCTTGGTCTCTATTTAAAGCTTAGGTTACAAGGAATTGTCTGTAAAAGTAACAATTTTTTTCATAAACTTTGCTAAACTGTGCCGGGAGTCAAAGTCAGAGTAAGAAATTCCGAAAAAAATATATTTATTTTTTTGTCTTTATAACATGATATCTCGCTTCCTATTTATGCAATACAACTTAACATAGTAGCATTTCATTGGAAATTTAATAAGCTTTCCAATGCAATTTAAAAAAAGCATCTAGCTTCATTTTTAACCGAGTTATCACTGTTTCTGTGCGGGTGTGTTTTTTAATAGCTCGAGATGTTAGCGTTCGCACAATTTCGGACGGTAGTATATATATATATATATATATATATATATATATATATATATATATATATATATATATATATATATATATATATATATTTAGAAATAAAATTAGACTTTTGTCTGTACATTGCTTAGAATTTGTAAATTCATGTTTAGTTTATCTACTCAAGTAGTTAAGAATTCCAAAAATGACAATAATAATAAATTCTATTGAAATATATTAAAAGGAACAAAAGTCAGAACTTATTTCAAAAAATAAAAAAAAATCAAATTTTTAATTTTTTTTAAATTGATGTAACATTTTTTTGTAGCAACTTTTAAATTTAAATACAACTAACTTTCACCGGGGGTGTAATTACTTGTTAACCCTTTAACGCCCAGATGGACAAAATTTTGGCATGAAGTTTGAGGACTTATTTCGGTACTTAAAAATCAATTTAAAAAAATCACGAATTATCATTTCTTATGTTTTTATATGCGCTCTATGGAATGGCGTTAAATGAACCATCAAAAATTTATAAACAAAAAAGATATTAATGTTTTTTATAAAAAAAGTCGAATTTTTTCCAATTTTTGTTTAATTTTCAATTTTTTCTACTATGAAATGGCGTAAAAATAATTTCAAATATTACAAATAACGTGACATAGATATATAACCTAGAAGATAGGACTATAGAGAAAATTAAAAAGTAAAATGGCGGCTCAAAAATAGAGTTTGAAGTTCAAATTTTTTTCAAAATTTTTATTGGAAAGTACGAAATTATTAAAAGCGTTTAAATCGGCTTGAAATTTCTTACTCGGGGGTTTTAGGGGTCGCTGATCACGAATCTGACGTCAAATTTTTAAAAATCAAAATGGCGGATCCAATATGGCGGACAATTTTTTTTCAAACTTATTCAATTTGCTTGAAACTTGTTACTCGGGAGTTTTTGGGGTCGCTGATCAAGAATCCGACGTCCAATTTTCAAAATTCAAAATGGCGGATCCAATATGGCGGACAATTTTTTTTAAACTCATTAAATTTGCTTGAACTTGTTACACGGGGGTTTTTGGGGTCGCGGGTCACAAATTTGGAGTCCAATTTTTAAAATTCAAAATGGCGGTTCCAATATGGCAGACAATTTTTCTTTCAAACTCATTAAATTTGCTTGAAACTTGTTTCTCTGGGGTTTTTAGGGTCGCTGATCACGAATCTGAAGTCCAATTTTTAAAAATCAAAATGGCGGATCCAATATAACGGACAATTTTTTTTCAAACTTATTCAATTCGCTTGAAACTTGTTACTCGGAAGTTTTTGGGGTCGCTGATCAAGAATCCGACGTCCAATTTTCAAAATTCAAAATGGCGGATCCAATATGGCGGACAATTTTTTTCAAACTTATTAAATTTGCTTGAACTTGTTACACGGGAGTTTTTGGGATCGCGGGTCAAAAATTTTGAGTCCAATTTTCAAAATTCTAATAGTTGGATTCAGTATGACAGACGAATTTTCAGTTAAAATTCGATAATCATATTATTTATTTATTAATTTTTTTTAATTATTAAAATTTTTTATTCAATTTTTTTATTTATTTATTATTATTTATGTATACATATATATGGGCATTTCCACGTGTAATTTTTCTATGACATTTTAGAAAAGGTTAAATATATCTTTTTCTCGTTCCTTTTAGAAAAATATTAAATACGTATTTTTTTATTTTTCCATAATTGCCAAATTTTCGAGATATCAAATTTCAAAATTTTGGATTTTTAAAAGCTGACTTATTTTCAATAGCTTATAACTTTGAAAGTATTGAGTTTCGAAAAAAGTTGTCAAAAAGAAAGTTTTGGTTTATCTTCAACTTTTAAAAGATTTTTAAAAAAATATTTCTTAAAATTTTTTAGAAAAAAAAAATTTGTTTATAAACAAATGAATTTATTTTTAATTTGGGCGCGAATAATTTTTATCTTTTTCTTATTTATGTATACCTGTCAATATACAGAAGATTTTCTAAAAAGATCCGAGATGGGCCGACTCGTAGTTTACGTTCTATAAATTTTTTTTAGTATGAAAACTATGAATTAGTAAACATAATAGCTTATAATTTTTTTAATTTTGAGTTCAGAAATAGTTGTCAGAGAAAAAAAGTTTTGTTTATTCTTCAACTTTTAAAAGATTTAAAAAAAATATTTTAAAAATTTTTTTAGAAAAAAAAATTATTTTTTTATAAACAAATTAGATAAAAAATTTATAATTTTAAAAATTTGACTAAAAATTTTTGACCCGCGACCCCAAAAACCCCCGAGTAACAAGTTTCAAGCAAATTGAATAAGTTTGGAAAAAAATTGTCCGCCATATTGGATCCGCCATTTTGATTTTCAAAAATTTGACTTCAGATTCGTGATCAGCGACCCCTAAAACCCCCGAGTAAGAAATTTCAAGCCGATTTCAACGCTTTTAATAATATCGTACTTTCCAATAAAAATTTTGAAAAAAATTTGAACTTCAAACTCTATTTTTGAGCCGCCATTTTACTTTTTAATTTTCTCTATAGTCCTATCTTCTAGGTTATATATCTATGTCATGCGTTACGTCCGTAACTTCTTATTAATATTCTTTAAATACTTAAATATTTCCTTACAAATATTCTTGATTTTATTATGTATTTTGTTATTAATATTCCTAAATTATATGTGTAATTCTTATTAATATTCTTGAATTAACTATACAATTTTTATATTTACTTGTATGTGTTTATGTGTGATTTATTTGTATGTCATATATTATTGCATTATATCCAGTACATTTTCTATTTGTATGGTATTTCTTATTTTATATTTTCTATGTATTTGAAACAACATGATACGGTATATCAAATCCAAGAAACAGAAGTTTATATTTTAAAGTTATGTAAAAGAAATAACGATTACGCATCAATACGGCAAACCTTTACTAGACCACACATCAGGAGGAAGAGAGAAAGACACATACCAACCCAGGTCCTGAGAGTCTTATCAAATCCTGTAGAAACTATAGAGAAACATCTATACCAGACCCCTGTGCTAAACGTCTTATTGAGTCCCGTCGAAGGTGGCCCGGTGACGTCACGCTGCATCTACCTGCACTAGACGAGTTTCGGCACGTGTAATTTCTTCGTGCATGATGTTCCATTAGAAGATTTCGATATAAAAAGGGGAAGCATCATTGTTAGATCAGAAAGTATCTATTTGAAAACCAACATTATAACATCTTCAAGAAAGAGAGTATCTATTTGAAAGCCAACATTATAACATCTTCAAGAAAAAGAGTATCTATTTGAAAGTCAGCATTATAACATCTTCAAGAGAGTATTTTTTTGGAAATCAACAAGTAAGCATCGATTCCGATTAGAAGTGCAATCCCAGTTTACAGTTTAGAAGTTAACTAAACTACATCCCCAAGTATATTTTTGAGACAATTTACGGACAACAATTTATAAATACACAACATTACCAAGTGTATATTTTAAGAAGAGATAATTTGGAAATAAGTTCAAATTTAATATTGAAACAATTTATCAAATTTCGAAGCATCGAAATTTGTTTTGGAGGCGACAGTCTGGAAGAAAAGTAAAATCCCTAAGAGTACAATACACTAAATCCCATTAGTGTAAACATACGGCTAATATACAACCATTAAGGACACCAACCACAGACTCCTTTGTGTCTACTCTACTATACCACTTCAGATTGGAAATCAAGATAACAATCACCAGCTTCAACACCTACAATAATCGTTATTCCTAAAGTAAGATTTTTTATTTTTAAATATACTCATTGTATTTGTATTATTGTTAATTCTTTTCTTTCTTGGTTGGTTTTTAAATAAAATATTCTCTCACAACATTTAGTAGGCTTATTGACTTATCCTCATCCCAAATTAGATTCAATTTCTGAAACTAATTTAAAACGAGGAACGTTAGGTATATTTAAAAAGGTTTCTTGTTTTGACGTAACACACGTTATTTGTAATATTTGAAATTATTTTTACGCCATTTCATAGTAGAAAAAATTGAAAATTAAACAAAAATTGGAAAAAATCAGACTTTTTTTTATAAAAAACATTAATATCTTTTTTGTTTATAAATTTTTGATGGTTCATTTAACGCCATTCCATAGAGCGCATATGAAAACATAAGAAATGATAATTCGTGTATTTTTTTTATTGATTTTTAAGTACCGAAATAAGTCCTCAAACTTCATGCCAAAATTTTGTCCATCTGGGCGTTAAAGGGTTAAAAAGGTGTACACTCTAATACACCAAATTTTCCAGCTATTACATGTATTATAGGCTATTACATAACTATTACATGGTATTATTGATTATTACATGATATTACTTCTATATTATGTGGTATTACACTACCGTCCGAAATTGTGCGAACGCTAACATCTCGAGCTATTAAAAAACACACCCGCACAGAAACAGTGATAACTCGGTTAAAAATGAAGCTAGATGCTTTTTTTAAATTGCATTGGAAAGCTTATTAAATTTCCAATGAAATGCTACTATGTTAAGTTGTATTGCATAAATAGGAAGCGAGATATCATGTTATAAAGACAAAAAAATAATTATATTTTTTTCGGAATTTCTTACTCTGACTTTGACTCCCGGCACAGTTTAGCAAAGTTTATGAAAAAAATTGTTACTTTTACAGACAATTCCTTGTAACCTAAGCTCTATTTAAAGCATTGGTTACAAGGAATTGTCTGTAAAAGTAACAATTTTTTTCATAAACTTTGCTAAACTGTGCCAGGAGTCCAAGTCAAAGTAAGAAATTCCGAAAAAAATATAATTATTTTTTTGTCGTTATAACATGATATTTCTCTTCCTATTTATGCAATACAACTTAACACAGTAGCATTTCATTGGAAATTTAATAAGCTTTCCAATGCAATTTAAAAAAAGCATCTAGCTTCATTTTTAACCGAGTTATCACTGTTTATGTGCGGGTGTGTTTTTTAATAGCTTGAGATGTTAGCGTTCGCACAATTTCGGACGGTAGTGTACATTGACGTAATAATTATCTATTACACTCTATTACGTGACTATTACGTGAAAAACGTACACGTCAATTCACAAGTAAATACCCCCTCGATTTTCACGATAAAAACGAAATATAAATATTAAATCCGAATTTTTAAGCCAAAATCATATTTTTGAATTCGACAATTCTAATTAAGTCAGAAAAGTTGGGGGCAGAATTTTCTGAAACGGACTGTAGTGTGAGTGCTCCTTATACTATTTTGTGGTTATTGGTCAAGAGACGAACATAACCTCAAAATCTCAAAATAAAAAAAGGCTCTATTAAATCCACAAATTTCCGCATACCCTTTGTGTTTTGGTCAAATTTAGGTAACATTTGACTTATTTAATAACTTCCAAGAGATCAAAATTTTGATAAAATTCAACATTTTCTAACGTAAGAAGGACATTAAAGGCCATTCAGGAGTTCTTTTCGTACGTCACAATTTATTCCAACAGTGTTAAAATTTAAATTAGGTCTTAAGTTACCTTCCATAATATTCAAAATCTATTTTATATTACAAATTAAATTAAATTATAGACTATAATTCTAAAAATTTTAAAAACCAATATGCAATGTATAACAAATTTAAACCCCTATTTCAACTAAAAATAGGGGGTTAGCGCGCAGGGGGTCGAAGTCCCCCTGGTAGTATATGGGGCGTTCCACGCCAAATCGGACAGTGTTTGACTTTTGCATTTCAGATTTTTTTCAAATAATTTTTTTCTTTTAGTGCTCATTGAAATAAGCTACCATGATTTTTTTCAAATTTTTTCATCAAACCATTAAAGAGATACAGGTTTTTGAAATGGTTATAACTCGGTCAAAAATTGACCAAATTTGACGTTCTATATATAAAAATTTTTGTTTTTACACGTAGTTTTTGATAAAAATATAAAAAACTTTTTTTTTAAATTTACAAAAAAAAATTTTAATTTTTAAAATAAAATTTTATTTTTAAGAATGTATGTATCGATCGATTTTTTTCAAAATTTTTTGTAAGAAACTAGGACCAAATTAACAACTTTTAGGCGTTGTTTGATTGTGGGCAAACGATTGGATCTATTTATATCGAATTTTTTAATTTTATCTAATATTCACGGTCGGTAAAGTAGAAGGTATTTAACATGATTTAAAGAACATCATATCTGTAAATAATTTCATATGTTGTTAGTAGTGTCATAGATTTATGCCATGGCATGTTTTGGTATTTACAATTTGTGCTGCAATCCGTTCAAATTAGAAAAGCACAAAGTCAAAAATGGATTGCGACGTGCTTCAATTAATCATCAAAATTTGTATAATTTAAGCAATTCTGATTATCTATGCACTTCGTGTAGAAAATCTTTGGATGCAAAAAAATAATCCTGATTCTCTTGTTGTCGTCGATAACGAAAGTAACGAATCTTAAAAAAATGACGAGATTGTCTGTATTAATTAGTCAATATCAAATTCTCCATCTGGTACAATTAGGCAAATTATATTATTTATTGGCTGTAAGATAAAGACACCAATTTTGGAACGATTTCGTAATTTTCTCACTATTATAAAACAAAATTTTTCATTATTCTGCATTATTCTTACACTATAGGAAATGTGGTTTTATAATTATTTACTTAATTAGAATTTGTTCTTTGTATTTAATATTTTATAGTTAATATTCATATCTCTACCAAAATTATACATATTAACAGTCTTAATTATAAAAAATTGAACTACGTGAAAAAACAAAAATTTTCATATATAGAACGTCAAATTTGGTCAATTTTTGACCGAGTTATAACCATTTCAAAAAAACTTTTTCGTAAAAAACGTGATTTTTCAAAAACCAGTATCTCTTTAATAGCTTAATGAAAAAATTTGAAAAAAATCATGGTAGCTTATTTTAATGAGCACTAAAAGAAAAAAATTATTTGAAAAAAATCTGAGATGCAAAAGTCAAACACTGTCCGATTTGGCGTGGAACGTCCCATATATATATGGGGCAAAATTTCTCAATTGTCCTAACTTAAAATTGAAAGTATTCAAATCGGGCTGATTTTTGCACAATCTTTAGTACTATAGGAGAGTACTTTATCCACAAAATATTAAAAATTGCAGAGGGGGGAGGGGGTTAAAGTTTTTGGTAACGTGTGAACAGTGGATTTTTTTAGCTAATGTAGCTAAAATACAGTAGAGTGGACAAAATTTTGGCCTATATGTTTTCGAAAGGTTTTTTCCTTCTCTTTCGAATGGTGTAAAAATTTTTTTTTTAATTAACAATTTAAGTTAATTTTTTCCAAATTAAAAATATTTTTGACTTTTTTTTGAAAATCGGCATTTTTTTCTCTTTCTTTTGCCTTAAAATAAAGCTTTAGTAAAAAATGCCATTTTTTTGTTTTCGAATTATTAATTAATTAATTAATAAAAATCAGTAAAAAATTACTAAAAAATGAAATACTTTTCAAGCAAATAAACTTTTTTCAATTATGAGCTTATCATCCTAAAGCTGATTAAATTCCCCATCCAACGAGTGTAAATACATCTATTTTTTATAAATAATTGATAAATAAATAAATAATCAATTATTTATTTACTTAATAATTATTTATAAAAAACAGTTGAGTTTATGATTGTTGGAAGCGGAATTTGGTAAGCTTTCCGATGATAAACTCGTAATTAAAAAAAGTTTATTTTCTTGAAAAATATTTAATTTTTTAGTAATTTTTTACTACTATTATAATGAGTTAACTAATTAATTAAATAATTAATTACTTGAAAACCAATCAAGCGTCATTTTTCCTAAACCGGTATTGAATTTAGACATTTATTGAGCTTTATTTTAAAGCAAAAAAGAAGAAAAAAATGTAATTTTTTTCAAAAAATTAATAAATAAATTTTTGATTATTTATTTATTTAACAATTATTTATAAACAAGTTGTTCATTTCATGACCATTTAGCTTCCTCAATATATGTTATTATATATAATTTTAAAAGTTAAATAACTATAATAGTTTATTAAATATAATTAATAAACCGGGTAAAGTACCCTGTTTAAATATCAATTATTTAATTTTTTATTTTAGAATAATTATTTTAAAAAGTTATGATAAAATGTCAAAAAATACAAGATTTTAATTTTTTGTGAAAAATTAAAATATTTATTAATTCTATAAATTTTGATAAAATATATACTTTATATACATGAATCGATTCGTTTTTATGTCAGGAATGCAATTTTGACAAGAATTATTAAAAATTTTAATATAGAAAAAAATTATTTCAAAAAACCAAAAAATTAACTTTTTCAAAAATTAAAAAAATGTTGAAAATTTTTTTTTTATATATTTTTGAAAATCCTTCTGTCTGATTCATGGAATTCATGACCGTAATACACCTACAAAATCTTATCAAAATCCATCAAGATGTGCAAGAGAAAATTTGTCCACAAGAATCGGTGACATACACACACACATACATACACACATACATCCGGACATTTGTTCCTCTCGACGAATTATATATACTACACTTGAAAATTAGTAAAAATAATTGATTTTAAAAAATTCGGAAATCGACATCACTATAAGGCTTCCTTTATAAGGAACCAAAATAGATATATTTATACTCGTTAGATGCGGAATTTAATCAGCTTTACGATGATCAGCTCATAATTGAGAAAAGTTTATTTGCTTGAAAAGTATTTCATTTTTTGGTAATTTTTTACTGATTTTTATTAATTAATTAATTAATAATTCGAAAGCAAAAAAACGGCATTTTTTACTAAAGGGTTATGGAAAGTACATATAATAAGCTTTATTTTAAGGCAAAAGAAAGAGAAAAAAAATGCCGATTTTCAAAAAAAAATAAAATACTTTTAATTTTGAAAAAATTAACTTAAATTGTTAATTAAAAAAAAAATTTTTACACCATTTGAAAGAGAAGAAAAAAACCTTTCGAAAACATATAGGCCAAAATTTTGTCCACTCTACTGTATTTTAGCTACATTAGCTAAAAAAGTCCACTGTTCACACGTTACCAAAAACTTTAACCCCCTCCCCCCTCTGCAATTTTTAATAAAATATTTTAATATTTTGTGGATAAAGTACTCTCCTATAGTACTAAAGATTGTGCAAAAATCAGCCCGATTTGAAGACTTTCAATTTTAAGTTAGGACAATTGAGAAATTTTGCCTCATATATTATATTACAGGAAACTTCATAGAAATGTATAGAAATATTTTTATTAAATATTACATGTATTTTATACAAGCAAAAAAAAATATTCAAGAAAAATAACATCTATATATAACTTTGACTTTTCATTTAACTTCTTTAATATAGACTCTCTAGAAATAGTGGAAACATTAATCAGATTATTGTTGTAGTAATCAGGGGCTGCAGCAGAGACATCGGTAGATGAAGTAGTAAATACTGAAAGAAAGTAATTTTTAAAGCAATTAGCTGATTCTGTATCGTTATTGGTCGAAATAGTTTCATAAAATACTTTGCCAGGAATTCTAGTGCTTGCCCGCAGATTATTTACAAATTTCCAAAAGAATTATGGGTTAGATATTACGGACTTTTCTACATTTGTTATATAATTTTTGTAGCAAATTTTAGACTTTGACTTACATTCAGCTCTTAAACGGGAAAAAGTTAAAAAATCTGTGTGAGAGTTAGTCTGTTTGTAAGAAATGTGAGCAGCCTTTTTTAGGGAAATCAGCTGTTTGAGCTCAGTATCGAACCAAGACGGATAGGTAGTTGTCATGAACATTTTTACAGGGACATATAGATCGAAAGCGTTGTGTAATATTTCATAGAAAATGTCAACTGCATTCTCAATGTTCAAAGAGCTCAATACTAGGTTCCAATTAATGCTCGAAAGGTAAGTATTTAAATTCGCAAAGTTTGCTTTAGCAAAATCATATTTATAATGAGGTTGGTAGTTATTATGGTTGCTATTTAAAATCGAAGTATTGTCAAAGGAAACATTAAAAATGAGAGGTGGATGGTATGCGTCAACGGTTATAATAATTTCTGTGGCTAATTCCAAGCTATAGTTTGAAAAATTAGTAAGTATTAGATCCAAGATATTACCAGCACTGTTCGAGTTCATATTAACTTGTTTAAGGTTTAAAAGTTCTAAGGTTTGAGATAATCGGTTAGCAACCTGTTTATACAAATGTGAAGACCGCAATTTAGAATGACAAATAGGCCCGCTATCCGAGTGAAAACGCCATGATATAAAAGGTAAATTGAAATCTCCAAAGATAACAATTTTCGCATCAGGGTGAAGAAGTTGTACTTTTTCTAGAATGTCGCAAACAGATTTATAGATGGGTAATTTTGAATTAGGCGGAATGTAAAATACACCAATAATATACAATGTCGACTTAATTGTGAATTTAACGAAAGCATGTTCAATATGATTTATAAAAGTTTTTAAAGCCGTGGCATTTAGCGATGATTCACACGCGATTAACACTCTCCCACCACGCAAAAAATCACTTGTATTGGAATTTCTGTCCAAGCGAAATATATTATAATTAAGAAAACCGAGTTCAGAAGAACTAAAAGATGTGTTTAACCATGTCTCGGTAAAAATAATAACGTTAAATGAAATAAATGGTAATGATTGGCGAAGATATACAAGTTTACTTCTCAAACCTCTGACGTTCTGATAGTAAACACCAAAGGCATGAGAATCAGCTGCGCTAAGGTGAGGCACGAAGTGGGAAGAGGGAACAGTCAATGATTTTGTATGCCGCGATATACCAGTACCGACACAGTGACTTACTGTGTCTGTGAGACACCCACACTTATCGCGTGTTTTTGGCGACGGGTTGTGTTTACTATAGTAGGAACACCACGACGATATACAATTTTTATCCCTGTCTCTCCGGCTTGCTGACGAACTTGTAATTCTTGCTTCAGCGCAGCTATCTCCTTCAATTGCATCATTGTTAAGTCCCACGAGAGACGCATATTCTCCAGTAATGGACGGTGTATCACGTTTTTCTTTGCTGCCAAAAACGACTGATGAATTTCCTTCGCCTTTTCCACAGTGCGGCATATAATTTTGACAGGTCTTGGGCGAGTCTGAGCCTGCGCAAAAGCACCTAGTCTTAGAATTTGTAATTCGTTAAGGGAATCTGGTTTGCAGAAGTTTAAAAACAGTTGAGAAAAAACTCTCGAAGTATCAGCATTACTATTATTATCATCAAGGAGGCCAAACAAAATGAGATTACAGGATCGGGAAAGTCGATCTTGTATTTTAAACATGCAATTTTGTGATATTGTATTTGTGTTTAGATCTTTTAGTGTACCTTCTAATGCTGCTATCCTCTGAGAGTGATCAACAACATTGTTAATAACATCATCCACCTTAGAAGTGACAGCTTCAACCTTCGTAGATAAATTGTTTATGTTAACAGACAGAGCTGAAAGATCGTTATTGAGACCAATTCGAAGACCGGTAATTGCGCTATTAATTATTCGCTCAATACTTTCGTTTGTCATTGCTGGAGAAGTGGTGGTCAACTGCGATTGAGTAGACGTACTTGGGTCTGTCTGAGTCAGAATAGAGGGTGATTTAGGCCGGCAACACTTGGCAAAACCACCGTTTGGGAGAATTGTGGTGCGTGTTGCACACTTAGGGTGATATCCAGCAGCACAAACTTTGCAAGAAACAGCATCTTTCACTTGCTGTTTACACACTGCACACATACTTGACTGAGACAGTTTCTCCTTGTCTCCCATGCTTTCCAAGAAAAGTTAGGTTATAATGATACCAACACAGAGTTTGACGACTATACCACAAATTAGTTGCAAATCACTGCACAATTAACTTAAAACAACTGATTTAGGATGTAGAACTTTAGTGTCTTTAGTAAAACTCAAACAATATCACATAAAGTACAAAAAATACGGAATTTCGCGATCACGAAAAACAGTCGACACGCTAGCAGGCGACCAGGGCCGTAATTTTTAAAATGTTTTAATATTATTTTAATTTTCCAAGGAGTTAATAAAAATACTTTAATGAATTTTTATTAATGGTTTTTTATTAATTGTTAACTTCTTTGTTAATAAGAACAAATATAAGTATTTTAATTTAATTTTTTCAAATTTTTATAAAGAATATTTACTTTCAAAAAGGAATAAATAATTAACATATATTGAAAATAATAATAATAATTCAATAAAATTATTTTTTTACAATGTATTCTTTATTTATTCTAGTCTATTGACTTTATTTTGATTATGGGTAGACTGATCAGAACACCACTTTATGTTTAGAACAACAAACGTTTATTATAAAACTCCCAAAAGAAAAGTCGCAACCACCGAAGCTACCTTGCCTCGTTTAGACGCTTAAGAGTACGAACGGAAGTAGTTGGACAGACGCTTATCGAAAAACAAAAACGTGATAAAACCGGAAATAAAGTAATACACGAGTCAAACGAGTATTACATATACTGGCGTTGGCGCCAGATTTAAATGCTTAAAGTCGATATTCCCTCCCGAGATTGACTTCATTACAACTTACAATAATATTTAAATTAAAACAAAATACAAACATTCGAATGAATGGGAAACAAACAAAAAAAATAAAAGGAAAATTAAAAGTTATAAATGGTCTTAGATTACACTTAATAATGAGATATAGTCTAAATCGTATGGTTCATACTCCGAGGCAGAAGTCCAGTTATTGGTTTCCTAAAATCTAATAAAATTTATTATTATAACATATATTTACAACCAGATTTAAATTAATGAACTATAGTTTAATATTTTATTTCGAAGTGTCGTATGTGGCTCATAACTCAAAGGTTTTGTCATAATATCAGCTAATTGTTGTTTCGATGAAACCCACTCAATTTTAATACGGTCATATTTGACACACTCTTGAACATAGTCCATATGAACTTCTGTCATGTGTCTCAGTTTGTTACGACCACTCGTCTGAGCGCAAATTGTTGCTGCTTTGTTATCACATCGTAAAATCGCTGGTTATAAACTTGTTTTAGTTATCCGTATTAAGGACTTATTATGGCAATGATTTCCTGGCAAGCCTGGTTCATTGCAACATATTCTGCTTCGCAGGTAGACAGAGCAACATAACTTTGCTTATTTACCTGCCAAGCAATCGTATCACCGTACAGTTTTATTACAAATCCACAAGTTGAGACAGAAGATTTGCAATCAGCAAAGCTGGCATCGGAGTAGGCCAGTAAACCTTCTTGTCTTCCCATGTTTTTTAGTCCTAGAGATTTCGTTCCTTTCAGATATCTGAAAATTCGTGCAACCATCTTCCACTCACTTTCGGTGGGGTTAATTTGATGTCTGCTCAGGAGATTTACAGCAAAAGCGATATCTGGACGAGTAGAACCTGCCAAATATAAAAGACTGCCAATAGCTTCTCTGTACGGGACATGTAGAGTACTTTCGTTGATTTTTTTACTGTTTTCTTCACGTTGTCGTCGTTCTCGGTTAGCAACCTGTCGTGATATCATGGGAGTATATTAAGGAAACTCATTTTTAAATCCAAATTTGATCAGAAACTTGCCAATCAATTTTTTCTGGTGGATTTTCATGACTCTCGTATTCCTGTTTCTAGTTATACTCATACCTAGAAAACATTTAGGATCTCCTAAATCGGTCATTTCGAATGAGTCCATCAGTTTGTTTTTAATTTCTGAAAGTATAATTCCATTGTTGCTTGCTAATTATATATCGTCTACGTATATAAGAATTATAACAATCGAATCACCAAGATTACATGTGTAGAGACAAGGATCGTATTGATCATTTGTCAGCCCTACAGAATTTACAATCTGAGTAAATTTCTCATTCCATCGTTTGAGGCTGATTCTTAAACCATAGAGAGATTTATGAATTTTACATACTTTTGTTCGTCGCGTTTCGTCCGACACATCCATTCCTTCAGGGATTTCCATATAGACCTCGTCTTCGATTGTCCCATTTAAAAAAGCCGTCTTAACGTCAAATTGACAAACATCTAGGTCATAACAATTTATAATTGCCAAAACAGACCGGACAAGAGTTAATCTAGAGACTGATGCATACGTTTCTTTTAGATCATACAAGTTTGAATCTTTGAACCCTCGTTTAACTAACCGTGCTTTGTACTTGGTAGCATTGTTATCATCTTTTTTTTTTATTTAAACAACCATCTAGAATCTATTATATTGGGGTTTTTACCATTTTTCCCAAACTTTGGTCTTTCTACCAAGGACCATACATTGTTCTTTTTTAAGGAGTTAAATTCTTCGCTCATCGCTTAGAGCCACTCATTTTTCTGTTCCGATTCAGAGACTTGTTTGTACGTTACAGGATCATTATTAATGTTTGCATGAAAACAGTACAAAATCTCGTCATTTTCAACGTCATGAGTTTTTAGAAACTCTTCTTCTAAACATGGAAATTCGTATCAGAACAGTTAATATTTAATTTTTCAATTTTTACGTTTTCAAAATCATCGTTCGTTTTATAGTCTCTATTTTCATTTAAGGGTTCATCGTTTTAACAATCATTGTTAACTGTCGTTTTTGCTAAATCCATCGTATAACTTTCTTTCACTTTATTTAAATTTTGTTTAACTACCATTGTATCAAAAACACACGCTTTTGAAGGGTTTAATCGTTTCTTTAGTTTTTTCCTGTCAATTTGGAATTCTATTAGCTAATAAGGTTTATCATAAACTCCAGAGGCATAAACCTCTTTCGTTTTTGGGTTAAAAATGTTTACACATTTTCCATCCAAGTATGTCGAAAGGCCTGCTTTGGCAAATTTCCTCAGTGACAGTAAATTTTCTGAAAGCGACTCGGTATAAAAGGCATTTTCCAACGTCAAACGTTTTTTATTTCCCGAATTTGAGATAATATTAATGGTACCACTACCTTCTGCAGTCAAGTTTGCTCCGTCGTTTTTTTTGGCACACCTTATTACGCCAGATTTCGTTTTTGATATAGAACTAAAAACATCCTTTGAGTTCTAGGTTTAGGTCTCTTTAAGTTTAAGAGAATGCCATTTGGGTTAACGAACGCCCCCGGCACGTTTCAAAGGTTTGCGGACTCATTGTTTGGTCCAGAATTCGAACCTGTCGTGTTTGGATATCTTGATGATATCATAATTGTCACTGATGATTATGACGAGCACATCAAATGGTTAAGGATAGTGCTTAAAAAATTGGCGTCTTCTGGTTTAGTGGTAAACCCAGACAAATGTGAATTCGGTTGCTCTTGGTTAGCCTATTTGGGTTATGTTTTGGATAGGGATGGTTTGAGGCCTGATTCTGAAAAGGGGGCACCGGTTTTGGAATACCCTGCACCCCAGGATATTAAACAGCTTAGGCGTTTCTTGGGAATGGTTGGGTGGTATTCTCGTTTCATAGAGAATGATAGCGAGATCAAGGTACCACTTTCGAGACTCCTTCAAAAAGGAAGAGCATGGGAATGGACGGCTGAGCATGAGGAGGCTTTCCAAACTTTAAAGAAAAAGTTGATATCGGCCCCAGTTTTGGCTCGGCCAGATTTTGGCAAACCATTCACTGTCCAATGTGACGCTAGTGACTCAGCGATTGGCGCGGTGTTGACTCAGGAGTCTGGGGATAACGAACACCCAATTGTGTATGCAAGTAAGGCTTTAACATGGGTAGAAAGGAATTATAGTGTCACTGAGCGTGAGTGTCTGCCACTTTTGTGGGCGATTAAAAAGTTTAGGCCATATCTAGAGGGATATAGGTTTAAGGCTATCACGGATCATAGTGCACTGAGGTGGCTCAGGAATCTTAAGGATCCGTCTGGTCGTTTGGCTCGTTGGGTCACAGGAACGATCCTTTATTGTTACCAATCACGGGCGAAGAACAGAGTTGGAAGTTTGTGGTTTCGGAGGAGCATCGGAGTAGAATACTTAGGGATGCTCATTCTGAAATTGCAGCGGGTGACTTGGGAATAGAGAAGACATATGCTAGGGTGGCTGCGGAATATTACTGGCTAGGCATTTGGCATGATGTCCAGATGTTTGTTCGCGAATTTCCTGACTGTCAGAGGTTGAAAGTCTCGCAAGAAGGACCTCAAGGGTTAATGGGTCAAAGGATTGTGGAACAACCGTGGACGGTGGTTGCAGCGAACTGTATGGAGTTTCCATCCAGTAAAAATCAGTGTAAGCATTTGGTTGTTTTCAAGGATTTGTTTACACGCTGGATTGAGGTGAAACAAATCAGGTCTGCTGAGGACAAGTCCATTGCGAAGGCATGGACTCAAAATTTTTGACCCGCGACCCCAAAAACCCCCGAGTAACAAGTTTCAAGCAAATTTAACGAGTTTCTGAAAAATTGTCGGCCATGTTGGATCCGCCATTTTCAATTTTAAAAATTGGACTTCAGATTCGTGATCAGCGACCCTAAAAACCCCAGAGAAACAAGTTTCAAGCAAAGGGCTTAGGGGGTTAAGTATGCAAAAAATTCCCCCGCTTCTATTTTTCTCATACTTGGCCCATATGTTACTATCCATATGACTATAACTTTCTGCAATTTTGAACTCAAAATTCGCTTTTTTGGGGGAGTTATGGAGGGAGAAAGCAAAATCAAAAAACTTATTTTTCTCGAAAACTACTGAACCGATTTTTATGAAATTTTAAGAGGTTGTAAATATAGATAAGACGATTTTAGAAAAAAAATCCAAATTTTTTTTTCAAAAATTTTTTTTGAAATTTTCAAAAAAATTTTTTAGGGTTATTTTTTTAAGTGACCACTTTCTCTTTTGTTGTAAAAAGTACCTTATAATGTCCCCTTTAACATATATATTTTTTAAATTTTTTAAAAATATAGTTTTTGAGTAAAATGTCAAAAACCATAATCATGCTATTTGTCACGTACAGTAATGCACATAATGTACATATGGGCCATATTAATGTGATTTAATTACAAAATAATACTTAGGGGTTTTCTGAATACAAGCCTGAAATCGATGTCAAGAAAATTATTTCCAAAGAATAATCCAAAAATTTTTATTTTTACATTTTAAATTTTTTTCTTTTTGGATCGTTGAAGCGGTACATCACACTTTTTTTATTTAACTTCTTTAACAGTCTTATTTTTTTTAAAATAATGGCCTAGATGATTTTACAGTGCGACACGGTAAAAAAACTCCAAAAATCCTAAAATTTGATTTTAAAATTTTCAAAACTTTTTTGCTTGTCTAAAAATATTTTTTTATATCAACTTCAGATTTGTATTTATCAACCTTAATAAGCCACTAGTAATAAGTTGCAAAAATATTTGACAGTTTTTTTTAAATTAAACATTCGCATACAACATTAAAATGTTTCGGGTAGGGTTTTTGAGTTATTTACTGTGACACATCTTGAAATCATGTCGGGCAAAATTTTTTATTAAGTAGATCACATAAGAGAATGAAATGAGAAAATACATAAAAATGTCACTTTAATAGAACTAAAAAAATTTTTTTTCGAAAATTTCGAAAAATTTTCATTTTAAAATTTTTTGAAAAAAAAGATATTTAGAATTTTTTTAAAAAAAATTTGAAAATTTTTTTTGGAATCTCTTTAATTGTCTTTTCAACATATCCAAAGCTGATTAAAATACATACAGTAGTTTTTGAGGAAAATGCGTTTTTCGATTTTTTCCCCTCCATAAGTTCCAAAAAACTCAAAATTTTGAGTTAAAAATTTGATAAAGTTATTTTTAAGTGGGTAGGAATGAATAGGAAAAATATATTCGGGTCACTTTTTCCATACTTATTTAGCTATAACCCTATCACATTAATATGGCCCATATGTATATATATGTGCCTTACCGTACGTGACAAATTGCATGACCATGGTTTTTGACATTTCACTCAAAAACTATATTTTTAAAAAATTTGAAAAAATATATGTTTTTGAGGAAAATGCGTTTTTCGATTTTGTCCCCTCCATAAGTTCCAAAAAACTCAAAATTTTGAGTTAAAAATTTGAAAAAGTTATTTTTAAGTGGGTAGGAATGAATGGGAAAAATATATTCGGGTTACTTTTTCCATACTTATTTAGCTATAACCCTATCACATTAATATGGCCCATATGTATATATATGTGTCTTACCGTACGTGACAAATAGCATGACCATGGTTTTTGACATTTCACTCAAAAACTGTATTTTTAAAAAATTTGAAAAAAATATATGTTAAAGGGGATATTATAAGGTACTTTTTACAACAAGAGAGAAAGTGGTCACTTAAAAAAATAACCCTAAAAAAATTTTAAAAATTTCAAAAAAATTTTTTGAAAAAAAAATTTGGATTTTTTTTTCTAAAGTTGTCTGATCTATATTTACAACCTCTTAAAATTTGATTAAAATCGGTTCAGTAGTTTTCGAAAAAAAAAGTTTTTTGATTTTGCTTTCCCCTCCATAATTCCCCCCAAAAAAGCGAATTTTGAGTCCAAAATTGCAGAAAGTTATAGTCATATGGATAGTAACATATGGGCCAAATTTGAGAAAAATAGAAGCGGGGGCATTTTTTGCATACTTAACCCCCTAAGCCCTTTACAAAAGTCTGGTATAAGAGATTTTTTTGTTCGCTAACGTCGAACACAGGGAATAGTAACTACCCTACCGACGACAAGCTCTGGTTTCTTTAAAAAACGCTCCCAATTGCTTAACTTAACCTTGCCGAAAGTGTGAAGCCACTTGGGCAAGTGATAGGATTAATGTTAAAAAGAAATTTGTTTAACACTGGCATGTCAGAATTGGCGCGGTAATGGCTGAAACAGTGTATCAATACAGCGCTAATACCATTGTGTCAGTAAAGGAAGTCCAGAACTGACCCAATATTGGTGCAATACTGACTATATCGACTTTAAACCTTTAAATCTGGTGCCAACGCCAGTATATGTAATACTCGCTTGACTCGTGTATTACTTTATTTCCGGTTTTATCACGCTTTTGTTTTTCGATAAGCGTCTGTCCGACTACTTCCGTTCGTACTCTTGAGCGTCTAAACAAGACAAGACTACGTAAGTGGTTTGAACAAAGAAGAGTTAAGAGAAGCATGAGACGAAACTTAGTGAACAGTGAACAACATATACAACATTGGATACGATTGTTTTGAGCTCAAGTGAATTTTTTTTGCTGCGACTTCAATCTTACAGGAATGATGACCGTGTTGCAGAGTTCGAGCACGCTTGCAAAGATAGTGGAACAATGCAGAAAGGCGCTACTTATCGAGAAAACTGAGAACCTTTTGATGACAGCTAAAATTAACGAAAATTGCTTTGAAATTCAGTTTTTAACCGGAGACTCTGCAGTAATAAGTATGTTGTTAGTAAAATATTGTCTATTATATACGAGTATAACGATTTTTCACGAAATTAATTATTTAATGAGAAAAGAGAAATTAAGCAACTAGTTAAAACTATAAATGAAATGAATTTCCTTTTTGCGTCGAAAATGAATGAAAGATAAATGGATGCTGTTATAGTTTATTAAACGATAGATACGAGGAACAGTAAATTATAGATTGAAACGAACGTATATTTTATTTTTCAAAGACTCACAAAACCGTATTGTTTGGGTTGTTCGAGTCAGATGAAATTGTGTTCATTTCAGATGATTTTAACGACTAGATTTTCTTTTGGAACACTTGATAGTATTAAGTGTGAATAAGTAAATCAGTTCTAGATCATGTAGATTTGTGTTCAATCGAAATGATTTAAGAGCAAGTTTCTGACTCAAGCCTTTTAAATATAAAGCTATATATTATAGTCGACAGAAAGGGTTTCACGAGTGAGTAAAGAACTTACTGTTCTTCAATGTAATTTTATTTTTCTTTTCTCTGAAGGTCGCAAATCACTAAAAGAGGAGTGGGAAGATTTAGCTTTAGAGATTAAGCAGCTTGAGCAGAAAGAATATCCAGACAGCGGCGATGCTTCATGCTATGACAAACCACCGTAATCAGAGGATAACGAGAACGAGAGTTATGAGATGACTGATCTGGCACAAAATCCTTTATATATGGCAAACGATGGAACGACGGAAGGGCCTTCGGACTATATCTTAGAGCCTTCAGTGGTAAAAGAAACCGACTATGTTCCCAAAGGTAACCGAGACTTTTCTCCAATGAAATGTTTATTATCTGATCCAGAGTTAACGAAAATGATTGGTAGCGAGAGTACGATTGTTGTCGTCGACGACACACATAAATTTTCTTTTTCTTTGGTAGAAACGAAAAACACAAATTCAAGGTTCGAGACATCTTAATCAACAAGATCGATAAAATTTATTATAATAGAATATTACAGATCAAAGACCCACGCGAAATGCTTAATAAAATAAAAGATATTCAACGTTGCGAAGTTAATGTTACAAGCGTTAGTGTTTGGAAACAATTTTACGCGATTTAATATAACGCCAATCGTGAATCAGCCAATTCATTTCTAGACCGCTTTGAGAAAATATTACATAATTACAAAACGATTCCGGGTTCTACACCACTTTCTGATGACGACAAACGCGACGCATTATATAATGCCATTCACGGTGATCTTGAAGCAAAATAAAGTTTTTCTACGACGCCAAAATAAATTATTTGTACAAACTTTTAAAGCGTCATTTGAGGTGTATTTGCGTTTGCGAAGGCAAAAAATTGGCCCCTCTTTTATGTTTTTTTCGCAGTCATAATATTTAAAAGATTAAAAACTGTTTTGCACCTTAAAATACAATATTAAAACTACAAAAAAAATTGTTTCGCTTTTCAACTATTATTTACGATTCGCAGAGGGCGCCAAAGTATGAAGATCTCTAATTCGTAAGATTTTGCGGTGCTCTCGATAGAGCCTCTCCTGACAGTCTGAAATAAAAAAACATAACATTTATTTCTTAGTACACATAAATACCTAGTGAACGTATGTAATAGAATTTAAAAAAAGTAAAAAAACGAAAATGTCGTCCTTTCAAAATAAAAAATTTAACAAATAAAAATCATCGTTTCTTAAAAATTGACTTTAAAAGGTTGCCATTATTCATTTTTTACTTTTTTTAAATTCCATCACATACGTCCATTAGGTATTTATGTGTACTAAGAATTAAATTTTGTTTTTTGACTTTAGACTGCCAAGAACTGTTCTTCCGGGGCACCGCTAAATCTTATATATTAGAGATCGCCATACTTTGGCGCCCTCTACGAATCGTAAATAATAGTTGAAAACCGATACAATTGTTACTTTTTGTAGTTTTAATATCGTATTTTAAGGTTCAAATAACGTTTTTATTCTTTTAAATATAATGACTGTGTTAGGAAGTTAAGAGGAGGGACGAAGGTCACCGCATAGTGAAGGTCAATAAGAACAACATGATAAAATAGAGACGAACTTAATTTATTTGTATAACGAAGTTACAACATTAACAGGTTCAGTGATTGAGGAGATTTTAAGAAATCCAGAAAGAAAAGAGGAAAGAAAAAAAAGAAAGTAGTGAAAGTACAATATTTGAGAATGTAGATTGCTTGCGACGAAGCTGGACTCATTGGATGAGGTCCACCAACGGAGGCCAACAATGAAGGAGAGGAGAAGGCCCAGTGAGCAACATGGGCGATCACCCGTCGATAGTGTTCTTAAGAAAGCAGATTATAAGAAAATGAAAAAGAGAAATAACAACTTATAAGAAAAGGAAGAAAAGAAAAAAGGAACAAATTGAAAAAAAAACTTACAAAGGGAGATCAGCACACGTTGTTCCGTTGACTGGTTGTGTAGTCCTCACTATCCTCGTAAGACTTCAGGCCACGTATTGGAACTAAAGATTGGTGAAAAAGATCGAAAAAAAGGACGAGTCCCAAGAAGACGATGTGGTTTCTCCGAGAGATCCGCAAAGAGAGGGCGAATCTTTCGAAGCGTGTTTGCATCGAGGTGGGAGAATTGTGAAGAAAGATGGAAGGGGCCAGAGGTGGGGTCTTGTGCTCAAAGAAATTGTGTTAAATAGTAGAAGCAGAGAGGGGCAAGCCAGTGGCGTAGGACAACAAGGAATAAAAACTTTAAGAATAAAATAAGACACAAAACCAATTTAATTGCAAGGACAAACACACCAATGCCTTTTTTTAACAGAAACTACAAGCCGACTTATACCGACAAAAGGCTTTTAACTGATCTTTTAAACATTTGCCGCCCGCCTTTCGTTATGGAACTAACGGAACAACCTGAGGATTCAGATGTATGTATAATTTAAAGTGTTTCAACTGGAATAGGAAGGGGGCATAGTTTAACAATAGGTCTGGTAACGATAGTGGTGCCTGTCTTTACTGTAGCTACTCTGACAAGACTATCTTTACCGGGATGAACAACCGTAACTCTTCCCAAGGGCCACTTGGATGGAGGGTATCGTTCGTCGACAACGAGAACTAGGGTTCCCACTTTTATATTATCCATACTCTGATTCCACTTATACATTGACTGATATCTTTGCAGACATTCCCGTGACCACTTGTTCCAAAATTGCTGAGTCATTTGACAAATTTTTTTTCCAGCGGGAGAGTCGATTAATGTTCACATTTTCAACGCTTGGCTGAGGAATGAGTGTGAGTGGTTGGCCTATCAAGAAGTGACCAGGGGTTAAAGCTGATATGTCGTCAGGGTCGTCTGTAATGGGACAAAGTGGTCTAGAATTGAGCACGGACTCAATCTGTGCGATAACGGTTGACATTTCCTCGTAAGTGAGGGTTTGGTTAAAAACAATCCTACGAAGGTGATGTTTAACAGACTTAACCCCCGCTTCCCATTTACCTCCAAAATGAGGGGCTGCGGGTGGGTTAAAGTTCCATTTAGTACCATCCTGTGCAATAAGTGTGACAAATTGTTTCAACTCTTGGGAGGTTGTAGAAAAGAGTCGTTGTAATTCGGCATCAGCTCCCTTTAAATTCGTTCCACAGTCACTCGATAATGTTTGGCAAATACCGCGACGTGACGTAAAGCGGTGATAAGCGGCTAAGAAAGCGTTAGCTGTATAATCGGTCACTATTTCTAGATGTAGAGCCGACGTCGCTAAACACACAAATAAAACGAGGTAACCTTTGCATTGGCGAGCCGCCCGCCCTGACCAAGTTTTTAAATTGAACGGGCCGGCATAGTCGATTCCAGCGTGAAGGAACGGTCTTACAGACGGGACAACTCTGATGGAGGGTAATTGCCCCATGAGTTGAGAGGCAGTCTCTTTTCTAAAGGTTGCACATCGCACACATTTCATAATGAAGGACCTAACAGGAATTCTCCCACCGAGAATCCAACAGGTTGATCTTATGTAGGACAAGGTGGATTGAGTTGATCCATGAAGGGTTCGAGTGTGGGCGTCAGAAATAATAAGTGTCGACAGGTGTGAATCCTTTGAAAGGATGAAGGGGTGTTTATTGTCATGACTGAGAAAGGAGTTGTTTAACCGTCTACCGACTCGAAGAATACCGCGAGCATCGATGAAAGGGGTTAACCGATTTAATGAATGGTTACGAGGTAATGGCTTCTCCGATTGAAGGGAATTAATCGCATCTTCAAATGACACAGTTTGACACTGGAGGACGCATAGATGTTTTGCGTTTTCTAACTCTTCGGGAGTTAGAGGGATTGTTAAAATACCAAAAAAGCTCCGTTTCTTTATTACTCTTTGACAAATGGGGACAACTCGTAATAGTCGAGTTAAACTAGAGAATCGTTCAATTAATACCGATGGACTTGTAGAGATTCGCATTAGATGATTGCGTTTTTCGACATATTCCTCTAAATTGGTGTCTCCATCAATTGAAGTAGGAGGATTAGGCCAGATAGAGGGACTTTGGATTAACCAGGGGGGACCACACCACCAAAGAGAATGATTCAATAATTCAGAAGGATTTAATCCACACGAGGCACAGTCGGCCGGGTTATCGTGTCCTGGCACGAGTCTCCACTGAGCTTGTGGTACGAGTTCGTGTATAAGACAAACTCTGTTGTGGACATACTCCTTCCATTTGGAAGGATGATTAGTGACCCATGTTTGAACAATTGAAGAATCAGTCCAAAGATAGATAGTGACATTAGTAAATTCGAGAGTATTGAGAACTGCTGATATCAATTTTGCCAGCAAGACGGCGGCGGATAGTTCAAGGCGAGGGACTGTCTGTCGCTTTAAGGGTGCAACTTTTGTCTTGGCGCAGAGCAAGGAGGAAGTAATAGTGTGTGTGGCTATAACTAGTAAATACACAACAGCTGCTAAGCCATCCACGGATGCGTCAGAAAACCCGTTTATTTGCACTGGAGCACCATTAGTAATGCCCATCCAGCGTCGAATTTTTAAGGAAGAAAGGACAGATAGTTGTTCGACAAAAATATTCCATGATTTTTCTAAGTTAGAAGGAACAGGATCGTCCCAACCTACCCCAATGGTCCACAGTTCTTGAAGGATGAATTTAGCTCGAAGTATGACAGGGGCGACAAACCCAAGGGGGTCAAATAATTTAGCAATATGGGACAGAATATGTCGTTTGGTAATGAGAGATGTAGGAGTAAGAGACAGTGAGAAATAAAAATAGTCATCGGAAGGTTGCCATAAAAGCCCTAAGGTTGGTACTGATATGGATTCATCTATAGTTAAGCTACCAATCGGAAGTATTTTGTCTGTGGGGATTCCTTGTAAGATTGTCGGATGGTTTGAGGTCCATTTATGCAATGGAAATCCACCAGCCTGGCACAGTTGATTAACTTGATTTGCTACTTCCATAGCTTCTTCAATGGAATCCCCTCCTCCATGCACATCGTCGACATATCTACTCTTCATCATGGGCAGAATCGCTAAAGGAAATCGATCTCCTTCGTCTTTGATTAATTGATTAAGCGCTCGGAGAGCAAGAAATGGTGCACAAGTAAGACCATAAGTTACAGTGGCTAATTCGAATGTTGTCAGGGTGCCGCCAAGGTCTTTCCAAAGGATTCGTTGGAATTTACGATCATATGGGTGTACTAGTACCTGACGATACATGTGTTTGATGTCGGTGGTGAATATATATCGAAAGGTTCGGAACCGTATGAGTACATCGGTTATGTCACTCTGGAGTTTTGGTCCAGAGTGGAGAATGTTATTTAAGGAGGTGCCGCTGCTGGTTTTATGAGAACCGTTGAAAACCACTCTAAGTTTTTTATCTAAGAGATCTGAGTGATGTGAAACGCCATGATGAGGGAGGTAGAAGGAAGGGTGTGGAATGAGACCCTCAGATGGTATCTTGTTCATATGACCTAATTGTAGATACTCATCGAGGAAATGTTGGTAGCGTTCAAACAACTGTGCTTCTAACCCTAGTCGTCGAAAATTGTGGTTAAGCATTCGCAAAGCTGATGATCGAGATTCCCCAAGGTTAGTGGGCGAGGATTTAAATGGTAGTCTAACGCAAAACTTGCCAGATGGGAGGCGTGTATAAGTGGAGAGAAAGAAATCTTCGCATTCCTGATCTGCAGGAGAAAGAGTTGGTTTGAGGGGTGTCACCTCTTCTTGGTACCAGAAGCGTTCAAGTAAGTCATACAAATCACGATCTGCTGATGTGTGATAAAGGCTACGAGTGTCGGAAATCTGTGCTTGTCCAGAGGGACCAGAAATGATCCATCCAAAGATTGTTGATTGAGCTATTGGCGTGTTAGAAAGTCCCTTTTTAAGGCCAGGTCGTATGACATGTGCATAGGCATCGGATCCCAAGATGATGTCGACGGGAGATGGATCGAAAAAAGTTGGATCAGCCAGCGGTAATCCACGGAGGTGGGAAATAAATTGTGGAGTTATCTTTGTAGAGGGGATATGACCTGTTAGATTAGTTAAAATCTCAGTTGAAATAATACAGAAGGCCTCAGGGATTAATCGAGATTTGAGTGTGATAAGTGAAGAACCTTTAGACCTACCAGATGGGTGATTTCCAGCTCCGATAATTAGTACGCTAGAAGGGCGACGAGGGATATTAAGATTCTGGACTAAACTTTCAGTGATCAAGGAAACTTCTGAACCTTGATCGATAAGGATTCTCACCTGAGCTGAAAGTCCTTGGTCAAGTTCGATGTTCGCAAGAGCTGTTGCTAAAAGCACAGAGGTTACTTTAGAGTCGGGTCAGGGATTCGAAGGACGAGCATCCTGAAGACGTGGACCGGTGTTTGTTAAAAGAGGGGAAATCGGGTTAGGAAGTAGACTGGTTGGACTCCTTTCATCGCTACCGTGAATGGTGGTGTGGTGTTTTTTGCCGCATTTGAGGCAGCGTCTTGGTGAAGGGCACGCATTGGAAAGATGTGAACCCAGGCAGTTATAGCATAAGGAATGCTTTTTTATAAGTTCTAACTTGTGATCTCTGGATTTAAAGGAATACTCTGGGCATCGCATGGTCTGATGAGATTGCAAGCATATAGCACAATTTTTGTTGACAGAAGTTGCAGTTGATGGGTTTACGGTGCCTTGTAGAAAGTAGGATTTTGCCTTTACTTGAACTGGGAGGGGCAATATAATGGTAGATGCTCTGTCAAGAGCTTGAAGGGAGCGCATGCGACATAAGATAAATTGATAGAGTTGGCTCAACTTAGGGTTATCAGTTGTTGATCCTAATTCCATTTCCCATGCCCGAACAGAAGCCGAGTCAAGACATCGGATTGTCAAGTAAATTAATATGGAATCCCAATGTTCTATGGGTTGATTCAGGGTTTTCAAGGTACGGATGTTTTGTTGCAATGTAGTGTACAAATTTTCGAGATCAGAAGAAGATTCCTTTTGAATACGTTTTAATGAAAAGAGGGCATGTAAGGCGGAATCGATTAAAATACGTTTGTTGTCGTAATATGATGTTGATCATTCCAGGCTTTCAGAAAGTTAGCACCAACCTTAGGGGTTTGGTTTAAAAGTGAGGCCGCAGAACCTTGAAGACTAATCTTTAGATACTGTAGTTTCTCAACGGGAGATAAAGCTTGGTTATTTATAACAAGGGAGGAGAACAAGTCTTTGAAAGCCAGCCAATTATTATGGTTACCATCAAATTTGGGTAAGTCCAAGCGGGGAAGTCAGTTTACTTGTGGAATGGTTGATGACGATGCTTGAACTTGAGCGACTGTGGTGTGAGACGATTGAGTAACAGGAAGAGAATCTAATAAATTACCCATCCTCTCAACAATATCAAGAAAATAATCACGTGTAATTTTAAAGAAGTCACCGGAAAAATAGGGATCAGCTCTGATTTGCTGCAGGTCAGACATGTTCAAGTGAGCGATGTCGACGCCCAGGGCTTTGTGACAATGAGAAAATTCTTTCCAATCTTCTTTGAGCGCTGAAAGCCGAGTGTCAATTCGGCGACGAGAAAGATTTACTTCACCAACTTGACAAAGATCAGTGTAGGCGGTTTGAATTTGAATTGATAAATACTTGAGGTGTTCCAAAGAAGCAAAAATAGGAGGGGTACACATGTTGACCAGATACGGTGACCTTACAGTCCCAAATATCCGGCTCGAAGGACCAATAAATGATTGTTGGGAAGTTAAGAGGAGGGACGAAGGTCACCGCATAGTGAAGGTCAATAAGAACAACATGATAAAATAGAGACGAACTTAATTTATTTGTATAACGAAGTTACAACATTAACAGGTTCAGTGATTGAGGAGATTTTAAGAAATCCAGAAAGAAAAGAGGAAAGAAAAAAAAGAAAGTAGTGAAAGTATAATATTTGAGAATGTAGATTGCTTGCGACGAAGCTGGACTCATTGGATGAGGTCCACCAACGGAGGCCAACAATGAAGGAGAGGAGAAGGCCCAGTGAGCAACATGGGCGATCACCCGTCGATAGTGTTCTTAAGAAAGCAGATTATAAGAAAATGAAAAAGAGAAATAACAACTTATAAGAAAAGGAAGAAAAGAAAAAAGGAACAAATTGAAAAAAAACTTACAAAGGGAGATCAGCACACGTTGTTCCGTTGACTGGTTGTGTAGTCCTCACTATCCTCGTAAGACTTCAGGCCACGTATTGGAACTAAAGATTGGTGAAAAAGATCGAAAAAAAGGACGAGTCCCAAGAAGACAATGTGGTTTCTCCGAGAGATCCGCAAAGAGAGGGCGAATCTTTCGAAGCGTGTTTGCATCGAGGTGGGAGAATTGTGAAGAAAGATGGAAGGGGCCAGAGGTGGGGTCTTGTGCTCAAAGAAATTGTGTTAAATAGTAGAAGCAGAGAGGGGCAAGCCAGTGGCGTAGGACAACAAGGAATAAAAACTTTAAGAATAAAATAAGACACAAAACCAATTTAATTGCAAGGACAAACACACCAATGCCTTTTTTTAACAGAAACTACAAGCCGACTTATACCGACAAAAGGCTTTTAACTGATCTTTTAAACAGACTGTAAAAAGAACAGTAAAGTAAGGCCTCTTACTTTGGATGAACCATCATAAAATTGGTTTTACAACTTTAAGGGCCAATTTTTACCCGACCATTGGCCCAACTGGAGCTGATGGGTGGACCGACGATCAAATATTCGGATTTGTCACGGTGGTATTCACGGTTGGCCCAACTTTGGGAGAAACTTTCAACCAAAGTCGGGCCATCTTTGGGTGCCACAGTTGGCCCGACGTTCCAACTGTGGCGGCGGCCGAAATTCGTACCTGGGTATATATATATTTATATCTGTATGTATGTGTGACATCACTTAGGGGTATAGTAATTGTCGTTTGATTACGTAAAGTTTAATCGCAATGGCACATTCATTTTTTCACAAATTATGAAAAGAATAATTACCGATTGGTAAAAAATTACCGACGACAATTCTGACTTAGGATTTTTTTGGAACAAGTAGGGGAATCTATTCATCGACATTTTTTGGAAACTTGAAAAACTTATAAAGTTAACGATTTAAATCATCCTGCATACCTAGAAAAATTGAAAAGTGCTGTTACACAATTTTCTTCTCTGAATATTTGAATTATGTTGTATAAATATATATTGAATGAAGTGTATATTGTGTATTCTTGTATCAACAGTTTTATCACATTAAAAAGTATAAATTGTTCAAGCATATAAATTTGTAACTATTTTATTAACAAAATACTACTCTTATTTGCGACCAGTTGTTCTTTATTAACTTTTATATGCACTCACCTTTGCTGATTTTTCTATTTTTTATATAACAAATTATAAAATCTAACTCTAATTAAATTGATATATAAATTTACTAATACGTAAAGAAAACAATTTTAGTAATTAAAAAAATGTTAAAAATGAAATCTTTTTTTTTTAAACGCTAGGACGAGCAGCTGGGATTTCAATATTTTTTTTTAATTTTGAGATAACGCTTTAAAAGATTGTACAAATTATTTTTTTGGCGACGTAGAAAAACTTTATTTTGCTTCAAGACCAACGTGCATTATGAATCCAGTATCCACTTTCACTTCACTTTCACTCTAATTTAACTTGTGAAGTAAAAGTAGAGTAAAAGTGAATGTGAAGTGAAAGTAAAGTAAAAGTGAAAGTGAAGTGAAAGTGAAGTGAAAGTGATGTGAAGGTGAAGTGAAGTTACAGAATAGCAGTCCAGGGATCTAAATCAATAACTGTAGCATCAGCTTCATTCACAAATTCAAATTTAATTAAATGGTCAAACGAAAGATGCTTTGAATATGGGGACATGGGTCACTTGAGAAACGAATGTCCCCGCAAAGGTCAAGGAGTAAAGAAGTGCTACGAGTGTAATCAGTTCACTGATCATATAACTGTTGATTGTCCTCAAAGGCTAAACAAAAACAAAGAAAAGCCGAATAAAATCATTGCAGGTGAAAAACTCTACACCAATAACAACAATAAATATGAAAACCGCTTTCGTTCGAATAATAAACGAGTTTTTAAACCAAAATATAACAATAATACACAAAGCTCTTTTCCTGGACCATCTCGCGGTGTTAACACAAAACCTTCGAAGAAAAATAACGAAAACCAAGAGGCACATAAAACGCGTCAACATCCAATTCAAACTCGTACTGGAACGAGTGCGACTTCAAAATTGTATGCAAATAACAAAGGTACGTATGAAAAATCTCCAGATGAATTATATTTAAAACTAGCTGTCGTACCCGTCTTCGACGGGTTTAAGTTTCTACAGATACATTCAATAGTGTGTCTACCAGTCTCGAAAAATAGAAAATAGTGAAAAATTTAATTTGACTACAGAAATAATAATTAGCTACCATTAACTATTTCATTATAAAAATATTATTATTTTAAAACAGTGATTGACTTTTTATCATTAAATAATTTATTTTTTATTCATTAAAATGCAAAAAACAATGTTTGTCAATTATTTGTAGAAATTTAATTATAGTAATCTAAGTTAATCCAAAATTTCCACCAGTTTTTGGAGTTATAGTAAAGTCAAATTCGAACTAATTGTATCATAATTGCTTAAATCTAATGTAAGACCTATATTGCCAGCTGAATTTATAATTTTTCCCGATTAAATTAAATTCTTGCATGTTTCCCCTTTTTTTCCAGTTTACAATGTTTTACAATGCTCAAAACATCCGTAATAGTTAAACCTAGAATTAAAATAACAAAACTTTTTACTATCTAAGTTTTTCTCCAGTAGCATAATGCAAGTATCGATTCACAGGTATATTCTTGAGTTTCTGTAGTATTAATTTTATCATAAAAATCTCTATTTTCAATATTTGAAAAATAATTTTAAAGCTATGAATTAATATTTTTTAATATTGTTTACCATTTTATCATTTACAATTTTTAATATTTTCGAAGTTTTGCAATTTTGACGTCAAAAGTTTAAAAGATATACATTAAAAAATAAAAAAATTAGAAATTTTCAATTTTTTTAAATTTTTGAAAAAATTGAAACCTCCCGTTCTAAGTAATACGTTTAAAAACTGTAAATTTATTGTTTACATATATATCACAAAAGTAATAACTGATTAATTTACTGCAATCTATCAAAATGTAAAAATTTTCTTGCCAAAAATAATGACCTATAACCAAAACATTATAATTTTATAATTAATTTTGTTATTAACTTTTTTTATTACATGTTATTTTGTCAAATTTTAGCATAATTTTTCCAAAATTTGTCTCTTATAAATAAATAATTATTTCCTTTTTTTTAATTTTTCGAAAATATGTTTATACTTACATCTGAAATATGGAATAGTATTTTTTTGTTTAATTATGCTAAAATGTGACTAAATAACATGTTTTACTCAAATATAGATCGTTTAAAAGCAATACATTAAAAAATTTAAAAATTTCGATTTTTTGAAAACATTTTTATCTTTACATCTTAGTTATAGGACACAATATTTGTAAAATTATGCTAAAATTTGACCAAAGAACATGTAACAATCAATAATAGATTGTTTTAAAGAAATTCATTAAAAAATGTAAACTTTGAAAATTTGCAATTTTTAAAATATTTTGAAAACATTTTTATATTTAAATCTTAGTTATAGGACACTATTTTTTGCAAAATTATGCTAAAATGTCACTAAAGAACATGTAATACTTAATTATAGGTAGTTTAAAAGCAGTTCATTAACAAATATAAAATTTGGATATTTGCGATTTTTTTGAATTTTTTAAAAATCATGTTTATACTTTCATCTCAGTTATAGGACATTTTTTTGACAAATCTATTCTATAATGTGATTAAATAACATGTTATACTCAATTAAACAAAGTTTGAAAGCATTTTTTAAAAAAAGGTAAAATATTAGAATTTTTGATTTTTTAATTTGTTAAAAAAAATTGAATATCTCCCGTTCTAATTAATATTTTTCAAATCTGTAAATTTAAAAACCTTCCTTGGCCTAAGGCCAAACATTCTGCCAAATTTGGTTTCAAACGGTTAAGCCGTTTTTAAGTGATTCGCGAACAATGATTCTGTGACATACGGACATATATTATTCAAAATATATTTTTGATCTTTATATTGGATTTTTTTCAATTCAACGAATTGTTAATTAAATGTTAAATAACTTGCTTATTAAAGTATTTAAAATTTTTTAATTTCTTTAATTTTTTGAACTAAGCATTTAAAATTTTTTTTAAAATTTTTATTTCAGTTAAAAATTAAAATTTAATGAATTGATTTTAATAAAATTTTTACCTTATATTAAATAGAAATATTAAGTCATATATTAGTGTTTGAAAAAATGAATAAGAGTTACCAAAAATACAACTGAATTTAGCTTGGTAGTCATTGGTAACAATTATAATTTTTTATTCTTTCGAAAATTTTTAAATAAATTACAACTTAGTTATAGAATAGTATTTTTGCAAAATATTGCTAAAATTTGACTAAACAACGTGCAATACTCAATTATAAATGGTTTAAAAGCAATTCATCAAAAAATATGAAATTTGAAAATTTTCGTTTTTTAAAAAAAAATTTTATACTTACATCTTAGTTATAGAATGTTATTTTTGGTAAATCTATGCTAAAATGTGACTAAATAGCATGTATTACTCATTTATAAAAAGTTTAAGAGCAGTTTTTAAAAAAATAAAAATTTTTGATTTTTTAATTTTTTGAAAAAATTACATGTATTCCGTTATAATTAATATTTTTCAAATTTTTAAATTTATAAACCTTCCTTGGGTTAATGTCTAACAATCTGCAAAATTTGGTATCAAACGGTTCAGCCGTTTTTAAGTGATTCGCGGACAAAGATTCTGTGACATACGGACATACATACATACACGAAATTTTTTATTGGTATATTTGGAATCCTGGATGCTGGAAAGGAATAATTATGTGGGAAATTTAAAGTTTTGAGCAATGTACAGACAAAAGTCTCATCTTATATATATAGATCTTTGCATGAAAAACCGAAACAGTCGTTGATGCCTACTACATATTTTTCAAATAATGTGAACGATAAAAGTAATTCAAACAATAACATCGGGTACACGTGCCTAATTGTCACCTTATTGAGGTCCCTACAGTCAAAACATAACCTGCGTGACCCAACACTCTTTTTGACTACTACCGGCACAGTGCTCCAATCACTGGACGCTGGTTCAATAATGCCTTGGTCCCACAACTTTTGAACCTCCTTGATCAACCATTGCATGATCATCGGACACAAACTTATGCCATTCTTGACCATTAATCTTCCAGAGATCTTTCCCAAGCTAGACATCCATATCCATTTCCCTACAGAAATCCATTCCTAAAATTAAATCCTGGGTTAAGGTACTAAGGGCTTTCAGCTCGAAAGACTGCGCATATCCATCGACTGTCAACCATAACTTTAATTTCCCTAAAGTTTGAGTGGATCCCCCAATGGCACTTTGGATTGCTGTATCCGCTTGTTCCAACCTTTCTCTAAATTTTTCAGCCAATTTAGGACCAATAACCGAAACCATTGCCCCTGGATCGAACAAGGCATAGTATGGACGATCCGCAATGATTACTTTTAAAAAGTATCTATTTTCAGGCCTAGTCCCATCGACAATCTCGTTTGAATCCGGAGAACCTACTGCATCCGAGGCAGTTTCTCCCCTCTCTTGGACATTACGTGTTCAACCCTCTTCAACACTATTAGTCCCACTAATACAAGGGGCCTTACCACGATTTTCTGCTGAAACCACAGTTTTACCTAAGCCCACAGAGAATGAATACTCCTCATTCATTTGACCAAAGTCACTACTCTCATTTTCAGTAACCACTATTGGCGAGCCATTTGTTCCACCAGAAACGTACCAAGTCCCACGACGCCCTGAGCATGGTTCATGCCTAGTCCTACCGAATGTGCTCAAATTCACGCTGACACATTTCCTAAAATTTGAGAGTGAGTTCTCCTCACTCACAACACACAAATTCTCTACATTTAAGAGTGAGTTCTCCTCACTCGACACACACGAATTACCAACTTTTGGGAGTGAGTTTTCGTCACTCGACATATACAAATTACTAACATCCACAAGTGAGTTCTCCTCACCAATAATACAAACAGGAGATGGATTAGAGAGTGAGTACTCCTCACTTGGCAACGAATAATGCATCTCTTGTACACGCAAAAACACTTCACTTCTACTCACAGGGACCTCAAACCCTGTCCCTACTGTTTGGACTGGGGGGAGAAGAAGTTGATTTGTCTCCCCCCTTTTGCGTTTCCAAAGATTTACGGACTTCCACGCAATTTGGACATTGAGTAAAAACCATTCCTTTAGTCCCACAAACCTGACACAAAACCTCAAAATAAGCTCGTTGTCTTCTAGGGCATTCTGTAGCAAAATGACCCTGTTGTTGGCAGCTAAAACAAACCCGATAAGGACACTGGGACAAACGATGTCCCACAACCTGAAAACCCTTGCAAATACCCATAAAAGGAACCTGACCATTACCCTGGTTTGCTATGCCCGGTTTAGGCCTATTCTGCTGGGGTAATGCACTAGTATTTGGTCCAACTGATGCATTAGTTGGGGCCCTTGTACCCACATTTTGCGAATAAATTATAAGCTGTGACGGCCGCGGAGTTACCTGCATTGGCTTGGGCCACCCTTTATTTGGTTGACCCCCTGTAGCTTCCCTAGGCCGACCCTGACCCAACCCAAATGCATCCACTGCATTATCCTTATTATCCGAAGTTCCTTGCTGCTCTTTATTTTTGTTTTTGGACTTCTTTTGTCCCCTAGCCTTGTTACTGCCCTTACAACTTTCCGATGAAGAGTCCTCGACTAATGCATCCAATTTTGTTCCCTTAGGAACCCCCTTTGGTGCCGCCGACGGAACCCTTAGCCGGGGGTGGAACATACCTCTTGTCAATGTCCCTAATCCGTTCATATTTTCTCAGAATATGCTCTAATCCCCCAATACTCTCAACTTCGAAACTTGACGCGCCGCACCGCGCAACACAGAAGGCACCGCCCTAAGAATTTCCTGACTGGAAATCCCATTGCATGTGATGCAATCATCTAGTCGCTCTAGAAATTCTTCTGGGTCCTCCCTGTCGCCCGCCAAAAACTTAATATCTTAGTCCTTGATCATTTTCGTTATTTTAAAACTAGCCCCATGGTGGTGGTGATGGCCTTTCGTTGGTGTATCATCTTTCTTTTTAGAACCTGAACTCGCCTTCGAGCCCGAGTCACTATACAAATACCACGTAGGATGCTGTTTCTTTCCCAACGAATTATTTTTATGCCCTTTGGAACGTTTCTTGTTTTTAACCTTACTGGCCTCATCCCAACTATCGCTCTCTGAAGCCGGAGTCGGAAGAACTTCCGCTCGCCTCGCCCAGTCTGCTGCTTCAGGAGGATTAATAACCTTTTTTATGTCTTTCCCTGACGAAGACACCCGCTGACGGTTCTTGTCACCGTAACTATAACCAATCTCATCGCTCAAATAATAATTTGATTCAGTCTGATTGGCCCTACTCCTTTGGGAATAATAACCCGCCGACTCTGCACCAGGGAAATGTGCATCCCTCGCTGTCCCACTATTTAAACGATTTATACCTGACTGTTTGGGGATAGCCCCCAAACCCGTATCTGTTCGTTGACCAATAGCCTCGGGGACCGAATTTTCTTGATCAGGGATAATCCCAAGACCAACAGCCTATTGGTCGGAAATACCCCCAGAACCTACGCTTGGCTGACTTGGCAAATTGCCAGAGCTTACGCTTTGTTCCAATATTTCAACATGTTGGGGAGACAATAACCTCTCAGAAACCGACTCAAATGTTTGGGCCACTGAATTAGCGGAGGGGTGCAACCAATTAACCTCAACATTCCTATTTTGTGCATAAATAGTACCCAAATCCGGATGGAAATGCATTCTAGCATATACCTGACTTAATCTCCAACTACTCGGTGTAATAATTGAAGTCGTGACGCCATTTAATGCCGAACTCCAAACCATATTCGTTGCGGCCCTCCCGCTCGAATTAAACATTGTAGTGACCACAGAGTTGGCCACTGACGTCACACAAGTCGTAACAATGCTACTGCTGGCCGAAGCTACTTCAGCGCTTTCCAACTGCTGCTCTCTCTCTCAAAACCCAAAAAGTAATCATCATTACTCGTTAAAACCTGAAAATCCAATTCCCCTAACAGGTTGCTGTCCTGTGCGCTCAAATCAATAGCCGCTTCCTGTTCTGTTTCATACCCCGAGTAATCGACAATTCTTTCCCTACGAGCTGCAAGAGCCTCAGTTAAATAAACCCTTTGAGAGTCCGACGCATCGTACAAATCCAACAATGGAACCGAAATTATACCCGCTAAAGTTGGCCTGGTCCTGAATCGCAATAAGCGTTCCCGTAGTAACTGGATTGACCCCTTTGTACTACAATTAGCCTTAACCAATTCTTGAACCACATCATTAACGGGGGTTCTTTGAATTTACCTCCAAATAACCCTAGCCTGTCGACTTTCCAAAATTTTAAACATATGCTTTTGATACGAATCCATAATTAACGCGTTTGTCCAAAAACATAAACAAGAACAAATAAATAAAACAAAATTTAATAAATAAATTCACAATTAACCCAACAATTATTTAATCAATTGTTTGTCAACCAAATTAAAATTTTCACAACCACTAAAAACAAAATAATACTCAAATAAAATTTCCAAATTCAAAAACAACTTCGTAAAACGTCACTTAAAACAAATCTAAATCCTTATGGATTTACCCAATTTGTTTTAACCTCCAAAACCAATAGCCGTGACAAACCAAAATTATTTTTTTACTAAATCCACAACAAACCAAAATTATTTATTTATCAATTAACCATAATCTGTCAAAAATAAATACAATTAAATATCAATCTTCTGACAAATAAATAAATAATAAACCGCAAGTTTTTATGACTATTAACCACAAATTGTAGGAAATTTTAACAGTCAAATAAAATCCAAATTTATTTCATTTAGGGCACAAAAAAATAAAATTTTCACTCACTCAAAAATTTCCAAAGTACGGAAAAAATTCTATTTCTTTATGAAAATAATAAAATAAAATTATTTTCACCCATAAAATAAATTAAACCGTTAACAAATACTCATAAAAAAATAATATTAATTAAACAACAATTTAAAATAATAAAAATGTTAAATCATTAAAATTTGTTCAAAAATAAAATAAAAAATGGCTGTCACCAACGCTTAAAATTTTCCTACGGCCCCAAATCGCCGCCCTGTAAAATTTTCCGCGTTCGTTGACAATCGCGTCGTTTAAAATAAAATACAAAAAAAAATTTTTTTACACAAAAATGAAAATTTTATTACAACATCACACACTAAAAGACAAATAAACCAAATTTTACCAAAATTCACTGCTGAATATTTTATAGAGACCATTTAATTAAAAATGGACCCACAAATAATTAAGAAAATTCAATTTTCCCTTGCGACGCAATTGTATTGACCAAACAATACTTAACCAGCGTCGCTGACCATGTGCTCGGTACAATTGTACTCACAATCGCGTCCTAGAAAATTTTCATTGAATTTCCCAATTGACCATTTCGCCCAAAAAATATTTTTCCCACATCCAAATAGAGAATATCAATTCAATTGCCGCCAAATAAATTAACCATTCGTGAAAAGTTTCTTAAGAAAATTCTGCAGTTTTACTTTTTCGAACCAACAGCCTAAGTATTGACCTCACAATACCAAACCCACACGATATTGCACTGCAATTCCCGAACAATTAGTCTTAGTGGAAAACAATTGTCCAGACTTCGACATTTTTCAAACGCTATAATTCTCGCGCCCATTCAAAATGTCAGCCCATATATCCGAGCACATGTTTTCCAAAAATTTTCACAACCCAATTTTTATACATAATAATTTCCGGAGATGGCCAATTTTTACACTCAATTACACGGAAAAAATTCAGTGTCCACGCACAAACCCTTAACCCATTTAGTCCCAAATGTCCGTATTTCTTTGTACAAGTTTGAGCTTTCCGTTCTACGAGTTACGAATTTGGAAAAAATCGGGACATAGGTTTTCTTTTAGATTTGACTGTCCTCTTTTAGAATCTGAAAGAAAATTTCAATTTCAACAAAAAATATTGTTATCTGATATTATTTAACAATAATTTAAACATTTTTTATAAACAATTTAAAATCTGTGGGCCAAAATGGTAAACAAATTTTTATTTTTTTAATTCTCATTTCTTTTTGCAATAAAAATGAATAATAAAAGTTAATAACTGAATTTAAACTTTTTTACAATGTATAAAAATGTTATAAACAATTTTTATAAACAATTTGCAAAACATGAAATAGAATCCTAGAAAAAAATTATTTTTTGATTATATTACCTTCTCTTGTAATCAAAATGTTGCTATAAGTTAAAACTTTCATTTAACATTATTTAACAATATTTAAAAATGTTATAAACCATTTTTATAAACAATTGTTAAAAAAAATATTTTCAGAGTGGAAAATAACTTCTTTTCTATCCCACTAGCTTTCTTTTGTTATTAAACAGGAAACTAAAGTATCTAATGCATATAAAAAATTTATGAACAATGTATATAAATGTTATAAACAATTCTTATAAATAATTAGTTAAGTATAAATTACCATAATAGAAAAAACGCATTTTTTTATTATATATTGCACTCTTCTTATCCAAATCTTTGTTAAAGAGATAAACTTTCATTTAATATTATTTAAAAATATTTAAAAATGTTATAAACAATTTTTATAAACAATTTGAAATTATTTTAGACGAAGATTTTTATTTTAAATATCTATTCTGATGAAAAACCAAGCAAAAAGTAAAAAAACATTTATTCTTCCATCCCTAAACTGTTTCTTCTATGAAAATTGTTTATAACATTTTTAAATATTGTTAAATAATGTTAAATGAAAGTTTTAACTCATAGCAACATTTTGATTACAAGAGAAGGTAATATAATCAAAAAATAATTTTTTTCTAGGATTCTATTTCATGTTTTGCAAATTGTTTATAAAAATTGTTTATAACATTTTTATACATTGTAAAAAAGTTTAAATTCAGTTATTAACTTTTATTATTCATTTTTATTGCAAAAAGAAATGAGAATTGAAAAAAATAAAAATTTGTTTACCATTTTGGCCCACAGATTTTAAATTGTTTATAAAAAATGTTTAAATTATTGTTAAATAATATCAGATAACAATATTTTTTGTTGAAACAACATTTTTTTATTAAAATAAAGCATAAAAGTTGAAAAAAAAATGTTAATATTTTTTAACATTATTTTTCAAAATTTCAATATTTTGGCGGCCATTTTTGAGGCGCCATTTTGAAATTAGAAAAAAAAAATTTCGGCATTATGCCTATTTGATAGTCCCAACATTTTGGACGCGATATTTTCTTGTCCCGGATTTTTCCCAACCGAATTCGAGTAAATAATCTAATTTTAATGACAAAAAACACTTTAAAAAACTGCTTTTTTTTTGTTTAAACAATTACAACTTTTTATGATTAAATTAAAATTGAAATTTTCTTTCAGATTCTAAAAGAGGACACTCAGATCTAAAAGAAAACCTATGTCCCGATTTTTTCCAAATTCGTAACTCGTAGAACGGAAAGCTCAAACTTGTACAAAGAAATACGGACATTTGGGACTAAATGGGTTAAACCTCCAAATTTTTATATAAAAGCCAATGAAATATGAAAATAAAATTATCATTTCCGTCTCTTAGTCCAACGCTTCGCCCCACATTGGGCGCCAAATTTATAACAGCATAATTTAATAAATTATTAAACTGCATCAACTGCAATAATGTAAACCAACCAAACCAAATAATCTCATGGGGAGATTCCGCTTTGGACCAAACCGAAAGATGCGAAAGACGGCGAGACAGAAATGTCAATTTCCCTTTTTAACCAAAGTTTCGACTTACTAACGACGAATGTGCTCAGCAATGCGGATAGGGAAGGAACACTTAAATAAACACTCCAATTAATCACCAAATATTCAATTTATTCAAATCTCGAGATTCCCGAATTTTGTAATTTAATTCCATCGATTAATTAAACTTAACTCTGTCTTCTGACACAAATCGTCCTTAAACGGTAACGAACAAATCTCTATTTTACAAACTAAACTAATCTACTTCTTAAGCACGTTGGTTTCGAACTGACTTGCCGGCTTCTTCTCCTTCATCGTCCATCCTTTGGATTCACTGGAAAAATCTCCAAAACCACACGCTGATTGGACGTTTAAACCGCTGCTCGGGAGGAAACGGAGGGCCTCGGGCCCCATCGTTAAACCCTCACAAAAACCCGCGAATATACAAAATTCGACATTGAAACGATTTAAGAAAAAGGGCGATATGTAACGAAACGCATCGTTACAATATAAAGAACTACTTTTTTAGTTAGTCTGACTATTTTTGATACTTGTTTTAACTGTTTTATATAGTTAAAAATATTAATTAAATTAATGCAAATTTGTAAATAAATTTTTAATTGCAGGTATATGTTACATACTACAGAAAGTAGTAGATTTTACTACTTGAAGTAGTTCAATAGGCTAATTTTGCAGTAAATTTTACTTCTTTTATCAGTTGAATTCTTTTCCATGTATTTTTTGTTATAGACTCTTATAGAGAAGTATCAACTGTAAAAAGTTATAAATGCAACTACTTTAAGTAGTGAAATTAACTACAGTCATCACTTGAACTGTGGCAGGAATGCCCTCAAGTATTATGCAAGTCTTCGTAGCGGGCAAGCGTGGTTAGGTGGTTAGGTGGTTAGGTTCTCGGTTTAAGAATATTAGGGTCGAGCGTTCAACTCCTGACGTTTAGAGATTTTTCTCCATTAGATATATTGAAATTAAATATATAAGGCATATGTAAACAAAAATAGGTAGGGAAAAATATAAAAAAATTAAACTTAATAATATTTCTAATAAATTATATATCATTTTATTTTACCATTTTAAATACTTGTTTTTACTACTGAGTTATTTTAGTAAGTTTAACCACAAATAAGTTGTTAATTTTACTGCAAAACTGTCATTGGTTCCTATTTAAGTAAGAAAAGTATTTAATGCAACTGTATTATCACTTCATTCAATTAAATACCTAATAATTAATTTGAGTTCAAGAATATTTTTGGGGACTTATTGAACTAAGGAAAGCAGTTAAAAAGTAGTCAAATTTACTAAGAATTTTTTTCAGTGTACCTCTCGAATTTCCTTTTTAGAATGTTATAAGCCAAGCTTCTATCGAGCTTTCTTTCATTATTATAATATTCTTCTAAATTACTTGCATTTTTGTCAGATGGAAGTTCGTAGTTTGCTTCAAAATAAAATGAAACAGAAACCGATTTATCAGGTAAATCTAATGGTATTGCAACAGCAAAAAAAATCTGAAATTAAAAAAAATCGTCGAACAAAATTACGAATATTAATTGATTGCATGCAAAATGTAATATATTTTCTTCCTGTTTTTTGTAGAAAAATAAAATAATAATACTTTGAAAATACAAAAACAACCTTTGGAAACCACTTTGTACTTTTCTTAATAGAATAATTTAAGTAGAAACTACAAATGTTTAAAAAACGCATGTTTCCGAAATTTCAGCTTCCCACCTTCTTGACTTTTTTTGTTTATGTCTGTTCAGGATTAAAGTCCCATATAAGCGATGGGTTGTCAAAGTGTTAAGGTGGAGTCGCATGGCAGCGTTTTGAGTTGCGTTTTGTAACTAGGCCATGAGTGTGAGAGAGATACAGATATATGTTTGCTCTGTTTGCACTCATAGCCTAGTTACAAAACGCAACGCAAAACGCTGCCAAGGGACTCCACCTTTATGGTTACTATTACACTTTAGATTTTTTTTTGTATTTTTTAAATTTTTAAGGCTTAAAAACACCATCTAAATTTTCAGAATCAGTTTTAAATGATAAAAATAAATTTTTTAAAAATTATTTAATAAATATAAGGAGCCATTGATGAATTAAGTAAGGTTAAATGTTTGCTATTTGTTACGACTAGCAGAAACAGTGGTGATAATGGCTGTTTCGTGAATAAATCGACATTTTTATCTTATTAGTTGGTTTTTTGTAGGCGGCGGGGACTCTGCGCTGGACCCCCCACATGATAGGTGTAGCAATTATTTTTAAATTTGAAAAAAATATTGTATGGCACACGTGTGGAAGCCATTATTTGATTCGTGTTATTACAACTTTTACACTCGTCAAATTACCTGTTAATAGTAACAGAGCAAAGAAAAATATCATTAAAATCTGGTATTTCAAGAGCCTTCTAAAGTGCAGTAGTACCTTAATAAAAGAATTAATTTTTTAACTTCGTGCCCGATTTTTCTATTTATTTATAGCGTATACCATAAAAAGATTTTCCAAAAAGTCCCGAAATAGACTAAATTAGTTTAACCCTTTAAGGGGTTAATACGACATCTCAGTGACATTTATTTTATTACAAAATTTATATTATTTACTGTACATCTTTTGTACGTTAAAGAAGAGGTTTCAAATTATTAAAGAAAATTTTCCTCCTTGTTTATTAAGGTAGTATTATAGTTTGTGAACAGTGAAAAATGAGTTGAAACAACATTTATTTCTCGGTAATGAATTTCTTTAAAGTAATTAAACGTTTTGCATCATATTATTGACATTTTCGCCTGTCAAGAATAAAAAAAATTTTTGTTTTACTATGCCGGTACCCTTTTTAGGGTACCGTACACCTTCGGTGTACAGACGGAACCCTATTGGTGAGACTCTTGTGTCCGTAGCCAAATCGTGCCCCCCCCTAGCGGCTAAACTATTTGACCTAGAAAGCTAAAATTTGGAACAGATACGTATTTTCACATGTAGATTACAGGAAAAATATAGAGAATGTGATTGGAGGTGATGGCCATAGCGTTGTCAAGGAAAAACTAAAAAATTTTTGAAAATTTTTTTTTTCTAATTTCCACATTATTTGATCTAATTAACTGGAAATGGGTTTATTTGTACATTTTTACAGTCTGATCACAAACAAAATATATTAAAAAATTTAAAAAAAAATTGGACAAGTTCGAGTTGAACTCGCACTGCAATAACGGGTTCCGTACACAAATTTAATTCTACCATTTATTAATGAATGTTGCAAGTATTGTTTTAATATTTGTGTACAGAACCCGCCATTGCAGTGCGAGTTCAACTCGCATTTTTCCAATTTTTTATATTTTTTAATCTTTTTTATCAGGGTTAGAGGGATGCTACACCACATATCCCAGCTTCAAAACCACATATGGTTTTTTCGGATCGGATGTTCCTGAGAGGGTGCAGCTTGTCCGACGATTGATCGTTAATTTTTTTATAACGACTTTGGTGCCCTTTAGTGATGAAACCGGAATAGTAAAACAAAATTTTTTTTTATTCTTGACAGGCGAAAGTGTCAATAATATGATGCAAAACGTTTAATTACTTTAAAGAAATTCATTACCGAGAAATAAATGTTGTTTCAACTCATTTTTCACTGCTTACAAACTATAATAATACCTTAATTATAATCTTGATGTTTTGGCCGCCTGAAACTATCCCTATTTGTGATTGTCAGACACGATATCTCAAGTTCAGGTGATCCAAAAAATAAATATTTTTTCTTAAGTGGGTATTTAAAGAAAATTTACTTTTATTGGAAAGCTTACATTTATTTTTAAAAACGTATAAACCTTATAGTGGAATAGCCATAAACTTAGAAGAAAATTAAAAGCTTCGTCGAAAACTGGTTTAACACCAAATCAGTACTGCGAAGAAGTTAAGAAAACAAACTTTGTTATAACATTAATTAACATAAATTATCTAATTAATTTATTATTAATGATTAATTATTAGGTATATCATAATGAAATAATAAATTATTATTAATTGATTATTTTTAGTATTATTTTGTATTATTAATAAAATAAATAAAAATGTTTTTTTTATTTTAATAAATAATTAAATAATAATAAATAAGGGTAGCTTCATGCCTAAAAAATCAAAGTTGTACCCTAGTTCTTCGATTTTGTTGAAACTCCGAAATTTTGAAGTGGAATACATACATGCCAGTAAAAAGCCTAAATTAGATTTTGAAAAATTTTGGATTTACAAGGTTTTTAATTTTTTTTTTGAAATTTTGAAAATGTTTTATATCTCTAAGAAAAATGAATGAAATTTAATGAAATTTTCAGAAAATGCTTATTGTTTTCAGACAATTTAAGAAAATTTTTTAGAAAAAAAAAATTTTCTTTTTAAACAAATTATTAAAAAATAGAGCTGTGCAAAATAATTCGAATCGAACTGTCCGAATTTTTTCGCTTTAGTTCGAATGTCGGTTTTTCGACATTCGAACTAGCCCAGTTTGAATGTCGAATATTCGACATTCGACATTTCGGCGCCCAAAAACCGAACAAAATCACCTACAAGTCGTAAATTTTAACCGAAATCAATTTTTCTTTTTGAAGAATGTCAGGCTATAAATTTGTAAAAATACTGTGCATTTTTTAAATTTATATTTGTTTAAACAAATTCTTATTATTGTTGTTAATAACTAACTTTTTACATATTGTACCTAGAGAGGTGTATTTTTTTCTAATTTTGCAATTTACCGGACCTAACATAAATACCGATGCAAATTTAAAACATAATTATTATTGTTTAAGCAAGATTTAAACAAATTATTATTGTTAATTACTAACTATTTACAGAATAGTATACTTAAAAGATGCAGTTTTTTCTAATAATGCAAATTTATCAAATTTTTTGGATATGTCGATTTACATTAAAAATAAAATTACAATTTAATCAAAAATAAGAATAAGCATTTATTTAATTATTAATGAACTTTTAATTAGGGTCTGTTAAATTTTCCCTAATTATATTATTTTTCATTCAAAAAATTTGAATTTTGGTAATTGCCAAAAAAAAGAACAAAAATTTCCAAAAAAACAAATTTAGTTAAAAATTGTTAAAATAATTGTTAACAACAATTATATTGAATATTAATTGTGTTACTTTACTTTCTAAAAGTTAATTTCACTTAATTTTGTAAACTCAATAAAGTGTTTTTGCTTTTAATGTTTCCGAAAGCATTTAAATTTGATAAGCATTCAATATAGGTAATTTGTTTTTTATTTAATACTAGCTGTCGTACCCGTCTTCGACGGGTTTTAGTTTCTACAGATACATTCAATAGTGTGTCTACCAGTCTTGAAAAATAGGAAATAGTGGGGAATTTAATTTGACTGGAGAAATAATAATTAGCTACCATTAACTATTTCATTATAAAAATATTACTATTTTAAAACAGTGATAGACTTTTTATCATCAAATAATTTATTTTTTATTAATTAAAATGCAGAAAACAATGTTTGTCAATTATTTGTAGCAATTTAATTATAGTAATCTAAGTTAATCCAAAATTTCCACCAGTTTTTAGAGTTATAGTAAAGTCAAATTCGAACTAATTGTATCATAATTGCTTAAATCTAAAATAAGACCTATATTGGAAGCTGAATTCATAATTTTTCCCCATTAAATTAAATTCCTGCATGTTTCCCCTTTTTCCAGTTTACAATGTTTTACAATGCTCAAAACATCCATAATAGTTAAACCTAGAAATAAAATAACAAAACTTTTTACTATCTAAGTTTTTCTCCAGTAGCATAATGCAAGTATCGTTTCACAGGTATTCTTGAATTTCTGTAGTATGAATTTTATCATAAAAAATCTCCATTTTCAATACTTTAAAAATAATTTTAAAGCTATGAATTAATATTTTTTAATATTGTTTATCATTTATCATTTACCGTTTTTAATATTTTCGAAATTTTGTAATTAAATATTTTTTGATTAATTGGATAAAAAATTAGAAATTTTCCATTTTTTAAATTTTTTGAAAAAATTGAATACCTCCCGTTCTAATTATATGTTTGAAAACTGTAAATTTATTGTTTATAATTATATATCTCACGAAATCTATAACTGATTAATTTACTGCAATATATAAAAATGTAAAAATTGTTTTGCCAAAAATAATGTCCTTTAACCAAGATGTAAGTATAAAAATGTTTTCAAAAAATTAAAAAAACGAAATTTTTCAAATTTTATATTTTTTAATGAATTGCATTTAAATTATCTATAATTCATTATTACATGTTATTTGTTCAAATTTTAGCATAATTTTTCCAAACATTGTCTCTTATAAACAGATAATTTTTTCGTTTTTTTTTAATTTTTAGAAAACATTTTTATACTTACATCTGAAATATGGAATTGTATTTTTTGTTTAAGCTACAAGTAGGGCTTAAATTTTGACTCGGGTCTGTTGTCATAAATATTACATCAATAAAAATTAAAGTATAAAGCAGTTTTTAAAAACAAATTAATATAATAAAACTTTTTTAATTTCGTAAGAAAATTACCGATTTTTCCTGGTCAAATTAAATTTCCGCGGCTATTTATCAGTTTTCCCGCGCAATTCGTAAACACTTTGTTAAATGTATTAAAGTAGAAACTGAAACCCGTCAAAGACTGGTATATAACATAGTTTTTCATAACATATTTTCTTAAAAAAGAGTATTTTCATAAAATAAATAAATTTTTGTAGCCATCTGCAGGTTTATTTATGGCTAAAACTAAAAACCAAGTATATTTAAATTTGTTTAAGGCGAATTTGAGAAGAAACATTTTTGACATTAGTAATGATGAAAATAACAATGAAAAATCAAATATTTAAAGTCTAACGCCCTTTATTTGTTTTCTATTGTTAATTTGGTTTTAATTAGTATTGTGTTTTTTGTTAAGTACAAAATTGTACAAAAGGGTCTAGAGCCTGTTTATAATGAAAATAAAATAAAATCATAAAACATCTCCATTTCTAGAATTTCTGAAGTTCTTTTAATTAAAGAATATTATAAATAAAGTGGATAAATAATTATGAATTGCATTATTTTGATGTCACAATCTTAATCAAAGACCCAAAAAATACTACTGAATTAACCCATTAAGGACCAAACGGACGAAATATTAGTGTTGAATTCGAGGAGTCTTCTTTATATGAAAAGGATCCTTAAAAAAACTAATATATACCATACCTAATGTAAAATTTATCGCTCTTTTAGATTCCGTTGTCAAAATTTGTTTATAACAATTATGAAAAAAGTTACGATTAATTTATAAAAAAAACACTATTTTTCGAGAAAAAAAATTCATTTAATGTATATTTTCACACAGAAAAATTGAGGATATTGTCTCGAGAGCTCAAAATATCGCGTCCATGGACCCTCAGCTACAAAAAGTATCAAAAAATAAATTTTAATTCCAAGATAGTGGTCGACAAAATGGCGGCTAAACCTCGAAAAATGGTCCACAAAAGTCCCAACGTGTTAAATAAATGAAATCTCAAATGCACAGACATGAAAATTAGTTTGGTTGAGTTTTTCTGATCGCTGATTACAAATATAATTAGAATTTTAAAATATAATTGTAATTTTAAAAAATTCAAAATGGCGGATCCAATATGGCGAACGAATTTTTCAAAAATTTTGCTGAATTCACGTGAAACTTGTTACTCGGGGGTTTTTTGGGGTTGCTGATTACGAATCCGATGTCAGTTTCACAAAATTCAAAATGGCGGATCCAATATGGCGGATGAATTTTAAAAAAAAATGAATTCACTTGAAACTTGTTACTCAGGGGTTTTCGGGTTCGCTGATTACGAATATAAAGTTAGTTTTCTAAAATTCCAAATGGTATATCTAATATGGCGGACGAATAATGAAACATTTTCCTGAATTGGGTTGAAACTTGTTACCCAGGGGTTTTTGGGGTCGCTGATTACGAATATAAAATTAGTTTTCTAAAATTCAAAATGGTGGATATAATATGGCGGATGAATTTACAAATTTATTGTCTATTTTTTAGTAGCAAGTTATTCTTTCTTTAAAATGTTTTTGTCCCTTAGCCGTCGAAATTACAAAAATTAAAAAAAAATGAAGACTCTTTAACATGTCCACCTCCTCGCGGTAAGAGTCGGGCTATGGCGAGACTATCGACGGCTAAGGGACAAAAACATTTTAAAAAAAGAATAACTTGCTACTAAAAAATAGACAATAAATTTGTAAATTCATCCGCCATATTATATCCACCATTTTGAATTTTAGAAAACTAATTTTATATTCGTAATCAGCGACCCCAAAAAACCCCCGAGTAACAAGTTTCACGTGAATTCAGCAAAATTTTTGGAAAATTCGTTCGCCATATTGGATCCGCCATTTTGAATTTTTTAAAATTACAATTATATTTAAAAATTCTAATTATATTTGTAATCAGCGATCAGAAAAACTCAACCAAACTAATTTTCATGCATGTGCATTTGAGATTTCATTTATTTAACACGTTGGGACTTTTGTGGACCATTTTTCAAGGTTTAGCCGCCATTTTGTCGACCACTATCTTGGAATTAAAATTTATTTTTTGATACTTTTTGTAGCTGAGGGTCCATGGACGCGATATTTTGAGCTCTCGAGACAATATTTTTAATTTTTCTGTGTGAAAATATCCATTAAATGAATTTTTTTCTCGAAAAATAGTGTTTTTTTTATAAATTAATCGTAACTTTTTTCATAATTGTTATAAACAAATTTTGACAACGGAATCTGAAAGAGCGATAAATTTTACATTAGGTATGGTATATATTAGTTTTTTTAAGGATCCTTTCATATAAAGAAAACTTCTCGAATTCAACACTAATATTTCGTCTGTTTGGTCCTTAATGGGTTAAGCTTGATAGTAATTAATAACAATTAGAATTTTTTCGATTTTCATATATTGAAAATATTTTTATACTTACATCTTAGTGATACTATTTTTTGTGTAAAATTATACTAAAATGTGACTAAATAACATATATTATTCAATTATACAGAGTTTAAAAGCAATTCATTAAAAAATGTATACTTTAAAATTTGCAATTTTTTGAAAACATTTTTATACTTAAATCTTATAGTCTAGGAGCCAGCGACATATTTTGCTTGGTCATTTCCTCCCGGCTGATAATTCGTGAAGTTATTCAGGAAGGTGTGACTTGAAGCCTCGTGATCGTCAGCTGGCTTACCGTCGGTGGGTTGAGCAGCGTCAGACGTACAAACATGTTAAAAAAAATTTATTTTTTGTCATTTCCTTCCGATTGAAACTTTGTTAAATGATAGTTGGCACAACACCTCAACATAAAATAATCGTCAGCTGGTTGTAAAGTGGGGGATTACCTGTCAGCTGGTCACATGAACATGTAAAAAAATTATATGTTATCAGTGATTTCCTCTCAATTGAAAATCATTCCAATCATAATTTACATCATAATTTTAATGAATATAATCATCAGGTGGTTATATGTGGGTGGAATAATCGTCAGCTGTATCAATATATGTTTAGAATTCTGATTCTGACATAAGGATGGATAGCTTGTTTACAAACGTCAGCAGACGTATTTCTCCCCAGCCAAATGACAGTTGATGTTGTTTATATCAAACTATTATATTTACAATCGGAAAACAAATTTCAAGGTGGGAGAAACAATATCTCCAAAGTTATTGGACACCAAGCTGCTTTGACAACGGAGCGTTAGGTAGTTAAAATTTAATATTTGAGAAGAACATAGTATTGCTGTTTAATTAAACATGTTTATGTGACCAGCTGACGGGTAAACCCCCACTTTACAACCAGCTGACGATTATTTTATGTTGAGGTGTTGTGCCAACTATCATTTAACAAAGTTTCAATCGGGAATTATCAGCCGGGAGGAAATGACCAAGCAAAATATGTCGCTGGCTCCTAGACTATTAGTTATAGGAGACTATTTTTTGCAACATTATGCTAAAATGTGACTAAAGAACATGTAATACTTAATTATAGATAGTTTAAAAGCAGTTCATTAAAAAATATAAAATTTTGATTTTTTGAATTTTTTTAAAATCATGTTTATACTTTCATCTTAGTTATAGGACATTTTTTTGGCAAATCTATTCTAGAATGTGATTAAATAACATGTTATACTCAATTATACAAAGTTTGAAAGCATTTTAAAAAAAGTTAAAATTTGAGCATTTTTGATTTTTTTGAAAAAATTGAATATCTCCCGTTCTAATTAATATTTTTCAAATCTGTAAACTTAAAAACCTTCCTTGGCCTAAGGTTAAACATTCTGCCAAATTTGGTTTTAAACGGTTCAGCCGTTTTTAAGTGATTCGCGGACAAAGATTCTATGACATACGGACATACATACATACATACACGAAATTTTTTATTGGTATATTTGGAATCCTGGATGCTGGAAAGGAATAATTATGTGGGAAATTTAAAGTTTTGAGAAATGTACAGACAAAAGTCTCATCTTATATATATAGATTTGGAATCCTGGATGCTGGAAAGGAATAATTATGTGGGAAAGTTAAAGTTTTGAGCAATTTACAGACAAAAGTCTCATCTTATATATGAGCGATTCCACGTCAAGTGATCAAGGGGTCTTTTTGTGTAATGTCATTTCAATAATTTTTTACTCTTAAACAATTAAACATACAAATTTGACAAAGTACATTTTGGAAAGGTTTTTTCATGCTCTTTCGATTGGAAATAAGCATTTTGAAAAAAAAAATTTTGACCCAAAAAAATCAAAATTAAAAATAAATTTCAATTTTTGAGGGAGATGGATACGATTTTTTTTTAAACGAAAGCTGAGGTTTTTTCCTAAAAGGACATATAAATGATAAAGTGGGACTAGAATGTTTAAACATTGAAAAAAAGAGTTTTCTACTCGCCGGAGCGCTCAAAACCCGGTTTTTAGCTCCGTTTTGGAGAAAATTCTTTTTTTCAATGTTTAAACATTCTAGTCCCACTTTATCATTTGTATGTCCTTTCAGGAAAAAACCTCAGCTTTCGTTTAAAAAAAAATCGTATCCATCTCCCTCAAAAATTGAAATTTATTTTTAGTTTTGATTTTATTGTGTCAAAATTTTTTTTTTCAAAATGCTTATTTCCAATTGAAAGAGCATGAAAAAACCTTTCCAAACTGTACTTTGTCAAATTTGTATGTTTAATTGTTTAAGAGTAAAAAATTATTGAAATGAACATTGTACTGAAAAACACAAAAATTTAACCCCCTCCCCCTCGGAAAATATTGAACTAGGTAAAAAAATATTTTCACGAAAAATTACTATCTATGAGTACTACAAAAGCCCCAAGTTTTGCTACAATTGGAGAAAAAATTTTCTCCACCTTGATCACTTGACATGGAATCGCTCATATATAGATTTATAACCATGATTAACAAATAATTATAAAGTTGTTTTCACAATTTTCATTTGCATGTATTCCATGACAATTTCTCAATCGAAGAACTAGAAAACAACTTTAATTTTTTTGGCATGGAGCTATCCAGATTAAAATTAAAAGTACTGTTATTATTTAAACAATTTTTAAATAAATTTTTATTCTTATTTTTGTTCAAATTATAATTTTATTTTTAATGTAAATCGACATATCAAAAAAGTTTGGTAAATTTGCATGATTAGAAAAAACTGCATCTTTTAAGTATACTATTCTGTAAATAGTAAGTAATTAACAATAATAATTTGTTTAAATCTTGCTTAAACAATAATAAGTATGTTTTAAATTTGCATCGGTATTTATGTTAGGTCCGGTAAATTGCAAAATTAGAAAAAAATACACCTCTCTAGGTACAATATGTAAAAAGTTAGTTATTAAGAACAATAATAATAATTTGTTTAAACAAATATAAATTTAAAAAATGCACAGTATTCTTACAAATTTAAAGCCTGACATTCTTCAAAAAGAAAAATTGAATTCGGTTAAAATTTACGACTTGTAGGTGATTTTGAACATTAGTTTGTATGTAGAGTATAGCCGGAAAATGCGCTTTTTATGGTTGCGCGCAAGGACAAAAAATTCAATATCTCCTACCAGCCAGGGTTTTTCCAGTACTGGCTCAGTACTGAAGTTAAATTTACTTTACTGCTGTCTGCTATACTGTCAGTCAGTACAATGCCAGTATTACTATGCTAAGTGCCCATGTCATATAGAATTCATGTATCTGTCAGGCATTTTGGATTAGAAAGATTAATGTTTCGAAATCTAACATTAAATTTAGAAGCAGCGACCTGGAAAAACCCACAGGAATGAGTTTTAATAAGTTAGATAGATTTTTTAGAAAATAGTTAGTCATATTGAATCTGCCATTCGAAATGTTTGCATATCGACATCAGGTATGTAATCATTGAATCCACTTCAGTTATTTTGTAAATATACAAATTGTTTATAACATTTTTATTTACTGTAATCAGTCGCCTGAATTACTAATTACCTGTTGAGGGAAAAGGGGAGAAATGGAGAGTAAATAGGCAATTTATTACAATACTTAAATATTTATTCGACTTACTCGTGGACTTTGCACAAGAATTATAATCCGGTGAGAAAACGGGTGACACTCACAGCTCACAAACACCGTCCCAAAAAGCAAACAATCGTCGTACTTCCGCAGCGAACAACAAGTGTCGTGTCTCCTCGCGAATCTGGCGATTGACACCCTCGAGGCCCTACGGCCTCTGATATATTTTTTTTTCTGATATATTCTCAGAATTTTCTGCAAAACTAATTTCCAATAGTTGTTTTAGTTCTTCTCGTTGTTAGTCCCAGTTGGCTCGTACGTATTTTCTCCCGCTGGCTGATGGTTCACGATAACCTGCTCTCGCTTTCAGGTTTCTTTTCTAGCAGAATTTGTCATGTAGAATATAGTGTCATAAAAGTGAAGTAGATATTGCATATATCTATTTTGACGTAACCAACAAATTGTTTCAATGAAAAAATAAAAAAAAGAAAATTGAATTTTGTTATTACAAAATTATTTTTTATTTTTAGTAGTGTTGCATGTCGAGCGAGTATCGATCGACAACTTCTCGTCAAAGTCAAGAAAATCGTTAAAATAACAATTAAAAGAATTGAATTTTATAGTTTCATCTCATTTCTTTTATGAAAGGAGACGAAAAAACAAATGACCTCTATTTGCTCGACATGCATCACTAATTTTTAGTTTTTAATTATATTTTTTAGAAATTCGTCCAGTTTTTACGTAGGCTGACATTTTCTGCAAAATTTAAAAATAATTTATTTTTCTATTTACATTCGTCAATGTAAAAAAATTGTCTGTTTCGTGTAATTTTCCCACAATTTTCAGTCAATTTTCGTGCAATTTTCTTATAATTTTAACTAAATTTTTCTATATTTCATTTAATATTCCTGAAATTTTCGTATTATTTTCGACCAATTTTCTATTATTTTCGTCTGATTCTACTTAATTTTTCTGTAGATTTTCTCTAATTTCCATTTTCCATGAATTTTCGCAAATCAAATTATATTCCACGATCCTATCGATTTTTCTCGAATTTTCCCTAATTCGTACATTGTGGGGGATATTTTTGAATTATTTTTTACGGGCCATCAAAATCTTTTTTCAATTTTCGCGCAATTCCTAGATCTTTGCTGGAAAGAGATTTGTCTTTCTTTCAGACTAAATCTCCTACTTCGAATTCTAATTTACTATTTGTAGTCGTCTTAGTCTTTCTGTCCATTTGTCAACTTCCTGAAATTCAATTTCGTCTGGATTTTCGAAATCTTTTTTCAGTGTTTGAAAAGGTTGGAGTTCACGGCCTAAATTAAGAAAAGCTGGGGTGAAGTTAGTTGAGGAATGTATGGAGGTATTTGAGGCAAATTGTAGATCGTCGATGTCTTTATCCCAAAGATTCTTCCTTGTCTAAATAACCCTTAATAGCCGTTTTAATCGCTCTATTGGACCTTTCCGTCGGATTAGCTTGTAGGAAGTACTTTGGTGTGAAAGAGTGTCTTATTCCGAATTTTTCCGACATTTCCCTAATTACTTTATTAGCATATTCCGTGCCATTGTAGGAAACTATAATTCTGGGCGTTCCCCATCTGGAAATTACTCTTTTGTGAAATTCTGCTACGATAGTTTTTCCGTCTGCCTTTTTAATTGGAATTATTTCCACCCATTTTGTGAAAATATCCAGAAATACAAAAATATATTTAATTCGATTTTTCGATAAGGGTAATGGGCCTATTATATCTGAAGCAACCATCGTCTATGGTTCTTCCACGATTATTTTCCCCATTGGCCCTATTTTCGGTTTGTTATTTGTTTTTGTCTGTTGGCAAATTTTACAGTTTCTAATTTATTTTACTATTTCCGTGTACATCCCAGGCCAGAAAAAATTTTCAGAAATTCTATGAAATGTTTTCTCTACGCCAAGATGTCCTGCTTGTACGTTATCGTGATTTTCGACTAATACCTGTTTTCTCAAATGTTTCGGAATAACTAATTTCCATGGATTTTCATCTTTCAGGAGGGGAGATCTTAATGGATCGGGTCTATGAAAATATTATTGTTTGTCTCGAATTCGCCAGTTCTCGTGTTCGTGTGGTTTCGATTCTACTATAGTTATTTTTGTATCAAGGGCGCAAAATATGTGATCTCGCCGGAGTCGTAATCACCTTTGCGCCCATAATGCAAACATAATTTTTTGTCCAAACTGCAGGGAAAGTATGGCATTGAGGGCACGCACGATTAAACGCTCATTTTAGTTAAAAATTAAACTATATAGATGTTGACTCTTTGAAGTCTATAATGATAAACCTAGTGATTTACCTAGTGCAGGCTGTCTAGGTGTCAGGATGACAAGTCTTCTGAAAAAGTGCCAGGACGTGATAATTTAGTTAGTTTAGTTTTGTGTCGACTCGAAACTAAATTTCGAAATCATGTTCCGACAGTTCCAACGCCCATCTCGCCAAGCGTTCTGTAGGGTTTTTTAAATTGTGTAACCATTTTAAAGCAATGTGATCAATTATTACTTTAAAATGACTACCTTATAAATATTGTCAAAATTTCCCTATAATTGTTTTCACGACAAGACATTCTTTTTCTGTCGTCGAATATTTTCTCTCGGTTTCGTTCAAATTTTTACTACCATATGCCACTACAACATTTTTTCCGTAAATGTCTTGTGTCAAAGCTGCGCCTAGACCTGTGTCACTTGCGTCAGTTTCTAGAATAAAAGTGTGTTGAAAATCAGAGGGGTTCAAGATCGGAGCTGTCGTCAACAACTCGATCATTTTTAATTTTTCTTTTTCCTGATTTTCGTTCCAACTCCATTTTACATTTTTTCGTAGTAGTTTTTGTAAAGGTTCAATTATTTCCGCAAAGTGTGGGATAAATCGTCGGTACAAGCTTACTATTTCTATAAAACGTTGTAACTGTTTAATAGTTTTAGGAGTCGGAAATTCTCCAATAGGTTTGATTTTGTCGTCATCGACTAGCAGTCCTCTTTCGTTAACTACGAAACCTAGGTATTTTACCTCCGCACAACTAAATTCACTTTTTCAAAATTAACTATCAACCCTGCTTCTTTCAATTTTCCTAACCTATACGTCACATTTGCCTTTTGAATCATCACGATCGGATTTGACCAATTACTAATACTCGGTTCGATAATACCTTTGCGTAACATTCGCTTGATTTCCTTTATTATTTCCTCTTTAATTTTTGGTGAAACATAATAATATCTTTGTTTTATCGGAGCTAGACCTTGCGTGTCAATAACGTGTTCTGTCAAATGATTAGCTTTTAAAATTTCCTTGGGAGGCGGTAATCTAACTTTTAAAAATTTATTTAAAAATTCTTGTTCTTCCTCGGACATTTCAACTAGTCCTAAACAAAATTCTGTTTCGTCTAAACAATTTGTTTCTTGCAATAGTTTTTCCTGAATATTATTTTTCATAATTGTGATGTTTTTAAAATTTATCCATTTCGTATTTTATTTTCCCTATCTCCGATTTTATAACGTACGTTAGGTAAGTCTTTTATTGACCACGTGTCTGATTCGAAATCTAATTTCATTCTTAATTCGCGCAGCATATCTATTCCTAAAATTGCATATTGCCTTAATCCTGGAGCAATTCTGGAAGTCAAATTTTTCGTTATGTTACCTATTTCTACTGGTATCGTAACTTTTCCTATTATTTTTAAACTTTCACCGTTGGCTGCTGTCACGAGTTTATTTTTTAATGGCTCTAATTTTACACCGTATAATTGTAAATATACCTAATTTTTGTAACCAAAAAATGAACTCATAGCGCCTGTGTCGATTAACGATTCGAAAATAGTATTCTGGTATTTGATGTTTGTAAAAAGCATAAATCTTTCAAACTTGTTGAGCAACTTTCCGGTAATTCGATGTTTTTTGGGGATACTGAATTTTTCAGTACCCCCTTTACTCGTTTCCCTGATTTTCCGATCTACAATCTCTACAAATGTGACCTACTTTTCCGCAACCGTAGCATCATTTTTCGGATGACTTTTCTCGTTTTGGTTCATCTTGGAAGTATTACTATTCCCTGCAGAAGAACGGTATGTTACTGCCACTTGAAGACTATTACTTGGATTATTATTGTCACCGGAAGGACCTTCTAACATTTTCTTACCATTACTACCGTCTGTAGATGCGTAAGGTGGAAAAGTAATTTTTGGCTGGTTTCTTTAAGGAAAATTTGAAGAAGAATTTGATTGGAATCTCGAGTTTCCACCAAATCTTCTAGTTTTTCCGCTATTTCCCTGATTCGTAGTTTGCTTCGACTTGTCTTTGGACGAGTTTTTATCCGTTGTGATTTGTAACAATTGTCCGAGAATTTTAGACTTATTTCTCTCGATTTCGAATTCTTTGCCTAAACTTTCTAGTTCTCATAGGCACTGGGTTGTCCGTTTTGTTATTATGAAATTTAACTGGCTAATTTGACATGATTTGAAAAAGTGTTTGTAACATGCCAAAAGGAAAACGGTTATTGAAATTTCCAAACTGTCGATTGTTGTCGACTTGGGCATTTGGATTTTCAATTTTCGTGCTTTCCGTGAAATTTTCATCAAAATTCGGATTTCTATTTTTTGTTAAATTTTCCATCGCAATTTTCATTCGGTCAAATTCTAATCTAAGTTGATCTAATTCTTTATCACGTATCGATATTTCATTTTTGAATCGATCAGACTCGCTTGATTTTTCTTTTATTTCCCGATGAAAATTGATATTTTACTCTTTAGGAATAGTTCCTAATTTTTTGGGTTCGTAAACGATTCTTATTTCGCTATCGTTCGGCCATTCATAGTTAGATTTCTGATTTTTACTAATTTCTTTAAATTGGACATTTTCTCTTTTTTCTCTAATTTCGCGATTATTTGAGTCGAAATATTGATCTAACTTTGTTCGAAAACTATTTTCCGAATCGCTGTTGTTTTGATTATTTTTATTTACCGAACTATGTGCTGAGGGTTTGTATTTTTTTAAACAATTTTCCTATGTTCGATCTCTAATCGTTTTTCTCTTTCGTGCATTTTTTCCCTTTCGTTCCTCGGCTTTTCATCGTATGCTGTTAAATCGTTCCTTCTTTTAATCATTTGATTATTTGTCTCTAAAAACGAATTAATCTCAAAAGTTTCGTCTTTTGATTTTCCTGGAAAGTTTTACGTCACATTTTCCGATAATTCTCCTAATAAATTTTCTGTGACAATTTCGGAATCTTTTTCAACATCTACAACCGTTTCCTTGAGCGTTCTTAAGTATTGTTGTAGTATTGAATTTGGTTTGGGGGCATTCACTTGTTCTCTCTGTCCGGGCAATGGCAGAGATGTGTTCGCTGTGACTTGTCTGGTTTCGCTAGGGAGGGGCGACGATTGATTTGAATTCAAAAATTGCAATATTTCAGGGGGCATCATGTCAATGAGTGTACGAATCATTGCATTTTGTTTTTTAATTGTGGCTTCCAAAGTGTGTAACTTTCCTTGTGCAGCACTTTGGTGGGGAAATTCTTGTGTGTGGGGGAGTCAATTTCGCTCGATGCTTCCGTTTCACTATAGTAATTGTATCCGTGTACAATTACTATATCACCTAGTGATTTATTTGCTGCGTTTGGCGTCGAGCCTTTATCTGTTCTCTTGGAGATTATTTCTAAGTTTCACGCCTCGATTTCTTAGAAGTGATAAATCACCAAAACTATCGAATCTGCAAGAGGATCTTCTCCCGAAAATTATACAATTGACAAGAAGGACGCCGAGATTTGCGTATTTAAAAATTGAAAAATTAATTTAAATTAATTGTTTAAACATTTAATTTAAATTTTTTATATGCCATAGAAAAATTATGCTGCATTCAATTTTTTTCTAATTTTGTAGAGTTTTTTTAGACGGATCTTTTTAGCCCTCAATGAACATTTTTCGTCTATATTCTGCGGAGATATTTAACTTTTAAAAATCAAAAATTTTTGAATATAAGACTTTTTAAAAAATTTTGTTGAAAAGTGTAGAAAGAACTTACAAAATTATTTTTACCATCTTGTAGAGCATTAAAAAACGCTTCGATTGATCTACTTTCTAAGCTAATTCGATTAGAAATAAAGAAGTTAATGATATTTAAAAAACAGAAATCGTAAAGGAAATTTTTTTTATGTGGAAGTATTAAATAAAGAGAAAAAAATATTACAGCAATTAAGAATAATTATTGTTTAAAATTTATACTTTATTGTTATTAACATATATATGAGAAATCAAAGTGTTTATGAAGTGAACACAGCGACATTTACGAAAACAAGTGAAATAAACACCAAAATTATAACAAAAATGTATAACTTGGCAGCGATTTTTAACATTTTGGACAATTTCACTTGAAGAGGTAAATATTAACTTATCCATTACTTGAAAATAAAGTGTTTCTAACAAATAACGAAAAATAACAGTTAAGTTGTGATACTAAATTTTAATTTTATTTTGATAAAATCAACCTAAAAATTAAAACATTATTTACAAAACGTATAATATACAAAATTACAAAGTTTAAAGGATCTTCAAATAGAATTTTCAAAACTTTATTACAAAGATACTTTATTACTTTTTTACAATTTAAGCTTTTTATTTGTCAAAATGAAAACAAAAAACATTTTCTTCTGCTTACATTTCAAAAGAGAACATAGCTTTGGAATTTGACAAATCATTACGAGTTATGAAGACAGATGTGAATAGATGCGTTTTTGTTTACGCGACCGTGCAAACAACAGAATATACACTCATGTCAAAAAGGAAAGTGTTCGAATTTACGTTTTATTTATTTTTTCTTAAAAACTTCTGGCTGTCTCACGATGAAACTTTCAGAATAAGTTCAGCACATTTGTGGCTACATATCGTAAAAAACAAAAAGATTAAAGGTAGCATATTTTTTCTCTGGCTTTTTAAAAAGTTTAATTAATTGTTTAAATAATTAATTTAAATATTTTTTTCAATTTTAAATTTTTAAATAAACATATACTTTAATACAAACAAATTAAGAGGTCAGAAACTAAAATCCGTTAAAAAGAACCAAAGATATAGAATTTTCAAAAAAAGTACCAAAAAAATTTAAAATTCAATATGTCCGCCAATTTTTGAAATTTTTCAAAAACGCTTGGGGATTTTGTTTATTACTACTAGAGGATATAAAGTACCCAATCTCAACTGAATCCCAAACCTTGTGAAAATTGTTGTGTTAAACTGACGTGGAATACACCAAATAAGTTATCCCATTAACGCCAAAATGTACAAAATTTTGCCCTAAAATTTGAGGACCTATTTCGGTGCTTAAAAATCAATAGAAAAATTCACCAATGATAATTTCTTATGTTTTCATATGCGTTCTATCGAATGGCGTTAAAATACAATAAAAAATTTATAAACAAAAAAGTTATTAATGTTTTTTATTTAAAAAATCAGATTTTTTAAAATTTTTGTTTAAGGGGTCCTGTAAATTTTTTAGGCTCTAAAATTGGAAGTTTAAAAAAAATTTTACTATGAAGTCTTCAAATATAATTGATCAAAAGTTTTTACATGTTATTGTGTATGTTGAGAATTTAAAAAAATAATTTCAAATTTCAAAAAGTTCAAGTACCTTCCATTTACAGAGAGCCCTTTATTGACTGGTAAAAATTTCTGGTTGTCAATGTAGCTCATAGTAAAATCATTTAAAATAATATAATGAAATAACTTTTTAAAGTGAACAACTTAATATAGGACCCGAACCTCTAATTTATTAATAATATTTAAAATTATATTTTTTATGAACCATTTATTGTAAATAAAATTGTGTTTTTTACAATTTTGTATTTAAAAGCTTGCCATTTTCTTAAATTTTGATGTTTTTGAGTATTTCGAGGTTTAGGTCATGTATCGACTCGTCTAGTTTGAAATTATGTTTCAATTAAAAGAAATTTTTATCATTAGACAAAACGTCCTCTGTAGAAAGAAGATACTTATATTTTTTTTAAGTTCCCTCCTAACTGATAATTTAATAATTATTCCTATTTAAAATAGCAAATAAAGTCATGAGTGCAGTTATTTGAAAGTAATTGAACATTCTATGCATTGCACAGTGGTCTGAAAGACTCTAAAAACTGCCAAAATTCAAGTTATGATTGGATTTAGCTAAAAAATACTGGAAAATGGGTTTTTGAGTACATTGGAATCAAATTTGTGGTTATATTTCCAAAAAACAAAATGGTGGAAATATATAGTGGATAAAATTATTTTAAATTTAATCACTGTTTAGAATAATCATTACTTTAGAGATTTTTGGGTATTGATAAAAAATTTACGAATATAAATTGAAGTTAAAATTTTGAAATTCTATATTATAAGTAAATTTTTATTAAAGATTTTTAATTTTAAATATAACGTAAGATAAAATTTTGAAATATACATGAAAAGCATTAACATTAAATTCTTTGTTTACGAATATTTAAATATTTAAAAATATACTTGTATTAAATGAAATCTTAAATAAATTTAATAAAATTTCAACATAATTATAATTCTTCTTCTTCAGACAATTCCACTTCTTCTAGTTGTTCGTAAAATTCAGAAAGTTCTGATGAATCATTTTCATTTTCTGCTTCTACTGTTTCTTCTTTTTCTATTTCTTTGATTGAAAGCAATTTTTTTACTTCTTCTGGAAGAGCCAATTTGTGTCGATTTTTAATTCTGGAGGTTAAATTAAAATCATTGACTATGGGATCAGATGTATCCATTACCCGATAAAATAAATCATTTAGAGTTGAAAAGGCGGCTACATTTCCTACTATGATTTTCTCTGTAATTCTTATAATCTTTATTTCGTGCCTCAGATGCTTCCTCTCCAAGCATTCCTACCGGTACAACACTCATCAAATAAATCTGGGTTTATTGGAAGCTGAACGGACAAAGCAATTAAAATTGTTTTTAAGTTCATAATTAACTGTTTATCAAGTCCTAATAATTCAGCTAATTTTCGAGGATCTTCAAAGGCTCTTCTTGCTGTGTTACCATTGTTGGTTGTACCACTACCTGCAGGTTTTGGCTTATCAACGTGCAAAGATAACTCTTCCCAGAATGTCTTTTGAACTTGAGCTTTTTTTCAGCAAATTTTCTTTTTTGTTCCTTACTTCTTACCTGCCATGCTTTGAAATCCAATCGGTATGAAATATGTAACAAAAGTTCAAATATTCTTATCCAAGCATGCAGAGGACTTATTCCATACTGAAGCGATTGAGGATTAGGAATAAAAACATTTCTATCTTTGTTCGAAAGATTATTGAACATTTTTGGAGTTGCATGGCAGATAGGGCAACTCTGCATACTCTTTGTGTTAGTTATAATGCTTAATACTTTACCATCGATCAGTGTTAAAAATAACAAGAAATGCACTTGAATTTTATTCCCATTCAAATCTATTTCATAAGCTTTCAATTCGTTTATTTGATTATCAAGGTCATTTTTCACTTTCAAAATGAGTTCGGCAGATTCCTTTACGTACATTAGGCTGATAGGTCGAGCAAATGAGACAGATTGAGAAGATCTGTTATTCCACAAGACGATATTATTTGAAGTCATCCTTCTCAATGGTACCAGAGTGGCAGCAAATAAATTTCCATCGTCACTTGGCTTCTGAGACGTGTCCTGATACCCTTGATTAAAGCGAGATTGGCCAGAACTTCCATCGAATCCGTATGAAAATATGAAAACTGTTTCAAGTTCTGAACAAGATTTATCCACCTTTGACAAATATTGAAGAAGGACATCTTTCTGCAATTCGACAGTTCTTTCAGTTGTGTGAACCAATAAAGATTGAAGAAGAACTTTTGCTTCAATTTCTGTAATTGATACTGCTTCTTTTGGTGGTCTACATAACTGTTTTTCAGCCAGTACGGTTTCGTAACATGGAAAAATGTCAGCTCCTTGCTGCTTAACTATCAGTTGTGTCCTCACGTAGTCTTCCTTGGTAAACGAGCGAGAAAGTAAAAAGGATAAGGCTTGAACTGCACTTAATTTAACAACCGGTTGCATTTCTATTAATTTTCTTATTTTTTTTGCTCTATCAGGTTCTTCCAATTCTTTAAGAACAACTTCCAAATCTTTTTGTTTAGATTTTTTTGCTGCATAACGACATGCATTTATGAGTCTTGAAGAATCATTTTTATTATCATTCGAAATCCTTGCCACTTCTCGCATTTTTGATCTTTCTGACATTTCATGAAATTGAAGAGAAGGACGACCAGCTCCTCTTTTCATATTTGACACTGACGACACAGTTATATTTAAATTGCATTGTAAATCAGGAATTTGGAATTGAGAATTTAGCCAGTCTTTATATTTTATCTCAAATTTGGAGGAAATTCTTCTAACATCTTGCCATTTTTTATTCCGATCAGTTCTGAGCCTCCTTAAAGAAATTCTTAATTTCTCTAAATTTTTCTCTTCCACAGTATTTATTTGGATTTCTAACTGCCTCAAAATAAATTTTAACGCAACAGCAATATCGTTTTTCTCGTTTTCAGCATCATATGCAGTAAAAAGAACATCAATAATTTCACGTTTGGTGAATTTTTTCATATTCACTCTGAAATTTTAGAATTTTTTCGTATTAACCTGTACATATTATTATACAATAAAATTTGAGTATTTTAAATAGTTTAATTTTAAAAACAACTTACCTTTATTTTATTAATTATTTCTTAAATCATAAATTTCAATACAATTTCTAGTTCATCATTTTTTAAATTTATTCAGTGTATTTTGAAGGAAAATAAATTTTCTTAACCAACAATAATAAATAACAAATTCGTTCACAATACTAAATCAATGATAAAACAAATGAAGTCTTTAACACAGATAGAAATAAATTTCATTAAATATGTCATCAAAAATTACTTACCTTATTGAATATAAATAAGAATAACTTTACTTAGGTAACAAAGTAGCAGCAAGTAGCAGCATATTTTATAATATATAAATCCACTAATAAAACGGTATATAAAAGACTTTACTTGATTGCGAGACGTCAGAGGACGATGAAACGCAAAAATGTCTTCTTTCATTATTCGAATAAAAATATTGCAAATAATTCAACTTTTCAACTAAAAATGATTTATTTAATAAAAATTTTATACACAAAGATAATAAAACTATTTAAAAAAAATAATTTATAATTTAAATCAATGAAAAGCGTAGATTTCATTACAAATAATACAACTTTTTGCAAAGGTGTCTATATGATTGTTTGAAATTATTTATAACTTTAGAATTCTAACAAACACTTTTCACTTTAATAAAAATAATTTTCAATGTAATTTAAAATTATTATAACTACTTTAGAAAATAATTGCGTTAAATTTTAATTACATAAAAAATCTTAAATTTTGGCAAATTTTTAAGCCTTTCAGACCACTGTGCAATGTCAACAATATTAGTATTATATTATTATACTATATTTGTATGAGCATTTTAAAGAATGGTATTCAAAAGGATAGAATTTTTTTAATGCTTCTTAATCTTTGCTTTCTTACTGGGTATTCAAGAGGATTGATATCGTTACTTTTCATATTGCTCTCACTGGATAGAAAAGTATTAGACAGAAATGGCATTTAAAAGAATAGAATATTTTCAATACTTTTCAATTTCTCGTTTCTTACTGGGGGTACACAAAAAAATTTTGGATTTCCAGGACTGCCATGTGGTAGGTATTCTTCCTTAAGGGGATCCCACATATCAACAATGCAGATCTAAATTGATAAAAAATCTGCAACCGCCTTTTCTTGAAAATTGTATAATATTATGCCCTATTAATTTAGGAAACTCATTTTCTATCATAAATACATAGGATGAATATTTTATTTGTTGTAATTATTAGAAAAAATTATTATTCAAAAATTAAATATGAGCAGTTTCCAAGAGTCCACACCACTATAACCACATTTAACAGCTGTTTGGTGGTACATTATTTTGCAATGGAACCAATAGATGGCGCCAAATGTATCAGAAATGATAAATTGTTGATTATTTTTAATTTTAAATTAAAAGCAATTTAATATAATATTTTGTTTGCGAGAGAAAATTGATTAATGGTAAAAAATAAAAAAATAAGACAATTTCGCAAATATATTTAATTTTCCAAGTAAAAAATAAGTTTATTTTGTTGTTATGTATATTTTGCTGCAAAAGCAAAGGTCGCAATGGTAGTAACAAAATTACAAAAATAACTAATGGTGGAAAATTGGAAAATTTAGTAAACGTTATTTTTAACTATAAAGCCGATGACAAATGGTTACCAAACAGAATTTGTAGTACGTGCCTAAATAAATTGTATAAATCAAAGAAGACTTAGCAAACATTATTAGAACCATCAAATCTATTGTTTTTTAAATATAAAAATATTAACACAAGATCGTCGAATGAATTATTATGTAAATGTTCAATTTGTCAATTGGCACAGAACACTCCTGTGTGTCTGAAGGACCCTGTGTCAAATTAACTGCAAGTATACGCTGTGATTATTGTTTTTCATTATTAAGTAAAGGTAAATCGCATAACTGTAATAGTTCAACTCGCGTATACAATTTGAAAACATTTTTGTCAGAATCTACTCCACAAGTTCAAGACCATGTTGTTGTATCTACTTTAAAAGAAAAATTGGTTAATGCTAATCAAGCAACGAATGCCTCCGATCTTTCACTATCACTTAAACAACTTCATGGTAAAAAATTTGGCATTGATAGTGGAGGAGGTTTTTTAAAAATCTGCTTGTCGATTCAATCTCTTGAAAACGAATTGGAATCTCACAAGGAAGGTCGACAAAAATATAATGAAGGAGTTTCTTCTAAATCATTTCAAGATTCAGGTGTCAAAAAATTATTTATACTTAGTTTAGCTGAAAAAGTTCAGGAAAACTACGAGAACGTCAAAAAATTATGGTCAGATGTTGGAATTGATAGCTTTGATGGGACTATTGCAGCTGATATAAAATTAGGTAATATTATGGCTGGTATTATGTCTTCTAGCAGTTCTTATCCCTGTACCTGGTGTAACGTTGCAAAGGGGAAACTTGATCAGTCTTCAACATTGAGAACAATTCGGAATGTAAACGAGAACTATCTGAAATGAAACATTGACAGAAGAAAACAAGATTTAGCGAGAAATTATATGTGCTGTATTTCTCCACCAATATTTGTTACTGATCTAGACAAAACTATTCTTGATATAATATCACTTCCTGAACTGCATTTACTGTTGGGAGTAGTGAATGGTTTATTTAATCATATGTCTAAAGATTTTAAGAAAACAGCGTTATCCTGGGCCAAAGTGTGTAATGTTGAACGTGATATTACTTACGGTGGAGCAAGCTTCAATGGAAATTCTTGCAAGAAATTATTAGACAAATTAGATAATTTGCGTAGTAATTTTCCTTAGGGTGCTTAAAATACGTGCAAGTTTTGAGTGATTTTCGACTAGTTGTCAAAGCTTGTTTCAGGAAAACGTTAGATCCTGATTTTAGGAAGTACATAAATAATTTCAAAAGTAGTTACTTGAATTTAGGAATTTCAGTTACGCCAAAAGAGCATTGTATTTTTGAAGGGGAGAGGGCCCCAAGGTAGTCAGGGCCCTAAGGTGGTCACCCTAAGAAAATTTTTGTATATTAGTTAGTATCTTCGAATGTTTTTTGTTATTGTTATTATTTGAGAAGACAAAGATTTTAGTAAAATTTTGAGGTTAATAGTCGTATGAGTCTCTTTGTAACCTGAACGTCGTAAAATTTATGTTTTTAAATGATCGAGAAATTTTTTTCTCAGGGTGTTAAAATCATTGAAATTAAACATTTTAAATTAGTAAAAATCGTTATAATTATCTTTATATATCGTACAATAATATTCCAAATAAATATAATTCATATTGTGCTTTAAAAATTTTTTTCATTAACGTTTAAAAAATTGTGTCTTGGCCCTAAGGTGGACACTTTTTTGGCCCCAAGGTGGTCACTTTTGATTTTTTATGAAAATGTGTTTATACGCTATATTTATCAACATTTATCGCTGTGAATGTGAATTTTATAAATTTTTAAGTTTTATGATGAATAATAATTAAAAAGAATTATTTTCAAAATTTTACCTGTCTAATACATTCACAAAAAGTATCATTTTTCACTAAATGACAAAGTGCAAAAAAAATATGTTATATGTTTCTGTGATCCTTAAAAACAATTAATATTAAATAAACAACTTAATACTACGTTTTTTACATTTTTTAAAAACTTTTTTAGTGAATTTTTGTATGGTGACCACCTTGGGGCCACTTTTTTAAAAGTGGAATTTTAACTTTTTTTAAAAAGTGCCATAACTTTTTTTTTATTAATGAAATGAAAAAAACTTTGTGATAGGAAGTTAGGTAATAAGATAAAATTTCAAACGCCGTATTATTGACCTTTATATATTATTCTATTTGAAATCTACAGTCGTCCTTAGGGCCCTCTCCCCTACATATCAAAGAATTTTGCAACAAACATCAAATAGGAGTAGGTGTATATAGCGAACAAGCATTCGATTTAGTCCATTTTGAATTTAAATCAATATGGATACAATAAAAATTCACACGTCACATTCAAAATACGCAGAACATTTGTTAACTGCAGTGTGTGAATTTAATGGTTTGCATGTTTGATGATTTTCATTTAACAAGTTATAAAATATATTGTAAACTTGTTCTGAATAATATTTAAAAAATGTTGTTTTTATATGAAATATCTCCAAAAGTATTGTAACAAAAAACTTAATTTACATACTTTAACGTATTTACATACAACTCAGTTACACTTTGTTATTTTCTTACTTTAAGTAAGAAAATAACCGTGCTTTAAGTTTATGCAAATACCACCCACTTTTCACCCACCTTCTTTAAGTTGTATGCAAAATCCAACCTTTTAGACGTGGAATATGCAAATACCACCCACTTTCATCTCCCCTTTTTACATTCTACCTAACCTGTGTACATCTTGTTCTTTGCAACCACCCCTCCAACCACTCACTCACCCGTTACCTATGTAAAATACGTTGCTTTTATTTAACCACCCCCATCCAACCCACCCACTTTTTTCCTTTATATGTATATTTTCTATACTACCACCCACCACGACCCACTTTGTATAAAGCAGAAAGTTCAAGAATCGTATAGAGAACCGCGAGGGACCAAGCGTTCGCGAGATACCGCGCGGGCGTTGTGGGTAGTAGAAGAGGGTGGTGCGGTATGGCCCAGTGCGCAGCAGAGGTGCGCGTACGGTTACCGCGTTTAGTAAAAAGTGTTCTCTTTGTGAAAACTTGTCTTCCCTGAAAAATCATAGTGTGCTCTAATGAAAAAATGGTGAAAAGGGTGAGCATATCAATTGAAAAAAGTTTACGATTAAGAATGTTTGGTCGCCTGGTGAATACAAGAAGAAGAGGAGTGAGAAGTTTGAGAAGAATGGATCCGGAGAGGATAAAATTAAGCAGATTATGAATGCTACATAATATAATTTTACCTTAGTATGTATTAAATTGTTTTAAAAAGAAAGTTTTGATGGAATTAAATTTTTTTTTACTTTTGCAACATAACTTTATCCTCATTTGCTACATCGTAGGGGTGGTTGGAAAAAGCAACTGTTGGACAAGTTTTTATAAAATTAGTTTCAAGAAGAGGGATATAAATAGTCCCAAACTTAAAAGAAATAGGTGGGATGTTCCATATGAAGTTGCATCAACACAACCACAACGATATATGTGTGAGTACGCATGGGGGATTTCACGTTAAGTGATCCAGGCCTCATGCGTTAACATGTCATACCTTGCTGACTTGTAGTTCATTTCAAAAAGGTGTGATTTTTACAAAATATGTTTTGTAAAGGTTTTTTCGTGTACTTTCCAATGGTGATTTTAGTTTTTCAACAAAAAATTTCTTGATCTTGAAAATTAAAAAATTAATTTTCATTTTTTAGTGAAATCGGCATTTTTTTATTAATGTTTTTTTAATTAGAAAGAAAGATGACCTTTTACGATCGAAAACACTTCTTTCCAAAATAGGACTAAAATGATTAATAAATAAAAAGAACATTTTCTTTCGCGGTAAAACAACAACGTTGCGTAGAAAAAGGGTAGTTTGTCAGCTATGAAAGTTTAATAAAAAAGCATGTAAATAATTTAGATAACACAAATTTATTGATCAATATTTGTTTAAAATGTGTTAATTTATTTGTATAAATTGATTATTACGTAAATATACACAAAATCAGGGTTGCCAGATTGGGCGATTTATCGCAAATTGGGCGACTTGAGGTGCAAAAATGCAATTAGATTTTGGGCTATTGCGACATTTTGCAAATTGGGCGATATGCTAACGGTTTTTTGCAACATTTGGGCGACTTGTAAAAGTTTAGTAAATATTATTTAAAAAAATTAAAGAAAAATTTTTTCTTTCATTCTTATTTCTTGTTCCCGTATTTACATTCATGCTATGTTGGTTTTCAAGATCCAGTTTCATTGTTTCATGAAACACAAGATGTTAAACAATAAACATTCTCTATTAGACTAATTTTCATTGAAACGAAAGTTTCTATTGGCTATTGTGGCCAACTGTTGTCAACTGCGACAAATAAATTCATTGTAAATCGACTAATTATTATCAACTATTTACTTTTTAATAAATAAATTATTAATTAATTTTACATACAATTAAAATAAATCTACTTGTCACAGTTGGTAACAATTTCTTGCTTTGAATTTTGCTAATTGAAATATTCGTGATAAATGGTATTAGAGATTCGCCTTTATGCCTTTATGGTGTCGGTATGGTGCGCCTGTGCAAGCAGTAGAGTTGTGGATCACATATGTTACATAACCTTGTTCAGTTGATGTTGTCTATAATATTGGTCCATGTGATTTACCCGTTGATTTAAAGATGGGTAAATGGTCTAAGTATTCAAAAAAGTATCAAAAAATGGGATGAAGAGAGTGAATTGAAAGGTAATTATATAATTATAAACTAAAAAAATGTGTTTCTCTCTTTTGGAACATAAATCTCTTTTGGTTAACATAAATTAACATTTCAAACCTACCTATGTATTTTCGAAGGTAACAAATTAATCTTTTCATAATAATATTATTGTACAATCCACTGTCTATTAAATTTTAACTAATCAGAAATATTATTGCTTATTAACAAAATGTTATGTATTTCTCTTTTAGACTGGTTACAAAAAAATCCAGACGTAGACAGTGATCCTGAACATAAAGAAGCCATGTGAAAAGTATGCAAAATGAAATTGAGGGCTTATCATAATTATTTATTAAAACACGCAAGTACTGTGCGTCATAGACAAAACGCCAAAAAATTTAATACTAATTAAATTTGGCTAATACTTTAGCCAACCCTTGAAAACAAGGAGTATTCTGTAATAGGAAATGAGGCAAAGAATACAGATGCAATGCTAAGCGAATTAATCGAGGACATTGGAAATCAAAGCTTTTCCTTAATAATGGATGAGTCTACAGATATTTTAGTTATTAAATATTAAGCATTCTGCGTTCGCTACTTCAGCCTAAATAAAAAACGACTTATCACAGATTTTCTCGGATTTGTAGAAGTAGAAAAGGCGACTGGTAAAATTCTTTTCGACAAAACAATTAAAATGGCGGATCCAATTTTACAGAAAAAAATATTAAAATTGAATTTACATAAATAATAAATCTACAGCCATTAAAATATTTGGAATTAACAAATAGTTCAGTTTTCTTCCTTTTTAACAAAAACGTTTTTTTGTGGTTATTTTTAAATTTGTTATATATTTTATATATTTTTTGGTTTTTACATTTTATATACTTTATATTTTTTAGCGTTTTGTAGAAAAATTTGATTTATTTACATTTTATCAAATTATGTTTTCTAATATCTATTTCAAAATTTTTTGCTGGTAATATAATATAATTATATAATATATATTATATAATATAATATATAATATATAGAAATATATTTAAAAAATGTATAATAATATTTAATAATTAATATGTAATAAAAATATATAATTTGATGATTTGATGTTCTCATAATAATGAATGAATTAAATAATTTAGAAATTTAATTAAAATTAATTTAATAAATAAATTATTATTAGTAGGGGAGAGTCAGTACGGTTGGGCCACCTTGGGTTTCTTAGTTGTAACAAACTGGTGCCATTTACCATTGCATGTAAATACTTGTTAGTGATGGTAGAAAACTTAATGTTGAAAAAGATTAATTAAACAAAAGGGAAGATGCAAACAATAAAGTAATATGATGAAATGTATTCATTAGAGAGTGCTTTAATACTTTAGTATGTTATTTGGTTTTTATATCGTGCGTTTATGTGACATCGTGCAGGTTGGGACACATAATTTTACAATTATGGTACGTTCTAACATCAGAAATTGATTTGTTTAACCCATTAAGGACGGGATGTACAAATAGTTTTTCAACATTTGAAATGGCGGATCCAATATGTCGGACAAGAAATTTCAAAAATAGTTAATTTTGCTTGAAACTTGTTACGTGAAGGTTTTCGGGGTCGCCGATTACGAATATAACCTTAATTTTCTAAAATTCAAAATGGAGGACAAGAACTTTCAAAAATAGTTAATTTTGCTTGAAAGATGTTACTCGGTGGTTTTCGGAGTCGCCGATTACGAATAAAACCTTAGTTTTCCAAAATTTAAAATGGCGGATCCAATATGACGAACAAGAAATTTTTAAAATAGTTGATTATTAATATTGTTGATAAATTATTATTAATTAAATAACAGTGCTAATTAATTTAAACAGTTTCGTGTGTATTTAAAAATCACACGTTTGAAAATTTCAGCAAATGATTGATATGTGAATATTAATAATTAGAAACTAATTAAATAATCAAGAAATTTAATTGTATATTTAAAATTCACCAATTATAAATAATGCATAAAATTACATTAAAAAAAGTAATGGCTGAAAAACGTTATTATTTATGTAAATTAAATTTTAATATTTTTTCTGTAAAATTAGATCCGCCATTCTGAATTTTGGAAAACTAAGGTTTTATTCGTAATCGGCTACTCCGAAAAACACCGAGTAACAAGTTTCAAGCAAAATTAACTATTTTTGAAGTTTCTTGTCCGCCATATTGGATCCGCCATTTTAAATTTTGGAAAACTAAGGTTATATTCGTAATCGGCTACCCCGAAAACACCCGAGTAACATGTTTTAAGCAAAATTAACTAGTTTTGAAATATCTTGTCCGCCATATTGGATCCGCCATTTTGAATTTTGGAAAACTAAGGTTATGTTCGTAATCAGAGACCCCGAAAACCCCAGAGTAACATGTTTTAAGCAAAATTAACTATTTTTAAAAATTTTCTCCATTTGTTTATAATATTGTTTAAAAAAGTAACATTAGCCGCCATTTTGATGGCAGCTATTTTAAAATTTAATATCCAAAATAGTCCTATGTTGTACTCCTACTATTTTTGACGCGATATTTCTATTAGTAGGTTTGTTGAAGGTTTTAGCTATTCGAAAAAGGGTTTCATGATACATATGAAAAGTGTATTTACAAATTATTCTTGGTGTTTTTTAAGATTGAAATATGTTCTTAAACATTAGGTACCAATTTTGTACATCCCGTCCTTAATGGGTTAAGGTAGAGATGTGTGAAGAACGTCATTTTACTGTGAAAAAAATATATTCATGTTCGAAAAACGTTCATAAAACATTTTAAAAAGTCTCATTTCACATCTTCTTCGATAACGTATTGTAAACGTTTCGTGAACTGAGAACGTTTTTAGATTAATTTTTATATCAATTTTATATTTCCTTTTTCCATTTTCAAGTGCATTTCAGCATTCATTTTTAGAAATATATTGTTTAAAAAAGTAACTTTAGTCGCCATTTTGTGGCAGCCATTTAAAATGTAAATATCCAAAATAGTCCTATGTTGCACTCCTACTATTTTCGACGCGATATTTTTATTAGTAGAAGGTTTGTTGTAGGGTTCAGCTATTAAAAAATTGAAAAAAACAAAAAAAATCTTAAAAAATCGTGTTTTTTCTTTAACCCTTTCGTGCCTTCGGTACATATATGTACCACCTACAAAATATGTTATAACTCTTATGCATTTCAACAAAACAACAAATAGTTTGGCTTGATTTATTCACTAGGGTTACTATTACATGTAAAAAAATAATAAATGACATAGAACAATAATAATTATTATAAACAATAGGTATAATGTTGAAAAAATACTTTTTTCAAAGTTGTTTATATTTGCTCCAAACTCACCACTTGGAGGTTTTTGGGGTCGCTGATTCCGAATCTGAAGTCAGATTTCCAAAATTCAATGTGGCGGATCCAATATGGCGGATTTTTTTAAATTGCTTATATTTGTTTGAAACTTATAACTTTGGGGTTTTTGGGGTCGCTGATTCCGAATCTGAGGTCAGATTTCCAAAATTCAAAATAACGGATCAAATATGGCTGACTTTTTTTAAAATCAGGCAAGTCACATTTTCAAATTTCAAAATAGCGGACTTTTTTCTAAAATTGTTATTTGCTTGTAGGTTTACTACTCAAGGGTTTTTGGATACGCTAATTTTGAATTTGAACTTTAATTTTGAAAATCGATATTAAATAGAAGCTTGATATGTGTTTTATTTTAGAGTCACTCATATTTAATTATACCTGCAAACAACGATGTGGACATGGAAGAATGAATATGGTGAGAATCACGTCAAAAATCCACTCAAAAAAATTTTTTGTTCAATTATTCTCAAATTTTTTTTATGATATGTCGTATAGGTTAGTAATTTTTTACCAAGTATTTTTGAATTTGATAAAAAATTGTTCGTGGGGGGTAAAAATTATGAACTTTTGCGTGACACGCTCTACTTTGAATATTTAATATACTGAAAAGAAACAATTTAAAATAGGGTTCTTGACGAAGGTTCACTAATGAAAACCTAACGCGCCTCTAACGGAACCTCTTAGGTGGCGTAGAAGACCGTGAAAAGATAATCAAATATCGTATTCTAAATATACTACTTCAAAAACCCCAAAGTTATCAGTTTCGAACTAATCCAATTAAGTTTTTAAAACAGCATTCGCTATATGCGATCCGCCATTTTGAATTTTGAAAATATGACCACAAATTCGGAATCAGCGACCCCAAAAACCCCAAAGTTATAAGTTTCAAACAAATATAAGCAATTAAAAAAAATCCGCCATATTGGATCTGCCATTTTAAATTTTGGAAATCTGACCTCAGATTCGGAATCAGCGACCCCAAAAACCCCCAAGTGGTGAGTTTCAAACAAATAGAAGCAATTAAAAAAATAAGTCCGCTATATTGGATCCGCCATTTTGAATTTTTGAAATCTGACCTCAGATTCGGAATCAGCGACCTCAAAAACCCCCAAGAGGTCAGTTTCATCAAAATTCATTCACTGGTTTCTTGGGGGGCACGAAAGGGTTAAAAATGTTGTATACATTGTTTATTTAACATTTTTTATTTTTTTAGTACGCCATTCAAAAGAGGGATTCAAGATACATAAGAAAAGTGTATTTACAAATTATTTTTGGTGCTTTTTAAGATTGAAGTATGTTCTTAAACATTATGTACAAATTTTGTACATCCCGTCCTTAATGGGTTTAGGCATTCGCAATACGAAGCTTTGTACACGGTAATCAACGACGGTGATATGCCTAAGATTTTAGTCCAACTTTCTGCAACCAGATGGTTAGCTTGGGGTAGAGCTATTGCTGTTATCGTTTCTCAGTGGTTAGAATTGAAAACACACATTAATAATCATGTTCGTAGTTTAAATCCCAGCGAAAATGCCCGATTGGTAGAAAGCTTCGAGATCTTCTCCACGATGAATGTAACCTTTTGTATTTATTATTTTTGAAACAGAAAATATAACAATAACAATATATTTTAATTAACTTTTTTTAGACCCTAATGTTGACCTCGATTTTCTCCAAACCCAATGAAATAAACTAATAAGTAATACTGTTATTGAATCATTGTAAAGATTGAGATTTGACTTTGTCGATTCGCGCCACGATATATCGAAGATATCGACCGTTGTCGATATGCGCATAAGTTCACAATGTGTGATTTATATATCTCTCGTACCGACTGACGCCGTGTGCTTCCAGTGCAGTTGATTTTAGCGTGTTCTATATTGTTAGTGATACAAAAGTAACATATTAAGGAATAAATACAGAGTGTTAAAGAGAGAAAACTAGAATACATATATAAATAAAGAGTGATTATCAGAGTTTAAGATAAAAACCAAGTTGTGTGTTTATTCCCCTTTCATAACCTCCAACAGGTTATGGGCCCAGGCCACGCTTCCACTGCGCGTGAAAATTAAGTGCCAAATCTGTTAGATAATAAGGGTTCATAAAGAGACAAAGCGATTAGAGTAAAGTGTAAAAGGTCAGTATGTTTAAAATACTAATAAAAGATGTCTAGAGTAAAATACGCATGTTCTAGAAAACCGGCCGGCGTGGCGTGTATTTCTCGCGCACATTCCAATGCATACAGGCCATGTGGCAAAAATATTTTCGTTCCTATAAAATAAAGAGAGTTGAATTTTTGTAGAATACCTAGAGCAATAAAAATAGAGTTTTTAAAAGAAGTTTAAAATTAAAGGAACTAAAATTCAATAAAGTTTTGTGCATGCAAATACTAGTCTAACTGCATTTAAACTAAAGAATAAATTTTCGTTGTGGGGGTCGAATTTCAAGCAAAATTGCAGTGCAATAGAGTTTGTCTATCGACTGGAATTCTGTGTGAATCTGTAGGGCCCTCGAATACATGCGTGGCCAACCCGAAATTCAACAGGTTTCATAGCCGTGCTATGTTGAAAATATCTTAGAGAAATTCAACATGAAAAATTGTAAACCACAAAACACACCGATGGTCACCAAACAAGTAAGTAATAGAAACAAAAGAGAAAAATTAGAAGAACCAAAAACTGAAAGTAATATGTTGAAAGAAGAATTTAAAAGAGTGCCGTATAGAGAAGCCATTGGAAGTTTAATGTATCTGTCAAATGCAACAAGACCAGACATTACTTTCGCGGTAAATTATTTGGCGCGAAAACAATTAGAGCCAACAGAAAAAGATTGGACAGATGTTAAAAGAGTTTTCAGATATCTAAGAGGTACCACCAAAATGGGATTAAGATTTAAAGGAAAAACAGAAGATTTAGAGGGATTAACCGATGCAAGCTTTAGAGATTCTCAGTACTCGACTACCACAGGAGGTTACGTGATAAAACTGTTTGGAGACGTAGTAGCATGGAGAAGTCACAAACAGACGTACGTAACACTCTCGACGTGTCAGGCTGAGTATCTTGCAATGAGCGATGCATGTCAAGAAATAATTTCACTTGACAAGTCCATCAGATATGTTATTCGAAAAACTCTGTTCCCCGTAATATTCTGGTGTGACAATAAGTCAGCAGGAGACTGTACAAAGAAAGATGGAAGCCAAAAAATGAAAATGTTCGATGAAAGTTTAGAAGATATTAAAGAGAATATTAAATTTAGAGAAGAAAAAGGTAACAGAAAACATATAGCAGACACACATGGGGATTTTGTAAAACAATGTGTTGATGAAAGAAAAATCAATGTTAGATGGATCACTACAAAAGAAAATGTAGCTGATATTATGACAAAACCCGTGCCGTAAGAAGCTCACAAATATTTAAGAGATAAAATGTTAGAGTAGATAAAACTAAGACCCATATAATATGTATTATATTGAAATCACTAATTACTATTTCTGTTTACAGATAAACGTGGACAATAAAATTAGAAGGACACTAAGAGGCTAGAGATGCAAATCAAGAAGGCTGTTCACCCTATTTTTATGTTCTATATATTCTTTATTTTAATAACAATGACCAAAATTTTGTTTTGACCATCTCTTTGTAAATCGACAAAGGGAGGGAGTGTAAAGATTGAGATTTGACTTTGTCGATTCGCGCCACGATATATCGAAGATATCGACCGTTGTCGATATGCGCATAAGTTCACAATGTGTGATTTATATATCTCTCGTACCGACTGACGCCGTGTGCTTCCAGTGCAGTTGATTTTAGCGTGTTCTATATTGTTAGTGATACAAAAGTAACATATTAAGGAATAAATAAAGAGTGTTAAAGAGAGAAAACTAGAATACATATATAAATAAAGAGTGATTATCAGAGTTTAAGATATAAACCAAGTTGTGTGTTTATTCCCCTTTCATAACCTCCAACAATCATGCATTTTGAATTTAAAAAATGTATGTAAGATTCGTAATCAGCGACCCGAAAACCCCTAAGTAATAATCCTTAGTCAAATCCAATCAATTTTTAATTAAGCTATCAGCCATATTGGATCCGCCATTTTTAATTTTTGAAATCTGATGAAACTTTGGTACAAAAAATTGTACATTTGGGCGTTAATGGGTCAAGAAATACCTATTATATTTAAAATGTTAATAAAATAATCATGTCAAGTTTAATTTTTTGTAATTTATATATTAATAAGTACCAATTATAACCCATTATAAAAAAATAACTGGAGAATAGATTTTTTAAGTAAATGGATTTTGTATTTCGATACAACTTTATAAAATTTCGAAATTGCATAAAAATGTTTAAAGTTTAAATTATATATGTTCTATTTTTAATATTCTTTGTTATAAATGTACAATTCAATCCAAAATTGGCAATATTAAATAATATTTTTATGATCAAAATTATATTTTTATTTCTGATTTAATACACCCCGGAATTAAAAAATCATTTGCCAAAAGTATTTTTTTTAATACGAAAAAAAATCTTTAACACTTGTTGTACTACGTTTTAGGTGATCGAAATAATCATATTTCACTACTAACTTTATTTTTAATTTAATGTTTGTAGTTTAAATAAAACTAGATTTGTGTTGTTTACGTTTCTAAAGTATACTTTTTTAAAAGACGAGTTTTTAAAATTCTAATAGTAACTACAATATTACCACTTGATTAATTTATTAACATTATTAATAATAATTTTTCTTTAGAGTTCTAAAATTATTTACTTAATATTAAAAAATACCTATTTTAATCGAAAAAAATGAAATAAAAACATATTTGTAAAAAAAAAAAAATTAATAGAATAGAATATTGAAAAAAGCATTTTAAAGAACTAACATAATTTTAGGTTAAAATATCTCGTAATAAATAAAAAGGAAACATTTAAATCGTTTAAAAGAAATCAATTAGTTTATATCCTACGAAGTTCATCCTCGCATGATTTTAAAGATCAGTGTCAATTGTTAACTATTTACATAAAGGATTCACTAAAATTTTATGAGAGCGATAATGAATTCAATGAAAATACAGAAAATAAACGAAATTTTTCACGTTTTACATTTAATTACCATCAAAGGTGAAGAAAATCTAGCAGAACGATTGAACGATTTTTAAATGATAATAATGAATAGATGGAGCACGAGCACGAAATTTTGAAATTAAAAGAACTCATTGATCAACAAATTCACGAACTATGCCCAGATTTACATGATATTAGTTGAAAAATGTATCTGTAACTTACCGATTATTGTTTACAATGATAGATAGAAAAGTATGTAATGCCATAACATTAACTTCTCAGAAATGCGGCAGGGACTCAGTTCAACCTTTTTTGACTACCCAAAAACTGATTCTACATTGCTGATTCTACAAAAGAATATTCTCCATTCAATATTACTCTCCATAGATTTGAAATTTGATGCTCGATATACATTTTTTTTAAACTTTGGGTTGAAAATGTTTACTCGGGGGATTTTGGGGTCGCTGATTACGAATCTGATATTCATTTTCCAAAATTGAAAATGTCGAATCCAATATGGCGGACGAAAATTTCAAAAATTGGTTGGATTCTCTTACAAATCCGTACTCGGGGGTTTTTGGGGTCGCTGATTACGAATCTGATATTAATTTTTCAAAATTCAAAATGGTAGATCCAATATGGCGGACAAAAATTTTAAAATTTGGTTGGATTGATTCTCTTACAAATCCGTACTCAGGGGTTTTTAGGGTCGCAGATCACCAATCTGATATCCTTACTCTAGGATTTTTTGGGGTCACTGATTATGAATAGGATTTTAGTTTTTTGAAAATTAAAATGGCGGATCTAATATTATGCAATTATTATGCTAATAATAATTATTACATTTTATTATATTTATTTAATAAAATATTTATTAAAAAAATTTATTAAATTGTATTTTATTAAAAATAATGCAAAAATTATAGAAATGAATATAATAAAAAAAAATTAATAATTATTAATTAATAACAAGAATTTATTTATATAAATGACGACAAATTAATTGTTTGATATTAATTAAATTGTTGCACTCTTTAACATGTAAATTTTTTATTATTTTGAAAACTTTGCGCGTATTTTGTTATAATTCTCTTTTCGTCCGCCAGGTGGTAGAGTTGTATTTCTCCCGCCAAAAATAACCAAGACGCTCGATGGAAATATATCCTCATCAATTAAGTTTGAAGAAGCTGAGGATAATTTTGACGCAATTTTTATTTCAGACTCAGATGATTTCAATGAATCTGAAAATGAATTCAGTGAAGAAGACGGCTTAAGTGATACTGACTGTTGTGAAGATGACATACCAATTCTAAAAGAATCTTATTTCCAAAAATACGAAAATTATTCTGTTTCACAAAAGAAACTTGAAATTAATCATGATTATGATAGCGATAAGGATAAAAAAATATAAGAAAAAATTGATTTAAAACTTATTAATTTATAAAATTAAAAAAAAAGATTTTCCTTGTCCATCTACCTCCACGCAGTGAGAATTGGAAACATCAGTTTACGACCTGATGGCTAAAGATGTTCAAAATAATTGAAAAACCGTCAGTAAAACTCTTGAGTAAGGATTTTTAAAAAAATCAGACTGAATTTTGAAAATTCTGTCCACCATATTACATCCGCTATTTTGAATTTAGGAAAACTAATATCAGATTGGTGATCAGCGACCCCCAAAAACTCCGAGTACGGATTTGTAAAATAATCCAACCAATTTTTAAAATTTTTGTCCGACATTTTGAATTTTTGAAAATAAATATCAGATTCGTAATCAGCGACCCCTAAAACTCCCGAGTAAACATTTTCAAGCCAAAGCTTTAAAAAAATGTATATCGAGCATCAAATTTCAAATTTTTAAAAATTTTGAGTTTTTAGGCATCATTTTGAAAAATAAAACGTTTAAATTTAAAAGGCCAATATATTTTTTTAAAGTATAACAATCGAGTGCACGATTTTTGGTAATGTTAGCTGTAAAAAAAATTGTTGACTTGAAAATTTAAGAATTTGTAATAAAAAACCTTTAAAAAATGGTGCAATTTTTTAATTATATGCAAAAAAATATTGTTAAACAATTTTTTATTTATTTCCTAATATCATATTCGGATAGAGGACACTTTAATGCAATAAAAATTATTCGTTAAAGAGAAAATAATAAGTTTATTAGAAAATATATAAGTATGAAGTCAGACTAAAAATTCAGTGCATTCAGGCGTTAATGGGTTAATAAAAAATATTTAGACTTTCCACAGACCGACTCTAAATGAACTAACTTTTTAGAGGTGGTGCCTACACCTCATTTTTGGTATCACTTTTCTTTAATCGCTTCAGGTGCAAACCTATTTTTTATAATCTAGATAAAACAGATGAAACAACAAAAGAAACATTTGAAATTGCAAAAAAAGAAAAAACGCGGTTGACCACTCACAGAATGTGACAACGTTAAGATAAATCAAAAATGCACCTAAGGCGATCAAGGAAAAATGAATCCAAAAATAAGGAGCAGGCACCAGAGGAGAGTCTAAATATTTTTTATTAATTTTGGAGAGTTAATTTGTAGAGAATCGATCTATGGAGAGTCTAAATATTTTTCATTAATTTTGGAGAGTATGTTTGTGTAGAGTCGGTCTGTGGAGAGTTAAATTATTATTATCTATATTAATCTCCGTATTCTTTCATTCATTCTGTCCGAAAGAATTCCGTCTGCACTCCTGCTGTATTTTTGATGACATTGAAGAGTTGGAGAGAGAGAAGTTAGAAAGTAACGCCTTTTTCCATTGGTTAAAAACAAAGTTTCCTGTTTTCTCATTGGTTTTTTATCTATTCAACAATTCGAAGTTGAAAAATGTATTTCATTCATTTAAAATGTAATATTTTTCTTATTTGATTTATTTTTTTATTCTTAACTGAATACAATTAATTTTCTTTTTGTGTTCTTTATTTAATTATTAATAATAATAATCTTGCTATTTTTTCATTAATTCTGTCCGCAGTTTGAAGTTAGTTTTTGTAAATGCTTTTGTTTTTTTCGTTTTCAAAACACTTTGCTTGGAACATCAAAATTATACAGTTTTTCGATTTGTCAATATCAAAATTTTTATTGTTTAAGAAGAAAGAAGGTTAAAAGATATTGTTTTAATAAAAAAAGGTAAAAAATTTTCATAATATTGATTTATAAATTTTATATATTTTTTTTAATTGTTAGTTTCTTTTGAAATAAACAATTGTGAAATTTTTGTTTTAATTACAATTTTTAATAAATTTTTTTTCCATTTTAAATTATTAAAAAAATGTGTAGGAAGGATTTGTGTATTTCATAATTACAATTTTTATTTTTTTATGTATATAAAGATATTTTATGTTTTACTAGCTAAAAAACGCTCAAGTATTTTTTCATTCTAATGATAATAGATATATAATAATATAATAATCTAATAATAATGCCTATTCACAATTCACATTTTTTAAAATTAAAAAACAAAATATTTCATTTCATTTGAAGAATTTCTTTAATAAGATTTAATTTTTTAACCTTCTAAAAATGAATCTATTATAAGTTTCATTTAAAAATTAATAAATAAATTTGCATAATTTTTTTTTCTTTATTTAAAATCGAATAAAAAATAAAGTAATTTGAACTATTTATATATCTCTATCAATATTTTTTTAAAAAACTTTCATTTTGGAATTAATTTTGATAATCATATAGTTTTTACAAAATTTGTAGTATTTTTTGCATAATTTTCTATTTATTTATCACAATTTTTTAAATAAATATTGATTAATAAATAATAAGAAATAATTTCATCTAAAAATTAATAAAAAAAGGGCTTAGGGGGTTAAGTATGCAAAAAATGCCCCAGGTTCTATTTTTCTCAAATTTGGCCCATATGTTACTATCCATATGACTATAACTTTCTGCAATTTTAAACTCAAAATTCGCTTTTTTGGGGGAGTTATGGAAGGGGAAAGCAAAATCAAAAAACTTATTTTTCTCGAAAACTACTGAACCGATTTTAATTAAATTTTAAGAGGTTATAAATATAGATAAGACGATTTTAGAAAAAAAAACCAAATTTTTTTTAAAAAAAAAATTTCAAAAAAAAATTTTTGAAATTTTCAAAAATTTTTCTTAGGGTTATTTTTTAAAGTGACCACTTTCTCTTTTGTTGTAAAAAGTACCTTATAATGTCCCCTTTAACATATATTTTTTTCAAATTTTTTAAAAATATGGTTTTTGAGTAAAATGTCAAAAACCATGGTCATGCTATTTGTCACGTACGGTAATGCACATATATACATATGGGACATATAAATGTGATAGGATATAGCTAAATAAGTATGGAAAAAGTGACCCAAATATATTTTTCCCATTCATTCCTACCCACTTAAAAATAACTTTTTCAAATTTTTAACTCAAAATTTTGAGTTTTTTGGAACTTATGGAGGGGAAAAAATCGAAAAACGCATTTTCCTCAAAAACTACTGTATGTTTTTTAATCAGCTTTGGATATGTTGAAAAGACAATCAAAGAGATTTAAAAAAAAAAATTCCAAAAATCTTTTTTTTCAAAAAATTTCAAAATAAAAGTTTTTCGAAATTTAAAAAAAAAATTTTTTAGTTCTATTGAAGTGAAATTTTTAGTATTTTCTCATTTCATTCTTTTATGTGATCTACTAAATAAAAAATTTTGCCCGACATGATTTCAAGCTGTGTCACGGTAAATAACTCAAAATCCCTACTCGGAACATTTTTATGTTGTATGCAAATGGTTAATTTTAAAAAAACTGTCAAATATTTTTGCAACTTTTTAGTCGTGGCTTATTAAGGTTGATAAATACAAATCTGAAGTTGATTTAAAAAAATATTTTTAGAGTTTTTTTACCGTGTCGCACTCTAAAATCATGTAGGCCATTATTTTTTAAAAAGTAAGACTGTTAAAGAAGTTAAATAAAAAAAGTGTGATGTACCGCTTCAACGATCCAAAAAGAAAAAAATTAAAAATGTAAAAATAAAAATTTTTGGATTTTTCTTTGGAAATAATTTTTTTGACATCTATTTCAGGCTTGTATTCAGAAAACCCCTAAGTATTATTTTGTAATTAAATAAATAATTACTTAGTTAACCATTTGCATACAACATAAAAATGTTCCGAGTAGGGTTTTTGAGTTATTTACCGTGACACACCTTGAAATCATGTCGGGCAAAATTTTTTATTTAGTAGATCACATAAGAGAATGAAATGAGAAAATACTAAAAATTTCACTTCAATGGAACTAAAAAAATTTTTTTTTTAAATTTCGAGAAACTTTTATTTTGAAATTTTTTGAAAAAAAAAGATTTTTGGAATTTTTTGAAAAAAAAGTTTGAATTTTTTTTTTGAAATCTCTTTCATTGTCTTTTCAACATATCCAAAGCTGATTAAAATACATACAGTAGTTTTTGAGGAAAATGCGTTTTTCGATTTTTTCCCCTCCATAAGTTCTAAAAAACTCAAAATTTTGAGTTAAAAATTTGAAAAAGTTATTTTTAAGTGGGTAGGAATGAATGGGAAAAATATATTCGGGTCACTTTTTCCATACTTATTTAGCTATACCATATCACATTTATATGTCCCATATGTATATATGCATTACCGTACGTGACAAATAGCATGACCATGGTTTTTGACATTTTACTCAAAAACTATATTTTTAAAAAATCTGAAAAAAATATATGTTAAAGGGGACATTATAAGGTACTTTTTACAACAAAAGAGAAAGTGGTCACTTAAAAAAATAACCCTAAAAAAAAATTTTGAAAATTTCAAAAATTTTCTTTGAAAATTTTGTTTGAAAAAAAAATTTAGATTTTTTTTTCTAAAATCGTCTTATCTATATTTACAACCTCTTATAATTTCATTAAATTCTGTTCAGTAGTTTTCGAGAAAAATATGTTTTTTGATTTTGCTTTCCCCCTCCATAACTCCCCCAAAAAACCGAATTTTGAGTTCAAAATTGCAGAAAGTTATAGTCATATGAATAGTAACATATGGGACAAATTTGAGAAAAATAGAAGCGGGGGCATTTTTGCATACTTAACCCCCTAGGCCCTTTGCATAATTTCTATTTCTTTATTTGAAATCGAATAAAAAATAAAGTAATTTGAACTATTTATATTTCTCCATCAACATTTCGTCGCTTGGGGGCAGCAACATGCCGACTCAGCTAAACGGTGAAAAGGATGCCGTTTCAAAAAGAAAAGTGAAAAACATGCCATTTCGCGAAAGCGCTGAGAAACATACCTTCTTCAAACGAACGGTGACGAACATGCCTTTTCAACCGTTAATATGAAATAAAATATTAAATAAATAAATAATTAATATAATAATATTAATAATTATAAATTAATGATTAATTTATTAAATTAATTAATTAATCATTAATTGTTTATAATAAATATAATATTATTAATTATTTATAATTAATATAATATTATTAATTATTTATAATTAATATAATATTATTAATATAATATGAATATAAAATATTAACGGTTGATTAACGGTCTTTTGTGGTTTATTTCACTAAATACATATTACATTCTTTTAAATAATTTTTTTCAATTTTTAACTGGTTATGCAGTCTAACGTAGCCCATTTTTTGAAAACTTAGTATAAATCATTAAAAATAGAAATATAAATACTGATTTTTATTTTAATCCACACAGCACATGATATTTTCTAAATATGTCCTGAATATTTCACTGAAAGATTGAAATATTTCAGGTAAATATTCAGGAAATATTTCTGCAAAGAGGAAAATGTCCGCTTATGTGGGAATATTGACGCGAAAGTTGAGAAAATATTTCATCGAAATATTTTGGAAATATTCAACTGAAATGATGCGCACTGGTCGAACTCAGTTTCTATGGCCTGTAGAGCTGCGCAGTAGTTTTTGGCTTACTATATCCTATGGGTATTAAAATATTTCAGAAAATTCCTATTGGTTTGAGGTGTTTAATAAATTTTTTCATTTTGTGAAATATTTTTACAAGATTGCAGAATCTTTATGTGTAATATTGCAGGAATATTTCAATGAAATATTTTCTCAACTTTCGCGTCAATATTCCCACATAAGCGGACATTTTCCTCTTTGCAGAAATATTTCCTGAATGTTTACCTGAAATATTTCAATCTTTAGTAGATAAGCTATGTAACTACTGGGATATGTTCGCGAGGCCGCCGCTAGAGGCGCCACTAGCGCTGCAGTAGGTAATGGCGCGCGATTTTGAAAGTGGTTTGCGAGGCTGCTGCTAGAGGCGCGGTAGTCGGATACCTATGGTAAGTATCATCCACAGTCGGTATTGCAGATTCCAATATTATTCGTTGATGGTAATGCAGATTTCTGCTATAAATTATGACTCGACCGGCAAAGTAGGGAACTGTTTTGCCGACATGTTTCAACCCTCGTCTGTGTTATCATTACATATGTGTTAGTGCAAATTTTCTATGTGTGAATCTGTGAATTAGTATAAATTCGCGTCGCTTAGTAGAGTTTATCATTCGCAGCAACTTCTTGAAGTGAACCGGATCTAGCGAGAGAGAGAACGATAGATTTTCAGCATAGCAGAGCGAGAGAGAGCGATAGATTTTCAGCATAGCAGAGTGAGAGAGTTTCAGCATAGCAGAGCGATAGAGGGCGAGAGTGTCGTAGCATAGCAGTGAGAAGGGAAAGATAGACTTTCAGCGTAGCAGAAAGAGAAAGGTGGAACCGCAACAAGTCAGCACTAGCTGTAACGTATAGAACTTTTGAATGAAATTGAAAGTATTCTTCAAGTTGGAGAACAAGCATATGATTTGATGAACTGGGTTAAAAATGAAATCGACTGGACTCAGAACATAGCAAAATGGATGGCAACGTTTGAAGAATATACAGCGATATTACGGGAAATGCTTAATGAAGCAAATTCATCATCAGGAAGCCAGAAATGTCTCAACCTAATTCAGCAATTCATTTGCCTCAAAGCAAAGTTTGAATTTTATTTAAAGCAAGGATATGGAATAGGAGAAAATAAAATAAAAATCAGAACCTCCAGCGGTAGAAATTGATGTAATAAATGATCATGTTCGTTGGACCAATTGCGACAGTGCTTTCAAATGTCGTCTTCAGACAAGTTTCGTAATCAACTTGGTACATATAGATGTAAAAGCATTTTTAGACGATGCAAATTTCATCACTTGACAAGAAAGTTCGAGATCATTCACATTTAACAGGTAAATATCGAAAAATATATTTTCTTTAGCAAGCATGTAAAAGGAACTGAAATTAAATTTCGATTTATTGACTCCTTCAAATTTATGGCATCATCTTTGGAAAAATTAGCATCATACCTTACGGATTATAAAACTGTGAAACAAGCTTTTTCTAACTTCACTTTAGAGGAAATCAATTTATTAACACGTAAAGGAGTTTTCCCTTACGAATATTTAGATTCTCGAGTAAAGTTGAAAGAAACAAAATTACCAAATAAAGAAAAATATTATAGCACATTAAATGATAGTGGGATTTCTGATGATGATTATTTACATGCTCAGCGTGTATGGTCTACATTTAATTGTTCTAATCTTGGAGAATATGTAGATTTATACATAAAAACTGATGTCTTGTTATTAACTGATATCTTTGAAAATTTCAGAGATCAATGCTTACTCGCTTATAGACTTGACCCTGCTCACTATTATACAACACCAGGATTAACGTGGGACGCAATGTTAAAATTTACTAATGTGAGGTTAGAACTGCTTACAGACATTGATAAGTTAATGTTTTTTGAACGTGGTGTGCGCGGAGGTATTAGTCAATGTAGCTATCGTTTTGCTTGTGCTAATAATCCTTTTATGGAAAATTTTAATGAGAATGAGGAAATCAAGTATATTATGTATTTTGATGCAAACAATTTGTATGGGTGGGGTATGGTTCAACCCTTTCCTTATGGTGGATTTGAGTGGGTTCCAGTTTCAGATGATTTTAAATTAGATATAAATGATGATGAAGATTATAGCTACATTTTAGAAGTTGATTTAGATTATCCGAAAGATTTGCATGACAGTCACAGTGATTTACCGTTTTGTTCTGAACACACAAATCCACCAACAGAATCAAAGCAAGCGAAACTTTTGACAACTTTGAATCATAAGCGGAAATACATTATACATTACAGAGTATTAAAACAGGTTATAGCTAATGGGTTAAAATTAGTAAAAATTCATAGAATAATGAAATTCAAGCAATCAACATGGCTTAAGCCATACATAGATTTCAATACTTCGATGAGAGCTAAAGCAAAAACGAATTTGAAAAAAACCTTTTTAAGCTCATGAACAATGCTGTATATGGAAAAACAATGGAAAATGTTCGGAAACACGTCAATGTTAAACTTGTAACTAAATGGAATGGTCGTTATGGTGCTGAGGCTCTTATTTCAAAACCAAATTTTCACAGTCGGTCAATATTTAATGAAAATTTAGTAGCGATTGAACTTAGAGAAACAGAAATGTATATGAACAAACCAATTTATATTGGCTTTTCAGTACTTGATTTGTCAAAAACGCTTATTTATGACATTCATTATGATTACATGTTGAAAAAATATGGTAAATCTTGTAAATTAATGTACACAGATACGGATAGTTTAATTTATGAATTAAAATGTGAAAATATTTTTGCTGATATGAGGAAGGATATTCACAAATTTGACACGTCAGACTATCCAAAGGATAATATTTATAATATTCCACAAGTCAACAATAAAATACTTGGACTCATGAAAGATGAGTGCAGTGGAAGCTACAGTGAAAGAGCTGCAGCTTACGCAATAACTGACGCTATGAAAGTAAAATCTAAATTTGGTATGGGAGTCGGAAAAAAAGAAAAGGAATTTGTAAGAAACGAACGACATTAACAAAAATTGTTGCTGCTGCTAGGAAATCAATAATTCCTCGAAATGATGCTCAATCTACAATTTTTGCTGCTGTTAAATCTGCTAGAAAAGCTGTAAAGAAAGAAGGTGGTAAAAAGAAAATTTCACCACCTCGAGTTTTATCAATACCTTCAAAAGTCGGTGGTATCTTACCATTAATTCCAATATTTGCTGGTTTAAGTGCTCTTGGAGCTCTTGCTGGGGGAGCTGCTGGAATAAAAAAAGCTATAAATGAAGCAAGTGCTGCTAAAGAACAATTGAAAGAAGCTCAACGTCATAATAGAACAATAGAAGCTTTTGCTCTTGGTAAAGGACTTCATTTAAAACCTTATCGACAAGGGTTAGGACTTCACTTAAAACCCTATGAGAGAGGACATGGAATACGAAAAAAAACGTAAAAATTCCTCAACGTGCCCTAACAAACTATGATTTACTCAAGTACTTTAAAGAGTTAAATATTTCTCATTTTCGTGGTGTTTTTATGCGAAATGAATTACCAATAAGAGGACCTCGAAAGATTGAATCAGCCATAATTAATCTTGATGATAAAAATGGTCCTGGAACACATTGGGTTGCATATAAAAAGGTTAATAATAATGTAGTGTACTTTGACAGTTTTGGTAATCTGCAACCACTATTGGAGCTTATCAACTACTTTGGTGATGATGTTTTAATAATGTATAATTATGAAAATTATCATGATTATGATACTTTTCATTGTGGTCATTTGTGTCTTAAATTTTTATGTAAACAACTTAAAGCGAATAAAAAGTCTATATAAATGATGTAAACAGGAATTATTAATCAGTTTTTAAAAAGACTTCGTCATGGATGAATAGTTTACTATAATAATATCTGGTAATTCATCAGTTTTAGAGGCTGAATATTTTCCACCAATTGAATTATTACCTAATAGAAACTATATTCTTGGACTTGTAGAACTTTTAACATTTAATTCAATTCCTAATATTGATGAAGGAAAAAATAAAATTTATATTGGTAATCAAGTAATTACTAATCCACCTGGCAGTTATGAAATTGAAGATATTGAAAAATATATTCAACATTCTGTTGCTAATGGAACTAAAGTTATAAGTATAAAACCTAATAATAATACTTTACGTAGTGAAGTAAGAAGCAGTCTTAAAATAAATTTTGTAAAAAAAGATTCTATTGGAGAGCTATTGGGATTTGCACCTCGACAATTAGAACCTAATATAACTCATACATCTGATTTACCAGTATCAATACTCAAGGTGAATTCAATACGAGTAGAATGTAGTATCACAACTGGTGCATATATTAATAACAAAAGAGTTCATACAATTCACGAGTTCTTTCCAGTAGTACCAGCTGGATATAAGATTGTAGAAGTACCTTCACACGTCATTTATCTTCCAGTCGCCGTGAAGACAATACATAATATTCAACTCAAAATTGTTGATCAGGACGGAGATTTAGTGAATTTCAGAGGTGAAACAATAACAATTAGATTACACGTGAAATCAACGTAATGGGCATTGTGTTTAACAGAAAATCTGGTGGAAGTTATATAAACGAGTCAACATGTCAGAAAACATTCAGTCTCGATCCAGTTCGCAAGAGATTAACATCTCAGAACATTCGTTTTCTGAAACAGCTCGGTTTAAAAGTTCGTCAAGAGAGAGAAAAAAGAAAATAAAACCTTTCATCAGTGCACTTTTTATTTGCTGTTGTTGTAATAAAAATGGCAGAGACTTTGAATATACTAAGTCCTGTGAAATATGATGATTCATTGGCACATTATGAGATCCATTGTCACCAACCTTATGTTTCATCAGCATTTAATAACAGTGATGAGATTAAAATTGCAGTACAACATCAAGACTTATATATTTTACCTTGTAAAAATACCTTACATGTACATGGAAGAATATTAAAAACTGATAATACCAATGTGACTAATACAAAAATAATTAGTAATGGTATTTGCCATTTGTTTAATGAGATTCGCTATGAGCTCAATGGTGTTGAAATTGATAATTGTAAAAATGTTGGTATCTCAACCACAATGAAATCCTACATTTCACAAACACCTAACAGCAACTTATGTATGCTGAAAATGCAGGTCATTTAGATTTTAATGATGCTAGTAGAGTAACGGATAATAATGGATATTTTGATGTTAATATACCATTAAGTATGATTCTTGGATTTGCTGAAGACTATCGAAAAATTGTTGTAAATGCAAAACATGAGCTTATTTTAACAAGATCTCGTTCAGATCATAATGCTGTGGTTAAAATAATTGGAATAGAACGTGAAGAATTTAAAATTGTAATTAATAAAATTGAATGGATGATTCCATATTTGTTTGTTGGTGACCGTCAAAAAATTGAATTGTTAAAATTTATTAAAAAGGACCACTTACAAGTATGAGTTTTAGGTCATGGGAACTGTATGAATATCCACTTATACCTGTAACTCAAAAACATGTTTGGACTGTAAAAACATCAACGCAGGTTGAGAAACCTCGATATGTTATCCTTGGTTTTCAAACAAACCGAAAAGACAATCATGCAAGATATACAAACTTGTTTGATAACTGTAACCTCATAAATGTAAAACTTTTTCTAAACTCACAGTTCTATTCTTATGGTAGTTTAAATTTCAATTTTAATCAAAACAAATACTCCATACTGTATGACATGTATTGTAACTTTCAAACATCATATTATGGAAAAGATTGTGAACCCTTATTATCTAGAAAAGATTTCAAAGATTATGCACCATTAGCTGTTATAGATTGCTTAAAGCAAAATGAATTTCTTAAACAAGCTTCTGTAGATGTAAGATTGGAATTTGAATCTAGTGCAAATTTTCCCGCCAATACAGCGGCATATTGCTTAATTCTTCGTGATCGTATTGTACAATATAAACCAATCAGCGGTCTGGTTAAAAAAGTAACATAATAAGTGGGGGTAAATCTCTGGTATAAAAGTAAGAAATTACCATAGAAATTCTCATTCTGCTGCAACCATGGACGTGATTGTGGACATCCAAGGCTTCAAGAAACCCTACAATGACTTCATCTTCAAGGAGCTGGCCATTATACCTCTCCAAGAAGATGCTCAACCGATGGTGTTCCTTTTTGAACCACCGTGCAGTTGGAGTTCTCTACCTGGACGATATAAGAGTGAAAATATGTAGTTGATGCATAACTATCATGGATTAAAATGGACGGCTGGAGATGTGCCATATGACCAATTACATCCGCTTTTACAAGATTTGTTATCTGATGCTCGTACGATTTATGTAATGGGACTGGAGAAAAAGAAATGGCTTGAAAGATATGTAATTAATGTACGAAACCTTGAGGATTTTAATTGTCCTTCAATGAAGAAGCTTAAATTAGAAACATCAGTATATGTATGTAACTATCATACTCTGTGTAATAAATCTACTGAATCTCTTAAAGAATATTATGAAAGTTCTAAACATTTTTATGAATAAAAAAATTTTAAGAAAGAAATTATAAGAAGTTTTTTTAAAAAATAAATTTTATCCTATCCCATTAGCTTAAGAGTATTGCTCATGCGCAAAATACAAAAGTAGGGTATAAATTGAGATGATTTTAGTACAAATGCTCATTAATCTTTAGAGAGTTTATACAATAACAACAATGAATTCTTCGAATCAACAAAAACCAGTACCAGCACCAAGACAGCCAAAACCAGTGCCAGCACCAAGACAATCAAAGCCAGAGCCTGCGCCAAGGTCACCAAAACCTGTGCCAGCACCGAGAAGAAAGTAAAGTGGGGACAATATGTCATAAGGTAGAGGGAGTTGTGTTGAGTGGGGATTAATTCTCTTGAACATATCATTTCTGCGCATTTAGAGTGGGAGAGATAATGAATTGGTGGGGGTGAGTTTAGACTATATAAGCGACCGAGTAAAGACGATTTTTTAAATTCAATCTGCCCAAGCTGGAAGACCAAACACCTCCAAGGACAAGCCTGAGAAACAACATGGATTTTACAAAAATCAATACTGTTGGACGGATGGAGAGTAAATTCTTGCCTACGAAGCCGCTGTCCGAGTTATCTGCAGGAAGCGAATTCACAGTCACAAAATTAAAAAAAGTTCAATCCAAGTATGGAGATAGGATTGTTGCAGAATTAAACAAAAGTTTCAACATCTTTCTGCCTGCAAGGTTTTACAAAGCGTTTGAAGTTGAAAGCGCCACCTGGATAACAATGCAAGAGGCAGCGATGAACAATACTCTAACAATGGTCTACCTTGGAGGACCTTATAATAATATTGAATTCAAATAAAACACTAAATGTAAAGAAATTGGAAACTTGTCAATGCAAATTAACAAACAAAACTATGAATTTAACATTAATTTTTTTATTATTTTACCTCAACATAATCTTATTTAAGTAATAATAAAACCAATCATTTCAGATATAAAATTTTATCTTAACCTAATTTCAGTCTAAATTGGCTACAATAATACTTTTTTTAAATAAAATTATTAATATATATAAACATACTGTATCAAACAATAAATCTTATTCTAATCTAAATATAACTATGGTGTGAAGAATCATGATAATAGTACATTTGAATATAATGAAAAATTAATATAAAAAATAGCATTTTTTAACCTAATAAGTACACACATTTGGTATAAAAATATATATATATATATATAAGTCTTTATAAATTTTTTAAAGAATATAAAAAAAGATTGAAAAATAGTTTCTCTTAACCTAATAACCTTACATTTAGTATAAAAATAAATCTGAATTTATAAAAAATAAAAAAATATCATATTATAATACTATCAGTAATAGTAATTTTGTTTTAAAAAATGTAAAGAAAAGAACCATCTCACTTGAAATAATCTTTGTTTAAAATTAAATTTTTGTTTTTTAATTGTGTACTTTTTTAAAAAATATTGTTTATCTTGGTGGAGTTTTTCTTAAGGGACTTATTGGAGCTGCGGGTGGAGTAGGGTGTGTCGGTACAATAATTTTAATTAGATTATTTCTTTCAGTTTCTGCTTGTCTTTTTTTTGTAAAATTGTTTTGATGTTGATGATGTTGCGAAAAAAAATTCAGGTGTTTGTGTAGATTGTGATGTAGATGGCTTTGGATTTAGTGGTGTAGGTGGTGATGGTGACTCGGGTGCGTATGTTTCTCGTAATGGTACTATATAGTTTCCAAATTGTTCAGAGAGTGGTGGTGATAATGGTGAAAGTGAAAATGTGGTTGGCGGCTGTGGTGGTGATGTTAAATTTTGTAGCATTTCAATTTTTTTATATAAAATCAGTCGTGTTCTATAAGAGTGCAGTCCCATGTGGGTAGAATAGTAGAGTAGTGTAAGAGATTTGACTAATCAAAATAAGTGTTACAAAATCCAGTCATCTGATTGGTCAAAACTGTTCTACTATTCTACTAATCTACCACCATGGGACTGCACTCTAAGAAAGAAGATTATTTGAAGAAACAAAAGATGAACCCATTTCATCAGGAAGTGGTTGAATAACTTCACCTTTAACAGGTAGCGGAAATGGTGCAACCGGTTCTGCGACTGGAGGAAGTTGGTCCTTGTCCTGTTAAAAAAAGAAATTTTATATGAAAAACAAAAAAAATGGTTTCATAACTATATTACTGTAAAAGAACCATTATTCTATAAGAGTGAGAGAGAAAGAAACACCCTAAGGTGACTCTTTCTCTCTCTAACACATTGCGTAGTCTTACGTTCACAGCTTGGGCGGCGCTTCCGTAGGCAACCGCAACGAGAGTAAGAGAGAGAGAGTCTCTCTGTCTCCCTCACACCAATGCGTGGTGCTTTACGGTACACTCACAGCTTGTTACCGCTCACGCATGCATGCAAGCGGTTGTCAAGTTCTGAATGTACCTTAAGTCAAACAACATAAGAGTCTACTCACTACATGTTACACTATCAATGATTTAAATTTTTAAACTTAGAAAAACCAATTATTGTTTTTACTAATTTATACTATTAAATTTGAAACATACACTGAGAGAAGTCCGGGAACTAATACGTCCCGTGCAAGGCTTGAGTGATCATTTTGAATGTTCTTATGTGAACCTTCGATCGGGACGTCTCAAGCCCCGATAAAAAACGTGGAACGTCCCGAAGCGGGATTACTTACAACTTTTAGTGTCGGCCATGACCCATGAGTTGTCTCTCACATGCGGGAACAATGTTTGACCGATTCGGGGTGTCTGAGCCCTAGATTCGAGACATCTCAAACGCGACAAGCAGAGTAGCTTATAGCGACGTCTAGCGGGAACTATTAAGTCCTGGACTTCTCTGTGTGTATTTTACATTAAAAAAATATTTTACTTACTACTTCTTTGATATAGGAAAATGCTTTCTCTCCAGAGTTTATATGTGCCGGTAGTATTCTTAGGTCTGGTATGCGCGGTGTTTTTGAAATATAGCTTCCAATTTCCTCCTGCCGCAGTTTCTGTGGAATCTATAATATTTATGTTTTAAATAATTTTTTTTATATTAACTCTAATTACTATTATAAAAAAATTATTAAATAATTTTCAATAAACATAAATAATTGTTTAAAAAATATTAATAATTTTTTTTCTTTGTTATATTATAAAAATAATTTTTTTAAATTTTACTTTAATTTTTGAGAATTATTTATAAATATATAGTATAAATTATTTAATTATTTCAATAATTTATTCTCGTTTTTATTTCAATATATTTATTAAATATTACTGAATATTTAAAAATAATTATTGAATACTTACTTTTCGAGCTCTTCTTTAAAGTTCTTGTTGAATTGTTGATATTAACAACACATTGGCATCAAATGTAAATTTTGGTAATAGTAAATCCATTACCTTTCTGCATCCATATCCCGATTTTCTTGGATCTCTTGAATATTTATGTTTCACCGAAACTTTTCCTTTTTCCATTTTTTTAAACTTAATTTTAATAGAAAATCTAATTTTTATAATAATTTTAATTTTTAACAATAAAAAATAATTTTTTTTATAAAAATTAGAATTTTTTAAACTAAATACAACAATATTCATTAGAATATAAAATTAAATAATTTTCATATCTATAATATCACTATTCACATTCAAAATCGCTTTCATACTGAATATATTCATTTCATCTATATGCTGTTGACAGATTTGTTTATGTGTTCCTATAATTTGAAATTTGATCAAGGGCCACATACTTGAAAATTTTATAGGCTTTTGTCTATTCATTTTTAAGATACATTTGTAAGACAAATCTTATACCACGAAATGAACTGCGCATGTGCAACGGGTCTGATGCTTTAAGCTAGTCTCATGAGTATGCTGCCGCATAGCTTTAAGTTAGTCTCACGCTGCTGTGACGTCACGCACGTAGTCGCAACTAGTGTGAGAGAGAAAGTCACTCTGTCTCCCTCACACTAATGCGCTGCGTATAACGGTAGGCTCACAATTTTGTCCAACAAAACTGCGCCACTGCGGTGATTTAGGGAAACACAATCGATCGATCTTTTAAGTGACAATCAATACTATGATTTATACAGTATAGTGACTGTCTTGATCTTTATTTCAATGTAAAGGCCTAAGCACAACTGGTTCGGTTTCGGGAGACGGTTTCGGTATATGAGCTTCCTAACCTCAAAATGTATGTAAATCTTACATATCCCGAAACCGTCTCCCGAAACCGAACCAGTTGTGCTTAGGCCTTAATGGCACGGTCACACTTCGGCTGCCTGCCTGCGCAGGCAGCCGCCACGAGAGTAAGAGAGAGGAGACGAATAATTTAAATTGTCTGACTCTCTTACTCTCATGTATTGTCATGACGACCTGCAGGCAGGCAGGCAGCCGAGCTGTGACCGAACCATTAGCAGATGTCAATGTGCAATGTTTTTGTTGACAAAATAAGTTTATAAATAAAATGTTTACAACGATAAGTATAGTTTATTATTATTTATTAAATAAAATAAGTTAATTTGAAATTATTGCTTTAAAATTGTAAAATTATTATGTCATTTATAAAAAAAATTACTTTCATTATTGAAAATTCTTTGTTTTCAAGTTTGAATATTTTTAAATATACATTGAAAAATTTTACTTTTTAAACAAATTAATTGTTAATGATGAATTAAATACAGTTAAATAATGTGACTTGTTTATTTAAAAAATAGTTTTAAGGTTATAGTTTTTTTTAAATTGCGAATTAAAAGTAAAAAAGATTGATTTGTTTGTTTTGTAAAATAATTTTGAGGTTATGTGCATATAAAATTTTTAAAAAGTATATATTTTTCTTTCAATATTCTTTTAAACTGTTCTTTTTAATTAGTGTTAAAAATAGTTTTTTAGCTTATGGGTCAATCTCTAGAAAGGGACAAATTCAAAATTGAAATTTTATAAAAAAAAAGTTGAAAAATCACTTTTATTATTAATCCTGTGGAAAAGGGGGATCTTAATAAACCTATAAAATACATTGTTACAATCTTTATTAACATTATTATTAAAAATTAATGTTTTTTATTCAGAATTTTTGTTGAAAATTTATCGCAACTAAAATATTTTAAAAATTGATGGAAATTACATAAAATTCGTTACTCGGGGGTTTTCGTGGTCGCTGATTACAAATCCGATATCAGTTTTTAAAAATCCAAAATGGCGCATTCAATATGGCGGACACTTTTTTGAAAAATTCATCGGATTTGCTTGAAACTCGTTACCCGGGGGCTTTCGGTGTCGCTAATTACGAATCAGATATCAGTTTTTAAAAATCCAAAATGGCGGAATCAATATGGCGGACACTTTTTTGAAATATTCATCGTATTTTCTTGAAACTCGTTACTCAGGGGTTTTCGGTGTCGCTAATTACGAATCCGATATCAGTTTTGCAAAATCCAAAATGTCGGATCCAATATGGTGGACACTTTTATGAAATAATTGGGATAATTTTTAAGTAGATACCCGTGAATTTTTAGGGTTGCTAATTTCAAAAATAAATTTTATTATGTTTGTATCCCGTAATGGTGGGAAATTTCGTGCGGTGGACAAAACTAATTCAATTCTAGGAAAAAATAACTCTAAAATATTTTACTTTATTCTTGATGAATCCGCCATTTTTGATTTTTAAAAACTGATATCGGATTCGTAATTAGCGACACCGAAAACCTCCGAGTAACGAGTTTCAAGCAAATCCGATGAATTTTTCAAAAAAGTGTCCGCCATATTGGACCCGCCATTTTGGATTTTAAAAAACTGACATCGAATTCGTAATCAGCGACCCCGAAAACCCCCGAGTAACGAGTTTCAAACGAATCCCATGATTAATAAAGTCTGCAATTTAGGTACTGTATAATGGAAATATACCATTGGTAACGGAGGGGAGTTTTCTTTTATAAGACAGCTTCGAAATATGTTCATTGTGTTGCAAAAAAATCAATTTTATAAATAAATTAATAACATTTTTAGTTTTCTTTGTTTGTAAATAAAACAATGTGAATAAAATTATTAACCATTATTATTATTTACTTTCAAAAAACTAAATTTATTGCGGTAACGGAGGGGAGTTTTTATTATGTCGATGAACACTGACACACTAAAAGTCCTTTTAAAACTGACTATTTTCTTTTTATTTCATCATTTTATGTAATGACCATAACTATACTGACACTACAAAGAGTTTTGATTTATTTATTTTTATGTTGTCGTTTTTTTCTATATTTTATAATTATATTTGTGAGTGGTAACGAAGGGGAGTTTTATTTCTGCACAAAACGAATTTAATTCTAAGAAACAATACCTCACAAATATTTTACTTTATTCTTGATGAATCAATGACAAATAGAATAATAAGTAGATTTTACCCGGCAAAAATTTTTTTAATATAGCAAAATTAATATAATACCTCTTTTATAAATAAAACTTTCTTTATGAACAGTAGCGGAGGGGAGTTTTTATACTATATAAACACGTGTGTCTCTAAATATTTCAAATTTTTTATTTATTTTTCATAAGATCCGATTAAATCATGATGAATGCTATTATTAGGAGGTAAAAGTTTTGAAAAATTATTATTATTTATTTAAAAAAATCTAATGTACGGGTCATTTGTCCCGATTGTGAGAATGACCCTTATATTTTGAAATTTGAATTTGAGGTTATGTGTAAAAAAGGTTATAAAACTATAAATTTTCTTCGTAAAATTTTTACAAAGTGTTCTTTTTTATTTCATTAAGAAAAATTATACTCTCGCATGTGATGAAAATATAAAAATGTATAAAAAATATCTTTTTTTTTAATTTTAGGTTATTCCTAAAAATCAAATATATAAATTTTTTAAGTTTTTATTGTGATGGCGATAATAATGATGATGATTGCTACGATGATGATTTTTATGATCATGACTATGATGATGATAACTTTGACGATGATGTTTGTAATAATGGCAACGACGATGACGCCTACGATCCCTTCGCCTGCAACGACATTCTGTGCATCTTGTTGGTCTGTTCTTCTTGTCTCCATCCACATCTGGAGTTGGAACTCTCAACGGCGATAAAACTGTTTTCGGAGTTGGTGGACGAATTGGCGAAAGACTCTTTTCAGAAATTGGTTCTTTAAGCTGAAAATAGTTTAAAATTTTTAATTTTCATACTTTCAAAAAAATATGAATTTTCTCTTGTAATAGAAAAAAGTACATTTTCAGCTTCAACGTCTTGCGGTTCCGTCTGAGTGGTAGAATCGTGCACCCACACCACCTTAGAATAATCCAGGACATCACCATCATCAGAGTCTTTTCAATTTAAAAGGTCATCATCTCTGTACAGGGCGCTCCGCGATGGACTCCAAATATCATCATCGTCAGAAGTCAGGATCACTGTGGCTGCTGGGCTGCTCTCCATCTCGGTTGCTGCTGAGTTCTGCATGGTGCTCTGCTATCATATGCGAAGTGATCCGCTTCGCGTATCTCGCGTGCTATTCATAGCGCTGTCCACTCTCCCACCATTCACGAATGCCCCCACCATATCTTAGTGCGTGGTGACCATGACCCACCTCACGTTAAAGTTGATCACGTGAAAAGGGTTAAGTGAAACTTTCAAATTTTAAAAATACGCGCCATAACCGACTGCAGCGCTAGTGGCGGCCTCGCGAACCACTTTCAAAATCGCGCGCCATTAACTACTGCAGCGCTAGTGGCGCTCCTAGCGGCGGCCTCGCGAACTATATCCCAGTAGTTACATAGCTTATCTACTATCTTTCAGTGAAATATTCAGGAAATATTTAGGAAATATTATGTGCTGTGTGGGAATATACGTATGGTTGCTAAATTCATCTAAGTAATAAAAAATTATTTGAAAATATCTCACTAGAACAGTAAAATTAGTATTTTTTAAAATTTGCACAGTATGAAAAACATAATTTTCTTTTACTTATATCTTTTGTGGAGAAAAAGGAATTTTAACGAATCCTTTTAAGGAGGCAATCGCAGTTGTAACGTCAAATAATATACATTTTTCAAGAATTTTTTTCTTGTAAGCCATTAAACTTTTTTAAAAATCGATTTTTTTTCTAAAAGTACATCGTTTAGATTTGAGTTAAAAAAGAAAAAGTTAAAAATATTAAGAAGTTTCAAAGTTATATACCGTTAAAGTAACGTCCTTCGAAAAAAACAGAGTTTTGCGGTAACGAACACTATGAAAATCTGATTAGTCCTAAATTAAAAATCGAAACGGATTTACTTTTATTAAAAGATTATCTAGTACTTAATAGAACGATTTAAAAAAAAATATTTGAAAAGATGGCGACCTGCCAAAGTTGAACGTTCTATTTTTTTCTTTTTTCGTCAACTTTGGCAGGTCGCCATTTTTTAAAAATATTTTTTTCTTTTTAAATCCTTCGATTAATACTACAACTGCGATTGCCCCGTTAAACTTGATTTCATTTAAAATTATAAATTTATTTTAATTAGAATTTCCTTGAGCACTCTACTCATTTATTATTTAATAAATATGAAAAATTATAAGAAATTTAACCTGATTTTCATTAAATTTTTATTTTCAAGACTGGATTGAAGTTTTTTTTTCTTTGAACGGACGATAAGGTGTTGTGTCAATTTTTAAAATTAGGTGAAAATGATGAAAATTTATAAAATAGAAAATCTGCAAAAAAAATTTCTCTATTTTTAATGAAAAATTTGAATATTTTCAAAATAATTGTCATTGAGAAAGAGAAATTATGCAATTTTCTTTTCTTTATTCAAAAAAATATTTATAATCTTGTAATAATAATTGATAAATCAACATCACGCAAACTTCTTCCTTTTTTTATACTAAAAAAATTAAAGTTTTGTAACAATATTTTGGTTGATAATCCAAAATAATATATTTTCTTTATTTATTATAAAATTTTTTTTAATTATATTACAGATTATTAAATTGTATTAAAAAAAAGGTAAAAAAAATTTGAATAATTTCTTTTCTTGATTATTCAATCAGGACTTTCAATAAAATTCTGATTTTTTGGAAATAAATAATATAAATCATTATGATTTTCATTTAATGATCATTGTTGTTAGGCTATGTTTGTACTGCGTACTAATATAAGTTTGATTTTATTTGTAAAAATTAGAAACACTGATAATAATTGTTTTGGTACAATTAACTACTTTTTTAAATTAAAAAATAAAAATGAATGAGAATATAAATTGTAATTTTAATTCGTGATCATAATTGTTTTAACAATTGAAATAGAATGTGAACACGCACTTTAGCGCGCGTATCCTATGCTAGTTTTTCATTAATTTTGGAGAGTTAGTTTGTGTAGAATCGGTCTGTGGAGGTAAAATATTTTTCTTTAATTTTAGAGAATTAGTTTGTGGAGAGTCGGTCTGTAGAGAGTTAAATTATTTTTCTTTAATTTTGGAGAGTTAGTTTGTGGAGAGTCGGTCTGTGGAGAGTCAAAATATTTTTCTTTAATTTTAGAGAGTTAGTTTGTGGAGAGTCGGTCTGTGAACAGTTAAAATATTTTATTTAATTTTGGAGAGTTCGTTCGTGTAGAGTCGGTCTATGGAGAGTCTAAATATTTTTCCTTAATTTTAGAGAGTTAGTTTGTGGAGAGTCAGTCTGTGAACAGTTAAAATATTTATCATTAATTTTGGAGAGTTCGTTCGTGTAGAGTCGGTCTATGGAGAGTCTAAATATTTCTCCTTAATTTTGGAGAGTTAGTTTGTGGAGAGTCGGTCTGTGGAAAGTTTAAATATTTTTCTTTAATTTTCGAGAGTTAGTTTGTGGAGAGTCGGTCTGTGGAGAGTCAAAATATTTTTCTTTAATTTTAGAGAGTTAGTTTGTGAAGAGTCGGTCTGTGGAGAGTCTAAATATTTTTCCTTAATTTTAGAGAGTTAGTTTGTGGAGAGTCGGTCTGTGGAGAGTTCCAATACTTTTTTTCCTTAATTTTGGAGAGTTAGTTTGTGGAAAGTCTAAATATTTTTCATTAATTTTGGAGAGTTAGTTTGTGTAGAATCGGTCTGTAGAGAGTTAAAATATTTTTCTTTAATTTTAGAGAGTTAGTTTGTGGAGAGTCGGTCTGTGGAGAGTTACAATATTTATCATTAATTTTGGAGAGTTCGTTCGTGTAGAGTCGGTCTATGGAGAGTCTAAATATTTTTCCTTAATTTTAGAGAGTTGGTCTGTGAAGAGTAACAATATTTTTCATTAATTTTAGAGAGTTCGTTCGTGTAGAGTCGGTCTGTGGAGAGTCTAAATATTTCCTATTAATTTTGGAGAGCTAGTTTGTGGAGAGTCAGTCTGTGAACAGTTAAAATATTTTATTTAATTTTGGAGAGTTCGTTCGTGTAGAGTCGGTCTATGGAGAGTCTAAATATTTTTCCTTAATTTTGGAGAGTTAGTTTGTGTAGAGTCGGTCTGTAGAGAGTTATAATATTTATCATTATTTTTAGAGAGTTCGTTCGTGTAGAGTCGGTCTATGGAGAGTCTAAATATTTCTCCTTAATTTTAGAGAGTTAGTTTGTGGAGAGTCAGTCTGTGAACAGTTAAAATATTTTATTTAATTTTGGAGAGTTCGTTCGTGTAGAGTCGGTCTATGGAGAGTCTAAATATTTCTCCTTAATTTTGGAGAGTTAGTTTGTGGAGAGTCGGTCTGTGGAGCGTTCCAATATTTTTTTCCTTAATTTTGGAGAGTTAGTTTGTGGAAAGTCTAAATATTTTTCATTAATTTTGGAGAGTTAGTTTGTGGAGAGTCGGTCTGTGGACAGTTACAATATTTTTTTCCTTAATTTTGGAGAGTTAGTTTGTGGAAAGTCTAAATATTTTTTATTAATTTTGGAGAGTTAGTTTGTGTAGAGTCGGTCTGTGGAGAGTTAAAATATTTTTTATTAATTTTGGAGAGTTTGTTTGTGTAGAGTCGGTCTGTGGAGAGTTACAATATTTTTTTCCTCAATTTTGGAGAGTTAGTTTGTGGAGAGTCTAAATATTTTTCATTAATTTTGGAGAATTCGTTCGTGTAGAGTCGGTCTGTGGAGTGTTTAAATATTTACCATTAATTTTGGAGAGTTAGTTTGTGGAGAGTCAGTCTGTGAAGAGTTAAAATACTTTTTTTTAATTTTATAGAGTTAGTTTGTGGAGAGTCGGTCTGTGGAGAGTTTAAATATTTTTCTTTAATTTTAGAGAGTTAGTTTGTGGAGAGTCGGTCTGTGGAGAGTCAAAATATTTTTCTTTATATTTGGAGAGTTAGTTTGTGGAGAGTCGGTCTGTGGAGAGTCAAAATATTTTTCTTTATATTTGGAGAGTTAGTTTGTGTAGAGGCGGTCTGTGGAGAGTCAAAATATTTTTCTTTAATTTTGGATAGTTCGTTCGTGTAGAGTCGGTCTATGGAGAGTCTAAATAGTTTTCCTTAATTTTAGAGAGTTGGTCTGTGAAGAGTAACAATATTTTTCATTAATTTTAGAGAGTTCGTTCGTGTAGAGTCGGTCTGTGGAGAGTCTAAATGTTTCCTATTAATTTTGGAGAGCTAGTTTGTGGAGAGTCAGTCTGTAAACAGTTAAAATATTTTTTTTTATTTTATAGAGTTAGTTTGTAAAGAGTCGGTCTGTGGAGAGTTTAAATATTTTTCTTTAATTTTGGAGAGTTTGTTTGTGTAGAGTCGGTCTATGGAGAGTCTAAATATTTCTCCTTAATTTTGGAGAGTTAGTTTGTGGAGAGTTGGTCTGTGGAGAGTTACAATATTTTTTTCCTCAATTTTGGAGAGTTAGTTTGTGGAGAGTCTAAATATTTTTCATTAATTTTGGAGAGTTAGTTTGTGTACAGTCGGTCTGTGGAGAGTCTAAATATTTCCCATTAATTTTGGAGAGTTAGTTTGTGGAGAGTCAGTCTGTGAAGAGTTAAAATACTTTTTTTTAATTTTATAGAGTTAGTTTGTGGAGAGTCGGTCTGTGGAGAGTTTAAATATTTTTCTTTAATTTTGGAGAGTTAGTTTGTTGAGAGTCGGTCTGTGGAGAGTCAAAATATTTTTCTTTAATTTTAGTGAGTTAGTTTGTGGAGAGTCGGTCTGTGGAGAGTCTAAATATTTATCATTAATTTTGGATAGTTCGTTCGTATAGAGTCGGTCTATGGAGAGTCTAAATAGTTTTCCTTAATTTTAGAGAGTTGGTCTGTGAAGAGTAACAATATTTTTCATTAATTTTAGAGAGTTCGTTCGTGTAGAGTCGGTCTGTGGAGAGTCTAAATGTTTCCTATTAATTTTGGAGAGCTAGTTTGTGGAGAGTCAGTCTGGGAACAGTTAAAATATTTTATTTAATTTTGGAGAGTTCGTTCGTGTAGAGTTGGTCTATGGAGAGTCTAAATATTTTTCTTTAATTTTCGAGAGTTAGTTTGTGGAGAGTCGGTCTGTGGAGAGTTAAAATATTTTTCTTTAATTTTAGAGAGTTAGTTTGTGGAGAGTCGGTCTATAGAGAGTCTAAATATTTCTCCTTAATTTTAGAGAGTTAGTTTGTGGAAAGTCAGTCTGTGAACAGTTAAAATATTTTATTTAATTTTGGAGAGTTCGTTCGTGTAGAGACGGTGTATGGAGAGTCTAAATATTTTTCCTTAATTTTGGAGAGTTCGTTCGTATAGAGTCGGTCTGTGGAGAGTTACAATATTTATCATTAATTTTGGAGAGTTCGTTCGTGTAGAGTCGGTCTATGGAGAGTCTAAATATTTCTCCTTAATTTTGGAGAGTTAGTTTGTGGAGAGTCGGTCTGTGGAGAGTTTAAATATTTTTCTTTAATTTTCGAGAGTTAGTTTGTGGAGAGTCGGTCTGTGGAGAGTCAAAATATTTTTCTTTAATTTTAGAGAGTTAGTTTGTGGAGAGTCGGTCTGTGGAGAGTTACAATATTTATCATTAATTTTGGATAGTTCGTTCGTGTAGAGTCGGTCTATGGAGAGTCTAAATAGTTTTTCTTAATTTTAGAGAGTTGGTCTGTAAAGAGTAACAATATTTTTTATTCATTTTAGAGAGTTCGTTCGTGTAGAGTCGGTCTGTGGAGAGTCTAAATATTTCCCATTAATTTTGGAGAGTTACTTTGTGGAGAGTCAGTCTGTGAACAGTTAAAATATTTTATTTAATTTTTGAGAGTTCGTTCGTGTAGAGTCGGTCTACGGAGAGTCTAAATATTTTTCCTTAATTTTGGAGAGTTAGTTTGCGTAGAGTCGGTCTGTGGAGAGTTACAATATTTATCATTAATTTTGGAGAGTTCGTTCGTGTAGAGTCGGTCTGTGGAGAGTTACAATATTTATCATTAATTTTGGAGAGTTAGTTTGTGGAAAGTCTAAATATTTTTTATTAATTTTGGAGAGTTAGTTTGTGTACAGTCGGTCTGTGGAGAGTCTAAATATTTCCCATTAATTTTGGAGAGTTAGTTTGTGGAGAGTCAGTCTGTGAAGAGTTAAAATACTTTTTTTTAATTTTATAGAGTTAGTTTGTGGAGAGTCGGTCTGTGGAGAGTTTAAATATTTTTCTTTAATTTTGGAGAGTTAGTTTGTTGAGAGTCGGTCTGTGGAGAGTCAAAATATTTTTCTTTAATTTTAGTGAGTTAGTTTGTGGAGAGTCGGTCTGTGGAGAGTCTAAATATTTATCATTAATTTTGGATAGTTCGTTCGTGTAGAGTCGGTCTATGGAGAGTCTAAATAGTTTTCCTTAATTTTAGAGAGTTGGTCTGTGAAGAGTAACAATATTTTTCATTAATTTTAGAGAGTTCGTTCGTGTAGAGTCGGTCTGTGGAGAGTCTAAATGTTTCCTATTAATTTTGGAGAGCTAGTTTGTGGAGAGTCAGTCTGTGAACAGTTAAAATATTTTATTTAATTTTTGAGAGTTCGTTCGTGTAGAGTTGGTCTATGGAGAGTCTAAATATTTTTCCTTAATTTTGGAGAGTTAGTTTGTGTAGAGTCGGTCTGTAGAGAGTTATAATATTTATCATTAATTTTAGAGAGTTAGTTCGTGTAGAGTCGGTCTATAGAGAGTCTAAATATTTCTCCTTAATTTTAGAGAGTTAGTTTGTGGAGAGTCAGTCTGTGAACAGTTAAAATATTTTATTTAATTTTGGAGAGTTCGTTCGTGTAGAGACGGTCTATGGAGAGTCTAAATATTTTTCCTTAATTTTGGAGAGTTTGTTCGTATAGAGTCGGTCTGTGGAGAGTTACAATATTTATCATTAATTTTGGAGAGTTCGTTCGTGTAGAGTCGGTCTATGGAGAGTCTAAATATTTCTCCTTAATTTTGGAGAGTTAGTTTGTGGAGAGTCGGTCTGTGGAGAGTTTAAATATTTTTCTTTAATTTTCGAGAGTTAGTTTGTGGAGAGTCGGTCTGTGGAGAGTCAAAATATTTTTCTTTAATTTTAGATAGTTAGTTTGTGGAGAGTCGGTCTGTCGAGAGTTACAATATTTATCATTAATTTTGGATAGTTCGTTCGTGTAGAGTCGGTCTATGGAGAGTCTAAATAGTTTTTCTTAATTTTAGAGAGTTGGTCTGTGAAAGTAACAATATTTTTTATTCATTTTAGAGAGTTCGTTCGTGTAGAGTCGGTCTGTGGAGAGTCTAAATATTTCCCATTAATTTTGGAGAGTTACTTTGTGGAGAGTCAGTCTGTGAACAGTTAAAATATTTTATTTAATTTTTGAGAGTTCGTTCATGTAGAGTCGGTCTGTGGAGAGTTACAATATTTATTATTAATTTTGGAGAGTTCGTAGGTGTAGAGTCGGTCTATGGAGAGTCCAAATATTTCTTCTTAATTTTGGAGAGTTTGTTTGTGGAGAGTCGGTCTGTGGAAAGTTCTAATATTTTTTCCTCAATTTTGGAGAGTTAGTTTGTGGAAAGTCTAAATATTTATCATTAATTTTGGAGAGTTCGTTCGTGTAGAGTTGGTCTGTGGAGAGTCTAAATATTTCTCATTAATTTTGGAGAGTTAGTTTGTGGAGAGTCGTTCTGTGGAGAGTATAAATATTTTTCTTTAATTTTGGAGAGTTACTTTCAGGAGAGTCGGTTTGTGGAGAGTTACAATATTTTTTTCCTCAATTTTGGAGAGTTAGTTTGTGTAGAGTCGGTCTGTGGAGAGTTACAATATTTATCATTAATTTTAGAGAGTTCGTAGGTGTAGAGTCGGTCTATGGAGAGTCTAAATATTTTTCCTTAATTTTGGAGAGTTCGTTCGTATAGAGTCGGTCTGTGGAGAGTTACAATATTTATCATTAATTTTGGAGAGTTCGTTCGTGTAGAGTCGTTCTTTGGAGAGTCTAAATATTTTTCTTTAATTTTGGAGAGTTACTTTCAGGAGAGTCGGTTTGTGGAGAGTTACAATATTTTTCTTTAATTTTAGAGAGTTAGTTTGTGGAGAGTCGGTATGTGGAGAGTTACAATATTTATCATTAATTTTGGATAGTTCGTTCGTGTAGAGTCGGTCTATGGAGAGTCTAAATAGTTTTTCTTAATTTTAGAGAGTTGGTCTGTGAAGAGTAACAATATTTTTCATTCATTTTAGAGAGTTCGTTCGTGTAGAGTCGGTCTGTGGAGAGTCTAAATATTTCCCATTAATTTTGGAGAGTTACTTTGTGGAGAGTCAGTCTGTGAACAGTTAAAATATTTTATTTAATTTTTGAGAGTTCGTTCGTGTAGAGTCGGTCTATGGAGAGTCTAAATATTTCTCCTTAATTTTGGAGAGTTAGTTTGTGGAGAGTCGGTCTGTGGAGAGTTTAATTTTTTTTTTAATTTTCGAGAGTTAGTTTGTGGAGAGTCGGTCTGTGGAGAGTCAAAATATTTATCATTAATTTTGGATAGTTCGTTCGTGTAGAGTCGGTCTATGGAGAGTCTAAATAGTTTTTCCTAATTTTAGAGAGTTGGTCTGTGAAGAGTAACAATATTTTTCATTCATTTTAGAGAGTTCGTTCGTGTAGAGTCGGTCTGTGGAGAGTCTAAATATTTCCCATTAATTTTGGAGAGTTACTTTGTGGAGAGTCAGTCTGTGAACAGTTAAAATATTTTATTTAATTTTTGAGAGTTCGTTCGTGTAGAGTCGGTCTATGGAGAGTCCAAATATTTCTTCTTAATTTTGGAGAGTTAGTTTGTGGAGAGTCGGTCTGTGGAGAGTTCCAATATTTTTTCCTCAATTTTGGAGAGTTAGTTTGTGGAAAGTCTAAATATTTATCATTAATTTTGGAGAGTTCGTTCGTGTAGAGTTGGTCTATGGAGAGTCTAAATATTTCTCCTTAATTTTGGAGAGTTAGTTTGTGTAGAGTCGGTCTGTGGAGAGTTACAATATTTTTTTCCTCAATTTTGGAGAGTTAGTTTGTGGAGAATCTAAATATTTTTCATTAATTTTGGAGAATTCGTTCGTGTAGAGTCGGTCTGTGGAGAGTCTAAATATTTCTCATTAATTTTGGAGAGTTAGTTTGTGGAGAGTCGTTCTGTGGAGAGTCTAAATATTTCTCATTAATTTTGGAGAGTTAGTTTGTGGAGAGTCGTTCTGTGGAGAGTCTAAATATTTTTCTTTAATTTTGGAGAGTTACTTTCAGGAGAGTCGGTTTGTGGAGAGTTACAATATTTTTTTCCTCAATTTTGGAGAGTTAGTTTGTGTAGAGTCGGTCTATGGAGAGTCTAAATATTTTTCCTTAATTTTGGAGAGTTCGTTCGTATAGAGTCGGTCTGTGGAGAGTTACAATATTTATCATTAATTTTGGAGAGTTCGTTCGTGTAGAGTCGTTCTTTGGAGAGTCTAAATATTTTTCTTTAATTTTGGAGAGTTACTTTCAGGAGTGTCGGTTTGTGGAGAGTTACAATATTTTTTTCCTCAATTTTGGAGAGTTAGTTTGTGTAGAGTCGGTCTGTGGAGAGTTACAATATTTATCATTAATTTTAGAGAGTTCGTAGGTGTAGAGTCGGTCTATGGAGAGTCCAAATATATCTTCTTAATTTTGGAGAGTTAGTTTGTGGAGAGTCGGTCTGTGGAGAGTTCCAATATTTTTTCCTCAATTTTGGAGAGTTAGTTTGTGGAAAGTCTAAATATTTATCATTAATTTTGGAGAGTTCGTTCGTGTAGAGTCGGTCTATGGAGAGTCTAAATATTTCTCCTTAATTTTTGAGAGTTAGTTTGTGTAGAGTCGGTCTGTGGAGAGTTACAATATTTTTTTCCTCAATTTTGGAGAGTTAGTTTGTGGAGAATCTAAATATTTTCCATTAATTTTGGAGAATTCGTTCGTGTAGAGTCGGTCTGTGGAGAGTCTAAATATTTCTCATTAATTTTGGAGAGTTAGTTTGTGGAGAGTCGTTCTGTGGAGAGTCTTAATATTTCTCATTAATTTTGGAGAGTTAGTTTGTGGAGAGTCGTTCTGTGGAGAGTATAAATATTTTTCTTTAATTTTGGAGAGTTACTTTCAGAAGAGTCGGTTTGTGGAGAGTTACAATATTTTTTTCCTCAATTTTGAAGAGTTACTTTGTGTGGAGTCGGTCTGTGGAGAGTTACAATATTTATCATTAATTTTAGAGAGTTCGTAGGTGTAGAGTCGGTCTATGGAGAGTCTAAATATTTTTCCTTAATTTTGGAGAGTTCGTTCGTATAGAGTCGGTCTGTGGAGAGTTACAATATTTATCATTAATTTTGGAGAGTTCGTTCGTGTAGAGTCGGTCTATGGAGAGTCTAAATATTTCTCCTTAATTTTGGAGAGTTAGTTTGTGGAGAGTCGGTCTGTGGAGAGTTTAATTTTTTTTTTTTAATTTTCGAGAGTTAGTTTGTGGAGAGTCGGTCTGTGGAGAGTCAAAATATTTTTCTTTAATTTTAGAGAGTTAGTTTGTGGAGAGTCGGTATGTGGAGAGTTACAATATTTATCATTAATTTTGGATAGTTCGTTCGTGTAGAGTCGGTCTATGGAGAGTCTAAATAGTTTTTCTTAATTTTAGAGAGTTGGTCTGTGAAGAGTAACAATATTTTTCATTCATTTTAGAGAGTTCGTTCGTGTAGAGTCGGTCTGTGGAGAGTCTAAATATTTCCCATTAATTTTGGAGAGTTACTTTGTGGAGAGTCAGTCTGTGAACAGTTAAAATATTTTATTTAATTTTTGAGAGTTCGTTCGTGTAGAGTCGGTCTATGGAGAGTCTAAATATTTCTCCTTAATTTTGGAGAGTTAGTTTGTGTAGAGTCGGTCTGTGGAGAGTTACAATATTTTTTTCCTCAATTTTGGAGAGTTAGTTTGTGGAGAATCTAAATATTTTTCATTAATTTTATAGAGTTAGTTCGTGTAGAGTCGGTCTATAGAGAGTCTAAATATTTCTCCTTAATTTTAAAGAGTTAGTTTGTGGAGAGTCGGTCTGTGGAGAGTTTAAATATTTTTCTTCAATTTTCGAGAGTTAGTTTGTGGAGAGTCGGTCTGTGGAGAGTCAAAATATTTTTCTTTAATTTTAGAGAGTTAGTTTGTGGAGAGTCAGTCTGTGAATAGTTAAAATATTTTATTTAATTTTGGAGAGTTCGTTCGTGTAGAGACGGTCTATGGAGAGTCTAAATATTTTTCCTTAATTTTGGAGAGTTCGTTCGTATAGAGTCGGTCTGTAGAGAGTTACAATATTTATCATTAATTTTGGAGAGTTCGTTCGTGTAGAGTCGGTCTATGGAGAGTCTAAATATTTCTCCTTAATTTTGGAGAGTTAGTTTGTGGAGAGTCGGTCTGTGGAGAGTTTAAATATTTTTCTTTAATTTTCGAGAGTTAGTTTGTGGAGAGTCGGTCTGTGGAGAGTCAAAATATTTTTCTTTAATTTTAGAGAGTTAGTTTGTGGAGAGTTGGTCTGTGGAGAGTTACAATATTTATCATTAATTTTGGATAGTTCGTTCGTGTAGAGTCGGTCTATGGAGAGTCTAAATAGTTTTTCTTAATTTTAGAGAGTTGGTCTGTGAAGAGTAACAATATTTTTTATTCATTTTAGAGAGTTCGTTCGTGTAGAGTCGGTCTGTGGAGAGTCTAAATATTTCCCATTAATTTTGGAGAGTTACTTTGTGGAGAGTCAGTCTGTGAACAGTTAAAATATTTTATTTAATTTTTGAGAGTTCGTTCGTGTAGAGTCGGTCTACGGAGAGTCTAAATATTTTTCCTTAATTTTGGAGAGTTAGTTTGTGTAGAGTCGGTCTGTGGAGAGTTACAATATTTATCATTAATTTTGGAGAGTTCGTTCGTGTAGAGTCGGTCTGTGGAGAGTTACAATATTTATCATTAATTTTGGAGAGTTAGTTTGTGGAAAGTCTAAATATTTTTTATTAATTTTGGAGAGTTAGTTTGTGTACAGTCGGTCTGTGGAGAGTCTAAATATTTCCCATTAATTTTGGAGAGTTAGTTTGTGGAGAGTCAGTCTGTGAAGAGTTAAAATACTTTTTTTTAATTTTATAGAGTTAGTTTGTGGAGAGTCGGTCTGTGGAGAGTTTAAATATTTTTCTTTAATTTTGGAGAGTTAGTTTGTTGAGAGTCGGTCTGTGGAGAGTCAAAATATTTTTCTTTAATTTTAGTGAGTTAGTTTGTGGAGAGTCGGTCTGTGGAGAGTCTAAATATTTATCATTAATTTTGGATAGTTCGTTCGTGTAGAGTCGGTCTATGGAGAGTCTAAATAGTTTTCCTTAATTTTAGAGAGTTGGTCTGTGAAGAGTAACAATATTTTTCATTAATTTTAGAGAGTTCGTTCGTGTAGAGTCGGTCTGTGGAGAGTCTAAATGTTTCCTATTAATTTTGGAGAGCTAGTTTGTGGAGAGTCAGTCTGTGAACAGTTAAAATATTTTATTTAATTTTTGAGAGTTCGTTCGTGTAGAGTTGGTCTATGGAGAGTCTAAATATTTTTCCTTAATTTTGGAGAGTTAGTTTGTGTAGAGTCGGTCTGTAGAGAGTTATAATATTTATCATTAATTTTAGAGAGTTAGTTCGTGTAGAGTCGGTCTATAGAGAGTCTAAATATTTCTCCTTAATTTTAGAGAGTTAGTTTGTGGAGAGTCAGTCTGTGAACAGTTAAAATATTTTATTTAATTTTGGAGAGTTCGTTCGTGTAGAGACGGTCTATGGAGAGTCTAAATATTTTTCCTTAATTTTGGAGAGTTTGTTCGTATAGAGTCGGTCTGTGGAGAGTTACAATATTTATCATTAATTTTGGAGAGTTCGTTCGTGTAGAGTCGGTCTATGGAGAGTCTAAATATTTCTCCTTAATTTTGGAGAGTTAGTTTGTGGAGAGTCGGTCTGTGGAAAGTTTAAATATTTTTCTTTAATTTTCGAGAGTTAGTTTGTGGAGAGTCGGTCTGTGGAGAGTCAAAATATTTTTCTTTAATTTTAGATAGTTAGTTTGTGGAGAGTCGGTCTGTCGAGAGTTACAATATTTATCATTAATTTTGGATAGTTCGTTCGTGTAGAGTCGGTCTATGGAGAGTCTAAATAGTTTTTCTTAATTTTAGAGAGTTGGTCTGTGAAAGTAACAATATTTTTTATTCATTTTAGAGAGTTCGTTCGTGTAGAGTCGGTCTGTGGAGAGTCTAAATATTTCCCATTAATTTTGGAGAGTTACTTTGTGGAGAGTCAGTCTGTGAACAGTTAAAATATTTTATTTAATTTTTGAGAGTTCGTTCGTGTAGAGTCGGTCTACGGAGAGTCTAAATATTTTTCCTTAATTTTGGAGAGTTAGTTTGTGTAGAGTCGGTCTGTAGAGAGTTACAATATTTATCATTAATTTTGGAGAGTTCGTTCGTGTAGAGTCGGTCTGTGGAGAGTTACAATATTTTTCCTTAATTTTGGAGAGTTAGTTTGTGTAGAGTCGGTCTGTAGAGAGTTATAATATTTATCATTAATTTTAGAGAGTTAGTTCGTGTACAGTCGGTCTATAGAGAGTCTAAATATTTCTCCTTAATTTTAGAGAGTTAGTTTGTGGAGAGTCAGTCTGTGAACAGTTAAAATATTTTATTTAATTTTGGAGAGTTCGTTCGTGTAGAGACGGTCTATGGAGAGTCTAAATATTTTTCCTTAATTTTGGAGAGTTTGTTCGTATAGAGTCGGTCTGTGGAGAGTTACAATATTTATCATTAATTTTGGAGAGTTCGTTCGTGTAGAGTCGGTCTATGGAGAGTCTAAATATTTCTCCTTAATTTTGGAGAGTTAGTTTGTGGAGAGTCGGTCTGTGGAGAGTTTAAATATTTTTCTTTAATTTTCGAGAGTTAGTTTGTGGAGAGTCGGTCTGTGGAGAGTCAAAATATTTTTCTTTAATTTTAGATAGTTTGTTTGTGGAGAGTCGGTCTGTCGAGAGTTACAATATTTATCATTAATTTTGGATAGTTCGTTCGTGTAGAGTCGGTCTATGGAGAGTCTAAATAGTTTTTCTTAATTTCTGAGAGTTGGTCTGTGAAAGTAATAATATTTTTTATTCATTTTAGAGAGTTCGTTCGTGTAGAGTCGGTCTGTGGAGAGTCTAAATATTTCCCATTAATTTTGGAGAGTTACTTTGTGGAGAGTCAGTCTGTGAACAGTTAAAATATTTTATTTAATTTTTGAGAGTTCGTTCGTGTAGAGTCGGTCTACGGAGAGTCTAAATATTTTTCCTTAATTTTGGAGAGTTAGTTTGTGTAGAGTCGGTCTGTGGAGAGTTCCAATATTTTTTCCTCAATTTTGGAGAGTTAGTTTGTGGAAAGTCTAAATATTTATCATTAATTTTGGAGAGTTCGTTCGTGTAGAGTTGGTCTGTGGAGAGTCTAAATATTTCTCATTAATTTTGGAGAGTTAGTTTGTGGAGAGTCGTTCTGTGGAGAGTCTAAATATTTCTCATTAATTTTGGAGAGTTAGTTTGTGGAGAGTCGTTCTGTGGAGAGTATAAATATTTTTCTTTAATTTTGGAGAGTTACTTTCAGGAGAGTCGGTTTGTGGAGAGTTACAATATTTTTTTCCTCAATTTTGGAGAGTTAGTTTGTGTAGAGTCGGTCTGTGGAGAGTTACAATATTTATCATTAATTTTAGAGAGTTCGTAGGTGTAGAGTCGGTCTATGGAGAGTCTAAATATTTTTCCTTAATTTTGGAGAGTTCGTTCGTATAGAGTCGGTCTGTGGAGAGTTACAATATTTATCATTAATTTTGGAGAGTTCGTTCGTGTAGAGTCGTTCTTTGGAGAGTCTAAATATTTTTCTTTAATTTTGGAGAGTTACTTTCAGGAGAGTCGGTTTGTGGAGAGTTACAATATTTTTTTCCTCAATTTTGGAGAGTTAGTTTGTGTAGAGTCGGTCTGTGGAGAGTTACAATATTTATCATTAATTTTAGAGAGTTCGTAGGTGTAGAGTCGGTCTATGGAGAGTCTAAATATTTTTCCTTAATTTTGGAGAGTTCGTTCGTATAGAGTCGGTCTGTGGAGAGTTACAATATTTATCATTAATTTTGGAGAGTTCGTTCGTGTAGAGTCGTTCTTTGGAGAGTCTAAATATTTTTCTTTAATTTTGGAGAGTTACTTTCAGGAGAGTCGGTTTGTGGAGAGTTACAATATTTTTTTCCTCAATTTTGGAGAGTTAGTTTGTGTAGAGTCGGTCTGTGGAGAGTTACAATATTTATCATTAATTTTAGAGAGTTCGTAGGTGTAGAGTCGGTCTATGGAGAGTCTAAATATTTTTCCTTAATTTTGGAGAGTTCGTTCGTATAGAGTCGGTCTGTGGAGAGTTACAATATTTATCATTAATTTTGGAGAGTTCGTTCGTGTAGAGTCGTTCTTTGGAGAGTCTAAATATTTTTCTTTAATTTTGGAGAGTTACTTTCAGGAGAGTCGGTTTGTGGAGAGTTACAATATTTTTTTCCTCAATTTTGGAGAGTTAGTTTGTGTAGAGTCGGTCTGTGGAGAGTTACAATATTTATCATTAATTTTGGAGAGTTCGTTCGTGTAGAGTCGGTCTATGGAGAGTCTAAATATTTCCCATTAATTTTGGAGAGTTACTTTGTGGAGAGTCAGTCTGTGAACAGTTAAAATATTTTATTTAATTTTTGAGAGTTCGTTCGTGTAGAGTCGGTCTATGGAGAGTCCAAATATTTCTTCTTAATTTTGGAGAGTTAGTTTGTGGAGAGTCGGTCTGTGGAGAGTTCCAATATTTTTTCCTCAATTTTGGCGAGTTAGTTTGTGGAGAATCTAAATATTTTCCATTAATTTTGGAGAATTCGTTCGTGTAGAGTCGGTCTGTGGAGAGTCTAAATATTTCTCATTAATTTTGGAGAGTTAGTTTGTGGAGAGTCGTTCTGTGGAGAGTCTAAATATTTCTCATTAATTTTGGAGAGTTAGTTTGTGGAGAGTCGTTCTGTGGAGAGTATAAATATTTTTCTTTAATTTTGGAGAGTTACTTTCAGAAGAGTCGGTTTGTGGAGAGTTACAATATTTTTTTCCTCAATTTTGGAGAGTTCGTTCGTATAGAGTCGGTCTGTGGAGAGTTACAATATTTATCATTAATTTTGGAGAGTTCGTTCGTGTAGAGTCGGTTTATGGAGAGTCTAAATATTTCTCCTTAATTTTGGAGAGTTAGTTTGTGGAGAGTCGGTCTGTGGAGAGTTTAATTTTTTTTTTTAATTTTCGAGAGTTAGTTTGTGGAGAGTCGGTCTGTGGAGAGTCAACATATTTTTCTTTAATTTTAGAGAGTTAGTTTGTGGAGAGTCGGTCTGTGGAGAGTTACAATATTTATCATTAATTTTGGATAGTTCGTTCGTGTAGAGTCGGTCTATGGAGAGTCTAAATAGTTTTTCTTAATTTTAGAGAGTTGGTCTGTGAAGAGTAACAATATTTTTCATTCATTTTAGAGAGTTCGTTCGTGTAGAGTCGGTCTGTGGAGAGTCTAAATATTTCCCATTAATTTTGGAGAGTTACTTTGTGGAGAGTCAGTCTGTGAACAGTTAAAATATTTATTTTAATTTTGGAGAGTTCGCTCGTGTAGAGTCGGTCTGTGGAGAGTTACAATATTTTTTTCCTCAATTTTGGAGAGTTAGTTTGTGTAGAGTCGGTCTGTGGAGAGTTACAATATTTATCATTAATTTTAGAGAGTTCGTAGGTGTAGAGTCGGTCTATGGAGAGTCCAAATATTTCTTCTTAATTTTGGAGAGTTAGTTTGTGGAGAGTCGGTCTGTGGAGAGTTCCAATATTTTTTCCTCAATTTTGGAGAGTTAGTTTGTGGAAAGTCTAAATATTTATCATTAATTTTGGAGAGTTCGTTCGTGTAGAGTCGGTCTATGGAGAGTCTAAATATTTCTCCTTAATTTTTGAGAGTTAGTTTGTGTAGAGTCGGTCTGTGGAGAGTTACAATATTTTTTTCCTCAATTTTGGAGAGTTAGTTTGTGGAGAATCTAAATATTTTCCATTAATTTTGGAGAATTCGCTCGTGTAGAGTCGGTCTGTGGAGAGTTACAATATTTTTTTCCTCAATTTTGGAGAGTTAGTTTGTGTAGAGTCGGTCTGTGGAGAGTTACAATATTTATCATTAATTTTAGAGAGTTCGTAGGTGTAGAGTCGGTCTATGGAGAGTCCAAATATTTCTTCTTAATTTTGGAGAGTTAGTTTGTGGAGAGTCGGTCTGTGGAGAGTTCCAATATTTTTTCCTCAATTTTGGAGAGTTAGTTTGTGGAAAGTCTAAATATTTATCATTAATTTTGGAGAGTTCGTTCGTGTAGAGTCGGTCTGTGGAGAGTCTAAATATTTCCCATTAATTTTGGAGAGTTACTTTGTGGAGAGTCAGTCTGTGAACAGTTAAAATATTTTATTTAATTTTTGAGAGTTCGTTCGTGTAGAGTCGGTCTATGGAGAGTCTAAATATTTCTCCTTAATTTTGGAGAGTTAGTTTGTGTAGAGTCGGTCTGTGGAGAGTTACAATATTTTTTTCCTCAATTTTGGAGAGTTAGTTTGTGGAGAATCTAAATATTTATCATTAATTTTGGATAGTTCGTTCGTGTAGAGTCGGTCTATGGAGAGTCTAAATAGTTTTTCTTAATTTTAGAGAGTTGGTCTGTGAAAGTAACAATATTTTTTATTCATTTTAGAGAGTTCGTTCGTGTAGAGTCGGTCTGTGGAGAGTCTAAATATTTCCCATTAATTTTGGAGAGTTACTTTGTGGAGAGTCAGTCTGTGAACAGTTAAAATATTTTATTTAATTTTTGAGAGTTCGTTCGTGTAGAGTCGGTCTGTGGAGAGTTACAATATTTATTATTAATTTTGGAGAGTTCGTAGGTGTAGAGTCGGTCTATGGAGAGTCCAAATATTTCTTCTTAATTTTGGAGAGTTAGTTTGTGGAGAGTCGGTCTGTGGAAAGTTCCAATATTTTTTCCTCAATTTTGGAGAGTTAGTTTGTGGAAAGTCTAAATATTTATCATTAATTTTGGAGAGTTCGTTCGTGTAGAGTTGGTCTGTGGAGAGTCTAAATATTTCTCATTAATTTTGGAGAGTTAGTTTGTGGAGAGTCGTTCTGTGGAGAGTATAAATATTTTTCTTTAATTTTGGAGAGTTACTTTCAGGAGAGTCGGTTTGTGGAGAGTTACAATATTTTTTTCCTCAATTTTGGAGAGTTACTTTGTGTAGAGTCGGTCTGTGGAGAGTTACAATATTTATCATTAATTTTAGAGAGTTCGTAGGTGTAGAGTCGGTCTATGGAGAGTCTAAATATTTTTCCTTAATTTTGGAGAGTTCGTTCGTATAGAGTCGGTCTGTGGAGAGTTACAATATTTATCATTAATTTTGGAGAGTTTGTTCGTGTAGAGTCGGTCTATGGAGAGTCTAAATATTTCTCCTTAATTTTGGAGAGTTAGTTTGTGGAGAGTCGGTCTGTGGAGAGTTTAATTTTTTTTTTAATTTTCGAGAGTTAGTTTGTGGAGAGTCGGTCTGTGGAGAGTCAAAATATTTTTCTTTAATTTTAGAGAGTTAGTTTGTGGAGAGTCGGTATGTGGAGAGTTACAATATTTATCATTAATTTTGGATAGTTCGTTCGTGTAGAGTCGGTCTATGGAGAGTCTAAATAGTTTTTCTTAATTTTAGAGAGTTGGTCTGTGAAGAGTAACAATATTTTTTATTCATTTTAGAGAGTTCGTTCGTGTAGAGTCGGTCTGTGGAGAGTCTAAATATTTCCCATTAATTTTGGAGAGTTACTTTGTGGAGAGTCAGTCTGTGAACAGTTAAAATATTTTATTTAATTTTTGAGAGTTCGTTCGTGTAGAGACGGTCTATGGAGAGTCTAAATATTTTTCCTTAATTTTGGAGAGTTTGTTCGTATAGAGTCGGTCTGTGGAGAGTTACAATATTTATCATTAATTTTGGAGAGTTCGTTCGTGTAGAGTCGGTCTATGGAGAGTCTAAATATTTCTCCTTAATTTTGGAGAGTTAGTTTGTGGAGAGTCGGTCTGTGGAGAGTTTAAATATTTTTCTTTAATTTTCGAGAGTTAGTTTGTGGAGAGTCGGTCTGTGGAGAGTCAAAATATTTTTCTTTAATTTTAGATAGTTAGTTTGTGGAGAGTCGGTCTGTCGAGAGTTACAATATTTATCATTAATTTTGGATAGTTCGTTCGTGTAGAGTCGGTCTATGGAGAGTCTAAATAGTTTTTCTTAATTTTAGAGAGTTGGTCTGTGAAAGTAACAATATTTTTTATTCATTTTAGAGAGTTCGTTCGTGTAGAGTCGGTCTGTGGAGAGTCTAAATATTTCCCATTAATTTTGGAGAGTTACTTTGTGGAGAGTCAGTCTGTGAACAGTTAAAATATTTTATTTAATTTTTGAGAGTTCGTTCGTGTAGAGTCGGTCTACGGAGAGTCTAAATATTTTTCCTTAATTTTGGAGAGTTAGTTTGTGTAGAGTCGGTCTGTGGAGAGTTACAATATTTATCATTAATTTTGGAGAGTTCGTTCGTGTAGAGTCGGTCTGTGGAGAGTTACAATATTTTTCCTTAATTTTGGAGAGTTAGTTTGTGTAGAGTCGGTCTGTAGAGAGTTATAATATTTATCATTAATTTTAGAGAGTTAGTTCGTGTACAGTCGGTCTATAGAGAGTCTAAATATTTCTCCTTAATTTTAGAGAGTTAGTTTGTGGAGAGTCAGTCTGTGAACAGTTAAAATATTTTATTTAATTTTGGAGAGTTCGTTCGTGTAGAGACGGTCTATGGAGAGTCTAAATATTTTTCCTTAATTTTGGAGAGTTTGTTCGTATAGAGTCGGTCTGTGGAGAGTTACAATATTTATCATTAATTTTGGAGAGTTCGTTCGTGTAGAGTCGGTCTATGGAGAGTCTAAATATTTCTCCTTAATTTTGGAGAATTCGTTCGTGTAGAGTCGGTCTGTGGAGAGTCTAAATATTTCTCATTAATTTTGGAGAGTTAGTTTGTGGAGAGTCGTTCTGTGGAGAGTCTAAATATTTCTCATTAATTTTGGAGAGTTAGTTTGTGGAGAGTCGTTCTGTGGAGAGTATAAATATTTTTCTTTAATTTTGGAGAGTTACTTTCAGAAGAGTCGGTTTGTGGAGAGTTACAATATTTTTTTCCTCAATTTTGAAGAGTTACTTTGTGTGGAGTCGGTCTGTGGAGAGTTACAATATTTATCATTAATTTTAGAGAGTTCGTAGGTGTAGAGTCGGTCTATGGAGAGTCTAAATATTTTTCCTTAATTTTGGAGAGTTCGTTCGTATAGAGTCGGTCTGTGGAGAGTTACAATATTTATCATTAATTTTGGAGAGTTCGTTCGTGTAGAGTCGGTCTATGGAGAGTCTAAATATTTCTCCTTAATTTTGGAGAGTTAGTTTGTGGAGAGTCGGTCTGTGGAGAGTTTAATTTTTTTTTTTAATTTTCGAGAGTTAGTTTGTGGAGAGTCGGTCTGTGGAGAGTCAAAATATTTTTCTTTAATTTTAGAGAGTTAGTTTGTGGAGAGTCGGTATGTGGAGAGTTACAATATTTATCATTAATTTTGGATAGTTCGTTCGTGTAGAGTCGGTCTATGGAGAGTCTAAATAGTTTTTCTTAATTTTAGAGAGTTCGTTCGTATAGAGTCGGTCTGTGGAGAGTTACAATATTTATCATTAATTTTTGAGAGTTCGTTCGTGTAGAGTCGGTCTATGGAGAGTCTAAATATTTCTCCTTAATTTTGGAGAGTTAGTTTGTGGAGAGTCGGTCTGTGGAGAGTTACAATATTTTTTTCCTCAATTTTGGAGAGTTAGTTTGTGGAGAATCTAAATATTTTTCATTAATTTTATAGAGTTAGTTCGTGTAGAGTCGGTCTATAGAGAGTCTAAATATTTCTCCTTAATTTTAGAGAGTTAGTTTGTGGAGAGTCGGTCTGTGGAGAGTTTAAATATTTTTCTTCAATTTTCGAGAGTTAGTTTGTGGAGAGTCGGTCTGTGGAGAGTCAAAATATTTTTCTTTAATTTTAGAGAGTTAGTTTGTGGAGAGTCAGTCTGTGAACAGTTAAAATATTTTATTTAATTTTGGAGAGTTCGTTCGTGTAGAGACGGTCTATGGAGAGTCTAAATATTTTTCCTTAATTTTGGAGAGTTCGTTCGTATAGAGTCGGTCTGTGGAGAGTTACAATATTTATCATTAATTTTGGAGAGTTCGTTCGTGTAGAGTCGGTCTATGGAGAGTCTAAATATTTCTCCTTAATTTTGGAGAGTTAGTTTGTGGAGAGTCGGTCTGTGGAGAGTTTAAATATTTTTCTTTAATTTTCGAGAGTTAGTTTGTGGAGAGTCAAAATATTTTTCTTTAATTTTAGAGAGTTAGTTTGTGGAGAGTCGGTATGTGGAGAGTTACAATATTTATCATTAATTTTGGATAGTTCGTTCGTGTAGAGTCGGTCTATGGAGAGTCTAAATAGTTTTTCTTAATTTTAGAGAGTTGGTCTGTGAAGAGTAACAATATTTTTCATTCATTTTAGAGAGTTCGTTCGTGTAGAGTCGGTCTGTGGAGAGTCTAAATATTTCCCATTAATTTTGGAGAGTTACTTTGTGGAGAGTCAGTCTGTGAACAGTTAAAATATTTTATTTAATTTTTGAGAGTTCGTTCGTGTAGAGTCGGTCTATGGAGAGTCTAAATATTTCTCCTTAATTTTGGAGAGTTAGTTTGTGTAGAGTCGGTCTGTGGAGAGTTACATAATTTTTTTCCTCAATTTTGGAGAGTTAGTTTGTGGAGAATCTAAATATTTTTCATTAATTTTATAGAGTTAGTTCGTGTAGAGTCGGTCTATAGAGAGTCTAAATATTTCTCCTTAATTTTAGAGAGTTAGTTTGTGGAGAGTCGGTCTGTGGAGAGTTTAAATATTTTTCTTCAATTTTCGAGAGTTAGTTTGTGGAGAGTCGGTCTGTGGAGAGTCAAAATATTTTTCTTTAATTTTAGAGAGTTAGTTTGTGGAGAGTCAGTCTGTGAACAGTTAAAATATTTTATTTAATTTTGGAGAGTTCGTTCGTGTAGAGACGGTCTATGGAGAGTCTAAATATTTTTCCTTAATTTTGGAGAGTTCGTTCGTATAGAGTCGGTCTGTGGAGAGTTACAATATTTATCATTAATTTTGGAGAGTTCGTTCGTGTAGAGTCGGTCTATGGAGAGTCTAAATATTTCTCCTTAATTTTGGAGAGTTAGTTTGTGGAGAGTCGGTCTGTGGAGAGTTTAAATATTTTTCTTTAATTTTCGAGAGTTAGTTTGTGGAGAGTCGGTCTGTGGAGAGTCAAAATATTTTTCTTTAATTTTAGAGAGTTAGTTTGTGGAGAGTTGGTCTGTGGAGAGTTACAATATTTATCATTAATTTTGGATAGTTCGTTCGTGTAGAGTCGGTCTATGGAGAGTCTAAATAGTTTTTCTTAATTTTAGGCAGTTGGTCTGTGAAGAGTAACAATATTTTTTATTCATTTTAGAGAGTTCGTTCGTGTAGAGTCGGTCTGTGGAGAGTCTAAATATTTCCCATTAATTTTGGAGAGTTACTTTGTGGAGAGTCAGTCTGTGAACAGTTAAAATATTTTATTTAATTTTTGAGAGTTCGTTCGTGTAGAGTCGGTCTACGGAGAGTCTAAATATTTTTCCTTAATTTTGGAGAGTTAGTTTGTGTAGAGTCGGTCTGTGGAGAGTTACAATATTTATCATTAATTTTGGAGAGTTCGTTCGTGTAGAGTCGGTCTGTGGAGAGTTACAATATTTATCATTAATTTTGGAGAGTTAGTTTGTGGAAAGTCTAAATATTTTTTATTAATTTTGGAGAGTTAGTTTGTGTACAGTCGGTCTGTGGAGAGTCTAAATATTTCCCATTAATTTTGGAGAGTTAGTTTGTGGAGAGTCAGTCTGTGAAGAGTTAAAATACTTTTTTTTAATTTTATAGAGTTAGTTTGTGGAGAGTCGGTCTGTGGAGAGTTTAAATATTTTTCTTTAATTTTGGAGAGTTAGTTTGTTGAGAGTCGGTCTGTGGAGAGTCAAAATATTTTTCTTTAATTTTAGTGAGTTAGTTTGTGGAGAGTCGGTCTGTGGAGAGTCTAAATATTTATCATTAATTTTGGATAGTTCGTTCGTGTAGAGTCGGTCTATGGAGAGTCTAAATAGTTTTCCTTAATTTTAGAGAGTTGGTCTGTGAAGAGTAACAATATTTTTCATTAATTTTAGAGAGTTCGTTCGTGTAGAGTCGGTCTGTGGAGAGTCTAAATGTTTCCTATTAATTTTGGAGAGCTAGTTTGTGGAGAGTCAGTCTGTGAACAGTTAAAATATTTTATTTAATTTTTGAGAGTTCGTTCGTGTAGAGTTGGTCTATGGAGAGTCTAAATATTTTTCCTTAATTTTGGAGAGTTAGTTTGTGTAGAGTCGGTCTGTAGAGAGTTATAATATTTATCATTAATTTTAGAGAGTTAGTTCGTGTAGAGTCGGTCTATAGAGAGTCTAAATATTTCTCCTTAATTTTAGAGAGTTAGTTTGTGGAGAGTCAGTCTGTGAACAGTTAAAATATTTTATTTAATTTTGGAGAGTTCGTTCGTGTAGAGACGGTCTATGGAGAGTCTAAATATTTTTCCTTAATTTTGGAGAGTTTGTTCGTATAGAGTCGGTCTGTGGAGAGTTACAATATTTATCATTAATTTTGGAGAGTTCGTTCGTGTAGAGTCGGTCTATGGAGAGTCTAAATATTTCTCCTTAATTTTGGAGAGTTAGTTTGTGGAGAGTCGGTCTGTGGAGAGTTTAAATATTTTTCTTTAATTTTCGAGAGTTAGTTTGTGGAGAGTCGGTCTGTGGAGAGTCAAAATATTTTTCTTTAATTTTAGATAGTTAGTTTGTGGAGAGTCGGTCTGTCGAGAGTTACAATATTTATCATTAATTTTGGATAGTTCGTTCGTGTAGAGTCGGTCTATGGAGAGTCTAAATAGTTTTTCTTAATTTTAGAGAGTTGGTCTGTGAAAGTAACAATATTTTTTATTCATTTTAGAGAGTTCGTTCGTGTAGAGTCGGTCTGTGGAGAGTCTAAATATTTCCCATTAATTTTGGAGAGTTACTTTGTGGAGAGTCAGTCTGTGAACAGTTAAAATATTTTATTTAATTCTTGAGAGTTCGTTCGTGTAGAGTCGGTCTACGGAGAGTCTAAATATTTTTCCTTAATTTTGGAGAGTTAGTTTGTGTAGAGTCGGTCTGTGGAGAGTTACAATATTTATCATTAATTTTGGAGAGTTCGTTCGTGTAGAGTCGGTCTGTGGAGAGTTACAATATTTTTCCTTAATTTTGGAGAGTTAGTTTGTGTAGAGTCGGTCTGTAGAGAGTTATAATATTTATCATTAATTTTAGAGAGTTAGTTCGTGTACAGTCGGTCTATAGAGAGTCTAAATATTTCTCCTTAATTTTAGAGAGTTAGTTTGTGGAGAGTCAGTCTGTGAACAGTTAAAATATTTTATTTAATTTTGGAGAGTTCGTTCGTGTAGAGACGGTCTATGGAGAGTCTAAATATTTTTCCTTAATTTTGGAGAGTTTGTTCGTATAGAGTCGGTCTGTGGAGAGTTACAATATTTATCATTAATTTTGGAGAGTTCGTTCGTGTAGAGTCGGTCTATGGAGAGTCTAAATATTTCTCCTTAATTTTGGAGAGTTAGTTTGTGGAGAGTCGGTCTGTGGAGAGTTTAAATATTTTTCTTTAATTTTCGAGAGTTAGTTTGTGGAGAGTCGGTCTGTGGAGAGTCAAAATATTTTTCTTTAATTTTAGATAGTTTGTTTGTGGAGAGTCGGTCTGTCGAGAGTTACAATATTTATCATTAATTTTGGATAGTTCGTTCGTGTAGAGTCGGTCTATGGAGAGTCTAAATAGTTTTTCTTAATTTCTGAGAGTTGGTCTGTGAAAGTAACAATATTTTTTATTCATTTTAGAGAGTTCGTTCGTGTAGAGTCGGTCTGTGGAGAGTCTAAATATTTCCCATTAATTTTGGAGAGTTACTTTGTGGAGAGTCAGTCTGTGAACAGTTAAAATATTTTATTTAATTTTTGAGAGTTCGTTCGTGTAGAGTCGGTCTACGGAGAGTCTAAATATTTTTCCTTAATTTTGGAGAGTTAGTTTGTGTAGAGTCGGTCTGTGGAGAGTTACAATATTTATCATTAATTTTGGAGAGTTCGTTCGTGTAGAGTCGGTCTGTGGAGAGTTACAATATTTATCATTAATTTTGGAGAGTTAGTTTGTGTAGAGTCGGTCTGTGGAGAGTTACAATATTTATTATTAATTTTGGAGAGTTCGTAGGTGAAGAGTCGGTCTATGGAGAGTCCAAATATTTCTTCTTAATTTTGGAGAGTTAGTTTGTGGAGAGTCGGTCTGTGGAGAGTTCCAATATTTTTTCCTCAATTTTGGAGAGTTAGTTTGTGGAAAGTCTAAATATTTATCATTAATTTTGGAGAGTTCGTTCGTGTAGAGTCGGTCTATGGAGAGTCTAAATATTTCTCCTTAATTTTGGAGAGTTAGTTTGTGTAGAGTCGGTCTGTGGAGAGTTACAATATTTTTTTCCGCAATTTTGGAGAGTTAGTTTGTGGAGAATCTAAATATTTTTCATTAATTTTGGAGAATTCGTTCGTGTAGAGTCGGTCTGTGGAGAGTCTAAATATTTCTCATTAATTTTGGAGAGTTAGTTTGTGGAGAGTCGTTCTGTGGAGAGTCTAAATATTTCTCATTAATTTTGGAGAGTTAGTTTGTGGAGAGTCGTTCTGTGGAGAGTCTAAATATTTTTTTTTAATTTTGGAGAGTTACTTTCAGGAGAGTTGGTCTGTGGCAAGTTACAATATTTTTCATTAATTTTGGATAGTTAGTTTGTGGAGAGTTACAATATTTATCATTAATTTTGGAGAGTTCGTTCGTGTAGAGTCGGTCTATGGAATCGGTCTTTTGTAGAATCATCAATGTAGAATCAGTTTTTGGGTAGTCAGAAAAGGTTGAACTGAGTCCCTGCTCAGAAATGCTACATATGTGGTGCTCTTGAAACAGAAATTAATAAGATGGGTATTGTTCGCACCAAAATAATTGACTTTACCTACAAAAGTATCCTTGGTTTAATATTCCTCCTTCGGTTCATAAGATACTGATACATGGTTCCTTAGTTATTAAAACCGCTATACTGCCTATAGGACAACTTTATGAGGAAGCTCAGGAAGCATGCAATAAAATTTTTATGGCAAATAGAGAACATTATTCTAGAAAATCATCACGAAAAAACACAAATGAAGATGTTTTCCATTCAATGCTAGTTTCATCCGATCTATTGATAACAGGAATGAGAATTCTTCCAAAACGCAAAAGCTGTGACCTATATCCTGATGTTTTTTAAATCTTCTAAAATCTTTCCAAGCATCTAATATTGAGAAAAATGTAAGCGAAGTAGATACTAATAAAGAAGTTGAATAATCCCTTACGAAAAAGTATGACATGCAACTTACGACATGAACAATTGACGTAATTTGTGTGACGGTTTTTCGCAACGCTACGAGAAAAACACCACCGCATAAACGACCCCAAAAAAACGTTACTAAAAAACCCTATTGTATAAATACCAAAGCGGAAATAACTTAAACAGTAGTATTAATAAAATATTATAATTTTAGATAATAGAAATTCTAGGTTAAAAAATAAGATAATTTTGTGAAACAATAATGTGAGCTTAAATTAATGGAAAATTAATCATTTTTTTAATCAAGAGATTATTTTGCTTTAACACTACAGATAATAATACATGAAAAAATCTCTGCTCTCAGAGGTTAAAATTTCTTAAGTTATAGTATAATGTAAATAAACTGTAGTCGGAATATTTAATTTAAAGAGCTGCAATTTATTAATATTATAAAATATTTTCACGAGTATATTAGCCGAAAAATGTAAAATATAACAATTTAAATAAATTGAAATACATTAGAATTTGTATAGACTTAAATTAATTTTAATTTTAACATACGTTTTGACAAATTTGAATTTGCACTATAAAGATATTTCAAGAATTAAATATAATTTTAATGACAATTACAATAAATTAAAAATGAAGACAATTTATATCCGTGAAGTATTTTTCTTAGGTATATTTTATCTTTCACTTAATGTTGAAATGTTAAGACGGCCTATGATGTATATAAATTTTCTATCCAAGCTTCTATGTTGAAATTTATTCTATTTTGTAGTCTCTTTTATTGATTCATAATGGAAAAAAGAGTGTATAAAAATGGGATTTAAATAAATGTCGGACCTCTTTTACATGGTGGTTGTAAAATTATTACTAAATAAATCGTAGAATTTTCATCACTTTCATATCTTCTTTAGCAGTCGTTAGAATATTTGACCTTGAGAGCTGAAATTAATTACACATTATGTAGTTTCATGAATATATAAGAGAGAAAATATAAAATATAGTGATAAGAATGATTGTCACAATAATAAGCGTAATTTTGTTAATTTTAATTGTTCGGAAAATTAAATTATTGTCGATTAGAATTAAAATTTTAATAAATTTAGATAATTTAAAGTTTATATAAACTTGAATTAATTATAATTTCAAAAAATGGATTGACAAATTTATATTTTATTGATTCGATTTTTTAGGAATTAAATAAAATTTTGGTTAAAATTATAATGATTTTAAATGAAATACAATTTTTCATCTATTTCAAATTATAGCTGATTGAAGTATGGACAAAGGAAATTTGAAAAAATTAAAGTTCAGAGCAATTGCAAATTAAAAATTCTAATTCTGTGATTCACGGATCTGTATAAAGTCTGGTATATTTTAAAAGTGTAATATTTATAAATGTTGTAAAATGAAAGTTGTGAAAGAATAATCATGATTTACGTAATTGATTTTTACATTTATAATACAAAATTTACCAGAATTGTAATCGATTACGTTATTCTCAGACGACAACTGAAGATATTTGCTAAGACTCAAGTTCATCTAAAAATTTCAAAAAGAATATTCTCAGGGTTAATTATTATCATTTCCTCGATGTATCCACTACAGTAGTAAAACTAGAAGAAGAAGAAGGATTCTCATTATAACACAGGACGTCTTCATGCACATCTTCAGATTCATATTCCACTACATTTTGATTTTTTCTTCTACTTAGTGTTTCGATAATAATTAGAAAGCCCTATAATGGATATAAATTTTCTGCCCAGGCTTCTATGTTGAAATTCGTTCAATTTTGTAGTCTCTTTTTTTATTCACAATGGAAAAAAGTGTTTGAAAATGGAATTGGAATAGATGTCGAAGCTTTTTTGATTGGTTGTTTGGAATATTTTATCTTGAGAGCTGAAATTTATTACACATTGTAGTTTTACGAGTACATTAGAGAAAAAATGTAAAATATATTGATGAGAATGATTGGCATAATTGATAAGGCTAATTTCATTAATTTTAATTCTCTGAAAATTATTTAAGATATTGTCGATTGAAATTACAATTGATATAAATTTAGGTAATTTAAAGTTTGTATAAATTGGAATTAACAATAATTTCAACAAACTTGTTGACAAATTTAAATTTCAAGTAATTTAATTTTCTGACAATTAAATAAAATTTTAATCAGAATTATAATAAACTTAAATTGAATACCTATATTAATGTTTCCTATTTGAAATTTAACAATTTTTGAGATTTTACATTCAATGAATTACTTTCATCAGAAATCCTAATATTTATAGAATTTGTAATTATTTTAAAAATAAATCTTTAGTAAAAATGTGGAAAATTTGACAACTTAATTAAGTAATAAATGATTTCGTTTAATGTATATTTATAAAAAAGTGATAAAATGAGAAATATTTTTAATTTTTGTCAATTTTTGTCGTTCAACGTTTAATTGTAGCCACTCTATTTTCTTATATACACAAAGAAATATCTAAAATCCTCGTTTGGAAATGAGTTATCAAAGGTCGTGTTAATCAGTTTCTACATTATTCACCAACGACATTATGCAGAATTTTTCACTGTTGTATGGAATACAAATACATTTACTTTTAATCTTCTCAGGTTCGATTATTACAATTCTTTCCGATTCATGGACTACAGTCGAAAAATTAGAAGAAGAAAAATTCTCATGCTGACACAGGACGTCATCTACTTCTTGAAATTCATATCCCATCACAATTTGTATGTGTCTTCCACATAGTGTCTTAATTTTAAGAAGAGCTATGATGGAAATGAATTTTTCATCTACAGTTTCTATGACACAATTAATCCTTTTTTGTAGTCTTTCGTTTGATCTACTATGGAAAAGAGTGTGCTTAAAAATAAAACGATCATGAGACAATGCTGCAATTTCAACTTCTTTTTGAAGAAAGTTTTGTATGAGAAGTTTCTGTACATCAGTTAAAATAAATTCTAGTCCAGCATTGAAAACAGTTAAACTTTCACCATACTGAACGGCTCGCTTTACATTACATTCTTTCATCAGTGACTGGAATAATGCTTTTCCTTTTAGGCTACATCCTTCTTTTTCGAATACTGTTGAAGATAGTTTTATATATTTTAATCGCGCATAACTTTTCAGAATTTGATCCGGAATGAATTGAGTTCCTTTAAATAAACTTTTTAATACGCCATTGTACCCTTCATAAGGGAATGCAGACCATGCCCAAAGAGCTCCATAAAGTTTAATACAATGTGAAATATGTAATAGTAGATGTACATTGTATGACTGTAATCTTTCCCGTACAGTGATTCAATTTGTAGGACAAATAATCTTATTGCTTTTGTAGCTTCTTCAAACTCAGCTTCTTCTATTTTTATTTTCATGAATATGTGAATACTGAACGCAAATAAGAACCAGTGACGATAATACTTTTTTGGTAATAGTTTTTTGAAGCAGATAAGAGAATAATATAGAAGAAAGTTCTTCCATTCGGACGCTTTCCAGGAAGCACGTTGTTTTATTGAATGAGGACAACGTGTAATTTCGCTCGGTGGCTTGATATTTAGCAACAATTTATCCATCTCTGTGACTTTAATTCCCAAGTACCAAGGTTCCTTATGATTTATTGAATCGAAAATTAATTCTGTTAACATTTTCGTAACGCCTTCGAAAACATTATGCATACCTTCTGGTGGAAATGACCAAATTATGTGTAATAGCGGTAACCGTAAGACAACAGAGGGTCCTTTTACACCAATAATATCCTTTACTTTAGTTTGATTAATAACTAACTCCACATCTCTCATATGTTGCTCATATGTTCGTGGTTGCTGTTTGTCGCCACAGTAAACTCGATGAAAACCATTTTTGAAAGGCAATTCTTCTCCAGAATGAAGGCAGTAATTGCAACCATTTGTTCCATTATACTGTTTCATATTTTGAATTGAACATCGAGCAGGGGAATCCACTGGTGCAAGAAGTGTATGGACCTTTATTGTTAATGATTCTTCACTCAAAGATGTTGTAGTCTGGAAACCTATTTCATGAAGTTCTATTAGTTCCTCAATAAAAGGTTTCAGAAACAAATTCATTGGAGGTTTCTCTGCAGCGAACCAAATCCCACAGCACATCATATTGTCCTTTCGCAGACGGTAAAGCAATTCATTAACTTGTACTAATATCCCCCAAATACTTTGTTTCGATGAGTTAAAAGTTTTTATACCATCTGTGTTCCATTGAATGGTGATGTCGTTATTTCCAATATGATTATTTCTTCGTAATTTGCGATACATTTCTCCATTTATTATATCAGATTCTTCATCATTCTCTTTTCTAAAATTTTTGAAATATTTGCTATTGACTAATTGTACTAATTGGTCCTTTAAGGGGGAGTACAAAAAGTAATGTCCATGTTTTCGTTGAGCTGTTTTTTGAAATTCTACACTACATTTTTTCACAATTGGTTCTATCAGACACTTCAAAATATAAAATTGTCAAGCAATTAAGACAGTAGTATAATTCCTTTACGTAAGGGTTAGGAAACGATTGTAAGAAATGATATTTGGAACCATGGGCGTCTCTTGGCAAATGACAATCTATAAGTTGCAGATTATTTTCCAATGCGCTATTTGTGAATTTGTGTCGAAGAGATTGAGCCAGCAATATAACTTCACTTTCTTCTTTTGTTAACGGACAGTTTTCGTAGAGTGGAATTCGCACCTAAAAATGGTTTTAAATATGTAAAAGTACGTATTAACTTATAACAAACGATTGCTTTTTTCTATTTTCTGTTAAAAAGTGTCAGCTTTATGTTACAGGAATTCGTGTTTTTAATGTTATTGAAAATTTAATAAAAGACGAAACAAATTTTTGTAGAAACATACTTCTTTTAACTGTAGTTGAAAAAAATTTATAAATTGTAAATATTATTGCAAAATTAGGGTGTCCAGCGATTCTTTAAAAAAAATTCAAGGACTTTTCAAGGATCAAAATAACTTTTTTCAAGGTCCATTTTTAGGTTACTAATTTTCAAAATATTTGTTATTTATAATCGAATAAAATAGTGTATTTTAAGTAAATTTTTACTTACTGTCTAAATTTGAATTAGTAAAAATGATTACTATATTTAGTGACAGGCTTTTTGCTTTTAAATTAGTAAATTTTACTAATAAATAATCATTTCTACTATTTTTTTAGTGAAAATTACTAATTAAAAAGCAAAATTTCAGTGGCTAATTCAAATTAGTAAACATTTTTACTAATTTAGATTTAGAGAGTATTTATAAACAATTTTATAATTTCGACATACAACAGTTCTTCATAAATAACTTTAAACACAATTTATTGATAAAATATTAGAAATATAAAGAATATCGATTTAAGAAACATCAATCAAAATTGTTTTTAAATAATTAAATTCTTTTGAGAATGTCTATTAAAATAATTGATTTACAAATTATTGAATAAGGAATTTTTTTTTAATAATTGTATTTTATTACTTGAAAATAATTGAATTATTGCGAAGAATTTAATGACAAATGTTTAAATAATTTTTTTAAATAATTGAAATTTTGCAACGAATTTTATTACAATTTTTGAAAATAATTGAATTTCATTACTTTCGAAAATAATTGAATTTTGCAATGAATTTTATTAAAATTCCTCAAAATAATTGAACTTTGTCGAAGATTATAGTTATTTATTTCTATAGATAATTGAATTGTTGACCAAATTTAAAAAAAAAATTTTTTAAATAATTGAATTTTTGCGAAAAATTTAATTTATTTTTAAAATAATAGAATTCTTGTGGTGAATATTGCTAATTATGAAAATAATTGTATTTTGCAATTATTTTATTAAAATTGCTGAATATAATTGGATTTTGCCGAAGAATTTTTATATCTATAAAGAAAATTGAAATATTGAAGAGAATTCAACTTAAAACATAAAAGAAATCTCATTTTTAAAAATTTTAATTTTTCAAGGTTTTGTCATAAAATTTAAGCCGTTTTCAAAGTTTTCAAGGAGCAAAAAAAAATTCAAGTACTTTTCAAGGTTTTTAAGGTTTTCAAAGTAGCTAGACACCCTGAAAATTGTATATCCATTTTTTTTGTATTTAATTTGATCTTAGAATTCACAAGAAAAAATTATTGAAATCCATCAAAAATCAGATTATAATGACTTTTCAATAGAAAATTAGTAAAAACATACATTTAATTATAATTTAAAAGTGGATGTACAATATGACTAAAATATTACAAAAGATAAATTTTAACATTAATTCCTATGGTATTCAATAAACCAACGATTCAAACGAAGTGAGTATAAGGCACACCAAAAATGACAATCATGAGGAATCTTTTCACGAATCCTTCCAAGAGGGATTTAAACAGGGAATATTAATCTTCTATGCAAATCAGTATATAAAAAACATTTACGTCCAAGAAACAACAATAAATTAAATGCAAAGAAAAAAGGCTCGACAGTAAGAAAAAGGCAAATTATTCTAAAATATTTCATAAATAAAGCAAAATTGTGTCAATAAGTTTGTTACAGGTGGTAGAATATCAGCAAATGGATTTAAGATGGATTTGAAAACATAATAAATCAATTTTCAAAAATTAAAAATAAATTTTTGTTTTTACAGAAAAATTTACATTACGATACGTGAAGAAGGGGAGGTTAATATTTAAATAGAAAATTAATCAATTACCTCATTTTCTAATACATAATCTTCTGTTTCGATTGCGAATATTTCATCCTCGCAATAAAAAATTTCATCTTCTTCAGAATCACTTCCTCCAAATTCAAAAATTTCTCTAGCGTCATAAAACTTGTCTGGATGTGTATCATCTGTCTCCTCATTAAAAAATTTAGCGTTTATCTCTGATCGAAAACTGTGATGGATGATTTCGGGATTGTTTTCACAAACTTCACTGTCACTATCAACACACAGAACTACTAATTCTTGACGAAGAGGTTCTTCATTTTCAATCTACAAACCGAAATAATAAGAATACTATATTATTATTCTTGAAAATAACAGTAAAAGGATTTTATTTATTTAATAAAATATATATATATATATTCTTCTAATGAGAAATAATAGAATTTTGTTTAATAAAATAATATTATTTATAGCTGACTAATAAACATAGAATTTGCTGTACTGTGACTGATTTGTTTAGTTTTATTAACAAAAATTTTGTTTTTCAAAATCAAAAAATTGTTCAAAACATTGAGATCACAAATTTTGATGAGAGTATTAGTTTGCTGATTATAGGTTATTTCATATTATGTAAATTACAATAAAATACTTTACTAACCGCACTGTTCAAATCTGGCGAAGGAGACCGACGAGACTGCAGTTGAATTCTTTTTTTTCGAGATCGGTATGTCGAATCAGGAATTCCATCCAAATCTTCTGTAAGGTACCTTTTGTAAGGTCCTTTATTTTGATTACCTTCCATAATGTCAATTCAAACTTGGCTGTTCACCATTTTGTATAAAAACACTTCCATTAAAAACTTTTTCAATACAATATAGGCACTTTCAAAATGATAAATATTTTCAATTCATGTTTCGATCTTGAAAAAAATATTACATCAAAACGATCAAAACAAAATAATATAGTAACGACATTCGTTTGTTCAAGTTTCTGATTAATGGAGAGTCCACAATATGTGCAAATGTTATGGAGTGTTTACACCTTCTGTAAAAATTGTCCAGAAAGGAAAATTTGTATTGGACTAAGAGAGTCAGATACACCGTCTGTCTCTCTTACTCCAATGAAAAATTTTCCGCTCTGAAAATTTTTACCGAAGGTGTAAATGCTCCCTTAGGCAAGTGCAAGTAGCATTCAGGCCTTTCTCCAATAGGTTTCCAAACCTCTGCGTCTGCGTCAGTTGCTATGGCAACATATGCTAAAATCAACGCAACGCAGTCATTTGCAGACAAACGCAGAGTTTTGGGAGCCTATTGGAGAAAGGCCTTAAAGCTGCTGTTACACTGGCTACCTGCATGTTGTCATAGTAACATACAAGAGTAAGAGAGTCAGTGAATTAAAATTTAATGCACTTTCTTTCTCATCCCTGTTGCTCCTGTTTGCACAGGCAGGTAGTACAGCCTGCAGAGGTGTAACTGCAGCTTTAGGGAGCATTTACAACTTTGGTAAAAATTTTCAGAACGGAAAATTTTTCATTGGAGTAAGAGAGACAGACTGTGTATCTGACTCTTTTACTCCAATGCAAATTTTCCTTTCTGGACCATTTTCACAGAAGGTGTAAACCAGGGATGGGTACGTAAGATACTTCATGTATGTATGTTACCTGGGTTTGTTACGGTATGTTACCTAGTATGTTACGTCCTTACATTGTCACATCCATGTATTTTTCGAAAGTGAGGGGTAACATACGTATGTTACCTTATGTAACATATATGTAACAAGTTGTTTATTTCATGACCATTTAGCTTCCTCAATATATATTATTACATATAATTTTAAAAGTTAAATAATTATAATAGTTTATTAAATATAATTAATAAACCAGGTAAAGTACCCTGAATAAATATTAATTATTCAATTTTTTATTATAGAATAATTATTTTAAAGTGTTATTATAAAATGTCAAAAATACAAAATTTTAATTTTTTGTGAAAAATTAAAATATTTATTAATTCTATAAATTTTGATAAAATATATACTTTATATACATGAATCGATTCGTTTTTATGTCAGGAATGCAATTTTGACAAGAATTATTAAAAATTTTAATGTAGAAAAAAGTTATTTCAAAAAACCAAAAAATTAATTTTTTCAAAAATTAAAAAAATTTTGAAAATTTTTTTTTATATATTTTTGAAAATCCTTCTGTCTGATTCTTAGTATTCATGACCGTAATACACCTACAAAATCTTATCAAAATCCATCAAGATGTGCAAGAGAAAATTTGTCCACAAGAATCGGTGACATACACACACACACACATACATACACACATACATACGCACACACATACATCCGGACATTTGTTCCTCTCGATTCCTTTATGAGGAAGCAACATACGTAGAAAACCTCGAGTTACGCGTAACTGCGCATCCCTGGCGTAAACGCTCCATTAGGATGTTTCTTTTATGATGTCAAAGTCGTTTCGGGTATGACGTCAGCAGGTAGCTGACGGCAAAACAGAAAAAAACTTTACCAAAAAATGTCAAAAGAGCCTTCAAGGCCAACGCAGAATAGAATCCTTAACCGTAACCGTAATCGTAAGAATGATTTAGAGAAGGATAAACAATATACCTATCCTTCTTTAACTCATTCTTACGGTTACAATAAGTTTCCGACATTCGCCTAGTTTAGAGTTTTAGCCAATCCAAATTCACAATTCCCCTAATCCTAATACCTTTCGTAATTTCAGAGCGCTTAAGTCCAACGCGCAATAGGTTCGCGAAAGTCGTTCGCGAACGAGACGCATGAGATAGACAAGGACAAAAATATATCTCTGTCCTTTTCTAACTCATGCTAGTGTTCGCGAACGACTTTCGCGAACCTATTGTGCTTAGGCCTTTAAAGAGCGAATGACGGAAATATCCATTTAGTAATATGAAAAACTGTGGAGAGACCCTTATGAATATTGTTTGATATCAATGCAACGTTTTTCTCCTGTCAACAGTAATTAATTTAAAATAAATATAAGAATTTAATAAAATGAAACAAAAGAAGATATATTTTCTTTTGTTTGACGATTTACTTTTTTACGGTCAACGTTTCAATCTTAGCTTCACTTTTACTAATTTTTTAAATTAGTATTAAAATGCAAAACGTTAAAGATTCGGAGTGTGTGCTCTTCAGTTTTTTAAATGAAAATGATAATGAAGCAAAAATCGGGTTCCGCTCATTTCTGGATAAAATCCTAACTGATGGTGAAATGTCCGAGCACATAGACGAGGAAAAAGTAATATTAGTCAAATGGCCTGTATGTGAAATCGGACCTGCTTCGAAGATGAATAGTCGACTAAAAACGTGTACGAATTTTGAATTTAAAATCGCTAAAATAATCGCTTTCGGAGGTAAGTATTTTATATATTTTAGTAGTTTTAATCAACTATAAAATTCCAATCTTCTACCTTCTTAACTATGATCTTATAGATTGCATTAAATACCCAAAAATTATTTTACTCAGTTAAAATGACAAAATAGTATTATATTCTTTTATTATATTATATTCTAATATATTTTTCTTCTTTCCTTTTCTAATTTAAGAATATTCGCAAATGATTACGAAAAAAATGAATATAAACAAATATAATACTCTGGAGCCATCGAAGAGTATGAGAAGCAAACGCCACCATAAAAAATTTAATTCATTTGTGACTCCTAGTCAAGAAAGACAAAGCAAAAGAAAAAATTAGGTTTGATTTTTTTTCTATTTTAACATTATAAAAAATAACTTTAATTTTATGGGGTTAATTCTTACGTTTGGAATGATATAAAAAAATGCTCCATTTATTTGATAACTTCCACATACATTTTTATTATAATTTATTTTATATTAGTTTTTAAAAATACTCGCAAAGTCCTCTTTGAGTTTCATATTTGTGGAATAATTATTAGGATACAGCTAAATGAATATTTCTGTTAATCAACTCAAATTTTAAAAAAAGATAATATTCATTTTGAAAATAATTAAAAATTTGAAGGAACTAGGTTTTAATTAAAAAATACAAATTACAGTCTTTTCACTCATTTGATAAAGCATACTATTTACTACTTTTACGTTATGTTACTATTTGGTTACTTTTTTTAGATTTCAGCCACTAAAAGCTACTATTTTTGTATTTTTTAAAAATGTACACTACTTTAAATTCGCTAATACTAGAAATCCAAAAGTTATAATCAAATTGTTTAAAACGATTTGATTATTTTGGAAAACTATTCGAAATTCAATTATTTTCAAAATCTTGTATTTTCATAACATTTTGCAAAACAATCCAATTATACTAGCGTCGTTGTCCTCGCTCGCTAACGCTCGCTCGGAAGACATTTTACTTGTTTCTTTCCACTTGTATAAATTTATTAAATAGCATCTCCATTGATTTTATATATATTAAAAAAATTTTAATTTATATTTATATATATATATATATATATGTGTGTGTGTGTGTTATGTATTTATGTGTAAATATATACATGTGTATGTAAATAATAATTTATTTTTTTTAATTATTTATGTTTGTTTTGAAATATTTGTTATTCAACATTTATTTTTTCATAAATTTAGATTGAATTATTTTAAATATTGATATCTTATTTTTACCTACTTGTAGTTAATTTTAAAGTACTAATTTTCTAATCATAAAATAAAAATATTTTTACTTACATATATAAATATTGCCTATATTTTGTAAGTCTGAAGATATTGAGTTTAGAAAAAAGTTGGCAATAAATGAAAGTTTTATTTTTATTTTGACTTTTAAGTAATGTAAAAAAAAAATTTTTGAATAAACAAATTAATTTTTTTTAACTGTCGGTTATATTATATTAATATAAACTGATTTAGAACATGTGCAGCACCAGAATCTAAAAATAAACGTTTATTTTAAAAGGAAAACTTAATTTGTTTATAAAAAAACTGTTTACATTTTTTAAAAGTCGAAATAAATCTAAAACTTTTATTCTTTGACAACTTTTTCCTAAACTCAATATTTTCGGACTTATAAGCTACTGAATATAGGTCTACAATTGAGGCTTCACTGAGAAAAAAAATTATTTGATTCAAACAAATTTTGTTTAAATCAAAATTAAAATATCTTTGCTATACAGTCAAACATATTTAAGTTTTATTCAAACATATTTTCTGGTTCAGTTTAAGAGATTATATATTGAAATCAAACATAAATTGTGATTGATTTTAAATTATATGTAGTTAACTTTTAAGTTTGATTCAAACATAAAATTTTTAAACATAATTTTTGTTTAAACCGTAACAGAAAATATGTTTGAATTAAATATAATTATTCAAACAAATAATACTTTTAAATCAATGCAGTAGATATTTTCTATATATTGAGATTAAATTTACAAATTAATTTCATTTAAACAAAATCGTCTAACATTATTTTTGTGTTTCAATTAAGTATAATGTTTTCTCAGTGTTCCAATTAAGGAACCAGTCGGATGTTAAAATTAAATGTTAAATTAAAATTTTGTTAATAAAATTAATAAATGTTATTAAAAGTCGAGTAATATTTAAAATGTCTCGAGCAATTAATATTTTGAGCGAAGCAACTTTTATTATATATCAGAGCAACTATTACTACTTTGTATAGATTTTTAGTTTTTACTAAAAAAAATATTTTGTTATAAAAGTTATGTCAAATTGAATTTTTTGCAAGTTTTTAAACAAAATTTTATTTTTCCTAAATAAATGAATCGATTTAAATGAATCAAGCGGGGATATAATAAAGAAGATAAAATAATTATACTTTTGTTTAGAATTAGAAACTTCTTAAAAAATTTATTTTTGAATAATTATGTATTTAATTTTATGAAAAGATAATTTTTTTAATGTTTAATTTTTAATGTAACACATATGTATGTATTAAGTGTATATGTGTGAGTATACATGTGTATGTTATGTGTGTATATGTGTGAGTATACATGTGTATGTATTGTGTGCATATGTGTGAGTATACATGTATATGTATTGTGTGTATATGTGTGAGTATACATATGTATGTATTAAGTATATATGTGTAAGTATACATGTGTATGTATTGTGTGTATTGTGTGAGTATACATGTGTATGTATTGTGTGTATATGTGTGAGTATACATATGTATGTATTAAGTGTATATGTGTAAGTATACATGTGTATGTATTAAGTGTATATGTGTAAGTATACATGTGTATGTATTGTGTGTATATGTGTGAGTATACATGTGTATGTATTGTGTGTATATGTGCGAGTATACATGTGTATGTTATGTATGTATATGTGTGAGTATACATGTGTATGTATTGTGTATATTTGTGCGAGTATACATGTGTATGTTATGTATGTATATGTGTGAGTATACATGTGTATGTATTGTGTGCATATGTGTGAGTATACATGTATATGTATTGTGTGTATATGTGTGAGTATACATATGTATGTATTAAGTGTATATGTGTTGTGTGCATATGTGTGAGTATACATGCGTATGTTATGTGTGCATATGTGTGAGTATGCATGTGTATGTCTTGTGTGCATATGTGTGAGTATACATGTGTATGTATTGTGTGTATATGTGCGAGTATACATGTGTATGTTATGTATGTATATGTGTGAGTATACATGTGTATGTATTGTGTGTATATGTGCGAGTATACATATGTATGTATTAAGTGTATATGTGTGAGTATACATGTGTATGTGTTGTGTGCATATGTGCAAGTATACATGTGTATGTTATGTATGTATATGTGTGAGTATACATGTGTATGTTATGTGTGCATATGTGTGAGTATACATGTGTATGTTATGTATGTATATGTGTGAGTATACATGTGTATGTATTGTGTGCATATGTGTGGGTATACATGTGTATGTATTGTGTGCATATGTGTGGGTATACATGTGTATGTATTGTGTGTATATGTGCGAGTATACATGTGTATGTTATGTATGTATATGTGTGAGTATACATGTGTATGTATTGTGTGTATATGTGCGAGTATACATGTGTATGTTATGTGTGTATATGAGTGAGTATACATGTGTATGTATTGTGTGCATATGTGTGAGTATACATGTATATGTATTGTGTGTATATGTGTGAGTATACATATGTATGTATTAAGTATATATGTGTAAGTATACATGTGTGTGTATATGTGTGAGTATACATGTGTATGTATTGTGTGTATATGTGTGAGTATACATATGTATGTATTAAGTGTATATGTGTAAGTATACATGTGTATGTATTAAGTGTATATGTGTAAGTATACATGTGTATGTATTGTGTGTATATGTGTGAGTATACATGTGTATGTATTGTGTGTATATGTGCGAGTATACATGTGTATGTTATGTATGTATATGTGTGAGTATACATGTGTATGTATTGTGTATATTTGTGCGAGTATACATGTGTATGTTATGTATGTATATGTGTGAGTATACATGTGTATGTATTGTGTGCATATGTGTGAGTATACATGTATATGTATTGTGTGTATATGTGTGAGTATACATATGTATGTATTAAGTGTATATGTGTTGTGTGCATATGTGTGAGTATACATGCGTATGTTATGTGTGCATATGTGTGAGTATGCATGTGTATGTCTTGTGTGCATATGTGTGAGTATACATGTGTATGTATTGTGTGTATATGTGCGAGTATACATGTGTATGTTATGTATGTATATGTGTGAGTATACATGTGTATGTATTGTGTGTATATGTGCGAGTATACATATGTATGTATTAAGTGTATATGTGTGAGTATACATGTGTATGTGTTGTGTGCATATGTGTGAGTATACATCTGTATGTTATGTGCGCATATGTGTGAGTATACATGTGTATGTTATGTGTGCATATGTGTGAGTATGCATGTGTATGTCTTGTGTGCATATGTGTGAGTATACATGTGTATGTATTGTGTGTATATGTGCGAGTATACATGTGTATGTTATGTATGTATATGTGTGAGTATACATGTGTATGTATTGTGTGTATATGTGCGAGTATACATGTGTATGTTATGTATGTATATGTGTGAGTATACATGTGTATGTATTGTGTGTATATGTGCGAGTATACATGTGTATGTTATGTATGTATATGTGTGAGTATACATGTGTATGTTATGTATGTATATGTGTGAGTATACATGTGTATGTATTGTGTGCATATGTGTGAGTATACATGTATATGTATTGTGTGCATATGTGTGAGTATACATGTGTATGTATTGTGTGCATATGTGTGGGTATACATGTGTATGTATTGTGTGCATATGTGTGGGTATACATGTGTATGTATTGTGTGTATATGTGCGAGTATACATGTGTATGTTATGTATGTATATGTGTGAGTATACATGTGTATGTATTGTGTGTATATGTGCGAGTATACATGTGTATGTTATGTATGTATATGTGTGAGTATACATGTGTATGTATTGTGTGTATATGTGTGAGTATACATATGTATGTATTAAGTGTATATGTGTAAGTATACATGTGTATGTATTAAGTGTATATGTGTAAGTATACATGTGTATGTATTGTGTGTATATGTGTGAGTATACATGTGTATGTATTGTGTGTATATGTGTGAGTATACATGTGTATGTATTGTGTGTATATGTGTGAGTATACATGTGTACGTATTGTGTGCATATATGTGTTTATGTACATTTGTATATATGTTGCCGATGGATGAACCGATGTATATCTATATATGTTGCCGGCCGACGAATCCGACGAAACGACGAAACGACGAAACGACGAAACGACGAAACGACGAAACGACTAGGAAACATTTTAATATTATAGAAGATAAAAAAAAGAAATTGAAAAAATTCATCCAAAATAAATTATTTTCACAAATAATAAAATTTTTACAGTAATTCCATTATTATAAAATATCATGTTCAAAAAAGTTTCGAAAAAATCAATTATTTAACAAAATTTCTATAAATTATTCTTCCCAATAATTCGATTACTTTCACGAAAAGTTATCCACAAGAATTCAATTATTTAAAATAAAATTATCAAAATATTTATTATATTTCGAAAAAATTAATTATTTAAAAGAATATTTATAGAATTATTATGATGAATTCAATTTTTATTTTCAAAGATTAAATAATTTTTAAAAGAAATTCAACTCTTTTCAACCATTTTTTGTAACATTTTAATAGAATTTTTCACAATATTCAATTATTTTCAGGAATTTAATTCTTTTAAAAAATAAAATTCTTTGCAACTATTGAATTATTTTCATAAACAATAAAATTCTGCTTAGGATTTTTATTATTTTTAAAAATGTTAAAAGGATTCTTAGCAACTATTCAATTATTATCATAAATAATAAAATTCATCGCAGGATTTCAATTACTTTAATAATACAATTTTACAGGAATTGCTTAAAAAATGTAAATATTCTTAAAAATTTGATTTCAATTCTTCGAAAAAATCACTTATTTAAAAAAACGGTTTTTTAAAATTCTTTGGAAGAATTGAATTATTTACAAAAATATCAGAATTTTTCATAGGAATTTAATTATTTTCTAATATTTTTATAAAATTGTTCGAAAGAAATTAATTATTTTAAATAAAATTTTAATTGATTTTTTTGAAATAATTCAATTATTCTTTTATATTTTAATACAATTCGTCCCAAGAATTCAATTATTTTTAGGCATTTTAATCAAATTCTTAGCAAAACTTAATAGTTTGTGTAAAAAACACTTATTTATCACAAGAACAACATCTTCGTATTAAATTATCTGGTGAGCAGCAGGCTAAGGGAAGAAAGGGGTAAAATGGTAGCTACGTTTGTAGATTTTAAGGCGGCATTTCCGTCAGTTAACAGGGGGATCTTATGGAGGGCAATGAGGCATAGGGGAATAGGGCAGGAATTAATTGAAAGGGTTAAAGAGTTTTATGAGGACACGAGGGAGAGAGTGAAAATTGGGGAGAGTTTAGGGGAGGTGTTTTGGATGGGGAGGGGATTGTGTCAGGGTTGCCCCCTTAGTCCAATTCTGTTTAACGTGTTGTTGGCGGATGTGGAAGAGAGAATGAGAAGAAAAGGGAAAGGCGGAGTGATTCTGGGAAAGAGGAGAGTATATGTGTTAACGTATGCGGATGATGTGGTATTAATGGCCGAGAACGAGGGAGGAATGAAGCTGCTGATGAAAGAATTTGAAGAGTATGTTAGGGAGAGAGACTTGAGGGTGAATGTGGTAAAAACGAAAGTATTAAGGTTTAGAAAGAAAGGAGGACTGGATGAAGAGGAGTGGAAGTTGAATGGAAGAAGGGTGGAAGAAGTGAATGAATTTTGTTATTTGGGTTATTGGTTTAATTGGAATGGGGGCAGGATTTAAATGTGGAAAGAAGAGTGGAGATGGGTGGTAGAATGATGGGGAAGGTATGGGGGATTAGAGAGAGAAGATTTAAGAATGATTGGAGGAAGCGTGTATGGTTGTTTGATGCGTTAGTGTGGTCAGTGATTGGATATGGAGTAGAAGTGTGGGGGTGGGAGGAGATAGGTTAGATAGAGAGGTTGCATGAGAGATTTTTAAGATGGACTATGGGGGTGGAGTGGAACTGTCCGGGGTACTTGATAAGGGAGGAGCTGGGTAGGGATAAGGTGGTGATGCGGCAAAGAAAGAGGGCATTGGGGTTGGAGGAAAGGCTGGAGCAAGGGAGAGGAAGTGATCTAGCGAGGGAATGTTTGAGGTGGATAAAAAAAGGAGAGGTGAAAAGAAGAGAATGAGTGTCAAGATGGGAAAGAGGGAGGAGAGATGCATTGGAGCAGGGGAATAAATGGAAAGGGGATAGTAGGGATGTTATGGAGGGTTGGAGGAAAATGGATGAGGATAAAAGATGGAAAAGAATTGTGGACTCGAGATACAATAAGTGGTATAGAATGGTGAGAGGGGGGAGTGTGCCGTTGTATCTGTTGAGAATGGGAAAGTATGAGAGATGGAATAGGGTATGTAGGTTTAGGATGGGAGAGGGGATGAAGGAGTGTAGTTATTGGTTGGACGGAGATGAGAAAATGTGTAGAATGTGTGGGTATGAAGTGGAAGGCTGGGAACATGTGTTGGATAGATGTATGGGAGGTATGGATGTGGGTGGGGGGTTGTGTGGAGTGGGAGATAGATTGATGTGGATTTTGAATGAAGATGGGAAAGGGGAAAGATGGTTGAATGAGTTGGAGAGATTGAGAATGTTAAGGGTGGGAATTGGGTAAACGAGAAGTTTTATTATTTTGACGAAGCCGAAAAGGGCATATGGAACTGGAAGCGGAAACCCGGGGCTCTGGCGGATGATTAATTTGATAATTTATTATTAAGTAAGCATAAGTAGTGTAAGGTATGCGTGCGTTATAGTTGTAAGAATTGGATGTTTTTAGGTTAAGTAGCTGAATATGTATTAGTGTGTCTCGAACCCTGCGTGAGCAGGGAAAGTAAATAAATAAAAAATTATTGGTTAGGAAGAAACTTCAATGTATTGATTTAATTAGTGATTGACATATAAAATGAATTATATTTGAGACATGACGTTTCTTTCTATTTTATGAAGTAAATTAATCAATTTTGGATTTTAAACTACATTTTGCTATGACCAATCTGTTATTATTATTTAAGAAATCTTTATAATTATATTTAAAATATTTGTATTAAAAAAATAAAAAATATTAAAATTTTTAATTTTAGTCTAAAAATGAAGTCCCAAATTATAACTTAAGTTTTATGGTTAAAAAACATTAGAAAATTTTTCAAAGCAAATAACGAAGAATTTTTGTTGCAATCATGAATTAGACGTTGATGTCAATTTAATCTTCAACATTATCTATTATTACAGATTTATTAGAAGAATTAGTCAATTTTCTTGGTTTGGATTCAAAAAATCTTACTGTTTCAAAAAAATAAGTTCGCTAGATGAAAATAATTTTGAATTAGTTGAAGAGCCCAATTCTGTTTTAGAAAATATACATTTTTCAAATGAAATTTCAGAAATAGATAAAGAAGTTTATTTATCATCAGAAGATGAAAATATTCTTTCCACATCTGAAGAGAATAATATTTGCTCCAATACAGCCAAGGATATTGCGTTGGATGCGTTAGTTTTAGTGAAAAGAAAGAAGAATTTTGATCAGCATGACAAAGTTTTAATTAAAAAAAGACTCTGCACTCCAGAAAATTGAGAAAAAAATGTTTTTAAAAAGGCTGTCAATCATGGTCTGGAATACGTTTCACCATTCATAAAAAAACAGTTCCAAAACGTTCCATGCAAAGAACCTGTGGGCCGGGATGTCGATTTAGATGCGAAACCAAAATTTCTGAAGAAACCAGACTGGAATTTTTCAAAGATTACTGGGGAATTTCTGAACATTCAAAGAAATATGATTTCCTTCTGAGAAATGTGACTGAGAATCGTATTATTGATGATTCTGATAATACGAGTAAAAAAAAGTTCTCCAGCACATACAGCATTAATAACCGAGGAAAGAAAATTATTGTATGTAGAACAATGTCTTTGACTACCCTGAATATTAGTATGCAAGTTTTAGAGTCTGCTTCTTCCCGCATTACTAATTTTTCTTTCTGGTCCGATAACTGTGCTGGTCAAAATCGGAACAAGCATGTATTCGTGATGTATGTTTATGCCTCTGCGAAATTTAATGTGCAAATCAAACACTCATTTTTGGAATCTAGGCATACGCAAAATGAAGAAGACTCGGTACACTCTACAATCGAGAGACACGCGAAAAATTTACTCTCTAAATAAGTGGTGTGATATCATCAGAGATGCTAAATTGACTAAACCCCATTATGAAGTCATAAAAGTGACACATGACATGATTCATAACTTCAAAGATTTGTCTTCACAAATGAATTGGTCAAAAACTTCAAGGTGTCGAAATACGTTCTAAAACATGCGTATGAAACTTGCCAAGGACTTCCTGCAGCTAAAATAAAGGATTTGAAAACTTTGTGTAAAAAGAACATTATCCCGATAAAATACCAGGAATATTATAATTCTTTCCAGGAAAAGAGTGCCAGCCTTTATGATGAAGAAATATGTGACGTAAAAGATTCCGAATGTTAGTTCTTCATTAAAAATGGACTATTTTTAAAATAGGAAATTTGATAAATTTAATTAATTTTCTCTTACCTTTTATAATTGTCAAGTTTATAATTTAAAAGCCATACAGTATTTACAATTGTTGTTTAATAATTTTAAAGTATTTATTATTAAATAAAAAACGTTTTATTAATGAAAATAATACTTAATTAATTATAAAGTCTTGCATTTTCTATATAACAGCAATTAAAATTTCCCAACACAGTGAAACAAAAAATAAATTCATTTTTATTATATGTATTAAAAAAATATCTTCTTACATTTAGAAATGCTAACTTCGTTTCCGTTAATTAAATATTTTATATTTATTTATATATATCTCCATTTTTCATTCATAAACTTTATGAAACTTATATAAACAAGTTGTTCATTTCATGACCATTTAGCTTCCTCAATATATATTATTACATATAATTTTAAAAGTTAAATAATTATAATAGTTTATTAAATATAATTAATAAACCAGGTAAAGTACCCTGAATAAATATTAATTATTCAATTTTTTATTATAGAATAATTATTTTAAAGTGTTATTATAAAATGTCAAAAATACAAAATTTTAATTTTTTGTGAAAAATTAAAATATTTATTAATTCTATAAATTTTGTTAAAATATATACTTTATATACATGAATCGATTCGTTTTTATGTCAGGAATGCAATTTTGACAAGAATTATTAAAAATTATAATGTAGAAAAAAGTTATTTCAAAAAACCAAAAAATTAATTTTTTCAAAAATTAAAAAAATTTTGAAATTTTTTTTTATATATTTTTGAAAATCCTTCTGTCTGATTCTTGGTATTCATGACCGTAATACACCTACAAAATCTTATCAAAATCCATCAAGATGTGCTAGAGAAAATTTGTCCACAAGTATCGGTGACATACACACACACACACATACATACACACATACATCCGGACATTTGTTCCTCTCGACGAATTATATATACTACACTTGAAAATTTGTAAAAATAATTGATTTTAAAAAATTCGGAAATCGACATCACTATAAGGCTTCCTTTATGAGGAAGCAAAATTGATGGAAACTACATGAAATTCGTTACTTGAGGGTTTTCGTGGTCGCTTATTACGAATCCGATATCAGTTTTTGAATATTTAAAATGGCGGATCCAACATGGCAAATACATTTTTGAGGATATGCCAGAATTCTGAAGTTATGGTGTTAAAAGGGCTTCAGATCAGATTAAGCGATTGCGAAAAGCCCAGAGCAACAGATTTAAAGCGAATCCAAATAATAATTACAAAAGTGAATTTTCCAAAAATGTATTTGCCATATTGGATCCGCCAATTTGAATTTTCAAAAACTGACTTAAAATTCGTAATTATCGACCCCAAAAATCCCCGAGTAACGAGTTTCAAGCAAATTCGATGAATTTTTCATAAAAGTGTCTGCCATATCGAAGCCGCCGTTTTGGATTTTGAAAAACTGATATCGGATTCGTAATCAGCGACCTCGAAAACCCCGGAGTAACGAGTTTCAAACGAATCCCATGATCATATAAGGTCTGTAATTTAGGTACTGTGTAATGGAAATATACCATCGGTAACGGAGGGGAGTTTTCTTTTATGAGACAGCTTCGAAATATGTTCATTCTGTTGTAAAAAAATAAATTTTATAAGTAAATTCATAAAATCCTTGGTTTTCTTTGTTTTTAAATAAAACAATGTGAATAAAATTTTTAATAATTATTATTATTTATTTTAAAAAATCTAATGTACGGGTCATTTGTTCCGATTGTGAGAATGACCCTAATATGTCTGCGCTGAGTAAAAATTCTATTAAAATTTTTTGATTACGTTAATTAATAAACAGTAATTAGGATGATAATCATGTTAAGACTATATTCTTTAAACCTAGTGATTTGGCAACCATGTAAAATAATTTCAATTATAAATTAGCCCAAGTATATAAAATGTTGCAACGCAGTGACGCCATGCCCGGGAATATTTGACACTCTGATAACGTTCCGAGAATGCCTTTAACTAAGGAATGCTTATAATAATAAATTAGAGGGACAAAAGAAATTATTGTTTCCCTTCTCCCTCTATAAAACAATAAACACTATAAATAATTATTAATAATTGTAACGGCGCAATCAATGCTGCCGCATCGAACCTTGCGGCAATACACAAATAACAAATATGAAAATTTGTATTCTGAAAAACATAAATAAGGCGCAATGTTGCTGCCAAAATACGTGAATGAATCCAATCTATTAATTTCAAAAATTTTATGTTAATAGTTGAATGTGTGAGCGCGATTCTAAAATATTAAAACATCGACTAAGAATTACATTGAGAGGTTGTATGTGTGCGGGAGTGGTCGGCGGCAACACACACAACTGCGCAACCGCTGGTTAAAAGCACCAACAAACTCACTGGCTCCCTCGGTTATAGCACTAATACCTTGATGGCCTCCATGCTACAGGCACCAACACAAGCGCGCTATGCTTGCCTTCAATCGCTACCTTGTTGTGCGTAGACCTTTTCTTTTCCCCTCAGGGCCCATAAGCTGTGGAATACAGCATCAAAACAAACGCACGTGCGTTCCATCTGACTCAATGGCACAATGCTTGCATGCCTTGTGCTATTTAAACCTATGCTATTTAATCTTAGGCATCAAGCTAGATGCGCAAACAACAAATTGACAATAGTTAAACATTTTGTTGTAAACATTTTAGTTACAACAAAATGCCGGAAGACATTAGGTTGTGTGTATATGTGCATACGCATTACTCAATATGTAATTACATATACAAACAAACTATAAAAGTAGGAATAATATAATTACAATAAATAAATTATATGCATTATAATAACTAATATAAATAATAATTTTATTAATTAAACAATATAATTATTATTTAAATTCTACGTTATTTCAAAAATAATGTCTCGAAAAGTATCATATTAACAGACTATTTCCGTTCTCACAGACCTACCGTGAGATCCAAAACGTCAGCAAAAATGCATAGACCAATGGGCCCACGATTTTCTCCTACTCCATACTCCTACTACCTAAAATTTTCCGTCTTCCCCACTTTTTGCACTAAAGGTAAGGGTTGGAGGCTTGTCGCGAAATATCAATCATGGCAGTACGATTTCTCGCTTCTTCTCGAAGACACCTCTCCTGGGTCTAACCTAGCAAGTGTTTTGGGACAGAGAAATTTCGCGAACAAAAGGCCCGTCCGCGACCCGGAACCCGAATTGCATGATTCAGGGCAGACGTTAAAATTTTCAAATTCTCTGAGCCGGTGGAGTCCAGTGCGGACTGATTTTGAAGAGATTTCAGAATTATTAATATAAATTATAATTCTGAAATCTTGTTGTTTATAACCGGCCGGTTGCATAGATATTGCCCGCGTCCGTTCAAACTTCAGTGGCCCACGAGCGTGATCAAAGCTTTTTATTTGAATTGTCGGTTGCATAGATGCTGCCCGGATTAATTCAGTAGAGAGCAGATCCATAGTAAGTTTTACACTATTGCTTGAGACGGCCGGTCATATTGCCCGCGCCCGCTCACCACAAGTGCAATCTCACAACCAGTTGAAAATTGCGCGAATCTTGCGTCGCGATTTCATAAAAACAAAAAGAATTTTCGCCCGACGGAGGTTTGTGATCCAAAGGAGAAGCAGCCCCGACGGTAGTTTGTAAGTAAATAAGTATCGTTTCAATCACATATTCTAACACACACACACTTTCTATTTGTAACACACTATAACCATTCTGTATTTACAAGGTATTTTTCTGTTTAAAAATAAATCATGTATTCGTAAAATCAATTTCTTTACTTCCTAACTAAACCCGAAATTCAAAATCATTTCAAAAATAGTGCAATTAACGAATCAGAACGGCAACTTTTAAAACAGTAGGAATAACGATCCCGCAGTAATAAACAGAGTTCAACTCTGGCAGCTTGGAGCCTCCCCAAATCGACTAATTAAGGGCCATCTCAAAAGCCCGATTCAAAATTAATTTACCGGTTTGTAACAAGCTGATGGTGGCAGGGGTGGGATTTTCCTACGCGTTACCGCCCCGCTTCGTTACCTGGTAACAATTGTTACCAGTGGCAACATTAAAATTTTAGAATCACTTTCTTTAACTCTATTAATGTAAGTAAGAGGGCATTTCTCTTGCCCCAAGTATCCACAGATTTAATAACGGAATATTTTTAATTCATAGAAGAATTTTGTTTTGAAAGACTAAGAAATTGGCTCTCCAATTTCGGTTGTAGATGACGACTGATTCTTAGTGGATTTTGGCTCTCCGACTTCGGTCGTTGATGACGACTCAATCTATCAGAACACTTGCCTTCTAGAATTTATTGGGTTTTAGGAATCTTATTAAAGAAAGATTTGAACATCTAGGACTCCGGTTGATTGGGAATTTGGCTCTCCGACTGCGGTCGTTGATGATGACTCATTCCTAGTCTTGATCTTGGCTCTCCGACTACGGTCGTTGATGACGACACGATCGACTGTGAGAAATTGATTTCAAGTGGATCATAAATAAGATTTGTTTTTGACCCTGAAAGATTCTGTTTTATTTATCAGGATGAATTCAAACCATGCCTAATAAACCGAGATTGCGCGGAAAACGTTCAAAAAAACGAGTTCGCATTCAAACTCAACCTAGAGAAATTTCTGAACCAACAACAGAAATTTCATCGTCGGTAATTTTCAAGAGACCTTTAACACCCATTATCAAAAAGAAACAACCCTTAAACGGTTGGAAAGAATTTTCCGATTTCTTTGAACACCTTTTAAACAAGGCTGAAGTCGAAATTAATAAAAATAATAAACGTCGCGAAATTGAAAATAGGATTAAATTATCCCTAGAGCTACGCGAATCGAATAATTAAATTTCGTTTGTATACTATTATTTACTTAACATCCGTATGACAATCCGACAAATTTCTAATGACTTCGGAGTCATTGTTATCAATTCCGAGTTCTTACAAAACGAAGTAGTGAATGTGTCTCTAAACAGTTTCTACAAACATAACTACATTTGTCAAACTGCTTTAAAACTAGACTGCCCTATTTTAGGACACCCGACTGCGGACTATGTTAACGACATCTACATAGACATTTTAGGCGTGGTGTATTTGCAATTTGAAAATCAAGAGCTTTGCTTTCAAGTGGTAGACTCGTTTTATTCAGATACCTGGCTAGTCGCCCCGGCTATCCTTGGGCGAACAAGTTGCGTCGGGTTGGGTTTCTTCTAAATAATCCATAAAAGAGTTCACCACCTACTACAACTTATTTCCTAAAATATCCTTTAAAGTCAACTATTAATAGTGCTTTAAAAGCGTAATCGTTGGGAATAGTTTCGACTAATCTCAACGACTAGTAATACAACCTCGCCGTTTTGTGGGTACAAGGCCGCAGGATTGGAAAAACTTCTGGTCGAATCCTGGTGAGTTCCAATTGGAATTCGGAAAGCAGAAAATTTATTTTCTTCTTTCCTTTACACTAGGAAGCGACGTTGTGACTACTGATCGTCCCGCCTAGGAGAGCATCTCTGGCTGAACTTGTATTTATCGCACTGTTAAATATTTTTTTCCTTTTAACAAATATGTCATCCAAAAATGTCCTCTGATCCAAAGAAACCAAAAAGAGGAAAACGTGCCGGTAAGCGACGCATCTTGATCACACAGTAATCAGCTGTAAAACAAGAATCCGAGCTTTACTATAGCCTTATAAAACCTTTGGTAAAGTTCAGACCTATTTGTAAGGTCACACCTATCCGTAGACAATTAGAACCTGTCCAACCACTTCCGGTACAACCACAAGTTCAAATTATTGAAATCGACCTCGATATCGAGGAGGCCTTAGCACAGCGGCAGATAGCTTGTACGCAAGAAAATCATGCTAGATTAGTGCCTGTACAACGACAAAACCTTACGGTAACCTAACATCAAACTAGATGACTGACGTATACTATTTTGCGACCTATAGCAATAAATTTCCAATATGAGGACCAGAGTTGCTTACACTAAACGAACTGAAAGGCCTTCCACTTGCACTCATTTCTTCTGCCTATCTTGTTTCGGTAATTCCTAACATTAAACCGATAATCTCAAAAATTGAAACTACGAAGATTAAGATCATTGCATAAAATCTCTATGTTTCCTCGAAGAAGCTTACTCGTCACTGGGTTTTCCCAAGACCAATGGTCTGAATTGGCAGAAGGAGTAGAAGCTGTAGGGGAAAGATATAGTTATCTTATGGAAGAAAATTTGGAATTATCCAAACGAGTGTCAGACCTAGACTCACAACTAACCCTCCTGAATAGTTCGTTAGACACACTTGCACAAGCCACTTTTGCCCATTCCCTATTAGTTGCCAGCATTGAGAAAAGAGCAGGTAAATTGAAAACGGCTATGGATGCTTTGTCTAAAAGATTAGAAAACTTAAAAATTGAGTAATGACCCCAGAGTGGAAGAATATACTCTTCAATAATTCCGAAGAACACGTACAACAGGTGGGAAGATTATTAGTATTTTATTTCCGCGAAAGTAGAAATCTAATAAGATCTAATTCCAGTTTAAGAAGGAAAATAGAAGCATTAGAAACTAGAGTAGAACTGTTGCAATCTTTAGTTGCACAGGAAAAACGACGGAATGTAATTCTTACTAAATCTATAAAAGAATTAGAACAATTAATGCAAGAATTGAAAATTGTAGATTGAATCTTTAATATAAATCCCACCATAGAGTTGAAGGCGCGCTCTCCATATTCCACCCCAGTTATTATTGTTAAAAGACAGCAGGGAAAAAGATTCAATATCTGTTTCTCTAAGTTAAATCAAACCTTTAAACCCCAGGAACCATCACCAACAAAACAGGCAAAACAGTAGACGGTTACACCACCTTCTGGCCCAAGTTGCAGGAATTTTCCGCGGTGGCGAATCGCCTGCCCTTTTAAAAGTTGCAACCACATAATCAATTTCTTGTCTGTATCTACTCACATTCACTTACACTTTCTCTTTAACCACAAAAAAGTAAGTATAATTTTTATAATTAGTATATGCACTTAAAATATCCTAGCATAACCATGGCTCTACCCCCACAAAATCTCGACGCTAGTGTAGCTAACGCCATAGATCGATTAAATTTACGAACAAGCGCAAGTGACATCCCTCTGTTTGACGGTCGGAACCCCTCGCTAAAGGAATTCCTACAAGCCGTGCAATGTGCAGGAATTTCCCTTACGGATACCACCGAACCTGAATTCCTTAGGGCCGTTTTAAGTAGATTACAGGGAGCAGCATGGGACAGTTGTAAAAACAAGGATTTTGATCAACTAGAAGACCTACTTGATCACCTAAGAAAGCGATTTGCCCCAAACAAAAAATATCAGTGGTATTTCGAAAGCATAATAACCCTTAGGCAAAAACAGACAGAAACTGCAAGTGATTACTATGATCGTTTGCAGGGCCTAATCGCTGGCGCCCGTCATGCCCTAGAACCGAAATATAATAGGACGTTTAGGGAAGTTAGAGAAGGTAACAACGGTGTAGAACTCACTGAGTTCAATATAATTCTGCAACCTATTCGTGAATGCGCCCTGGATTCGTTCGTAAGAGGGCTTTCTACAGAAGTATCAAAATTTGTAGACGCTAGGAACCCACGCGATCTGGACGAAGCCCTAGAGTTTGCAAAACATGCTGAAGATCGCGAAAGTTACAGCGAAAGAACGCGTTCGTCATCCTATCATATATCCAAATTAGAGGAACGAACAAGATCTCCAAGCCCGTATTCACGACAAATTGAGAAACCCAACATCATGACGAGACGCAGAACTGACTCTGACAGAGAGACAAATCATTCCAACCATTCCTTCAAACATGCTTCCTCTGAAATGTTACATCTTACCCCTGAACAGCTTGGGAATTTCTATAGATCCATCATGCCCCAATATCCCCCTCCCTTCCCATATCCTACGCCATCCCACATGATCCCACCTCAAAATCCACAATATTCAGCACCTTATGCATACCCGCAAATGATGCCCCAAGTTCCTCCCAATCCTACACCTGTGCCGAACCAATATTCAAGACCAACTCAGAATTATCGAACTAGTACAACCCCACCACGGGCCCTGTCTTCAGCACCTGCTAGCAATTTAAACTACCAGCAGACTCGCCGTCCGGACGCACCAGCGAGTCCCCTTCCGCAGCGTCTGAAGAACGTGCACTTCGCGGAACACTCTATAGGATCCTTAGAGCAAAATCAGAGGCCGAGGACTCCCCAGTAGTCCAATTAAGCGCCCCTGAATTCAGACATGACCTCGTGAAGATGTGTGCATTAAATCCCATTGCTCGAGTCCTACGCATCAAATCTCGCACAAAAACCCCAGTCGCGATAGACATAATAAACACAGGGTTAAAAGAAGGATATCTTCCTCGAATCGAAACCCCAGAAGGACTTTATCTGGGTGAGGCCATTGTCACAAATAAGGATGGTGTATGCCATGCGATGGCAATCAACACCACCGAAAATGACATTGACCTAACCCTTAAACCTCAGGAGTTAATCCCGTTCGATTTCTGTAAGTTCCCGGTGAAGAATTTACAGATTCTGAGGCAGAAGACTTTCAATTTAATTCGAGACAAACCTATTCTGAGAGAGCCATCAAGGTCAAGAATGCGTTATACTTGGCTCACTTGGCTCCAGATGAGCGAAAGATCATATTAGGATGGGCGGAAGACTATGCTGATATATTCCATTTAAATGGTGAACAACTTTCGTGCACTCACCTTATCCAGCATAGAATTCCGACCATTGACGATAAAATTATTCACAAGAAACAAAATAGGTCCCCCGTAGAGGCCCTTGAACAAATCGACGTTCAATTATTGAAGCAGTTTAATAGCGGAATCATAGGACATTCTAATTCCCCATTCAACTCGCCATTGTTGATCGTCCCAAAGAAACTTGACGCGTCGGGTGAGAAAAAGTGGCGTGTTGTAGTAGACTACAGAGTCCTAAACGAAAACATCATAGGAGACGCCTTTCCACTGCCCAACATAACCTCAATATTTGATAGATTGGGAACTGCACGCTATTTTACCGTCTTTGACCTTGCCAGTGGTTTCCATCAGGTAGAAACTCACCCAGATGATAGGCACAAAACTGCCTTTTCATCTCGCAACGGTCACTATGAGTACAAGCGAATGCCCATGGGCATAAAGAACGCCCCGCCTACATTCCAACGACTACTAAATAGTGTTTTAAGTACTATGCTCGATGATGAAGCATTTGTGTACTTAGATGACATTATAATTTACTCTGACACGCTTGAAGAACACGACAGACGAGCACGTAGACTTTTCAATCGACTTAGGGATGCTAATTTGAAACTTCAGCCAGATAAATGCGAGTTCTTAAAAACCGAAGTCGCGTATCTTGGACATATAATTAGTGAAGAAGGAATAAAGCCGAATCCAAATAACATCACCGCAATTCGAAAATTCCCTCTCCCAAAAACCCCTAGGGACATTAAAAGTTTTCTTGGTCTTTCAGGATACTACAGACGGTTTATCGAAAACTACGCGAAGTGGGCTAAACCTTTCACTGAACTCTTAAAAAAGGACACCGAGTGGAAATGGGAAAAACCCCAGAAAAAAAGTTTTCGTTATCTACGACGATATTTGTGTCGTGAACCTATCTTACAGTATCCGAACTTTAGCGAGACCTTTAAACTAACGTGCGACGCTTCGGAACACGCCGTAGGCGCAATTCTAACGCAAACAAAGGACAGTATTGATTTGCCTGTGGCATATTATTCAAAAGTGTTGAACAGTGCGGAACAATCCTACCCCAAAGCCGAAAAGGAGTGCTTAGCCATACTGTACGCGACCGAACATTTTAAACCCTATTTATATGGTCGCGAGTTTGTTCTAGCCTGTGATTTTGAGCCGGTGCACTGGATGACCTATATTGATAATCCGGGACCACGAATTCAAAGATGGAGAATTCGTCTTCAGAATTATCAATATAAGTTTGAATATAAGCCCGGAAAAATCAATAGGATTGTGGAAGCGTTGTCGAAAAATCCTGTAGACGAAGAAAACGGGTCGAATTCAGATTCCAGTTGGTCAGAATCATTCTCATCGAATCTCGAAAAGCCTGCACCTCGCAAGAAAATAGTTTCCGGTAAAACGGAACCGAGTGATCCCAAATCTAGCGAGAAAGTGAAAACGTGTCGTGCACTACCTATTACGCGTTTCTCAAACAGTGAAACGGAAAAAGGTGCGCGAGTGAACCCGAAAGAAGGAAAAGAAAATTCCGGAAGGTCTGAAAAGCCTAGTGCGTCAACGACCCGACAACTAATCAGCAGTCTACAGGAGGGCTTAAACCCAAAACAAGCAAGATCACAATCTGGACCTTCATCCAGAACTGGAACTGTACCAAAGATTCTAAATCCTAGGAATACCAAAAAGTCAACCTTGCCCGGTAGACTCTCTGTTACCTCAAAGGCGAAAGGTGTAACAGAACTAAGAAAAACAATCCTGAGGCGTCCAAAGGATCCGGAACCAAGTACCAAAGGGTCCCCCTACTAAACCTAATTTAAATCCTGCTAAGACGGCTGCCAAGGAACCTCCTCGTCGAGGACGACCTGTTGGAAGTACTAAATCTGCAATGGCAGATAGTGACGAAACCTATCGACCCCCGCAGGATATTCCCGTTAGTGAAGCGGATGAAAGCTGCATCGCCAACAGATTACGACCCCGAGGAACCACATCCCCAAAGGAGGAAACAACTAAGGAACCTTCCTATTCATCATCAAGTGATGAAAGTGCAAAAGAAGAATCGGAGGATTGAACAGATGAGGATTCGGATCCCCCAGTATTCCGAGAAGACTATAGTGCTTTCCCGCATCTTCCTGTCCATGCTACTCCGTCCAAATCACCTAAGCTCAAACCCAACGCCCCTCATAGTCAAGGCCCTGATTCATACACGGATGTTTTCGTTGATGGAGCCTGCTGCGAAAATGGAGGATCCAGTCCAAAAGCAGGAATTGGCGTGTGGTTCGGTCCAGACAATCCTTAAAACATTTCTCGACGTTATAACGGACGTCAAACGAATAACGCTTCCGAAATCGAAGCAGCCACTACGGCAGCTCAACAGGCCAAAAAGGCGGGCATCAAAATACTAAGGATCAAAACAGATTCCCGATACTTGGTGCAGAGCGTCGAGGAATGGATACCAAAATGGAAACAGAACGACTGGAAGACAAAAGAAAATAAACCGGTCAAGAATAGGAAGCCCTATGAACGACTAATCAAGGCCATTGAACCTCTTGACGTTGTTTGGGAACATGTCCCCGGACATGAGGGAATCATCGGCAATGAAAACGCGGATCGCCTTGCCAGAGAAGGAGCCTTAAAGGACCCTGAACCAGACTCGTCGCCATCCACGGAATCGGAACCTGAGGAATTACCTCTAGAAGAGGTGATTATTGCAGGTCAACGCAAGGTTGATAACAGTGATGATGAAACCAGTGAATCAGATGACCAGGGTGCAGAACAGCGATCACCACTTAACGCTAAACAGCTGGTCCAAACAACTACTAAAGTTGGGTTAAATCTCTCTAATTCAACTAACAACACTCTATTCTGGGACTACGAGGGACTAGATCATAGTCCACGGAGGCAATATGTATCCGACGGCGAAGATGATCAAGAGCATCTAAATTATTTAGAAAGCCTTGATCCTGCAGTTGGAACTCAGGAGATCACTGTAAGGAGCCAAGGCATGAAACCCAGGCGAATACAAGACACAAACACTGATCTAGTAAAGAAGTGCGCGCCTCTCAGTTCTTCGTTCCTAAACCTTAAGAATTCGTATTTCCATCTCCCATCATCCCATGAGGAATCTAGTGAAAGTGATCGCGGTTGTGATAGTGAGTCCCAAGAATCGAAACCAATCAACAGTAATCCCCTTGGTGATGTAGTAAACCAATGGACAGAATGACCTTCGAATTGAACTCCAAAACATTAGATGAACTTGAACAACAGCTACAAGAACTCGCCATGCAACGGTACCATAGAGGAAGACACTCAGCGTTGATCTACGGTTCCTATGGAGCTATTTCTCTGCTGCTCATACTACTCACTGTATACCTATGTCGGGCACCACTTAAAACTGGAACGTATAAGCTGTCTCAGTCCATTTTCTCCAACCAAAAAAATAAACACATCCCAATACCACGACGAAGGGGACCAATGACTGAGATACCACCACCCAAGAGTACCACGGAACTATACGAGAATGTTCCTTCCGCAAGTAAAACCGCTGCCAATAAGGAAACGACTACACAATCAGGGGCACCCTCATTTAAGCCATCAACCACTCAAAAGGGGGAGAAAAAGTCTGCAACTTTTGAAGATAAGTCAACAACGAAGATCAGATGACTAACCGAAGGGTTAAGTTCCAGGATGCGTGGAATCCAGGTAGAGGAGACTTCCATTAAAATTTAATCCTCTGAACAACACAGAAAAACAACAATGAAGATCTCCGCAACGAAGAGGTTAGTGCGCACAACGACCCTAATGAAAGTTTAAAATTGCCATTCGGGATATTTCTAACTTCGCAAATCTGATATAAAGGAAATTGTATAAAAGGGGAAGACTTAATTAAACATGTAAATCCACGGAAAAGCTAACTTGCATTCCTACACTCCAGGAATTATGTCTAGCGTAAGGTTTATTATTGAAAGCTCTTTCTTTCCACCAACATGAAAATTTTATTTTGCTATTACTTGGTAAGAAGACTAAGAAGAAAAAAGAGAGAGAGGGATTTCTTTGTTATATAATTTAATTACAAAAATTTAGTTACCTCAAATAAATTAATCACTTTATAGAACATATGTAGGTAGAGAAGGTTTCTTAAAAGAGTATTTGAATAATGACCATAAATTGCAAGTAAATTTATTTATTCTTTATATACACTTCCCGAAGAGTAACAGCATACGTACCCTGCTTCCAAGGGTTGTTGCTGCGACCGTGTTGCCCTTCCACTCATGTTGAGAATATATCTAATACAATAAAAATGTTGTGTTACAATAAGGCTTCTGTGAGTTGAAGAGAGACAAGAGAGCTAAGAGAAGCAAATTTTGCCATTAAAGTAGTCAAGGTAACAATTTCCAGAACTTCCCACTTTATAGCCGTTTTTGGGCCATTTCCGTCGAGAAATCGTAACACGTGAGGACAGGAAAAATGTTGAAGCTAGGGATCCAAGGAATACCCCGGTATACTCTAAACAAAAATTGGTCAACTTTTGTAAAAGTTATTAACAAATTCCGAGTTGCCCCACTTTAGAGCCGTTTTTGGGCCATTTCCAGCCGAAATCCGCATTGCGCCGGAATAGGAAAAATGTTGAAGCTAGGGATCCAAGGAATACCCCGGTATACTCTAAACAAAAATTGGTCAACTTTTGTAAAAGTTATTAACAAATTCCGAACTGCCCCACTTTAGAGACGTTTTTGGGCCATTTCCAGCCGGAATCCGCATTGCGCCGGAATAGGAAAAATGTTGAAGCCCTGAGTCCGGAGAATAATGCAACAATAATTAAACGAAAAAATTTATTTTAATTTGTTAAAGATATTAACAATTTTTCCATTCGCGTATTTCAAAGCCAATTTTAGGGCATTTCCGGTCAAAATTCGTAACGCGTCGGAGTGGGCACAAAGTTGTAGCTCTGAGTCCGGAGAATAATGCAATGATAATTAAACGAAAAATTATTCAATTTGTTAAAGTTATTAACAATTTTCTCCAGTAATGTTATTGCCGAGCGCGCGAAGGGTTTGTCGGCGATCGCCGCCGACCACAACGGCTGCCGCGCAATGTAAGAGGGAATAATGCCCCGAGCATCTCTATGTTCTGTATTGGTTAAAGTTTTGATAATTTTTTTACATGAATAAAAAAAAAATTTTATAATAATTAGCTCTTTCAGGAAATTTTATTGTTTATGAAAATTATTTAATTCTGGTGAAGAGTTGTTTTCAATTTTTGAATAATTGAGTTTCTGTAATGCTTCTCATTGAAACTTTTAAAAGAAATATAATTTTTTATTGTTGATTTAATAAACAAAACAGATGGAATCAAAACACACAATTTTGATCTAATAAACAACAAAGTTACTTTATAATTTTCACTTGGTAAACATTTAACAATTTCATATCTTAATTAGCATTTAAACAAAGAGAAGCTAAGGGTATTCTCGTGGAGTGCGAAGAATGGAACTGAACTAATCTGATAATTAAAAAAATAATTTTTGTTGCTTGGTCTATAGAATCGTTATTGGAGTTTTGTGAAAGATTGGAAATCTTTTGGGAAGTTCTTTAAGTTTTTAGAATAATGTTTCTTTTATGTTTAATAATTTTAATCTTGTAAAAGTTTCACAAAGGTAACACTTATTAAATATTCAGAGAATAAGCTTAAAAACGAAAGAAGCGTAAACAACAACTATAAGGGACTTACCAATAGTAACATGAAACTTTCGCAAAATGTCAGTTTTAACCAGCCTTGGTTAATTTATAAATCCAGTAGCCGCACCTGTTGGTCACTTCACAAACACAGAAAGGCAAAAACTCTAGTTACAAATAAAACAAAACATTAATAAATAAATAAAACATACTTTTTAAACCTTAATTATTCGTATTTATGTAGTGTGCTCCGGAAAACCTTATAATAAACTGAACCACTGGAGTAAGACGCTGGACCGCGACGCACTGACATTAACATTACGTCATTAAATTATCGGTCCTCTATTGCGTTAGTACTACTCAAACACTTGCAGACACAGCATTTAAGGGATACAAACGTCTAATTAGAATAAGCACCACTGAGACGATTCGGAAATGTACTATGCTGCGATTAAAAATGCTAATAATTTCAGAAATTTTGTCTCAGGCATGAGATTGAAAATTACAAACGTTTTTAGAATTAGTTGCCATTGCCAAATTGGTTGGTATTTTATTAAGTATATTTCTATTATACAAGAATTCCTAATTTTTAAAAATTATGCATGTTCAATTTTGTATGTTGGAATGGATGTTTACAGGTTAAAATACAATACACAAATAACAAATATGAAAATTTGTATTCTGAAAAACATAAATAAGGCGCAATGTTGCTGCCAAAATACGTGAATGAATCCAATCTATTAATTTCAAAATTTTATGTTAATATTTGAATGTGTGAGCGCGATTCTAAAATATTAAAACATCGACTAAGAATTACATTGAGAGGTTGTATGTGTGCGGGAGTGGTCGGCGGCAACACACACAACTGCGCAACCGCTGGTCATAAGCACCAACACACTCACTGGCTCCCTCGGTTATAGCACTAATACCTTGATGGCCTCCATGCTACAGGCACCAACATTTCAATAATTTTTTACTCTTAAACAATTAAACATACAAATTTGACAAAGTACATTTAGGAAAGGTTTTTCATGCTCTTTCGATTGGAAATAAGCATTTTGGAAAAAAAAATTTAACCCAAAAAAATCAAAATTAAAAATAAATTTCAATTTTTGGGGGAGAAAGGTACGATTTTTTTAACGAAAGCTGAGGTTTTTTCCTAAAAGGACATATAAATGATAAAGTGGGACTAGAATGTTTAAATATTGAAAAAAAGAATTTTCTCCAAAACGGAGCTAAAAACCGGGTTTTCAGCGCTCCGGCGAGTAGAAAACTCTTTTTTTCAATGTTTAAACATTCTAGTCCCACTTTACCATTTATATGTCCTTTTAGGAAAAAACCTCAGCTTTCGTTTAAAAAAATCGTATCTTTCACTCCCAAAAATTGAAATTTATTTTTAATTTTGATTTTTTGTATGTTTAATTGTTTAAGAGTAAAAAATTATCCAAATAAAAATTACACCAAAAGACCCCTTGATCACTTGACGTGGAATCGCTCAAATATAAATGTATCAATCGTTGTTTACAAAATAATGTTTATGGTATTTGTTGGAATGTTAGTGATGTTCCGTACATTTATTTAAATGTTATTTTAGAAAACCTATTTAAAGAAGCAAAGACAATTTAAGTTAAGGCTCTGATAAAAAATGGTTAAAAAGCTTAATCGTTGAAAAATATTGTATTGAAATTATCGACATATGTGATTTATAATATCCACCATTAAAAAGTTAAACATTGAAACATGTATTAGAACTTTTTCAAAACATTTAATTCATGAGAAAACTTTTACTTGCGCTCTTCAAATGTTATAAACATAAAAACTTCTTTTTCTAAAAACTGTAATATCTAAGTATTCTTTATGTATTTTTAGTTGAAAATGTATTCAATTTTTTTTTGTTTTTTGTTGTGAACCCCAAGGGAAGGTGTGAGTCTTTTCTGCTATTATAACTATTTTAGAGCAATCTTAGAGCAATTTTTTTGTTTGATAGTAAAAACTTTCTTGTTTAAACATATTTAGGTTATTCACGAGTGGTATATTATAAATGTTGTCTTCTGGATAATCGGATCTATCAAATTTATGTAAATCTCTTTTAATATAATCATAAAAATGTGGTACTGTAATATTATAAACAAGACTATCAGTATCACTTAAAGCCTCTTTAATGTCATTGTAATGAAATTCATAATCTTTATATGTGCAAAATAGTAAATCCTATATAAATTATTTTAGTTGAAGTGTACTTTTGTTTTATTAATCTTAAGAACGACTACGTTTTTATCAAATATGGTGCAACTATGAAAATTTGATTAAGCAATTAGATTTTTCGCGCCATACCTTCCCTCCCATTTTGTTATTAATCTAACATGTTTGTGTTTTCTGACATTTTCCATTGTCTTGACAAATACGGAATAGTTCATTAGTTTGTAAATTTTTTTTTAATTTATTATTCGATTTTTAAGGGCAAACTACGTAAGGCAAACCCTTTGTAAGACATTTTCAATATTAGAGCCATTTTTTTACTGTTCGTAAGATTTAACTTAATCCCCCTCCTCCCTTAAATCCTTACGTACTTTGTGGATAGACCCTAAGCTCGGTATTTAAATCAATGCAGAGTTTTAACCACTGCTTTTGCTTAAATTTTAAAACTTTATGTACTTTACTTAATTTCACACCCAATGAATAGAGGTTTAAATTTCTATAGTGAATTATATATAGTTCTTCTTTGGAAATAGATGTAGATTTATAATTCTGGCGATTCAAAATCTGTATATGGAAAGTGGTCGCTTTTAGAAGCACCATACTGATTATTTATATCAAATACATAATATAAGATTCTGGTATTAAGGGATTAAAATCTTTTCCCATAAATCTGTTATTAGCTTTCGCATGTCTGTTTGAGCATAGTGAAACTCCTCCTTTTATCCCCTTTTCGATAAAAAGCAACATGTATCGCACTTTTGGGCCACCGATATTTAAAACGGAAAATATTTTTAGAAGTAGGAGTAGCTTATGGGCCCATTAGTCTACAGTAAGAAAAGCTATCTGTCAGTCATAGGAAAGTATGGGAATCGCATGAGTCTTTCTCACTCACACTAATGGGCGGTGATTGACGTATAGCTTTTCCTACTGTATACGTTTTTGCTAACGTTTTGAATCACATGGTATGTTCGTGAGAATGGTAATGGTCTGTTCATATGATACTTTTTGAGAAATTATTTTAAAATAACTGAGAAGTAAATAATAATTGTATTATTTTCATTAATAAAATTATTATTAATCCCAGTTATAATATTAAATATAATTTCTTTATTGTAATTATATTATTCCTACTTTTTATAGGTTGTTTGTATGTGTATTTTACATATAAAGTAACGCATGTACACACATACATACAACCCAATGTCCTCCAGCATTTTGTTGTACCAAAAATGTTTACAACAAAATGTTTAACTATTGTAAAGTTGATATATGTGCCTCTAACTTGATGCATAGGTTTTAAGTAGCGATAGGAGACAAGCATAGCGCGCTTGTTTTGTTCCAGTAGTATGGAGGCTGTAAATGTATTAGTGCTGTTGCCTGTGAAGTCAGCGAGTGTGTTGGTTCCCATAAACAGCGGTTGCACAGTTGTGTGTGTTGCCATCGACCATCCCAGCACATGTGCAACCTTACAACGCATTTCTTAGTCGACGTTTTAGGATGTAAAACCACGCTAGTACTTTCAATTCCTTTTTTTAATTTTAAATTTAACAATTGTAATCATCCATTTATTTTGGCTGTAACATTGCGCCTTTTTTCTTTTATGTTTATAGGGCTATAAAACTTTTATTTAGGTAAAGTAATAAACATGTAACGTGGATTATAAAAACTCCACGTTTGGAATGTTTTCCTGAGAGTTCGCCGAAGCTTGAAGTAAAGGGAAAATAGAAATTGAAATAGTATGATTTGATATTACATAATTTTAGAGGTTAGGGACCTGGGACGACTTGAAGAGGAGAGAGAGAGAGACCGTCGAACAAAAAGAAGAAGACGAGCGTGGAGTGAAGTTAGGTTGTGGCCGCCGATCACCACGAGGAGCTCGGAGAGTGTGCTTGCTGGGAAGCAAGTTTTCGTTAAGAAAAGATTAATTATATTATTATTTTTCCCCAGGTGATTATTTTGTTAATTAGTAGGAATTTAAAGTTTCAGTTACAGTATAGAATTTAAATTTGTAGTGAAAAGAAAAGGTTCCTAGCTAGGAACTTTTAAATTTAGAATTATTGTCACTAGTAATTTCCTAGCTAGGGAATTTTGAATTTAGAATAAAAAATAATCACTGACAAGTGAAAGAATGTAAACAATAAGGAAATTTAAACTTAGAATTAATTTATTGAATAGAAACCATTATAGAATAACAAAATCACTTAAGATAAATTTAACCAAATGAATTCAAGTGAAATTGATAAAAGTCTTTCTTAGTAATTTTGACAAACCTCCCCCCTGAGAAAATAGTTAAACACATTCATGACCCAGGGTGTTCAATTTTAACAAGTTTTTTTGAAATAAAGTCACTACTGCGAAACTCAGGTGAAAATAAGATCACTTGGCGCCCCGTAATAAATTGTTTTACACAGAAAAAGAACCTCGTAGTTGATACTTGAAGGTTGGAAGAGCGTAACCTCCAAGCATTGTTTATTTGTATTCTAGGAAGGAGACTTGAAATGAATTGCATCACAGCTAAGTATAAATAAATTGAATTGATTAAATAATTATTTCTTAGCAATTAAATATTAACTAAAATAAACTAAGACATAATTTTAAATTAAATTACCATAATACAATGGACATGAATATTCTTGACAAGATAATAAAGTGTTAAAAATTCATGTTACACATATTGCACAAAAAAATTAAAATTATCACAATATTTAATTTTTATGCAGCTAAAAGAGAGTCTCAATTGAAGACATGAAAGCGGGCTTGAATTAAAAGGCAACATTTTTAAGGCAGTTAATGTTAAATTTACGCACATATTTTAGTATCCCTTAACACTATGATAGACTCTTGGTATAAGCATAAGAGACATATGCTATATGCCATATTGGATCCGCCACTTTGAATTTAAAAAAACTGACATCAGCTTCGTCATCAGCTACCCCGAAACCCCCTAAATGATAAGTTTCAAGCAAATCCAATATTTATAAAAAATTTCCGCCATATTAGATCCTCCATTTTGAATTTACAAAAACTGTCATTAAATTCGTTATCTACGACCCCGAAAACCCCCTAGTAACAAGTTTCAAACGAATTCAAGATTTTTTAAAAAATTTCCGCCATATTGGATCTTCTATTTTAATTTTTAAAAACTAAAATCGGAATTGTCATCAGTGATCCCGAAAACCCCCGAGTGACAAGTTTCAAGCGACTCAAATTTTTTTAAATGTCCGCCATATTGGATCCGCCAGTTTCAATTTTTAAAAACTGACATCGGATTCGTCATCAGCTACCCCGAAACTCCCCGAGTGATAATTTTCAAGCGAATCCAAATTGAAAAAAAAATGTCTGCCATATTAGATTCGCCATTTTGAATTTTGAAAAACTGACGTCGAATTCGAATTTTGACCGCAGAATCTAAAATGCATAATGCTAAAATTGTTTTTAGATTTATAAAAATGAAATTATCAGAAATTTACAAACCTATTATTAAAAAAACTGAAGATAAAACAGTGATATTTATGTCGTTCAATGGCGTAGCGTCGGTCGGCTTAACGTACAGAACTTGGGCGCACAGCTTTCCAATAAAAATAATTTTTTTTAAATACCCATTAGAGTCAAAACTAAAAAATAAACTTTTTTTTTTTTAAAATGGGGGTATAAATTTTTTAAAAAATCTTTTTGTAAAATTTTTAGAAAGTAGATAAAAAATGCACTACTTTCTACAATTTTTTTTAAAGAGCTGATATTTTACAAATTTATTACTTTTATATAGGACAACAATTCCCCAAAACACCAAACCAATCCCAAGACTTTCAAATTTGGGCTGGGACGTTTGGGAAATGTCGCCTCTTATACAAGTAAATTAACTCATTCTTAACAAATATCAATCAGGAAATTTGTTTTATCTAAATTATTTACATGCTTTTTTATTAAATTTTCATAGCAGTCAAACTAACCTCCAGGGAGGTTCCATGGGAAGCTTCTAGCCTGCGGACATTATTGTATTTCCTGGAAATGTCCAGAAAGTTACCAAGGGTAACTTCCAAAGCTTCCCACGGGAATCTTCCCGGAAGTTTTTGTGCTATGTAGGTGTCAATTAAACCTCTAAAGTCTGGTTGTCTAGCGCTTTGTCTCTGGAACTTCGATGTGATCCATAAAAAGGGATCGCTTCATCAAGTTCCAAATGTTAGAAGTCACCCCTAGCGTTTTTCTGGTTGGAAAGTAGAAAATTAGATGTTATACTCTTCAAGAATCGATCCACTTTTGACACCAATGACCGGGAACGAGGAGAATTGGAATTGGTTGTTTAGTTAGAGCATCGAGAAGAATTACTTAACGTTGTGCATGCTGAATTTTCAGCTGGTCATCTGGGAGTAGACAAAACTTACGATCTGGCATGACATTTATAATTTTGTCACTTAGTGCCCTGACTGCCAGTTTCATAAAGTCTCTGATTTGGGCCCACAAGGATTGATAGGAGAAATAATTATCAAATGACCTTCGTGGGCCATAGGTGCCCTGGGTGAAGTTGAAACCAATACGTACACCGAACAGTAAGTCAATTGTCAAAGCGTTCGAGGAACTCGTTCTTTTCAGGGGTGCGTTCGCGTAATTACACTTTCACTTTTCCAAAATTTAATTAAATTTTCACTCTCACTTCACTTTCACTTTCACTCTCATTTTCATTTCATTTCATTTTCACTAGTGCCCTGACTGCTAGTTTCATAAAGTCACTTTCACTCTCATTTTCATTTCATTTTCACTAGTGCCCTGACTGCCAGTTTCATAAAGTCTCTGAGTTGGGTCCACAAGGATTGATGGGAGAAATAATTATCAAATGACCTTCGTGTGTGGCAGCAGCTGATACCATGGAGTTTTTATCGAGTAAAAGCCAATACAAATGCTTGGTAGTTTTTCAAGATCTTTTCTTGCCCTGGGTGAAGTTGAAACCAATACGTACACCGAACAGTAAGTCAATTGCCAAAGCGTTCGAGGAACTCGTTCTTTTCAGGGGTGCGTTCGTGTAATTACACTTTCACTTTTCCAAAATTTAATTAAATTTTCACTCTCACTTCACTTTCACTTTCACTCTCATTTTCACTCTCACTTTCACTTTTTCAAAATTTAATTTAATTTTCACTCACTTCACTTTTACTTTCATTCTCACTTTTCCAAAATTTAATTTAATTTTCATTGTCACTCTCACTTTCACTTTTACAAAATTTAATTTAATTTTTACTATCACTTCTTTCACTTTTCCAAAATTTAATTTTCATGTACACTAACACTTTTACTTTTGCAAAACAAAATTCCTTTTTCATTTGCATTTACACTTCCACTTTTTCCAAAAGTAAATTTAATATTCACTTACACTCTTACTTTCCTATTAACTTTTTCCAAAACTCAAATTAAGTTTTAACAAAACTCATACACGTTTCTTAGAACTTGAATAACATTGTAAAAGGTAAAAATACATTTTTTAAATATTCTAAAGATATCTTAACAATGTCTTAAAATAGTATTCAAATTCTATAACTGGTCTAAAGACGTTCAAATGTGTCATATGGACATTTTTATGAAGTATTTAACACTTTCGCAGCAAATGTTGAGGACATTCTTAGGACATATATATATATATATATATATATATATATATATATATATATATATGGGTCTATCTCACAATCGGGACAAATGACCCGTACAGCAGATTTTTTTAAATAAATAATAATAATTTTTCAAAACTTTTACCTCCTAATAATAGCATTCATCATGATGTAATCGGATCCTATGAAAAATAAATAAAAAATTTGAAATATTTAGAGATACACGTGTTTATATAGTATAAAAACTCCCCTCCGTTACTGTTCATGAAGAAAGTTTCATTTATAAAAGAGGTATTATATTTATTTTGCAATATTAAAAAAATTTTTGCCGGGTAAAATCTACTTATTATTCTATTTGTAATTGATTCATCAAGAATAAAGTAAAATATTTGTGTGGTATTTTTTCTTAGAATTAAATTCGTTTTGTGCAGAAATAAAACTCCCCTCCGTTACCACTCACAAATATAATTATAAAATATAGAAAAAAACGACAACATAAAAATAAATAAATCAAAACTTTTTGTAGTGTCAGTATAGTTATGGTCATTACATAAAATGATGAAATAAAAAGAAAATAGTCAGTTTTAAAAGGACTTTTAGTGTGTCAGTGTTCATCGACATAATAAAAACTCCCCTCCGTTACCGCAATAAATTTAGTTTTTTGAAAGTAAATAATAATAATGGTTAATAATTTTATTCACATTGTTTTATTTAAAAACAAAGAAAACTAAAAATGTTATTAATTTATTTATAAAATTGATTTTTTTGCAACACAATGAACATATTTCGAAGCTGTCTTATAAAAGAAAACTCCCCTCCGTTACCGATGGTATATTTCCATTATACAGTACCTAAATTGCAGACTTTATTAATCATGGGATTCGTTTGAAACTCGTTACTCGGGGGTTTTCGGGGTCGCTGATTACGAATCCGATGTCAGTTTTTTAAAATCCAAAATGGCGGGTCCAATATGGCGGACACTTTTTTGAAAAATTCATCGGATTTGCTTGAAACTCGTTACTCGGGGGTTTCCGGGGTCGCTGATTACGAATCCGATATCAGTTTTTAAAAATCCAAAATGGCGGATTCAATATGGCGGACACTTTTTTGAAAAATTCATCGTATTTGCTTGAAACTCGTTACTCGGAGGTTTTCGGTGTCGCTAATTACGAATCCGATATCAGTTTTTAAAAATCAAAAATGGCGGATTCATCAAGAATAAAGTAAAATATTTTAGAGTTATTTTTTCCTAGAATTGAATTAGTTTTGTCCACCGCACGAAATTTCCCACCATTACGGGATACAAACATAATAAAATTTATTTTTGAAATTAGCAACCCTAAAAATACACGAGTATCTACTTTAAAATTATCCCAATTATTTCATAAAAGTGTCCACCATATTGGATCCGACATTTTGGATTTTGGAAAAATAATATCGGATTCGTAATTAGCGACACCGAAAACCCCCGAGTAACGAGTTTCAAGAAAATACGATGAATATTTCAAAAAAGTGTCCGCCATATTGATTCCGCCATTTTGGATTTTAAAAAACTGATATCGGATTCGTAATTAGCGACACCGAAAGCCCTCGAGTAACGAATTTTATGTAATTTCTATCAATTTTTAAAATATTTTAGTTGCGATAAATTTTCAACAAAAATTCTGAATAAAAAACATTAATTTTTAATAATAATGTTAATAAAGATTGTAACAACGTATTTTATAGGTTTATTAAGATCCCCCTTTTGCCACAGGATTAATAATAAAAGTGATTTTTCAACTTTTTTTTTTTATAAAATTTCAATTTTGAATTTGTCCCTTTCTAGAGATTGACCCATATATATATATTTAATTGAAAATTATCATGAAGCAGGTCAAGAAGTTCGGGCCAACCTCATACATCAGCATTTTCCATAAAAGTTTTGACTATAAATTTTTATGTTTAAATTATTATGCATCATAATAAACTTTTAATAGTTGTTTTTTCAAAATCTAAAGTACCACGTTAATTAAATTGTTTCTTCCTATAACTAATATATTTTTATAAAATCAAAAAAATTTTAACCACTTTTAGCAAAAAATTGTAATTATTTCTTGAATTAATAACTATAATTTTTGCTTTGAGATTTGAGAATGATTATTAGTTTGAAATATAGTTGTATATTTTTGTTGTCGAGCTAAAATATCGGAAAAGAATATAGCGGAAGACGCGTTTCTGAGAAAAAATTAGGCTCTGAATTGAGATTTTTGTGTGATTCAGTGCAGACGGATATTGAAAGACGAACTAATTTAACAAGTATTGACAGCGACGGTGTAGTGGAAAGTTGATAGGAACAAGCGTTTTGTCTTCATTTAATAAATAGTGTTTTTCTTTTAAACAACTGTGAGTTAATCTTGAAATTTATGTTTAATATTGTGAGCTTCACGAAATGTGCTTTCTATGGTTTTTTTAATAGAATCATACCCTAATTAGTAGAGTCTCAAATTTAGCTATTGAGTTATAAAAAGAGATAAATTATTTTTTATTTTAATTATTTTAAAAACAAGTAAAATAACTGGCGCTCAACTGAGTATTGATTGTTATTAAATTTGGTTCGTGAGATACATTAGAATTTGATTCCTGATTAAACAAAAAGATTATTTGACTTATTTTTAAACTTGAATAGCAAATAAAGTCTAGGGAATTGTTATTGATGTTTCGAATTAGTTCAACTACAATTTTCATTCGATAAATTAAATAGTAATTTCTCTTGGTTACAATATACAGTGTTGTAATAAACATTGTTCTAGAACAGTTATAAAACATATTCGTAATCAAAATATTTATAAATATACTAGCAATATATATCTCGCTCGCTAAGGCTCGCTCGATCACGTATGCATTTATTGATATTTATTTAATTTTTTAGAATTGATATTAATGATATAAATTTCGTTCACATAAAATTTTTTAAAACATAACATGAATCATAATACAAAATAATAGCATAACAACTGATAATTTTTAATTTCAAATTAATTAATTCGATTTCTTGGGACTAAAAAATATAATTTTATTTCTACAAATTCAAGTATTATTATTATTAAATATTTTTATTTAAATATTACTATTCCTATACTACTATTAGGAAGACATTTTACTTGTTTATTTCCACTTATATAAATGTTATTAAATGCCGAGTAATATTTAAAATGTCTCGAGCAATTAATATTTTGAGCTAAGCAACTTTTATTATATATCAGAGCAATTATCACTACTTTGTATAGATTTTTAGTTTTGACTCGAAAAAGCAAACGCTATGAAACAAAATATCAGTTACACGCATATATCCCTTTCCCATATATAAACGTAACATCACAGTAATATTATGGTCACATTAAATATCTGTCTGATGGGTAATATTATCCATTAATATTACTGTAACATGACAGTAACATTACTTTAATATTACACACTTATGGAAAAATTTCAAAACAGTTACTAAGCAGCACGTAAGGTTATAGTGACATCACTGTAATATTACACTGGAGATTCGTAATCTTCACTGTAATATTACAGTGATCTTACTGGAATATCAAAATGTCTGCCTGGAGGTAATATTAATGGGAATATTAAGGTAATGTTACCTCACAATGTTAAGGTAATATTACACTGTAATATTAACATATTGTTAATATAATATACAGATAAAATTAGAATATTTTTATATTTTAGAAATAAAACATTTCACCAAGTCTGAACTCGAACACTGAACCTTGTGTTCAGTAAGGTCAAGTAAGATTGGCTCACTTGTAAGACTCTTGCTTGCTGTACACAAGGTTCAAGGTTCGAGTCCAGCTTGGTAAAATGTTATTTTCTAAATTATAAAATTATTCTAATTTTATCTTAATATTACTCTGCAATATTACCTTAATAGAAAACGTAATAATTTTTCAAAAATTAACATTCATTATAATAATAAGGGACATTATATTTAATTTAAAATTATTTATTTTAATTATTAGATTATTATTCTTACATTTCTTATTCTTATTTTGTACAAAATAAAAAAGAATTATTTCAATAAATGTTATAAATAATTTAATGTAAAACTAAAATTGCACATTTTGAAATATACAACTTTAGGTATATTAGCATAAATGATTATTATAACAATATATAACATTAATATATTACAATCGCTGCGCATGACAGTAGTAACGTGATCACACACTCAGGTGTGCGTGGTAGCGGTACGGATTACTACTTTTCGAGCAAAAAGTTAAAAAGTAAAACATTAAAATTTTTACAAGTAATATTTACAACATACTGAATGTAAAAAGTAATACAAAATTCAATGAAAATTACAATGACGATGTAAAAATTTAAATTCTTAATGCAATTTTTGAAAGTGAATACAGCAATAATTACTATTAGTATTTTTTACTACAAAAATAGTAATAGTTGGATAGTTCAACAATCGAATAAAGAAAATAAAAAAATTTTTGACCCATTATGCTCATTTCTCAAAAAGTTCCAGAAAAAATAAATTTCTAGTATGGAATATTTAGCTATATTTTTAGCAAATTCGAATTACTTTGGTCAGAATTCGTGAAATTTTCCCTAAAAATAAAAAGTATATTTTTTAAATTGAAATGCTGAAAAATATTTCTATTTAACTTTAGGAATGTTTTTACCAAAAAACAAAAAGAAAAATATTTTTTTATAAAAGTTATGTCAAATTAATTTTTTTGTAAGTTTTTAAACAAAATTTTATTTCTACTAAATGAATAAACCGATTTAAATAAATCAAGCAGGCATATAATAAAGGGGATAAAATAATTATACTTTCGTTTAGAATTAGCAACAATTTTTAAAAAGTTACAATCAAAATTATATTGCAGCGGAGATGCGAGTTTGATGTTTTTCTGAATTAAAACATTGTTTGCATCTACACTACCGTCCGAAATTGTGCGAACGCTAACATCTCGAGCTATTAAAAAACACACCCGCACAGAAACAGTGATAACTCGGTTAAAAATGAAGCTAGATGCTTTTTTTAAATTGCATTGGAAAGCTTATTAAATTTCCAATGAAATGCTACTGTGTTAAGTTGTATTGCATAAATAGGAAGCGAGATATCATTTTATAACGACAAAAAAATAATTATATTTTTTTCGGACAATTCCTTGTAACCAAAGCTTTAAATAGAGACCAAGAATAGCAAAAAATATTTACGGGTTCCCGAGATATTACAAAAATAGTAGGACCGTGCAAAGCAGAATTTTCAATCATCGATTTCTCTAATTCGCCGTTGAGTCAATTACTTGTCTGTGAAAAAAGTGTCGAAAATTAATTTTCCAAGTACATTCTTACTGAGATCCATTTTTTAATTTAATTTATTATACATCGATATTTAAAAAGTGGATCCCAGTAAGAATGTACTTGGAAAAATTAATTTTCGACACTTTTTTCATAGACAAGTAAATGACTCAACGGCGAATTAGAGAAATCGATGATTGAAAATTCTGCTTTGCACGGTCCGACTCTTTTTTTAATATCTCGCGAACCCGTAAATATTTTTTGCTGTTCTTGGTCTCTATTTAAAGCTTAGGTTACAAGGAATTGTCTGTAAAAGTAACAATTTTTTTCATAAACTTTGCTAAACTGTGCCGGGAGTCAAAGTCAGAGTAAGAAATTCCGAAAAATATATAATTATTTTTTTGTCTTTATAACATGTTATCTCGCTTCCTATTTATGCAATACAACTTAACATAGTAGCATTTCATTGGAAATTTAATAAGCTTTCCAATGCAATTTAAAAAAAGCATCTAGCTTCATTTTTAACCGAGTTATCACTGTTTCTGTGCGGGTGTGTTTTTTAATAGCTCGAGATGTTAGCGTTCGCACAATTTCGGACGGCAGTGTACGAAATAAACAAAATACTGTCGAGTTAACATTTATATAACCATAAAATTTATTAAAAACTAAGTACAGTTTTGTTGCACTATACATTATGATTCCTAATAATTTTAATTATGTTAAAAGTTTTATCAAATTTTTCAAAGGCGAAGAAAATTAAAAAAAATTTGTTTATAACAAATTTCTTAAATAATTATTCAAAAATAAACTCTTTAAAAAGTCTCTAATAAACATACATGTGTATGAATTGATTGTATATGTGTGAGAATACATGTGTATGTATTGAATGTATATGTTTGAGTATACATATGTATGTATTTAGTGTATATGTGTGAGTATGCATATGTATGTGTTTAGTGTATATGTGCGAGTATACATGAGTATGTATTGAGTGTATATGTGTAAGTTTACATGTGCATGTATTTAGTGTATATGTGTGAGTATACATGAGTATGTATTGTGTGTATATGTGTAAGTATACATGTGTAAACATTATGTGTATATGTGTAAGTCTACATGTGTATGTATTGAGTGTATATGTGTGAGTATACATGTGTATGTATTGAGTGTATATGCGTGAGTATACATGTGTATGTGTTTAGTGCATATGTATGAGTATACATGTGTATGTGTTTAGTGCATATGTATGAGTATACATGTGTATGTATTGTGTGTATGTGTGTGAGTATACATGTGTATGTGTTTAGTGTACATGTGTGAGTATACACATGTATGAATTGATTGTATATGTGTTTTTCAATATTTTTTTTTCAATATTTAAACATTCTAGTCCCACTTTATCATTTATATGTCCTTTTAGGAAAAAACCTCAGCTTTCGTTTAAAAAAAAAAAAAAAAAAAAAATCGTACCTTTCTCCCCCAAAAATTGAAATTTATTTTTAATTTTGATTTTTTTGGGTCAAAAAAATTTTTTTTTTCAAAATGCTTATTTCCAATCGAAAGAGCATGAAAAAACCTTTCCAAAATGTACTTTGTCAAATTTGTATGTTTATTTGTTTAAGAGTAAAAAATTATTGAAATAAGCATTGCACTGAAAAACACAAAAATTTAACCCCCTCCCCCTCGGAAAATAATGGACTGGGTAAAAAAATATTTTCACGAAAAATTACTATCTATGAGTACTACAAAAGCCCCAAGTTTTGCTACGATTGGAGAAAAATTTTTCTCCACCTTGATCACTTGACATGGAATCGCTCGTATATGTTTGAGTATACATATGTATGTATTTAGTGTATATGTGTGAGTATGCATATGTATGCGTTTAGTGCATATATCTGAGTATACATGTGTATGTGTTTAGTGTATATGTGTGAGTATACATGTGTATGTGTTTAGTGTATATGTGTGAGTATACATGTGTATACTACTGTATTTATGTATATGTTGTATATGCTGCCGATCGACGAACCGATGTATATATATCTATATATGTTGCTGGACGACGAATCCGACGAAACGACGAAACGACTAGGAAACATTTTAATATTATACTAGCGTCGTTGTCCTCGCTCGCTAACGCTCGCTCGGAAGACATTTTACTTGTTTATTTCCACTTGTATAAATTTATTAAATAGCATCTCCATTGATTTTATATATATTAAAAAAATTTTAATTTATATATATATATATATATATATGTGTGTGTGTTATGTATTTATGTGTAAATATATACATGTGTATGTAAATAATAATTTATTTTTTTTAATTATTTATGTTTGATTTGAAATATTTGTTATTCGACATTTATTTTTTCATAAATTTAGATTAAATTGTTTTAAATATTGATATTTTATTTTTACCTACTTGTAGTTAATTTTAAAGTACTAATTTTCTAATCATAAAATAAAAATATTTTTACTTACATATATAAATATTGCCTATATTTTGTAAGTCTGAAGATATTGAGTTTAGGAAAAAGTTGGCAATAAATGAAAGTTTTATTTTTATTTTGACTTTAAAGTAATGTAAAATAAAATTTTTGAATAAACAAATTAATTTTTTTTAACTGTCGGTTATATTATATTAATATAAACTGATTTAGAACATGTGCAGCACCAGAATCTAAAAATAAACGTTTATTTTAAAAGGAAAACTTAAGAGATTAAGAGATTATATATTGAAATCAAACATAAATTGTGATTGATTTTAAATTATATGTAGTTAACTTTTAAGTTTGATTCAAACATAAAATTTTTAAACATAATTTTTGTTTAAACCGTAACAGAAAATATGTTTGAATTAAATATAATTATTCAAACAAATAATACTTTTGAATCAATGCAGTAGATATTTTCTATATATTGAGATTAAACTTACAAATTAATTTCATTTAAACAAAATCGTCTAACATTATTTTTGTGTCTCATTTAAGTATAATGTTTTCTCAGTGTTCCAATTTAAGAACCAGTCGGATGTTAAAATTAAATGTTAAATTAAAATTTTGTTAATAAAATTAATAAATGTTATTAAAAGTCGAGTAATATTTAAAATGTCTCGAGCAATTAATATTTTGAGCGAAGCAACTTTTATTATATATCAGAGCAACTATTACTACTTTGTATAGATTTTTAGTTTTTACTAAAAAAATATTTTTTTATAAAAGTTATGTCAAATTGAATTTTTTGCAAGTTTTTAAACAAAATTTTATTTTTCCTAAATGAATGAATCGATTTAAATGAATCAAGTGGGGATATAATAAAGGAGATAAAATAATTATACTTTTTTTTAGAATTAGAGACTTCTTAAAAAATTTATTTTTAAATAATTATGTATTTAATTTTATGAAAAAATAATTTTTTTAATGTTCTGCCTCTTTAAATTTTTTTTTTAAATTTCAACATAAAATTAAAACTATAAGAAATCAAAATTCGTTGAAAAGATTTATGAGCAACAATTTTTAAAAAGTTACAATCAAAATTATATTGCAACAAACATGAAAGTTTGATGTTTTTCTGAATTAAAACATTGTTTGCATCTATGAAATAAACAAAATACTGTCGAGTTAACATTTATATAACCATAATATTGATTAAAAACTAAGTATAGTCATGTTGCACTATACAATTTGATTTCTTATAGTTTTAATTATGTTGATATTTTTATCAAATTTTTAAAAGACGCAGAAAATTAAAAAAAAATTTGTTTATAACAAATTTGTTAAATAATTATTCAAAAATAAACTCTTTAAAAAGTCTCTAATTCTAAATGAAAGTATATCTTATCCCCTTAATATTCAAGCTTCATTTATTTCAATCGGTTTATTCATTTAGAAGAAATAAAATTTTGTTTAAAAAGTTGTAAAAAAATTCATTTAGCAATAACTATTATAAAAAAACTAACATTTTTACTGAGAAAACAATATATTTAAATCAAACATAATTATCTTAGTCATACAGTAAACCAAAAATTATGTTTGATTTAAACGTAATAATTTTGATTCAATGCATAGTAATTTTCGTTCGGTAGAAATTAAAATTAATTCAATAACAAAATATGTTTAAATTAAACATATATTTTTAGTTCAAAAAAATTTTTGATTTTTTTCTCAGTATTTAAACGGAGTCAGATATAGAAAGGTCAATACCAGGTCCGAAAAATATACGTAGACGTCATTACCGGGTCATTTTTGACTTTTCGGGTCCGACCCGATAGTGCCACTATAAGATAGTAATAAATAAATTTTTTAATAAAAAAATATCCTTCCTCCATAATACTTTATTAAAAAAATTTATTAATTTATAATTTTTTTTGTTGGACGGGGGTTGGTTTTGGGTTCGATACCTTCCAGTACCAAATATAATGTCAATTGACTTTATGTTTGGTATTGGAAGGTATCGAACCCAAAACCGACCCCCGTCCAACAAAAAAAATTAATAAATTTTTTAATAAAGTATTATTGAAAAAGCATGCATTATAATAAATTCAAGGTGATGCATCCTTCCTCAAAAATACTGTTTATGTATTTTAGAAGGACCTGGTATTGACCTTTTTACATACATACACAGAGAAAAATGGATTATAAGTGATATAATTCAGATTATACTTTTTATGATATTTTAAATTGTATATAGGATTGTTAACCAGAATTATAAAATTAAATATCTAAGTATTACCATTTTTAAATTATTGATCATATTAATTTAGATTATAAAACTTGCATCAATATAATTGTTCTTTACGTTATTTTAAATAAATAAAATTTTGACAAATTAGAACTAACCCTTAAATTAAAAAATTAATTTACTATTTAATTGCCTAATAATAAAATTTTAAAAAATAAAAATTTGAATTTGTTGTTGCTAATAATTAATTAATTAAATAAATTGATCAATCACTAAATTTATTTATTCATAAATTTCTGGTAATTTCATTTTTTTAAATCTACAAAATTATTAAAATTATTTAAAAAATTATTATTAATATTGTTACCAATTCAATAATAATTGATAAATTAATCATAAATAAATTTACAAAGAAATAAATTCTTACTAATCACAAAATTTACACTTTGTAAGTAAATAAAAATACTTTGAAGAAATGGTTAAAAATAATCTTCTCTTGTAATATTTAAACTAAAAATGGTTATAATCAATATAAAAATGCAATTATTAGAAATTTACAAACCTGGAAAATTAAAATAGCAGCACATATGTAAAAAAGTTCGATCACAACAAATTTTTAAAACGACTTTAACCTCATAATATGACAATTTGAAAAAACATGTTGCTATAGTAATAATCTAAAATTATAATTTGATTCGATTTTGGAGTATAAAATGTATATGTGAATACCAGAAATAATTCTAAAACATTGAAAGGTTGTAAATAGATTATAGAGGGTATTAATCAGATTATATTCAGTATGATCTTTTTTTCTATATTCCTAATTGTATAACCCATTTTTCTCCGTGTACATATTATATAAGAATTTTGTATATATTATATATTGTGTACTTTACAAACATATATATATATATATATATATATATATATATATATATATATATATATATATATATATATATATACACTACCGGCAGAAACTGTCAGCACAAACGATCGGCGAGCTACGAAAAGTTGCTGCCGAAATTAAATTACCATATTTTATTATTGAAAAATGATAGAAACTTGGACATTTTTTAAGATATTTCAAAAACTACTGAACGGATTTTCCATTTTCAAGGCTCAAATAAAAGCTGAGACTTTAAAGATTATGTTGCTAAAATTTAAAATTTTTCTAGCATGTGCAGCCACACAAACATGGTGCAGAAAAATAGAAAAATTAATCAATTTTTTTCAAAATCTCTTAGGTGATAAAATCTCTAAAAATATAAAATAATTTTTATTTATATATCAAACGACGGAGAATTTAATTGGCTTTCGAACAATCCAAGAACCAAGTTTCTATCATTCTTCAATAATAAAATATGGTTATTTAATTTCAGCAGCAACTTTTCGTAGCTCGCTTGTAGTTCGTACCGACAATTACAATATACGAAATTCTTTTTATTACATTTTCGAAAAAGCCAAAACAATATTTTTTGGGTACATTATATGTGTGAGTATACATGTGTATGTATTGTGTGTATATGTGTGAGTATACATGTGTATGTGCTGTGTGCATATGTGTGAGTATACATGTGTATGTATTGTGTGTATATGTGTGAGTATACATGTGTATGTGTTGTGTGTATATGTGTGAGTATACATGTGTATGTATTGTGTGCATATGTGTGAGTATACATGTGTATGTATTGTGTTCATATGTGTGAGTATACATGCATATGTTATGTGTGTATATGTGTGAGTATACATGTGTATGTATTGTGTTCATATGTGTGAGTATACATGTGTATGTGTTGTGTGTATATGTGTGAGTATACATGTGTATGTATTGTGTGCATATGTGTGAGTATACATGTGTATGTGCTGTGTGCATATGTGTGAGTATACATGTGTATGTATTTGTGTGTATATGTGTGAGTATACATGTGTATGTGTTGCGTGTATATGTGTGAGTATACATGTGTATGTATTGTGTGTATATGTGTGAGTATACATGTGTATGTATTGTGTGCATATGTGTGAGTATACATGTGTATGTATTGTGTGTATATGTGTGAGTATACATGTGTATGTGTTGTGTGTATATGTGTGAGTATACATGTGTATGTATTGTGTGCATATGTGTGAGTATACATGTGTATGTATTGTGTTCATATGTGTGAGTATACATGCATATGTTATGTGTGTATATGTGTGAGTATACATGTGTATGTATCGTGTGCATATGTGTGAGTATACATGTGTATGTATTGTGTGTATATGTGTGAGTATACATGTGTATGTATTGTGTGCATATGTGTGAGTATACATGTGTATGTGCTGTGTGCATATGTGTGAGTATAGATGTGTATGTATTGTGTGCATATGTGTGAGTATACATGTGTATGTATTGTGTGTATATGTGCGAGTATACATGTGTATGTTATGTGTGTATATGTGTGAGTATACATGTGTATGTATTGTGTGTATAAGTGTGAGTATACATGTGTATGTATTGTGTGCATATGTGTGAGTATACATGTGTATGTATTAAGTGTATATGTGTAAGTATACATGTGTATGTATTGTGTGTATATGTGTGAGCATACATGTGTATGTATTGTGTGCATAGATGTGTTTATGTACATTTGTATATATGTTGCCGATGGATGAACCGATGTATATCTATATATGTTGCCGGCCGACGAATCCGACGAAACGACGAAACGACTAGGAAACATTTTAATATTATAGAAGATATGTTGCTGGCCGACGAATCCGACGAAACGACGAAACGACGAAACGACGAAACGACTAGGAAACATTTTAATATTATTTTAATATTATATACTAGCGTTGTTGTCCTCGCTCGCTAACGCTCGCTCGGAAGACATTTTACTTGTTTATTTCCACTTGTATAAATTTATTAAATAGCATCTCCATTGATTTTATATATATATTAAAAAAATTTTAATTTATATATATATATGTGTGTGTGTTATGTATTTATGTGTAAATATATACATGTGTATGTAAATAATAATTTATTTTTTTTAATTATTTATGTTTGTTTTGAAATATTTGTTATTCAACATTTATTTTTTCATAAAAGATTGAATTATTTTAAATATTGATATTTTATTTTTACCTACTTGTAGTTAATTTTAAAGTACTAATTTTCTAATCATAAAATAAAAATATTTTTACTTACATATATAAATATTGCCTATATTTTGTAAGTCTGAAAATATTAAGTTTAGGAAAAAGTTGGCAATAAATGAAAGTTTTATTTTTATTTTGACTTTTAAGTAATGTAAAAAAAAAATTTTTGAATAAACAAATTAATTTTTTTTAACTGTCGGTTATATTATATTAATATAAACTGATTTAGAACATGTGCAACACCAGAATCTAAAAATAAACGTTTATTTTAAAAGGAAAACTTAATTTGTTTATAAAAAAACTGTTTACATTTCTTAAAAGTCGAAATAAATCTAAAATTTTTATTCTTTGACAACTTTTTCCTAAACTCAATATTTTCGGACTTATAAGCTACTGAATATAGGTCTACAATTGAGGCTTCACTGAGAAAAAAAATTATTTGATTCAAACAAATTTTGTTTAAATGAAACTTAAAATATCTTTGCTATACAGTCAAACATATTTAAGTTTTATTCAAACATATTTTCTGGTTCAGTTTAAGAGATTATATATTGAAATCAAACATAAATTGTGATTTATTTTAAATTATATGTAGTTAACTTTTAAGTTTGATTCAAACATAAAATTTTTAAACATAATTTTTGTTTAAACCGTAACAGAAAATATGTTTGAATTAAATATAATTATTCAAACAAATAATACTTTTGAATCAATGCAGTAGATATTTTCTATATATTGAGATTAAACTTACAAATTAATTTCATTTAAACAAAATCTTCTAACATTATTTTTGTGTTTCATTTAAGTATAATGTTTTCTCAGTGTTCCAATTTAAGAACCAGTCGGATGTTAAAATTAAATGTTAAATTAAAATTTTGTTAATAAAATTAATAAATGTTATTAAAAGTCGAGTAATATTTAAAATGTCTCGAGCAATTAATATTTTGAGCGAAGCAACTTTTATTATATATCAGAGCAACTATTACTACTTTGTATAGATTTTTAGTTTTTACTAAAAAAATATTTTTTTATAAAAGTTATGTCAAATTGAATTTTTTGCAAGTTTTTAAACAAAATTTTATTTTTCCTAAATGAATGAATCGATTTAAATGAATCAAGTGGGGATATAATAAAGGAGATAAAATAATTATACTTTTTTTTAGAATTAGAGATTTCTTAAAAAATTTATTTTTAAATAATTATGTATTTAATTTTATGAAAAAATAATTTTTTTAATGTTCTGCCTCTTTAAATTTTTTTTTTAAATTTCAACATAAAATTAAAACTATAAGAAATCAAAATTCGTTGAAAAGATTTATGAGCAACAATTTTTAAAAAGTTACAATCAAAATTATATTGCAACAAACATGAAAGTTTGATGTTTTTCTGAATTAAAACATTGTTTGCATCTATGAAATAAACAAAATACTGTCGAGTTAACATTTATATAACCATAATATTGATTAAAAACTAAGTATAGTCATGTTGCACTATACAATTTGATTTCTTATAGTTTTAATTATGTTAATATTTTTATCAAATTTTTAAAAGACGCAGAAAATTAAAAAAAAATTTGTTTATAACAAATTTGTTAAATAATTATTCAAAAATAAACTCTTTAAAAAGTCTCTAATTCTAAATGAAAGTATATCTTATCCCCTTAATATTCAAGCTTCATTTATTTCAATCGGTTTATTCATTTAGAAGAAATAAAATTTTGTTTAAAAAGTTGTAAAAAAATTCATTTAGCAATAACTATTATAAAAAAACTAACATTTTTACTGAGAAAACAATATATTTAAATCAAACATAATTATCTTAGTCATACAGTAAACCAAAAATTATGTTTGATTTAAACGTAATAATTTTGATTCAATGCATAGTAATTTTCGTTCGGTAGAAATTAAAATTAATTCAATAACAAAATATGTTTAAATTAAACATATATTTTTAGTTCAAAAAAATTTTTGATTTTTTTCTCAGTATTTAAACGGAGTCAGATATATAAATTTATTTATTTAGTTAAATAATTAAACAAACAATATATATATGTATGTAGAAAGGTCAATACCAGGTCCGAGAAATATACGTAGACGTCATTACCGGGTCATTTTTGACTTTTCGGGTCCGACCCGATAGTGCCACTATAAGATAGTAATAAATAAATTTTTTAATAAAAAAAATATCCTTCCTCCATAATACTTTATTAAAAAAATTTATTAATTTATTAATTTTTTTTGTTGGACGGGGGTTGGTTTTGGGTTCGATACCTTCCAGTACCAAATATAATGTCAATTGACTGTATGTTTGGTATTGGAAGGTATCGAACTCAAAACCGACCCCCGTCCAACAAAAAAAATTAATAAATTTTTTAATAAAGTATTATTGAAAAAGCATGCATTATAATAAATTCAAGGTGATGCATCCTTCCTCAAAAATACTGTTTATGTATTTTCGAAGGACCTGGTATTGACCTTTTTACATACATACACAGAGAAAAATGGATTATAAGTGATATAATTCAGATTATACTTTTTATGATATTTTAAATTGTATATAGGATAGTTAACCAGAATTATAAAATTAAATATCTAAGTATTACCATTTTTAAATTATTGATCATATTAATTTAGATTATAAAACTTGCATCAATATAATTGGTCTTTACGTTATTTTAAATAAATAAAATTTTGACAAATTAGAACTAACCCTTAAATTAAAAAATTAATTTACTATTTAATTGCCTAATAATAAAATTTAAAAAAATAAAAATTTGAATTTGTTGTTGCTAATAATTAATTAATTAAATAAATTGATCAATCCCTAAATTTATTTATTCGTAAATTTCTGGTAATTTCATTTTTTTAAATCAACAAAATTATTAAAATTATTTAAAAAATTATTATTAATATTGTTACCAATTCAATAATAATTGATAAATTAATCATAAATAAATTTACAAAGAAATAAATTCTTACTAATCACAAAATTTATACTTTGTAAGTAAATAAAAATACTTTGAAGAAATGGTTATAATCAATATAATAAGCTAATGGTAAATAAATGCATAATGCTATAATTGTTTTTAGATTTATAAAAATGCAATTATCAGAAATTTACAAACCTGGAAAATTAAAATAGCAGCACATATGTAAAAAAGTTCGATCACAACAAATTTTCAAAACAACTTTAACCTCATAATATGACAATTTGAAAAAAAACATGTTCCTATAGTAATAATCTAAAATTATAATTTGATTCGATTTTGGAGTATAAAATGTATAATTTATTGTGAATACCAGAAATAATTCTAAAACATTGAAAGGTTGTAAATAGATTATAGAGGGTATTAATCAGATTATATTCAGTATGATCTTTTTTTCTATATTCCTAATTGTATAATCCATTTTTCTCCGTGTACATATTATATATGAATTTTGTATATATTATATATTGTGTACTTTACAAACATATATATATATATATACACTACCGGCAGAAACTGTCAGCACAAACGACGGGCGAGCTACGAAAAGTTGCTGCCGAAATTAAATTACCATATTTTATTATTGAAAAATGATAGAAACTTGGACATTTTTTAAGATATTTTAAAAACTACTGAACGGATTTTCCATTTTCAAGGCTCAAATAAAAGCTGAGACTTTAAAGATTATGTTGCTAAAATTTAAAATTTTTCTAGCATGTGCAGCCACACAAACATGGTGCAGAAAAATAGAAAAATTAATCAATTTTTTTCAAAATCTCTTAGGTGATAAAATCTCTAAAAATATAAAATAATTTTTATTTATATATCAAACGACGGAGAATTTAATTGGCTTTCGAACAATCCAAGAACCAAGTTTCTATCATTCTTCAATAATAAAATATGGTTATTTAATTTCAGCAGCAACTTTTCGTAGCTCGCTTGTAGTTCGTACCGACAATTACAATATACGAAATTCTTTTTATTACATTTTCGAAAAAGCCAAAACAATATTTTTTGGGTACATTATATGTGTGAGTATACATGTGTATGTATTGTGTGTATAAGTGTGAGTATACATGTGTATGTATTGTGTGCATATGTGTGAGTATACATGTGTATGTATTGTATGCATATGTGTGAGTATACATGCATATGTATTGTGTGTATATGTGTGAGCACACATGTGTATGCATTGTGTGTATATGTGTGAGTATAAATGTGTATGTATTGTGTGTATATGTGTGAGTATACATGTGTATGTATTGTGTGTATATGTGTGAGTATACATGTGTATGTATTGTGTACATATGTGTGAGTATACATGTGTATGTATTGTGTGCATATGTGCGAGTATACATGTGTATGTTATGTGTGTATATGTGTGAGTATACATGTGTATGTATTGTGTGCATATGTGTGAGTATATATGCATATGTTATGTGTGTATATGTGGGAGTATACATGTGTATGTGTTGTGTGTATATGTGTGAGTATACATGTGTATGTATTGTGTATATAAGTGTGAGTATACATGTGTATGTGTTGTGTGTATAAGTGTGAGTATACATGTGTATGTATTGTGTGTATAAGTGTGAGTATACATGTGTATGTATTGTGTGTATATGTGTGAGTATACATGTGTATGTATTGTGTGCATATGTGTGAGTATACATGTGTATGTATTGTGTGTATATGTGTGAGTATACATGTGTATGTATTGTGTGCATATGTGTGAGTATACATGTGTATGTATTGTGTGTATAAGTGTGAGTATACATGTGTATGTTATGTATGTATATGTGTGAGTATACATGCATATGTTATGTGTGTATAAGTGTGAGTATACATGTGTATGTATTGTGTGCATATGTGTGAGTATACATGTGTATGTATTGTATGCATATGTGTGAGTATACATGCATATGTATTGTGTGTATATGTGTGAGCACACATGTGTATGCATTGTGTGTATATGTGTGAGTATAAATGTGTATGTATTGTGTGTATATGTGTGAGTATAAATGTGTATGTATTGTGTATATATGTGTGAGTATACATGTGTATGTATTGTGTGTATATGTGTGAGTATACATGTGTATGTATTGTGTGTATATGTGTGAGTATACATGTGTATGTATCGTGTGCATATGTGCGAGTATACATGTGTATGTTATGTGTGTATATGTGTGAGTATACATGTGTATGTATTGTGTGCATATGTGTGAGTATACATGCATATGTTATGTGTGTATATGTGGGAGTATACATGTGTATGTGTTGTGTGTATAAGTGTGAGTATACATGTGTATGTGTTGTGTGTATAAGTGTGAGTATACATGTGTATGTATTGTGTGTATAAGTGTGAGTATACATGTGTATGTATTGTGTGTATATGTGTGAGTATACATGTGTATGTATTGTGTGCATATGTGTGAGTATACATGTGTATGTATTGTGTGTATATGTGTGAGTATACATGTGTATGTATTGTGTGCATATGTGTGAGTATACATGTGTATGTATTGTGTGTATAAGTGTGAGTATACATGTGTATGTTATGTATGTATATGTGTGAGTATACATGCATATGTTATGTGTGTATAAGTGTGAGTATACATGTGTATGTATTGTGTGCATATGTGTGAGTATACATGTGTATGTATTGTATGCATATGTGTGAGTATACATGCATATGTATTGTGTGTATATGTGTGAGCACACATGTGTATGCATTGTGTGTATATGTGTGAGTATAAATGTGTATGTATTGTGTGTATATGTGTGAGTATACATGTGTATGTATTGTGTGTATTTGTGTGAGTATACATGTGTATGTATTGTGTGCATATGTGTGAGCACACATGTGTATGTATTGTGTGTATATGTGTGAGTATACATGTGTATGCATTGTGTGTATATGTGTGAGTATATATGTGTATGCATTGTGTGTATATGTGTGAGTATAAATGTGTATGTATTGTGTGTATATGTGTGAGTATAAATGTGTATGCATTGTGTGTATATGTGTGAGTATAAATGTGTATGTATTGTGTTTATATGTGTGAGTATACATGTGTATGTATTGTGTATATGTGTGAGTATAAATGTGTATGTATTGTGTGTATATGTGTGAGTATACATGTGTATGTATTTTGTACATATGTGTGAGCACACATGTGTATGCATTGTGTGTATATGTGTGAGTATAAATGTGTATGTATTGTGTGTATATGTGTGAGTATACATGTGTATGTATTGTGTGCATATATGTGAGTATACATGTGTATGTATTGTGTGCATATGTGTGAGTATACATGCATATGTTATGTGTGTATATGTGGGAGTATACATGTGTATGTGTTGTGTGTATAAGTGTGAGTATACATGTGTATGTATTGTGTGTATAAGTGTGAGTATACATGTGTATGTGTTGTGTGTATAAGTGTGAGTATACATGTGTATGTATTGTGTGTATAAGTGTGAGTATACATGTGTATGTATTGTGTGTATATGTGTGAGTATACATGTGTATGTATTGTGTGCATATGTGTGAGTATACATGTGTATGTATTGTGTGCATATGTGTGAGTATACATGTGTATGTATTGTGTGCATATGTGTGAGTATACATGTGTATGTATTGTGTGTATAAGTGTGAGTATACATGTGTATGTATTGTATGTATATGTGTGAGTATACATGTGTATGTGTTGTCTGTATATGTGTGAGTATACATGTGTATGTATTGTACGTATATGTGTGAGTATACATGTGTATGTATTGTGTGCATATATGTGAGTATACATGTGTATGTTATGTGTGCATATGTGTGAGTATACATGTGTATGTATTGTGTGTATATGTGTGAGTATACATGTGTATGTATTGTGTGCATATGTGTGAGTATACATGTGTATGCATTGTGTGTATATGTGTGAGTATAAATGTGTATGTATTGTGTGTATATGTGTGAGTATACATGTGTATGTATTGTGTGCATATGTTTGAGTATACATGTGTATGTATTGTGTGCATATATGTGAGTATACATGTGTATGTGTTGTGTGTACATGTGTGAGTATACATGTGTATGTATTGTGTGTATATGTGTGAGTATACATGTGTATGCATTGTGTGTATATGTGTGAGTATAAATGTGTATGTATTGTGTGTATATGTGTGAGTATACATGTGTATGTATTGTGTGTATATGTGTGAGTATACATGTGTATGTATTGTGTGCATATATGTGAGTATACATGTGTATGTATTGTGTGCATATGTGTGAGTATACATGTGTATGTATTGTGTGTATATGTGTGAGTATAAATGTGTATGTATTGTGTGTATATGTGTGAGTATACATGTGTATGTATTGTGTGTATATGTGTGAGTATACATGTGTATGTGTTGTGTGTATAAGTGTGAGTATACATGTGTATGTATTGTGTGCATATATGTGAGTATACATGTGTATGTATTGTGTGTATATGTGTGAGCATACATGTGTATGTTATGTGTGTATATGTGTGTTTATGTACATTTGTATATATGTTGCCGATGGATGAACCGATGTATATCTATATATGTTGCCGGCCGACGAATCCGACGAAACGACGAAACGACGAAACGACGAAACGACTAGGAAACATTTTAATATTATAGAAGATATAGAGAAGAGATAATAAAATTTTCTACTGTTATTCTGCTAAGAATTATTCAGATTTAAAAAAGCATGATTTACCTGAATTAAAGTCAAGATTTTTCGAATTATAGTATATTTTATCTAAATTGTCAATATCCATTCTATAATTAATACTATTAGTATTGTTTTTACACGAAAACAACCCTTTGTAATTTCACAAAAAGAACATTCTTCATTTTGAATATTTTAATCCAATAATTAGATAAAAATCTAATTCTATTTTAAATAAGAGATTTAAATAAATTTAACATTCGTTCGCGTTTTGCAATTTTCGGGGTGAAAACCTAAAGAAAACAATACCATATTTCTTAAAAAATCCTTTCCTTTGACAAACAGTTTATTAACTTTTTCGAGAAATAGTTAGAAAATATAAAAGTAAAGTAAATTGCTCAATATAAGGAGTGGTGCATTCAAGTCACTGAGCTCGGATCACGCCACTGCCTAAATCTGCAAGCTTGCAGAATTGGTTTGGCCACAGTCAAGTGCAATAAACTTAACATACGATTTAGGCCGTGTAGCCGACAGCTAGCCCAGGCAAATAAGCCTGAAGTTTAAGTCCGGTAAGTTAGCCATGTGGATGTGAAATAATCTCAGAAGTTTAAAGAATTTAATAAGAAGTTTTTTGAGAAAAGTGAATTTAATTGAGAAAAATATAAATAAATAATAATAAAAAGAAGGTTGAATTAAAAAAATATAGGGGAGTGCTGTTAGGGTTGGACAGGTCTTAGGGTTGAACCATCGCGTATATTTTGTTTTATTACACTAGCGCCATCTGTTTTTGTACTTAAATTCTTGCTACTAATGCCAGTCAACTTTTCACATGAGTTTCAGTCAAGTATACGAACGTATACTTTTGTTTTTTGCGAGTTATTGTTATAGGCTCAACAAAAACTTTTTTGTGGTGTCAAAAAAGAGAAGAAAATGTAGAAGAAATATGCCAAAGACAAAGTGAATTTATTAAAATAGTTTACTAAGATGTTATACGAAAATATGAAGAAAAATTTGGGGTTTTGTGTGACGCGTTTGTGTTCTGTGTGGTATGTCGCTAAACGACGCGTGAGTTAGCGTTGAGCCAGGCGGTGTCGTAAGGGTTGAACCGCCCAAAATATTGCAATTACGAAGCGTACTTGCAACAGAAATTCATTTTTTGACTTAAGGAGGTGTTAAAAACTTTATTTCTAACGAAAAAAGAGGAAAAAAATTTTCGATAATTTTTTTTTATTGTTTTAATTAAAAAAATGTTGATTTCATTCTTAAGAAATAAAATATGTAATGTTATGCAAAAATTTACAACATAGTATTTTATTTTAATTTCATGGTTCGTTTCCTCATTTTCAAGTGTCATTCTATTATTTGAAGGACATTTTTAACTATTTACCTAAATATTTCATTGATTTTCTACAGTGGCTCAACCCTTACACCCATGTTCAACCCTTACAACATTATTATTTTTTTAATTGCTTATAACTTTGGAACTTTTGGCCGAATTTTTTTGCAATGTACTGCAAAAACCTTGCATTTGAGTTGATCTTTCCAACAATATGCGCGAAAACGTGAAATTCGCACTGCAGAGAAAGTTATGAAGAAAATTCAAAACTATGTCCAACCCTGACAGCACTCCCCTATAATTAAAGTAATAAAGAATAAATAAAGCGATATAATTGAAAAGATAAAAAGTAAAAGACAATATTGATAATAAAAATAATTTAAAAAAAAAGTTTAAAAGAAAAGAATTTAAAAAATAAAGAATCCGCGAAACAAATAAAGTTATTCATAATTTCTTCCTGATAAGAAACGACTACATTGGATTAAAGTGACGAATCGAAGGAAATACTGAGTAGTGAATATTATATTTCTTTGTTAGGGGAGGGTGGTCCCATACCCGACCCCCTTATGTTTCTTAAAAATGGTACCACTAAAAAATTCGACAGTACCATCAATCGAACACTTTCACAACACCAACAACTGGGCCACAGGTTTTATCAATGCGTTTGATTTCATTTTAGAAATTCAAGCAATATTAGATTTAAGCATTGGTTATATTAATTTTTGACCTATACGGAATTCGAGCTAACAGTGTTTTTTGAATACAGGAAAATTTTAACGAAATTAATTTTGATTGTGTATGACCTTAACTTCAACGCACAACATTCAAATTAAATTGATTCCATTGATATAAGTGATTGGCAAAACATTTTGTGAAAATAGTGGTGGTGGTCCGAAACCGACCCTCAAGGGGTGGTCCCAACCCGACCCCCATATTTTTACATTGTAATTGTTTATTCTCTTCTTTCTTATTGTTCACATGAAGTGAGGATAGGTTTTGCATATTTACTTTTATTTTTTAGGAATTTATAAAATATGTTACTAGCAATCACAGGACATATTACTTAACTTTAATTCTCTTTTGGTTAAATATTTTATTCATTGTTAGTTGTAAAATGTTCTCGACAAGTCGATATGAATTAAGGGGTTACATACCTTTTTGACCACAAGAAAGAGTGATTTTCATAACTATTTTTAGAGTTCTTATTAAAACTTTATTAAAATAATGTACATTGTACCTGATAGTACATGTTGTCATAAAATTTTAGCAACTTTAAAGCTGAAAAAATATTAACATTTGTGGAAACTGTAGCTGTTTTACCAAACCACTTTTTTTAAGATGACTTGTGGTGTGCACGATAAAACGGGAACAACTCAAATCAAAAACAAAGAATAATTTGTTAGTTTACTATGTTATCTGGTTCGTGAACAAAGGGTTTTGAAAAAAAAATTTCTAGAAGTGGCAAATGATTTTCATCATAATTCGAATTTTTTTAGGTTTTTAAAAACTGGTTTTTTGACGGAAAAAATATAAATTTTTGTACAAATTAAAATTCCTTCGTTCGCGAATTAGCTATTATATCTATAAAGGAACCCTGTAAATTTTAAGCCGATCGCTCTAGCGGTTTGGGAGAAATCATTCACACCGTGACAGTAGTTTTAAAAAAATACGATTCAGAGTTATAAGCGTCTAAAGTTTCAAGTTCAGTTCTGACCTCTGAGGGGTAACGCGCTAAAAATATCAATAATTTTGGTTCTTATGCACCGATTTCAATGAAAATATGAGAAAACATTTTCGAAAATATATAGGGGAGACTGGAGTAAACCCGTGAACAGGGTAAACCCGCTCACTAGCGTTTTGACGATATAAACTCAACTTAAGATGGAGATATTTGTACTGTGAATAGTACTTAACATACAACTAATGTTAACGAACTTTCGTTTAGTTTCATGAATTCGTCATGGAATCAAAGGCGGTCAATTGTTTTTAGAAGTGCAAAATAAAAAAAAATGATCTTCGGATTTTTAAGTTTTTCGATTATTATTTTTGAGACTTAATTTATTCGACCAATGTTTTTATGCTTTTGGTTGTCCTTTTTCGAAATATATATGTAGTTTTGTTTGATTTGAAAAAGATTTATTTTAATCTATTCTGAAATGTGAGAAATACTTTCGGGGTAAAGTCGCTCACATGAAGTCGGGGTAAAGCCGCTCACTTATTAAATTTGTTTAGGAAGCCGAATCAGTATTAACAGTATTTGCGTTTTTTTGGCGATCTTAAAATTTTTAATAATGAAAATATTTATTGAAAGATAATAAATATTTATTTCCTAAAAATATTATTGAATTATTGGATAATTAGTTGAATATTTAACATTTTGAATGTCCCGTATTTTGCGATTTGTGGCGATTTTTTTCAACGGATGGCGCCGAACTATCATTATTAGTGATTATTAGGTTATAACGGTTATAACAAACAACGCAAACAAATAATAAAAATTTGTCGCTGTCTTTTTTGGCTAAAAAGAGACATAAATATAAGTTTGTTGTCTTCGTTCAGTTCACGTTTTATCATTGTTTATTTTAAAATTTTGAATTCCATTTGTTATATTTTATCAATAATAAAATCTATAACTTGTTACATCCAAAATTGTAACTACATTTTAATTTTCTCTTAATAAAACATTATTTAAATTCACAGTTGCAATTCATGAAACCTATACTTATTATTTAATAAACCAATATTTATTGTTTATAGAACTGATAATTTATCATTAATAAATCATACTGAATACGGAAATAAGGAGAAATTTAATATATACAAAATAAAACTGTCGGGATTACCTTAAAGTTTTAAACAAATCAAGTGATCGGGTTTACCCCGAGGGATGAGCGTATTTACCCTGGAAAAATATGATTATGAAATTTGGTAAATGTGTATTAAAAATTTTCCCTAAGTAAAAGTAAGAAAGATAATTTAAAAATTCTTTTTTATTTTGTTAGTAGAAATCATAAGCTTTCAAATTATATAAATTAATTTGGAATGAGAGAATAATTTCCTAGGGTTTTACTGTTCTGAAAAAAGTGAGCAGGTTTACCCAAGTCTCCCCTACTTTTAAAATAAGCAATAAAATTTTTTTCAATTTTTTGAGTCCTAAAAAAGTATGTAACCCATTAAGAAACGTTGTACTTTTCGACATCTATGGAAACAGTTAAATACAGAAACGAAAAAAGATTAATAACAAATTTTGTACACTACCGTCCGAAATTGTGCGAACGCTAACATCTCGAGCTATTAAAAAACACACCCGCACAGAAACAGTGATAACTCGGTTAAAAATGAAGCTAGATGCTTTTTTTAAATTGCATTGGAAAGCTTATTAAATTTCCAATGAAATGCTACTGTGTTAAGTTGTATTGCATAAATAGGAAGCGAGATATCATGTTATAAAAACAAAAAAATAATTATATATTTTTCGGAATTTCTTACTCTGACTTGGACTCCTGGCACAGTTTAGCAAAGTTTATGAAAAAATTGTTAAATATTTTTTGCTATTCTTGGTCTCTATTTAAAGCTTTGGTTACAAGGAATTGTCTGTAAAAGTAACAATTTTTTTCATAAACTTTGCCAAACTGTGCCAGGAGTCCAAGTCAGAGTAAGAAATTCCGAAAAATATATAATTATTTTTTTGTCTTTATAACATGATATCTCGCTTCCTATTTATGCAATACAACTTAACACAGTAGCATTTCATTGGAAATTTAATAAGCTTTCCAATGCAATTTAAAAAAAGCATCTAGCTTCATTTTTACCCGAGTTATCACTGTTTCTGTGCGGGTGTGTTTTTTAATAGCTCGAGATGTTAGCGTTCGCACAATTTCGGACGGTAGTGTATATATTTTACTAAAAATGGGGCGAAAATTAAAACAGGCAAAACCATTGCTGCTATTATATTAGAAATTTAGACACTGTTTGACAATTTATATTTATTATCTTTTCAAAAAAGGCCTTAAAATTTATTTAAATAAAGTAATAATATTAATTCAAGTTTAACTATGTCAATATAACTTATAGACATAAATAATATCAGAGTAAAGTTACTAATGATTCATTTACTTACCTTTTTGTTCAGAAAAAGGTCCAAAAATATATTTAAATTGAGTCAAAATAATTTAATAGTTTATTACAGACTGTTGAATTTTATTTTAATTACTATCAGAATTTGATATATTAATTTTTCTTGAGATTTCCCCCTAAAAGAATGGGGGTCGGTTTCAGACCGTGGGGGTATCGGTTTCGGACGACCCATTTTGAGAAAATTAAAAACGTAAATTTTCGCTATTTCTTTTGATCTTTCATTAATGACAATTACAAACCTCGGCAATCGTCAGAAAACATTGAAAAATAGTTCTTTTACTCAAAAATTTTTTAAGGAAAACAAAGAAACACATTTTTAGCCTTTGCATTTTAGGGGGTCGGTATGGGACCACCCTCCCCTATATATTTTTGTCTATCGAGAAAATATACTTTTTAGACAATTATTTCGTTTTCTCGTTGAAGTGGGAGATCAGTTCAAGCGCCTCGTCCGTTATTGCATCTGTCCCCACAATTACTGTTATTTTCATCTGAATTTGTTTATGATGATTTTCATAACCTAAAAATTATATCTCCTTTTCCTTATTTTAAGAATAAGGATCTCAACTTATTAACTTAATAATAGTTAAGTAAAGAGGGAAGAATAATTTAAAACAAAGTTCTAGAATTATTCTACAATAAAATTGTAATACCTATTCTAGAACACTGTTCCTTTTTTGGTCTAGCGCAGTTATAGAAAGTGTACACTGGATATAAATAGTAACAAAAATAAAAAAAATTCTAAACCAATTAATAAATTACACCGGCACACACAAAAATTATGAATGCAAAGAGTGCCAATGGTATGTTCTCTTCCTTAGGGTGAGTCTAAAGAGAAAAACATAGTTCGACCTGAAGTTTGGTGCGGGCTTTTTTTACACGACTAAATAAGGTGGTGAAGTCTAAGAAATTGATTTGCATGGTAATGGACTTTTTGTGTCTGCAGCAGACTTTTCGCATATTTTTACTTTTGATCTGATTTCAGTGACTCTAATTACATAAAAATTGCAAAATTTTTGAGTCAGAATTCCTGAAAGGAGCCATCCAAAACCTTTTAATTTTTTTTCGTACTAATGTGGTTATTTTAATAGTATTTTATATAAGAAATCATTCTACCAAAGGATTATGCAAAAAAAAATTTTTTGGTAATGTTATTAACTATTGAAAATTTTGAACGTATTTAATTGAAAAATGAATTTCTCAAAAACTTATTTATCGATTTTAATTTTTCAAGTTACATTTTATTTGTCTTGAAATGAAGTATAACTGACAATATTTTCAGATAAAAATATTTAATTTTAGTGCAAAATGCAATTGTTTATTTATAAACAATTAAAAATAAATAGTGTTTTGGATGATCTTTTAAGTTGAAAAAATTACTAAAATGTTCTTAATAAACCACTAAAAAATATCCCGTTGAAAGAAGAAATGGCACGAAATTTTAAATTGCTTAATTTTAAACATTTGTGCCGCGGTGATTAATGATTTCAGCGAGGAATAACGTGAGAAATTTTACCAAGATATCAAGAAAATAGAAAAACGCTACCAAGAAAAATGGAATGAAAATATGTTAACGGACAACTCCTGGACGCTAAAATGGGACATAATAGAGGCCGAAAATTCAAAGAGGAAAACAGGAGATTCACTTAAATCACTTAAATAAAAAAGAATAAGGGTTTCACGAAAGAAAGATTAAAACTGCTGTGAATATGACATTTAAAATTTTTAAAACCGAGTTACATTCATTTTCAGAGATCATGAAAACCCCAGAGTATCGATTTTCAAGTAAATCTAATAAATTTGTATTTTCTTGGCTGCTATATTAAATCAGCTATTTTTAATTTTTAAAAACCGAATTAAAATTCGTAATTAGCGACTCCAAAAATCCTTGAGTAATGATTTTTAAGGAAATATGAGCAATTTATAAAAAATTGGCTATTTTAGGTATGCCGTTTTGGATCCACCACTTTTAACTTATTCTATGTATTCAATTTTTATGTAATTAGAGTCACTAAATTCAGATCATTAGTAAAAATATGCAAAAAGTCTGTTAAGAACACAAAAAGTAAGTCAATTACCATGCAAATCAATTTCTCAGACTTCACCGCCATATTAGGCGTATAAAAAATACCAGCACCAAACATTAGGTGTGACTATGTTTTTCTCTTTAGATACATCTTAAGGAAGAGAACATACCATGGGCACTCTTTGCACTCGAAATTTTTTTGTGTGCCGATGTTATCATAATTAGGGGAGGGTGAGGCAAAGGCGCTATATGCTTACATTTATCGATGAATATTTTTAAAAACAATCAATTTATACACAGAAACATTTTTATTTTAATTGTATTAAAAAATTTTTTCATGGGTCAGATGAAAATAAAACAGTGATAGGGAAGAGCGGGGTTGAATGTGCCAAAGTGCCGATGTCGACAAAATGAAAGAAAATAATTGTAAAATAACAACTATTTGTTTTTATTTATGAACTATTTGGAGTGGAATTTTGTGTAGTTTTTGAATTTATATATAATTTTGAACGATTTTTCATAGTTATTAACAAAAATGTGATTTTGCTTCCTCATAAGGAAGCTTTGCATTCGTGACGATTTTCAATTCTTCAAAACATGGTTATATGGTCTCATTTTCATCTAGGATATATGTATATTAAATTCTGAGCAAATGTCCAGATGTATGTGTGTGTATGTCACAAAAAATTGTGTACAAATTATCTCAAACAAATTTTAATGGATTGCCCTGAAATTTTGCAGGTTTATTGCAGTCATTAATACCTAAAATCTGACACAAGGATTTTCAAATTTATCCACAAAATTTTCTTTTATACAATTTTTTCAAAATTAAAAAAAAAATTTGTATTTTTTTAAATAACTTTTTTATTTCTTAGTATTTTCATAAATTATTCTCAAAATTACATTCCTTACAAGAAAACAAATCGATTGATATATACAAAGTGCACATTTCATCAAAATTTATAAAATTAATCACTATTTTTCTTTTTCACAAAAAATTCAAATTTAGCGTTTTTTGAAATATTACCTTAACATATTAAAATTAAATTAAGCAATTGGTTTATGATATTTTGAGGAAGCGAAATGGTCATGAAATGAACAACTTGTCTTGGAGTGCGGCGATGCGTCTTTAGGATTTACGCTGCTGGGTCGGTTGTGTCGCATTGAAAGGCAAACTACCTCCGGCACTTTCAACCTCGCTCTCCCCTATTTATGTTGATCAACAGCGCAGTGCCAACGTAACGTACAGTAACGTAAGCGCACAGCTTCCTTTGTTTTTAATCTCCTTCTAAACTTATGAACATCCCACTATAAAAGTTTCATGATTTTTTTGTGAAAAATGTCAGCTTTTCAATAAAACAATTAAAATTTTTTTAATATTCATTAGGGTAAAAAATGAAAAAAAGTAAGGTAAAATTAATAGTAAAGTTTAAAAAATTAAAATTTTTAATATTCATTAGTACCATGAGAACAAAAAAATGAAAAGTTTGTTTTTTTCATCGAAAAAACTTTATCGAGATTCACACAATAGGACCAAGTTTACTTTTCAAGAAACCAGTCAAGTTTTGCTTATTAAATCACCTGAACTTGAGATACCGTGCCTGCTAATCACAAGTCAACTTCAATTGACTTTAAGTACGTCATTTTTTATAAAAATGGATACAAAAAATTGCCACATACCACTTTTAACTTAAAATTAAATACTCTTTTAGATTCTGCTGTTAAATTTGTTTATACCAAATTGTTAAAAAGTTCTAACAATTTTATTAAAAAAAACACGATTTATCGAGAAAAATATTTCTTTTCAGATATATTTTCACCAGATAAAAGCAATCGGATGCTTTGAAAAGCCCAAAATATTTATTAAATTCACTTGAAACTTATTATTTGGGGGTTTATGGCGACGCTGATTACGAATATGGTAGGAACAAATTTGAGAACTTTTATAAATTGCATAAAATTTGTCGTAAAAGACACTTATGCGGCTTGTCCCACACTTGAGAATTTGCTATTAATTCTTTTTAAAAACGCTTTTATTTAGCTAGAAAGTGAAAAATTCAATGGGGGAGGATGAAAAAGTTTATTGCCGAAAGTCAGGGATGGGAAACAAAATTAAAATTACAGTTTTTGCTATATAACTCTAGTAGTAATAAAAATATTGTAAAACTTTCAACATATAAGTTGTAGCTCTCATTGAAATTATCATTTTATGTGCTATATACACTACCGACCGAAATTGTGCGAACGCTAACATCTCGAGCTATTAAAAAACACACCCGCACAGAAACAGTGATAACTCGGTTAAAAATGAAGCTAGATGTTTTTTTTAAATTGCATTGGAAAGCTTATTAAATTTCCAATGAAATACTACTGTGTTAAGTTGTATTGCATAAATAGGAAGCGAGATATCATGTTATAAAGACAAAAAATAATTATATATTTTTCGGAATTTCTTACTCTGACTTGGACTCCTGGCACAGTTTGGCAAAGTTTATGAAAAAAATTGTTACTTTTACAGACAATTCCTTGTAACCAAAGCTTTAAATAGAGACCAAGAATAGCAAAAAATATTTACGGGTTCGCGAGATATTAAAAAAAGAGTCGGACCGTGCAAAGCAGAATTTTCAATCATCGATTTCTCTAATTCGCCGTTGAGTCATTTACTTGTCTATGAAAAAAGTGTCGAAAATTAATTTTACCAAGTACATTCTTACTGGGATCCACTTTTTAAATATCGATATATAATAAATTAAATTAAAAAACGGATCTCAGTAAGAATGTACTTGGTAAAATTAATTTTCGACACTTTTTTCACAGACAAGTAATTGACTCAACGGCGAATTAGAGAAATCGATGATTGAAAATTCTGCTTTGCACGGTCCTACTATTTTTGTAATATCTCGGGAACCCGTAAATATTTTTTGCTATTCTTGGTCTCTATTTAAAGCTTTGGTTACAAGGAATTGTCCGAAAAAAATATAATTATTTTTTTGTCGTTATAACATGATATCTCGCTTCCTATTTATGCAATACAACTTAACACAGTAGCATTTCATTGGAAATTTAATAAGCTTTCCAATGCAATTTAAAAAAAGCATCTAGCTTCATTTTTAACCGAATTATCACTGTTTCTGTGCGGTTGTGTTTTTTAATAGCTCGAGATGTTAGCGTTCGCACAATTTCGGACGGTAGTGTATTTTTCACTAAATTGAATATTGTGCGAGAAAAATGCAAAAAACTAAAAATAACCTTGAAATCGATATGGATCGAGGATATCACCTAGTTCCCTTTCACATTTTAATGTAAAAAGAAGTCAAATTGAGTTCAAATTGAAAAGGTAATTAACTTAGACATAACCCCCCTCCAACGTGCTTTTAAAAAAAAGCCGCCACACCTGGTTTCCTTTCACATTATTAATGTAAAAAGGGAGTCAAATTGAGTTCCTAGTTTATACTAGGAGGTAATTAACTTAGAACTAACTTAGGTACCTTTCTGTACTCCCCAGTAAAAAAAATTCTATACACGGACCGCGGATTTCGTATACGAGCTCGGTAGCTCGTATGAGAAATATGAGAAAACTCTCTTACGAGCCTTTTCCGTAATGAGAAATGTATAGATGCTTGTATACAAGGTGACTTTTAAAGCATTTTTCTTAATATAACACTATTTTAAAGTAAATGTAGATAACAGAAATGAATTTTTAAAGTGTCATATTTATTTAACTCTTATTATAAATTTAATTGAAAATATTAAATTTATATTAAAGTTATATTGCATTTATATGTAATGTATTTTATGTGACCATTATATTATATGCATAATATGCTATGTATATATTTTATAGTTATTTTGAAAATATATTATTAAATTTGTATTTATTTTATTATAATTTACAATGTAAATATAATATTAATAATAATAACACTAAACATAATTTTAATAAAAATAAATTGTATTTATTAAAACCTATGTAAACACAATATTAATCGCAACAATTCCCACATTTTGTATATTGAATATATTATAATAATGCCTTATAATTATAATATGATTAATAATAATAATTGTTAACTACTTCAAAACAACACTAACTTATAAAAATGTCAACTGCACTGTACAATCTACAATAACAGTAGCAGACGATTACTAGTTACACTTTTCTCCGCTGGGGGCTCTTCTATCGATGTTAGTGAGCCCAGAGGAAACACGGTCATGAAAAGTGCGGCCTCTTTGCGTTAGTGGCGTTCGGTCTTCTTATACTACTCCATGTATTTCTCGGATGCGGTAAGCACGATTTTGTATTAAATTTAATTATTTTATATAAGAACATTTATATAATAAATAAATAATAATATATTTATTAATTAGTAATGAAAAATCTTATTCCCCAGTAGCAAGTAATATTACAGCAATATTGAGAGAACTTCCCTAACATTACCAATATTGCCTTAATATTACCAATGGTTCTAGAATCATGTTGTAAGGTTAGTAATATTACGTGCTACTGGGGTTTATTCTACCGCCAATTCAAAATAAATTTTTTGAACAAAATTATCCTTTTTTTCTTAAAACTTCATTTCCCTTTTAAATTTAGCTTTGTTTTACTTTGAAAATTCATTTCTATTGCCTACATTTACTTTAAATTAGTGTTATATTAAGAAAAATGATTTAAAAGTCACCTCGTATACAAGCATCTATACACATCTCATTACGGAGACAAGGTCATATCCTGTGGAGGCACCTTAAAAACGGATGTCTCAAATATTAAAAATATTTATCATACAGCTACTATAAGTGATAAAATAATAACGTAAAGTACTAGTTAACGTACTGGATTTAACCCTGTTAATATTCTTCAAGTAAGTTACCCATCTCTACACTTATTAGGCTTTCCCATATCGCTTCAAGGTTATTTTTAGTTTTTTGTATTTTTCTTGCACAATAATCAATTTAGGGAAGACACATTTAATACATAAAATGTTTGTTTAAATGAGAGCTACAACTTTTATGTAGAAAGTTTTTTATTATTCTAAATACTTCTAGAGTCATATAGCAAAAACGGTAATTTTGATTTTGTTTCCCATCTCTGACTTTCGTTATTGAACTTTTTCACTTTCTAGCTAAATAAAAGCTTTTTCAAAAAGAATTAATAGTAAATTCTCAAATTTGGGAAAATCCGCATAAGTAAACAACTGAGTAAACTGCTGAGTAGAAAGTTTTAGGAATAACCTATGAAATTTTAGAAAACTCGTCCGCTATATTGGATCTACTATTTTAAACATTTGAAAACTGACATCATATTTGTAATCTGCGGCCCAAAAAACTCGAGTAAAGAATTTCAGGCGATTTCAGTGACTTAAGGAGGCTACATACTTTGACTGAACTAATCAAAACAGAAACCATTTTTTTATGATTTGACTTGCTCGGTACTTTGAAACCTCTGGCAACACCGCATCGAATTGCTTAGAATTGTTTACATGCAGTTTTAAGAAATGAATTGTTGAAATGGGAAAAGCAACTGGAGAGTTTAATGGGAAAGGACCCCGCACTTTTTGTACAGGAAATGGCTTTCGGTAAAATTTTCTGAAACTTCACAGTTTTGTAGTTCAGGGTCTTCTGAACAAAAAATGTTAAAGCCAAAATTAAAAATAATGAACAGTTTTTGAGCTACAGTAGCTCAAAGTTAAAAAATACTGACACTATTTTGTGAATGCTCTGTACATAAAAATCAATCAAAATTGCTCAACAACTGTCACTCGGGGGTTTTTTGGGTCCCTGATCACGAATCTAATGTTAGAATTGCAAAATTCAATACGGAGGATCCAATATGGCGGACGGGTTTTTTAAAAACTACTCGAATTCACTAAAAACCTGTCACTCGGGGGTTTTTTGGGTCTCTGATAACGAATCTAAAGTTAGAATTGCAAAATTCAATATGGAGGATCCAATATGTCGGACGAATTTTTTAAAATCTACTCGAATTCCCTAAAGACCTGTCACTCGGGGGCTTTTTGAGTCTCTGATCACGAATCTAAAGATAGAATCCTTACCAGGCAATGACTACCACTGTAGCAGTAAACATTGAGAGGGGCAGCTCTGTTTGAACACAGAGAGGCAGAAAGAGTAGAGACCGTATGTAATAGGTATTTTGCGACCATTCTCTGTGCGCTCTTGAACGTTTGTAGGTCGTTTAGAATAATACAGAGAGAAGTCTGGGACTTTTAAGCGAATCTCCATACAAGATTATTTTTGATTTTATACGGGTTTTTAAAGAAAGATTGGTTATAAGTAACATTAAATGTTGATGTACATTAGTTATTTCATTTTATGCTTCAACTAAAAAATGATGTGACACGATAGGATCATAATCAGAGACCCAAAAAACCCCCGAGTGACAGGTCTTTAGGGAATTCGAGTAGATTTTAAAAAACTCGTCCGACATATTGGATCCTCCATATTGAATTTTGCAATTCTAACTTTAGATTCGTTATCAGAGACCCAAAAAACCCCCGAGTGACAGGTCTTTAGTGAATTCGAGTAGTTTTTAAAAAACCTGTCCGCCATATTGGATCCTCCGTATTGAATTTTGCAATTCTAACATTAGATTCGTGATCAGGGACCCAAAAAACCCCTGAGTGACTGTTGTTGAGCAATTTTGATTGATTTTTATGTACAGAGCATTCACAAAATAGTGTCAGTATTTTTTAACTTTGAGCTACTGTAGCTCAAAAACTGTTCTTTTTTTTAATTTTGGCTTTAACATTTTTTGTTCAGAAGACCCTGAACTACAAAACTGTGAAGTTTCAGAAAATTTTACCGAAAGCCATTTCCTGTACAAAAAGTGCGGGGTCCTTTTTTTCAAGGGAAAAAGAGTTATTGAAAAAAAATAACAAAAGGTCGAAACAGCAAAAGTTTAACGCGCATGATCAAGGCTTGAATGTAGAATGACGTCAGTAACGTTGACAGACGTTCTGACAGCTCACAGTGGGCCAGGAGAACCTGTTCGGTGGCTAAAAGTCAATTTATATTTCAAATGGCCTGAAACTTGTTACTCGGGGGTTTTAGGGGTCGCTGATTACGAATCCATTTTTAGTTTTTCAAAATCCAAAATGGCGGATCCAATATGGCGGACGACTTTATTAAAAAATTGATCAGATCCACTTGAAACTCGTTACTCGGGAGTTTTCGGGGTCGCTGATAACGAATGCATTATTAGTTTTTAAAAATTCAAAATGGCGGATCCAATATGGCGGATGTCTTTATTAAAAATTCATCAGATCCACTTGAAACTCGTTACTTGGTGGTTTTCGGGGTCGCTGATTACGAATCTGTTATTAGATTTCAAAAATTGACAATTTTGGATTCAAGATGGTGGATGTCTTTATTAAAAATTCATCAGATCCACTTGAAACTCGTTACTTGGTGGTTTTCGGGGTAGATGATTACGAATTTAATGTCAGATTTGAAAAATTTATTCTGGCGGTTTCAAGAAGGTTAATATCTAGGGGTTTTTGATGTTGCTAATTTTAAACCTCATATTCAGGCTTTAAAAATAAAAAGGTTTAATTTATCTGCAGTTAAAAAACTCGTCTGCCATATTGGACCCGTCATTTTGAATTTTTAAAAACTAATAACAGATTCGTAATCAGCGACCCCGGAAACCCCTGAGTAACGAGTTTCAAGTGGATCTGATTAAAGGGGGAGAGCCTACTTTAGAAGGCTTAAAAATAGCGCTTTTTTAAGAATTTTTTTAGAAAGGAGAAAAATAACTTAGACCTCCGGGCTTTTTGAGATATTTTTGTACATATTTAAAGCATTTGTGATAAAATTTTTGACATGAAATATTAAAAAATAGATAAGTTAAAATTAATTGGTGATAGTGGTGCACATCTGGACTTAAAAAACGGTGGACACAATATAGACCGCAATTCATTGTTTGAAACATAAAAATAAAGAAAATTTTTTAAGTTTACATATGTAGTTTCTATTTGAACTAAAAAAATTCCAAAGAAATAGTGAAATTCGTTAATTTTGAGCGATATAAACAGAAAAATCATTTTTTTGAAAAAAATAATGACTTTAACTGGTTCTCAAAATTGTTAAAAAAAAATTTTCAATTTTTTTTAGTTTAAGTAGAAGAGAGATTAATACTGAGTAAAACAAGCCATCATTCATTAAAATCGGTCCAGGCGTTTTCTGTCAATCCTGCCCACGAGTTACTAAATTTCGTAAAAAGTGAAATTCGAGAAAACGCGCTTTAACTTTCGCGCTACCGACGGGCCACCTGGCGGGTGGCCAAGCAAATATTAATGTTATAAATCTGCTCGAATTTTGCATTAAAAAATCGCGATTTTAAGTCACTGAACAAAATTTTATCTACTTTCGAAAAATAAAAAAATAATATTTTTTTTACATTTCCACTAGTTTATTTATAACAATTCAACAATTGGTTCTAACCTTCAATGTTTTTTAACTTAACTTTTTATACTTGACAAAAATCAACGAAAAACATGAAAAATAATTTAGATTGGTCTCTAAAACTTTAGGTACACTCGGGTCGCAAAGTTTCAGTACATTTGGACTTTTACTTGTAAATGCTCGCTTTACTTCAAATTCAAATATTTCTGTAAAAATAGGTGCTACAGCTATTAAACAAGGATCATTTTAAAGCTCAATAAATTTAGAGTCAAATAGGTAAAAAAAATAACCAATTTAATATTGTAAATTTGAAAATATAATTCTTTAAAGTTAGAGATTTTTTATGAAAATCGCGATTTCGGAATCTGGAGTTCAAGCGAACGCCAATTGAAGAAAAAATTTTTTTAAGACTTGACAGTTTAACAATATAATGTACAAATTTCAGTCTTTAATTCGAGACAAAAATCTTTTATAAGTATTCAGTATTTGCCTTAAATTCTTTAAAAATAATTACTCTTGCTTTCTAAAGTTTTCAAGGAATATAAATTGCAAATTCGTCATTTCTGTTCACTTGTTTTATCAATTAACCAAATTTTTGAAAAATGTGCATCTCTTTTTTATTGTAAAATTTATAAAATTGCATCTTGAAATAAAATAAGTAGTAATGCGAGTTAAAATTTGTAACATTATAAGAAGAGGGATAAATTTCATGTAAATAATTTAAATTTACTACAGTCAAGAGGTTCAATATTTTTCAAAAGTGTGGTTAATTGATAAAACAAATGAATAGAAACGACGAATTTGCAATTTATATTCTTTGAAAAATTTAGAGCAAGAGAAATTATTTTTATACAATTTGAAAAAAATACTTCATATTTGTAAATGATTTTTGTCTAGAATTAAAGAATGGAATTTGTACTTGTTATTGTACAAATGTCAAGTCTTAAAAAAATTTTTTCTTCAATTGGCGTTCGCTTGAACTCCAGATTCCGAAATCGCAATTTTCATAAAAAATCTCTAACTTTAAAGAATTATATTTTCAAATTTACAATTTTAAATTGGTTATTTTTTTGCCTGTTTGACTCTAAATTTATTGAGCTTTAAAATGATCCTTGTTTGATAGCTGTTGCATCTATTTTTACAGAAATATTTGAATTTGAAGAGAAGCGAGCATTTCGACGCCTCCCGTTCATATAATGCTTATTGAAAAACGAATGCAAGATGATTCTTATTCACATTTTGGTGCAAGACAATGCTTATTCGATTTTCCGTGCAATAAAATGCTTATTCAAAATTGTGTGCAAAACAATTGCCACTGACAGAACAATAAATGTAACCCTAAATCTTCCTATTAATATTAAATTGCAAATAAATATCTGAGAATTTCAGTACGTGTCTATTGTTATAAGAAACTTTAAACACGGATCCTATCACACGTATTAAAAAATATTTTTTAAGCAATTGCAATTATAAATTTAACTGATTTGAAAATTTTATAAAATTCATAGAATAAGCTAACTTCAGAATGTACATTTTCGCATAGAATTTTGAATAAGCATTTTATTGCACGGAAAATCGAATAAGCATTGTCTTGCACCAAAAAGTGAATAAGAATCATCTTGCATTCGTTTTTGAATAAGCATTATATGAACGGGAGGCGTCGATTTACAAGTAAACAGTCAAAATGTACTGAAACTTTGCGACCCGAGTGTACATATTCTTGGATGTATTTTCTAACGATTTAAGCAAAAAAAATCAATTTTTTCACCATGCAAAGTAGGCTCCCCCCTTAATTTTTAAAAAAGTCATCCGCCATATTAGATCCGCCATTTTGAGTTTTCAAACTCTGACATTAGATTCGTAATCAGCAACCTCAAAAACCTCTGAGTAAAAATCTTTAGCCACTTTGGAATGGATGTTGATATTGTCACCAAGCTTTTCCTAATCTTATTCACTACGTATATTGTGACTCAATCATTGACTTTAATATTTACAATTTTTAGTAAACAAATGAATTTGTGGTAAAATGTGCCACTTTTTCTTAAAATACATACACTACCGTCCGAAATTGTGCGAACGCTAACATCTCGAGCTATTAAAAAACACACCCGCACAGAAACAGTGATAACTCGGTTAAAAATGAAGCTAGATGCTTTTTTTAAATTGCATTGGAAAGCTTATTAAATTTCCAATGAAATGCTACTATGTTAAGTTGTATTGCATAAATAGGAAGCGAGATATCATGTTATAAAGACAAAAAAATAATTATATTTTTTTCGGAATTTCTTACTCTGACTTTGACTCCCGGCACAGTTTAGCAAAGTTTATGAAAAAAATTGTTACTTTTACAGACAATTCCTTGTAACCTAAGCTTTAAATAGAGACCAAGAACAGAAAAAAATATTTACGGGTTCGCGAGATATTAAAAAAAGAGTCTGACCGTGCAAAGCAGAATTTTCAATCATCGATTTCTCTAATTCGCCGTTGAGTCAATTACTTGTCTATGAAAAAAGTGTCGAAAATTAATTTTACCAAGTACATTCTTACTGGGATCCACTTTTTAAATATCGATATATAATAAATTAAATTAAAAAATGGATCTCAGTAAGAATGTACTTGGTAAAATTAATTTTCGACACTTTTTTCACAGACAAGTAATTGACTCAACGGCGAATTAGAGAAATCGATGATTGAAAATTCTGCTTTGCACGGTCCTACTATTTTTGTAATATCTCGCGAACCCGTAAATATTTTTTGCTATTCTTGGTCTCTATATAAAGCTTTGGTTACAAGGAATTGTCTGTAAAAGTAACAATTTTTTTCATAAACTTTGCTAAACTGTGCCAGGAGTCCAAGTCAAAGTAAGAAATTCCGAAAAAAATATAATTATTTTTTTGTCGTTATAACATGATATCTCTCTTCCTATTTATGCAATACAACTTAACACAGTAGCATTTCATTGGAAATTTAATAAGCTTTCCAATGCAATTTAAAAAAAGCATCTAGCTTCATTTTTAACCGAGTTATCACTGTTTATGTGCGGGTGTGTTTTTTAATAGCTTGAGATGTTAGCGTTCGCACAATTTCGGACGGTAGTGTATAACAAAGAATACATACATATGCGAAACTTTACAAAATCTTGGGGAACTCCGGGGAACTCTTAAATCAAATATTATTTTTCACACAACTTTACTTAATTTTTAACTTCTATGCTTATAAAATTAATCGAAAATAAATTATCCAATAATTATATACTGATTTTTTTGTTTGTTTGAGACTAATATTGAACATCATTAAGTAATTGTTTGAAAAAATTAACTCTATTTCGAGAAATGTACAGAACTTCAATGAAATTTTTAAGAGAAATTTTTAAATATTTTTAAATTTTACATAATTGTTAACGTGTTAACTATTTATAAATAACCGTGTCATTAATGAAAAAGATGCCAGAACTATCACTAATTAGAATGTCATAAACGACTTTAACAGAAGATAAAGTTCAAAAAGTCGACTTTTGGCCAGGAATCAAGGTGTTCTGGCCCACTGTGCAGCTGTTCGTTCAATTTACCGTATAAAACGTAAAATATTGTTACAAATTAATTTATTGCAACTCTCACAGGAACCTAATGACACTTTTTTACCAAATATTTAATCATTATATATCTGTTTTATTTTTAAAATAGTTCCATTAATTTCCTAATGTTAATTACTTTGAGGTGAACAAATATGTATGAAAAAGTACTTAAATCCCATAATACTCACTGTTAAATGTAAAAAAACAAAAACTTTCATTAAATACCACTTTTTTACTTTTAGCTGGCATATTGGCGTCTGACATTTTGAAAAAAGTTGGTTGCTTCTGAGAGTCTATGGACGCGATATTTTGAGAGCATCCACTTGCTTTTCCGGTGAAAATAATGCAATGCGCAAAAAGTTTAAAGTAAATAAAATGAATGTTGTAATTGAAAACAAAAAGAATTTAGTGAAAGTCACTGATATGTGGTACTAACCCCTTAAGAGAATGTGAATGCTTGAGTTAGTACCCCCATTCCGCTACCCTCGGGAAATCCAATGGATCGAATTTGTCTCGATAAAGCTGAAGAGATGTGCTTTACCCTCACTTGGAAGGATAAGCATAAAATGCTCCAGAAAATGAATAAACGTAATTGAAGACGAGATCTGAAATTCCAAACGTAATGTGTTATAGGGAAAAATTTCTCAAAAGTCCTAGCCTATAAAAAAAGTCTTAGGATTGGCTTCATATTTTAGGAAATTTAGTCATATATAAAAGTAATAAATTTGTAAAATATTAGGCCTTTAAAAAAATGTCCATGTACTTTCTAAAAATTTTACAAAAAAATTTTTTTTAACTTTTAACCCTTTTTTGTAAATAAGGTTTATTTTTTAATTTTTACCCAACTGGATATATAATCGCCGCTTACTGATCTTTATTCAGAATTTAATTTTCAAAATGGCGGATCCAATATGGCAGAATTTTTTTTAATTTTACATTTTTATCATAAAAGGCGTAAATTATTTTTAGAAATTCGTCCGCCACTTGTAGTTTTTATATTTCGTAGCAGATTTGTCAGCAGCGATCATAAAAAAACCCCAGAGAGACTAATTTTGACTTGGATTGCCTTACATGCTCAAAAGTATTGTTATTTTTAACCCCTTGACAGTCCATGGCCCATATGTGGTCACAAAAAGTCGTGCCACCTTTACGTCTATGGCCATATATGTCCCTCTCAAAAATAAAATACTAAACATAATTCGATTTGAATGACCAAGTACATACTAACGTTTTTGGGGTCGCTGAATCCGAATTTCAAGTTAGATTTTCAAAATTCAAAATGGTGGAGCTAAAATGGCGACTATGAAGATTTAAAAATTTATCAAATACGCTTGAAACTCGTTACTTGGGGGTTTTCGGGGTCGCTGATTACGAATATGATGTCAGATTTACAAAATTAAAATGGTGAATCCAATATGGCGAATAATTTCAAGATTCATGCAATTTGATCGAATTTTAGGTCCGCCATTTTGGATTTCAAAATCTGACATCGGATTCGTAATCAGCGACCCCGAAAACCCCTGAGTAACAAGTTTTAAACAAATCCGTTGGATTTTTTATTTTCTCGACCACCACTCCCCCCACAGCACCGAAACTTTCCTAAAGATTTCCTAAAGATTTATTTGAAATGTTCGATATATTTAATTGCAATATTTATTGAAGGTTGTGTAAAGATTTATATGTCTCGATTAAATAAATGTCTAGCACGAACCTTTCCTGAACATTTCCTGAAAATTTTCGCCTAATTATAATTATAATTATAATTATGCGAAGATGTAATTGAAATGTTCAGGAAAGGTTCGCGCTAAATATTTATTTAATCGGGACATTTAAATCTTTACACAACTTTCAATAAATATTGCAATTAAATATATCGAACATTTCAAATAAATCTTTAGGAAATCTTTAGGAAAGTTTCGGTGTTGTGGGGGTCATATTTCTCATACGAGCTACCGAGCTCGTATACGAACTCCGCGGTCCGTGTATAGAATTTTTTTTACTGGGAACAGCGTATGTCTCTTTGAATATTATAGGTTAAAGTGTACATAAATTAAATTTTTTAGTTTTGGATATTCAAGAGCAGTGTTTCAGCTTTAATTTAGTAAACAAATTTCTTTTTTGATTAAATTATATATTAATCCCTTAACTGCCATGGCAAAGATTTGACGGCCAAAATCTTTGTCATCGGCAGTTAAGGGGTTAACTAGAATTGAGTCGCTGGATCGTAGTAGGGCACAAAAATTTTCTCTGACAAAATTGATGTCCCCTGAACTCTCAAAATACAATTTCTGAATTAAAAAATTTTAAAAACATATCCTTATAGGAAATTTCATTGCGCATCTTTTTTTCTCAAAAAATTTTTTTTCTAACTATTATCGTTTTCCAAATATGTTGCACTCGTCACTTGCCATAGTGCTTTTCGTTTACACGAAAAGAACTTCGGCATTGCGGTCGTGCCCAGTATTATAGAGAACAATTTTTTGAAATACGGAATGTTAAACAAAGATAAGGACGACTATTATAGTACCGAGACACAGGATATATAATTACCAATGTTTTGACAGAAAAGAATAAAAAGATAATAAACAAATGTAAAAATTTTGTAGGTTATTAAATTTAACTTTCATTTAATTAGAAAATAATTATAATCTATTACACAGGCCGACAAATTTTAATCAACTGCATGTTGCCTAAAATATTACTGCCGATTCTTACAGGATTTTGTCCGTAGAATACGAATCTGACCTTGAAAATATTGGATTGGCTCTAGTTTTTAATCAATTTACGTTTCAATATACAAAATATGCATTTTTAGCATTTTTTGAATGAATGTACAACAATACACCGAATCAGTAAATCTGTCCGCATAGCACAAAATGAAAGTTTAAACACTGCTTTTCAATATCCAAAAACAAAAAATGTAATTTATGTACACTTTAACCTCTAATGTCAAAAGAGACATTCGCTGTTCCACAAGCATATTGAAAACAACAGTACTTTTGACCATGTAAGGTAATTTAAATAACAATTAGTCTCTCTAGGGGTTTTTATGGTCGCTGCTTACTGATCTGTATTTAGATTTTAATATTAAAAATGGCGAATCCAATATGGCATAATTTTTTTTAAATTTTAAATTTTTATCATAAAAGGCGTAAATTATCTTTAAAAATTTGGTCCGCCACTTGTAATTTGTATATTTCATAGCAGATTTGTAACTAGCGATTATAAAAACGCCAGAGACACTAATTTTTACTTGAATTACCTTACATGGTCAAAAGTAATATTAATTTTAATACGTTTATGGAACAGCGTATGTTTTTTTGGACATTATAGGTTAAAGTGTACATAAATTACATTTTTTGTTTTTGGATATTCAAGAGCAGTGTTTAAGCTTTCAATTGATGTTATGCGGACAAATTTACTGTTTCTGTGTATTGTTGTACAATCATTCAAAAAATGCAAAAAATGCATATTTTGTATAATGAAACGTAAATTGATTAAAAACTGGAGCCAATCCAATATTTTCAAGGTCAAATTCGTATTCTATGGACAAAATCCTATAAAAATCAGCTTCTATTGGTTAGGCCACAAAATTTTGTTGGCCTGTGTTATTTACAAATATTTTTAAATAATATCAAAATTACGAATTTTTTTTAATTCCATATCATATTCTCAAAAATTTTCTTCAAAATTTATTTTCATTAAAATGAACTAAATAGGGAAGAGTCACTACGGTCGGGATACTTTTTGACTTGTGCTCATAACTTCCGTTCTAGGCGGAATTTCACGTTTTCTGACATATGGTTGGAAAGATCTTTTAATGTGGAATATTTCTTCTGTTCATCAAAAAATGCGTGGACAAAAATTAGAAAAGTTATAAACATTTTTAAAAAAATGTAGTTACGGTCGGGTCAGGTTTTTACGGTCGGGCTACCGCACCGTAGAAAATCAATGTGATATGAAGGAATATTACTAAAAATGGACCGTAAATTACAGAAAAATGCTGAAATGCACTTGAAGATGGGAAAAAGAAATATAATGTTCATATAAAAATTAATCTAAAAACTTTCTCAGTATACAAAACGTTTACAATACGTTATCGAAGGAGATGTTTTAAAAAATGAGACTTTTTAAAATGTTTTACGAACGTTTTTAAACATGAATATATATTTTCCACCCCAAATAGCACAAAAACTTCCAGGAAATACAATAATGTCCGCAGGTTAGAAGTTTCCAAAGATCCTCAAAGATAGAATGAAATATATAATATATAAATTAACCCTGTGAAGTCAAGTGACGATTTGGTTGAGCACATAAAGCGCTATCCAAGCAGCACTTTTGAGGCCTATGGTGGTTCAAGTCCTTTTTTTGAATAATAATTACACTCAAAAATTTTTTTAATAATTTTTGGAAACTTTCTGGTAACTTCAAGGAAGTTTCTATGGGAAGCTTCCAAAAAGTTACCAGGAAGCTTTCAAGGGAAGCTTCTTACCTTCGGACATTACTGTATTTCCTGGAAATTTGTAGGAAGTTGCCAAGGGTAACTTCCGCAGGTTGTCACTGGAAACTTCCTGGAAGTTTTTCTGCTATGTGGGACTGTAAAATGACGTCCTTCACACTTCTCTACGATAGAAAAAATGAATTTCTGATGTCAGAACGCACCATAATATTATAAAATTATGTGTCCCAACCTGCACAATATGAAGTGACCCGACCGTAAGTTTCGCGTCGTTTTGATGTTTTTAGTACAAAGACATAAACGCACGATATAAAAACCAAATAATATATCAAAGTATTAAAACACTCTCTAATGAATAAATTACATCATCTTACTTTATTGTTTACATCTTCCCTTTTGTTTAATTAATCTTTCTCGACACTAAGAAAAAGTTTTGCTTTAAAAATTCACCACATATTAACGTTTTACATTTGTACTGCTCGCGTACTTGATTGGAACTTAATGAAAAAGACGTGAAAATTTTTCTATCATCACTAACAAGTATTTACATGCAATGGTAAATGGCACCAGTTTGTTACAACTAAGAAACTAAGAGTCTTGGCTAAATAAAAGTATTTATGTTAATAAATATAGATATTTTATTATTTTATTGCATTAAATCAAAAAATATTTAATCTCTAGGTGTTTAATAAAGAACTGAAAATGAAAAATGTAAAATAATTTAAAATAGGTATTAAATTAAATATAAAATAAATATTTAATTTTAGTAATTATTATTTAGTTATTTAAATATTAATTTAAATTGTATACAATTTGATTTAAGATTTTAAATTATTTTAATTTTTTTGAGAACGGTAAAAACCAAGGAAATTATTCTCTAAATCCAAGTTAATTTATATAATTTGAAAGCTTATGATTTCTACTAACAAAATAAAAATGAATTTTTAATTTATCTTTCTTACTTTTACTTAGGGAAAATTTTTAACACACATATACCAAATTTCAAAATCACAATTTTCCAGGGTAAATCCGCTCACCCCTCGGGGTAAACCCGATCACTTGATTTTTTTTTAAATTTAAGGTAATCCCGACAGTTTTATTTTGTATATATTGAATTTCTCCTTATTTTCGTCATCAGTATGATTTATTAATGATATATTATGAGTTCTTTAAACAATAAATATTAGTTTATTAAATAATAATAAGTATAGGTTTCATGAATTGCAACTGTGAATTTAAATAATGTTTTATTAAGAGAAAATTAAAATGTAGTTACAATTTTGGATGTAACAAGTTATAGATTTTATTATTGATAAAATATAACAAATGAAATTCGAAATTTTAAATTTAAAAATAAACAAAGATAAAACGTTAACTGAACGAAGACAAGAAACTAGATTTATGTCTTTTTTTAGCCGAAAAAGACAAATTTTGATTATTTGTTTGCGTTGTTTGTTTTTACCGTTATAACCTAATAATCACTAATAATGACTGATATAGACATGATTCCGCTCAATGTTGCCAACAAATATTGATAGTTCGGCGCCATCTATTAAAAAAAATCGCCACAAATCACGAAATGCGGGACATTCTAAATGTTAAATATTCAACTAATTACCCAATAATTCAATAACATTGTTAGGAAATGAATATGATTTCTCTTTTAAATATTGTTAATATTAAAAATTATAAGATCGCCAAAAAAACGCAAATACTGTTTTAATAAGTGAGCGGCTTTACCCCGACTTCATGTGAGCGACTTTACCCCGAATGTATTTCTCACATTTCAGAATAGATTTAAATAAATCTTTTTGAAATCAAACAAAACTACATATATATTCCGTAAAAGGACATCCAAAAGCATAAAAAAATTGATCGAATAAATTAAGTCTCAAAAATAATAATCGAAAAACTTAAAAATCCGAAGATCATTTTTTCTTTTTTGCACTTCTAAAAACAATTGACCGTCTCTGATTCTATAACGAATTCATAAAACTAAACGAAAGTTCGTTAACATTAGTTGTATGTTAAGTACTATTCACAGTACAAATATCTCCATTTTAAGTTGAGTTTATAGCGTCAAATCGCTGTACACTTCACGGTGAGCTTGAACTAAGTTTAAATCAAATGTCAAGTGAAATAGGGTTTTCTTACTGATTCTAATACGGGGGACATTCCTGAATATTTTCCAAGAAAAATTAAAATATTTCGCGGAGCCGTTTTTATAATGGTTTGACCCAATAGTTAATTTTTTAGATTTTAATACCATTTTTTTTATTTTTTAAACTTATTTATTTCGTTTTAAGGAAAAGAAATTTTGAAGAAAATTTTTGAGAAAAAAGATATGGAAAAGAAAAAAAATTTGTAATTTTGATATTTTTTTAAAATACCCTAGTAGCACAGAATGTTCCAGCAACATTGACAACATTGAGGCAAACATTGGTAATATTGAGACAATGTCCTCAATATTGCTGTAATATAACGTGCTACTGGGGTATTTGTAAATAATATATTAGAATTATTTTCTAATTTAATGAAAGTTAATTTTAATAACATACAACATTTTTACAATTGTTTATTATCTTTTTATTCTTTTTTGTCAAAACATTGGTAATTATATATCCAGCGTCTCGGTACACTCAGATGCATTAATGCTGTCCTTCCGGTTTAAAGGAATTTTGAAAAGTCGTGTCATTTCTATCAAATATTCTTAGTTCGTGACATACAAATGTTCTCATACAGCATGAACTAAAAACATTTTGATAGAAATCATACGACTTTGCAAAATACCGTAAAACCGGAAGGACAGCATTAATGCATCTGAGTGTACAATAATCGTCCTTATCTTTGTTAAACATTCCGTATTTCAAAAAATTGTTCTCTATAATGCTGGTAGACTCTGTCAACCAAAAAAGGGTGACCCAGTGGCATCTTTTTGGGTGTGCCGCGCAATTACATTATAAGTTGCACTGTTCAACATGCTGCGAGTGACAGGGATGCCAGCAGGCGGCGGAAATGCTACCCCACCACGCTGCCAATTCTTCCCCCACTATACCTATTTTTTCTTTTTCTCAATATAACAACGAAAACTAACCTATACTGAGCAAAATCGGCGCGAATTTCAAACTCTTGTTTGAAATCATTTTGGTATTTATTATTATAATATTTTATTTTAATTGATTAAATGTATAAAATTTAATTAAAATAGTACTCAATTATTAGTATTACTAAAAAATATTGAAAATTTTCATGCGAACAATTATTAAAAACCAATTTTCCATTTTTTAATTATTACAACTATTTCTTATTAATTAATTTTTTTATATAACTATCATAATTCTTTCAGACTATCTAATATTATAATATTACAAAAATTTTTTAAATATTATTTAAAAAATTATTGTTTAACTTTCACAATGATAAAAATTGTAATTTGTATCATTTAAAAGTTAATAAATGTTAATAAAAGTTGCTTGATCTGGAGCCGAGACTTATGTATTAAAGTTTTTTTTACTCCTGCCATATTGGCCTTGCGCACTTGACAAGAGTCCTCGAGAAATACTTTTTTGGATTAAGTATAACCATTCTACATATAAAATTTCTATATAACTAGCATAGGATACGCGCGCTAAAGCGCGCGTTCACATTCTATTTTAATTGTTAAAAGAATACAATTATGATCACGAATTGAAATTAATATTTATATTCTCATTCATTTTTATTATTGAATTAAAAAAAGTAGTCAATTGTACCAAAACAATTATTATCGCAGTGTTTCTAATTTTTACAAATAAAATTAAACTTATGTCAGTACGTAGTACAAACATATCTTAACAACAATTATCATTAAATGGAAATTATAAAGATTTATATTATTTATTTCCAAAAAATTAGAATTTTATTATAATAATTTATATCATTTATTTTCAAAAAATTATAAATTTATTGAAAGTCCGGATTGAAAAATTAAGAAAAGAAATTATTCAAATTTTTTTACCTTTTTCTCAATACAATTTAACATTCTGTAATATAATTAAAAAAAAATTTATAATAAATAAGAAAATATATTATTTTGGATTAACAACCGAAATTTTGTTACAAAACTCTAATTTTTTTGTTTAAAAAGTGAAAGATAAGATAATTTCTCTATCTCAATGAGAATTATTTTGAAAATATTCAAATTTTTCATTAAAAATAGAGAAAAAAAGTTTGCAGATTTTCTATTTTATAAATTTTCATCATTTTCACCTCATTTTAAACATTGACACAACACCTTATCGTTCGTTCAAAGAAAAAAAACTTCAATCCAGTCTTGAAAATAAAAATTCAATGAAAATCAGGTTAAGTTCATATAATTTTTCATATTTATTAAATAATTAATGAGTAGAGTGCCCAAGGAAATTCCAATTGAAATAAATGTATAATTTTAAAAGAAATCAAGTTTAATATGATTTGTTAAAATTCCCTTTTTTCCACAAAAGATACAAGTAAAAAAAATTATGTTTTTCATACTGTGCAAATTCAAAAAAATACTAATTTTACTGTTCTGGTGAATTATTTTCAAACAATTTTTTATTACTTAGATGAATATAGCAACTATTCGTATTCTAAAATAAAAATCAGTATTTATATTTCTATTTTTTCTGATTTATACTGAGTTTTTCGAAAAATGGGCTACGTTAGACTGCATAACCAGTTAAAATTGAAAAAAATTATTTAAAAGAATGTATAATGTATTTAGTAAAATAAACCACTAAAAGATAATCTACTTTTACTAAAGAATATTATATATTAATTACAGAATTTTTAAAAATTTTTGAGCAACCATTTAATTGCTATACAATTTTTATTATTATTTATTTTTGGTATTAAATTTTAAAAAGAAATTACAAAAAAATAGTTAATTAAGCCAAAACATTTATATTATCATCTATCTCTAAAAAATCAACATTTTGTTAAAGATTATGTTTAAAAAATAAAGAAATTATTCAACTTTTCAAATCTTTTTTTAATAACAATTAAGATTTTGTTAAATAATTTTCAAATTTTGTTAGAAATAAATAAAAGAAACTATACTAATTCGATTTGTCAGACAAAAGATTTTTGACAACACTTATTTTTTAATAGAAAAGAATAAAAGAAATTTTCTTGATTTTTATTTGTCACCAGCACCCGCTTAATTTTTAAAATTAAATTTAAAAGTTAAATATTTTTTGCTTTAAATCCAATTCTAAACTTGGTACAGCAAAGCAAAAAACTAAATAAAATCAATAGATTTTTAATTTAATAATTATTTTTTAGAATTATTAAAAAATAAATAAGACTTCAATTCAATTCATATTATTAAAAAATACAAAATAATTAATTTTTATTATTTATTAATCAATATTTATTTAAAAAATTGTGATAAATAAATAGAAAATGATGAAAAAAATACTACAAATTTTGTAAAAACAATATGATTGTTAAAATTAATCACAAAATGAAAGTTTTTAAAAAAAATGTTGATAGAGAAATATAAATAGTTCAAATTACTTTATTTTTTATTCGATTTTAAATAAAGAAAAAGAAATTATGCAAATTTTTTTATTGATTTTTAGATGAAACATAAAATAAATTCATTTTTAGAAGGCTAAAAAATTAAATCTTTTTAACGAAATTCTTCAAATGAAATTAAACATTTTGTTTTTTAATAAAAAAAATGTGAATTGTGAATAGACATTATTATTAGATTATTATATTAGGGGAGAGTGGAGCAAACCGGACCCCTCTCAATATTTCAAAAATTGCGAAATTGTCAAAAGTGCTATTTAGAAATTTAAAACAAAAAAAGTTTCATAGACTAGGTTTGTCAGAAAGTAGAGAAAATTTTAAGATAGTCTTTTTTGTATTTTGCCAAGAAATTGAATAGATTGTAAATGAGATGTAATTAAAGTTTTAATTATTTCAGCCAATCACAGAGCCGCCATTTCGCGGCAGGAAGTTTATTATTTTAACAATAACAAATGCATCTTAAAAGCCAACTTCATGTTTTTAGTCGAATCGTTTATAGAAAGCTAAAGTCACAAGTTGCGGAGACAAAAAACTATCGCTCACTCTGAACATCGCGATAAAAGCAACATTTTATTCAAAAATGTTGATTTGAAATTAAAAATAAAATTAATGAAAAAAATAATAGTGTTTGAAAGTGAATTTGAAAAAAAATGTTTTGTGCAATTAAAAGGTGAGTGTAAAAATAACCCAGATAGCACGACTTCTTACTGTAAGGCCACTGTAAGGATATCTGTAGGGGTTGTAAGGCTTACAGCGTAAGGTTGTTGTAGTCCTACATAAGTCTAAAAATTTCCGCATTATCGTAAGCTTATGAATAAAAGTTGATGTGGGATTACACCTAATCCTACTGTAAGCTTACTCGAAAAACTCATAGTAGGCTTACATGTAAAGGTTAATGTAAGCTTACAAGTAAAGGTTGAGGTAAGCTTACAAGTAAAGGTTGAGGTAAGCTTACAAGTAAAGGTTGAGGTAAGCTTACATGTAAAGGTTGAGGTAAGCTTACAAGTAAAGGTTGAGGTAAGCTTACAAGTAAAAGTTGTGGTAAGCTTACATGTAAAAGTTGAGGTAAGGCTGTTGGAAAGTTATTATCATGGTGTAAGGTTCTTGTAAGGTTGTAGTGAGTTTACCTATTATGGTCAATATTAACAAAATAATTTGCATCATAATTAATTAATAAATATTAAATAAAAAAATTAACTTTGTTGTCCTTCTCTTTATGGGAAACCAAACATTCTGTAGAAAATTTTGAAAACAAATTTGGGGAGACTAGGATTCGAACCCGAGAACGACGCGCATTAACCTATCTTCCTAACTAACTGAGCTAAGTTGTGAACTGACATAGAAAAAATAAATTTTGCTTTTAAAGTGAACTAAGAAAATTACTATCACTTTAAAAGCAAAATTTATTTTTTCTATGTCAGTTCACAACTTAGCTCAGTTAGTTAGGAAGATAGGTTAATGCGCGTCGTTCTCGGGTTCGAATCCTAGTCTCCCCAAATTTGTTTTCAAAATTTTCTACAAAATGTTTGGTTTCCCATAAAGAGAAGGGCAACAAAGTTAATTTTTTTATTTAATATTTATTAATTAATTATGTTGCAAATTATTTTGTTAATATTGACCATAATAGGTAAACTCACTACAACCTTACAAGAACCTTACACCATGATAATAACTTTCCAACAGCCTTACCTCAACTTTTACATGTAAGCTTACCACAACCTTTACTTGTAAGCTTACCTCAACCTTTACATGTAAGCTTACCTCAACCTTTACTTGTAAGCTTACCTCAACCTTTACTTGTAAGCTTACATCAACCTTTACATGTAAGCCTACTATGAGTTTTTCGAGTAAGCTTACAGTAGGATTAGGTGTAATCCCACATCAACTTTTATTCATAAGCTTACGGTAATGCGGAAATTTTTAGACTTATGTAGGACTACAACAACCTTACGCTGTAAGCCTTACAACCCCTACAGATATCCTTACAGTGGTCTTACAGTAAGAAGTCGTGCTATCTGGGAATTTTATAAAAATTATAAATTTCACGGATTTGAATTAAAAATATTTTTGGAAATTAAAATAAATACAAATTTAATTTTAATTTAAAAAATGTATTATTTACTGACTTTCAAAAAAACCGTGTCTTATTCAGAATTCAATTAATTAATCATTTTTAATAAATTTTATTAATTATTTTCAAAAAAATTTAATTAATTATTTTAACGAAATTTTATATTGATTGATTATTTTTTAAACACAAATTTAATTAATTATTTTAAAAAAAATTTATTATTTAGTTAATTTTTTTAACTATTAAAATTAAAAAAAATTCAAATAATTAATTAATGTTTAAATGGCAGGTAAGTGATAAAAATGTTTCAGTATTTAGTGGCACTTAATTTACTTGTTAAAAGAGGGTTATGATAATTCTTATTTTCTCACAATAAATTAATAATAAATTTTTTATTTTAAATGATTAAAAAAATTTAATTTGATAATTAATTTTTTTCTCTTGTAAAACGCAATCGGCTGGTGCTTTTTGTCACACGGGAGGAATTCTTAGATTATTTCTCCTTACAAATAATTTATTAATCTCAATAAATTATAATTATCACATGAAAAATACTAAACCCTCTATAATTTCAGGTAATTGAAAAAAATCTGTTCTAAGGTCAATCCCGGGAATTATATCAGTATCAATTTTTTTCGCTTCAAAAATTTAACCTTATTTTAAATATCATTTAGTGTTAGTAGCTTGTGTTTGATCTGGTAGACAGATGGACACAATGTCTGACTGATAATCGACAAACGCGTGTTCAACTCCTGGTTAAAACAAATCTTTTCCCTTTTCCAAATTTAATAAAAAAAACATTTTTTATTGAAAAATCGGCAATTTAATCAGTTGCAAACATTTTTTAAATTTTGAAATAAAGTAGAAATTTAAAAATTTATGTTTTTTATTCAATTAAAGAGACCTTTTTGAAATTATTTATTAATCTAAAATTTTGAAAAATTAAGAAAATGTTGAAAATAATAAATTCATCAAAATTTAAATTAATTAATAATTTTCAATTTGAAAAACAATTTTGATCTCTACAAAAAACCCGTCAGCAGCTACCATCTGGTGGCATTTTTTATTTTCCAAATTTAGTTTTTGTTTCTACTTCTCTAACATTTCATTTATGTCAAAATAATAAAAAGTTATATTTAAAAATATAAAATTGTTTACTTTCAGTAAACTGCCAACATCAATCTATTAATTCATGTCACTATCATTTTTTAAAGCTCAAAATTTTAAACTCTCCTCAATTAACATTTCATGTTAATGGTTTGCATTACAATCGATAGACAAGTGGTCTTTAAATCTAAATTAGTGCAGCTTCATTTACCAATTTAAATCATTAAGATTTTTTACTAATTTTTAGTAGATTTTTACTAATTGCTAGTAGAAAATTACTAATTTAATTAGGGGTCAGGCTTAGCCAAACGGATCGAATAAATTAAAAAAAAAAATTTTCCAATGAAATATCTTTTATTCTCATCTTTATGTGATAAAAATAATGTCATAAAAAATTTAAAGCAGAAAAAATTTTTTGTTATAGTTATTAACAATTAAAGTTTTTAACAATATTAAATGAAAATATTTTTTTCTTGAGTTTTTTTCAACCGTTTTTAAAAACCAAATAGGCGTTTTTTCGTCTTGAAGCGTAGAATTTAAAAATGTATTTTGTTTAAAAAAATTTATATTTTTTATTGTTTTTTAAATTATTTATTTGTAATATTATAATAAAAAACAGTCTTCTTGACGCTATACATAAGAATAAAAGATATTTCATTGAAAAATTTTTTTTTTTAATTTATCCGATCCGTTTGGCTAAGCCTGACCCTTAGTAGAACGTATTTTTTACTATTTCAAATTAATAAATTTTCTACTAATAATTAGTAAATAACTATTAAAATTAGTAAAAACACTTACTCATTCAATTAGTAAACAAATCCGCACTATTTCATTAGTAGAAAACTACTAATTAAGATATAGAGAGTGAATATAATATCTGACTGATAATCAAAAAACACAGTCCGGATTTCCCCACTCTCCCCTATAACAAGTATGATTTAAAATCAAAATACGAAGATTTTTTCAACAGACACAAATTTTTCTGGTTACCACATTAAAAAATCTTCTTGGAAAAGTACTCATCCTATAAAAATCTAAAATAATTTAATACTTGCTTTGAAATGAACTTTATTTCTTTTTTGTTCGCGAAAAGTCAACTTGAACGACAAGGAAATTCTGTATTTTCTGCTTCAAATAGTCGTAAAGAATTTCAGTAGAAAAATCTTCTTGGAAAAGTACTCAGCCTATAAAAATCTAAAATAATTTAATAATTGCTTTAAAATGAATTTTATTTCTTTTTTGTTCGAGAAAAGTCAACTTGAACGACAAGGAAATTCTGTATTTTCTGCTTCAAATAGTCGTAAAGAATTTTCAGTAGAAAAATGTTCTTGGAAAAGTACTCAGTCTATAAAAATCTAAAAAAAATTAATAGTTCCTTTGCAAAGAACTTTATTTCTTTTTTGTTCGAGAACAGTCAACTTGAACGACAAGGAAATTCTGTATTTTCTGATCGAAATAGTCGTAAACAATTTTCAGTAGAAAAATCTTCTAGGAAAAGTACTCAGCATATAAAAATCTACAAAAAATTAATAGTTGATTTGCAAAGAACATTAGTTCTTTTTTGTTCGAGAAAAGTCAACTTGAACGACAAGGAAATTCTGTATTTTCTGATCGAAATAGTCGTTAAGAATTTCAATAGAAAAATCTTCGCAAAGAACATTAGTTCTTTTTTGTTCGAGAAAAGTCAACTTGAACGACAAGGAAATTCTGTATTTTCTCCATGAAATAGTCGTAAAGAATTTTCAATAGAAAAATCTTCTAGGCAAAGTACTCAGCATATAAAAATCTAAAATAATTTAATAATTGCTTTAAAATGAACTTTATTTCTTTTTTGTTCGCGAAAAGTCAACTTTGAACGACAAGGAAATTCTGTATTTTCTGATCGAAATAGTCGTTAAGAATTTCAATAGAAAAATCTTCGCAAAGAACATTAGTTCTTTTTTGTTCGAGAAAAGTCAACTTGAACGACAAGGAAATTCTGTATTCTCTCCATGAAATAGTCGTAAAGAATTTTCAATAGAAAAATCTTCTAGGCAAAGTACTCAGCATATAAAAATCTAAAATAATTTAATAATTGCTTTAAAATGAACTTTATTTCTTTTTTGTTCGCGAAAAGTCAACTTTGAACGACAAGGAAATTCTGTATTTTCTGCTTCAAATAGTCGTAAAGAATTTCAGTAGAAAAATCTTCTTGGAAAAGTACTCAGCCGATAAAAATCTAAAATAATTTAATAATTGCTTTAAAATGAACTTTATTTCTTTTTTGTTCGCGAAAAGTCAACTTTGAACGACAAGGAAATTCTGTAATTTCTGCTTCAAATAGTCGTAAAGAATTTCAGTAGAAAAATCTTCTTGGAAAAGTACTCAGCCGATAAAAATCTAAAATAATTTAATAATTGCTTTAAAATGAACTTTATTTCTTTTTTGTTCGCGAAAAGTCAACTTTGAACGACAAGGAAATTCTGTATTTTCTGCTCGAAATAGTTGTAAAGAATTTTCAGTAGAAAAATCTTCTAGGAAAAGTACTCAGCCTATAAAAATGAAATAAAATAAAAAATTGCTTTGCAAAGAACTTTGTTTCCTTTTTGTTCCAGAAAAGTCAAATTAAACGACAAGGAAATTCTGTATTTTCTTTTCGAAGTAGTCGTAAAGTATTTTCAGTTGAAAAATCTTCTATAAAAAGTACTCAGCCTATAAAAATGAAATAAATTAAATAATTGTTTTGCAAAGAACTTTGCTTCATTGTTGTTCGAGAAAAGTCAACTTGAAAGACAAGGAAATTCTGTATTTTCTTTTCGAAGTAGTCGTAAAGTATTTTCAGTTGAAAAATCTTCTACAAAAAGTACTCAGCCTATAAAAATGAAATAAAATAAAAAATTGCTTTGCAAAGAACTTTGTTTCCTTTTTGTTCCAGAAAAGTCAAATTAAACGACAAGGAAATTCTGTATTTTCTTTTCGAAATAGTCCTAAAGAATTTTTAGAAGATAAATCTTTCAGGAAAAGTACTCAGCCTGTAAAAATGAAATAAATTTAATAATTGCTTTGCAAAGAACTTTGTTTCATTTTTGTTGGAGAAAAGCCAACTTGGACGACAAGGAAATTCTGTATTTTCAGCTCGAAATAGTTGTAAAGAATTTTCAGTTAAAAAATCTTCTAGGAAAAGTACTGAGCCTATAAAAATGAAATAAATTTAGTAATTGCTTTGCAAAGAACTTTGCTTCTTTTTTGTTCGAGTATAATCAACTTGAACGAAAAGGAAATTTTGTATTTTCTTCTCGAAATAGTCGTAAAGAATTTTCAGTAGAAAAATCTTCTAGGAAAAGTACTCAGCCTATAAAAATCTAAAAAAAATTAATAGTTGCTTTGCAAAGAACTTTATTTCTTTTTTGTTCGCGAAAAGTCAACTTGAACGACAAGGAAATTCTGTATTTTCTGCTCGAAATAGTCGTAAAGAATTTTCAGTAGAAAAATCTTCTAGAAAAAGTACTCAGCCTATAAAAATGAAATAAATTTAATAATTGCTTTGCAAAGAACTTTATTTCTTTTTTGTTCGCGAAAAGTCAACTTGAACGACAAGGAAATTCTGTAATTTCTGCTTCAAATAGTCGTAAAGAATTTCCAGTAGAAAAATCTTCTTGGATAAGTACTCAGCCGATAAAAATCTTAAATAATTTAATAATTGCTTTAAAATGAACTTTATTTCTTTTTTGTTTGAGAAAGGTCAACTTGAACGACAAGGAAATTCTGTATTTTCTGCTTCAAATAGTCGTAATGAATTTTCAGTAGAAAAAAGTAGTATAGCTAGGGGGGTTCTTGTACAGGTCAATAAGGCAGATTCCTACACGTTGGAAGGGGTGTTCTACTTTACCGACCGAGTTTAAAGTTCCAGTTGCCACCGCTAGATGGCGCCACCAACGAATTTAAACTGCGGGAAATTTTTAAAATTTATTTTTAAACTTTTAAGTGTGTTGGAAGGGGTGTTCTACTTTACCGACCGAATAAGTTGTTGAGTGTTCAATACATAGCTCCATTATTTATTATAAAATATATTTATATTTATGATAGATTCAATTTATTACAAATTTTTATAAATGATTAATTTTTAGTTATAAATAATTGATTGTTAATATATATTTATTGATTATTTCTAATTATTAATAACTAATTTATTTATTTCTTATCAATCTACGTTTTTTAGTTAAGGTAAGTTTAATAACTTGTTTTTTAGTGTTTATTTTGTATTAAATTTTACTACTCATAGTTTATTTAATAATGATATATATTTTTACTTATTATTTATATCTATTTTCTTATATAATATATTACTGAACATAGTATAAAAATTTAAATTCAAATTGAATTTCGCGCCAAAGAAAAAATTCAATTGCGATACTTTCAAATCGATGTTCCTTCGGTCCTGAAGGAAGTGAAAGTTTGTCATTGGCTTATTCTTTTAATGCAAAGTTATTCAACTTTGATAATAAAAATTATAAGAAAAATATTTATTTTTAAAAATTTTTATTGTAAGTTTATATTAAAATTAGTATAATTGAAAATATAAATATATAGTAAATAATTATTTCCATTTTTTTTATTTATTCAAGATTGGACTTTACTGAAATTTCTACTGTTTTAATTTGTGGCGGGATTTTTAACTTTCATATAAATTAAATTGTAATTAAATTTTCTTTATTCCATTTCCAGCTTAAAAAATAATTTAAAATAAAGAAAATGATTATTTATGTTCTGATAAATTCTTTTATTATAGAAATATTTATGAAAACTTTTTTTAACCGTGTCACCCCTGAGTCGTCATGTTTATACTTAACCTAACCCCAACGACAAATAAAGTGTTCGGAAGTGTTGTATTTTGTTTTGTACTAAAAATATTTTAATTATGGTAAGTATGATATAGATGTTCAATTAATATTATTATAGTCATATTGCAGAATAATTTTATAAATAAATTTGTTCCTTTTTTATAGAATCCGCCAAAAATGCTGGTAAGATGCAATTGCAACAACGAGGAATGTCGCTTTCGTCATCTGCAGCGAGAAAACGTGAGTAAAGTTTAGTTGAAATTGATCTTTAATGTATAGATCTAACTTTAAATTAATAAAAAAGTTTTTAAAAACGTTTTTATTAATATTAGACGTTTTTGAAACGTTTTCTCTTTGAGACTTGTGAGTGGAACCTAACCTCACCTGTCAAATTCATGACTGAAAATTTTTTTCTATATAAAGAGTAACTTAAAGTGATTTTTTAATTTATAAATCTAAACATAATAATGAATCTTTTTATAAATATTTGTTTATTATAAAATATTGAAGTTAATCTTTACGCCACCAATCAAGGTTTTATGAAATATCAAACCTTATATTATCCTATAACTTATAGTTATTTTTTTAGTTCATCCAACGTTATAACTTAACGAAATTTTTTTTCAACTTTACAATCAGTTCATAGATTTAAATAATCATTTTTTTTGTTTATATATTATTGTTATAATTTTCAGAATCAAAAAATCTGGATTTGGAGAGAATGCAAAATGAAGAATATAATCCAGAACGGCCAGATCTGTTTATAAGACCGCCAAGGAGGTGGGATCAACCCCCTGCAGTCGAAAATTTAGGAGAAATTCCGAATGAATTGATAAACGAGGTTCTGGGAATGGATGCTCAATTGATGGAGGATATTATCCTAGATGATATTTTAATTCCAATGGAGGAATTAGAGCAGGAGGCTTTAATAGTGCCAGCTCAGCCCGTTCCACTCGTCAACAATTCGAATGAAGTTGTAAGCAATTACATCCGCACCCACACTCGGCCACAGTTGTTTAGGAGAACACCACCGGTTGGTCCAATAGATAAACAATTACCTGTCATAGAAGAAGTACCGTTACCAGCTCCAAGACGCCGCATTGCTCACATTCCGCGGCAATTGCCAGCAGCAGTGCCAGCAACAGTGCCAGCACCGAGAGCTACTCCAGCACCAGTACCAGCACCGCGGCAATTACCGCGAGTACGAGCACCGCGGCAATTACCACCAGTGCCAGCTCCGCGGCAATTGCCACGAGTACGAGCACCGCGGCAATTGCCACCAGTGCCAGCTCCACGGCAATTGCCTCCAGTGCCAGAAGCAGTGCCAGCACCGAGAGCTACTCCAGCACCAGTACGAGCACCGCGGCGTGCGATTCAAATTAATGCTCATTCCCTTCGAGGAAATAGAGGTGGTCGTTTGTCAAAGGCAAATTTAGCCTTTGCAACTGCATCCTCGAAAAAGAGGCGTTAGTTTTTTTTCATTTTTTTTTCTGTTTCATTTTTTTTACATTCTTTTTTTTTCATTATTTTTTCAGAACACCTTATGTTATATTTTTTATTTTGGATTTAAAAAAACATTTCTTTTTAATTTCGACTTTGCTTAGAGTAATTTTCTTGCCTGAGAAAAAATTTTGTAAATGACTAATAACGTTTATGTACTTTTTGTTTTTTTGTAGTTTTAATTTATTTTTGTTTACTTTTTCTTTATTGCTTGACACTTTCAATATTTGTATATTTTAGTTAATATTTTTATATTTATTACTGTGTGGTACATTAACGTTATTAGTTATATACCTTAATTTTTTATTTTTTGTTTAATTTTTTTACATTTTTTTCATTATTTTTTTAGAAAACTTTATGGTTTATTTTTTAATTTCAGATTCAAATTTAAGACTGAAAAATATTTTATGAAAAAAATGTGATATAACTTTTAAGTATATAGCAAAGTAAACATTTCTTTTTTTATTTTCGACTTTGATTAGAGTAAGATTCTCGCCTGAGAGAAAAATTTGTAAATAACTAATAACGTTTATGTACTTTTTGTTTTTTTTGTAGTTTTTAATTTATTTTTGTTTACTTTTTCTTTATTGCTTGACACTTTCAATATTTGTATATTTTAATTAATATTTTTATATTTATTACTGTGTGGTACATTAACGTTATTAGTTATATAGCTTAATTTTTTTATTTTTTTGTTTAATTTTTTTACATTTTTTTCATTTTTTTTAGAAAACTTTATGGTTTATTTTTTAATTTCAGATTCAAATTTAAAACTGAAAAATATTTTATGAAAAAAAATGTGATATAACTTTTAAGTATATAGCAAAGTAAACATTTCTTTTTTTATTTTCGACTTTGATTAGAGTAAGATTCTCGCCTGAGAGAAAAATTTCTAAATAACTAATAACGTTCATGTACTTTTTGTTTTTTTTGTAGTTTTTAATTTATTTTTGTTTACTTTTTCTTTATTGCTTGACACTTTCAATATTTGTATATTTTAGTTAATATTTTTATATTTATTACTGTGTGGTACATTAACGTTATTAGTTATATACCTTAATTTTTTATTTTTTGTTTCTTTTTTTGTTTTATATTTTTACATTTTTTTTCAGAAAACATTTTTTTAAATGTATTAGTTTAATTATTATATTAAGATTATGCTTGTTTTAAACTGCATTATTACTTTTAGTGATTGTCCATGTGATTAAAAGCTTTTTATGTTTACGTTTCCTATACATATGTATATTTTTCAATTTCATTAAAGCATATAATTATTTTTTCTGTAATTAACTGTGTTATATATTATTTTGCATGTGTTCTGTTTTTATTTGGAATGTGTTTTTTTAAATTTTGCATGTATTATATTTTTATTTTGCGTATGTTATATATTATTTTATTAGTGTTAAATTTCTTATTTATTTTATTTTTGAGTTTAGGTTAATTTATAATTGATTTGACTGTGATTTAAAATTAATATAATATTTAAATTTTACTTATAACAGTTAAATTAAACTGAAACTTTCATTAACATAAATTTTTTATTAACTTGATTTAATTAAGGTAAGTTTAATATTTTTTATATATTATATATTAAAGTTTATTTAATATTAACTATTACAAATTATTAATAACTATTTTATGATATTATGTTAATAATTTACTGAATCCAGATAAATAAAGAATAAATTTATTATAAGTATAAGAACAATCTTTGAATTCCAATTTCGCGCGTTACCGACGGTGTGTTGAATTGAAGAAGCTTCACTCAGCCACCGCACATACAGTCTACTAAGAGTGCACGGTGGGGTGAGCGCGCGTAGTGGGGAGAGAGACCTACGAGGGTCCACTTTCGGCGGAAGTCGGGACGCCACCGCAGTCACCTCTGCATGAGATGGCACTCCAGTGGCGTCCATTTTCACCGCCGTGGATGCTGGTGGAGAGGCCGCCGACACCACTGCCCAGGATGGCACCGGAGTCTCCCCCACCCTTCATTCAGTTGGGGACTCCACCCAGGTCGCCTACACCGGTGGAATGGCTGCCGACAACCCCACCTGGAAGTCCGCCTCGGTGTAGGTCACCGATACCCAGGGCGCAGTCTCCCGAGCCCAGGGTAGAGGAAAGGCAGCCAGTGGGACCTCCACCAGAGGCGCAGCCCCCGCCCGTTCACGGCCGGCATCGCTACTGTCGTTGCCAGCGACGTCGGCGCGTAACTATAAATTTAAATTTTATTTTTAATAATGAATAAATTTTTTATTTTATAAATTAGTATATTTATTTTGCGGATCCTATGTATACACCGTTACGTCTGCGTTAGAGTAAGGGGAATGCGCATGCGCGAATGGATAAGGGAAATTTTAGGAGTAGGAGTGGGGATAAATGGCCTACTGCGCATGCGTGAAAGTTAAGAGTGGGGATTTCGGGGTATATATTCAGGGATTGTAGTGAGTTTAGTCATTAGCTGTTCTTCTGTTCACAGGTTCAGCATCAGCAGCAGTAGCAGATTCCCCTTGCCATTACTAACTGTCTTTATTGTTACATTTACTGTCTTTTTTGTTATATTTACTGTGTTTTTTGTTATATTTACTGTATTTTTTTGCATTGTATTGATTTTTAGGTTAAGTTCTTTAGTTTGAAAGTTCGTTTTGCTTAGTTTAAGTATTTTAGTTTGTAAGTTCGTTCTTTTGTTAGCTTGTAAGTGTGTTCTGTTTAGTTTTAAGTGTGTTAGCTTGTAAGTGTGTTTCTTTTGATTTCATGCAGAGATGAAGCGGAAGGCGACGACCACCGATAGACCACCACGTAAGTTTCCTAACTACAAGACAATTCTTGATGAGAGTGACGTCACAGTTGCTCTCATCAAAGAAGCTCTTGAGTTAATTCCATTGCTGGATGATGTAAATGTAAGACGTACTTTTGTTGATAGATGGATTGTAGAATGCTCACAACATGAAAACTTGTTATCAAGCATTCTCAAGTCGATGTACTTCACACATCAAAAGCAAAGATGTGTAAGCATTCTACAATCCATCATTAGATTTCGCGCGTTGTTCGAGTCTCATATTGTAGATGGCGCTGGAATCGGTGATCCAGATATCAATAAACGTGTGCGCTGGGAAGAATGTGAGAGTGCGTTTGCGTGTAGATTATACACTAATGCGGTCCTGAATCTAGTGCACATTGATGTTAGTGCGTTTTTGGATGATGCATCTAGGCTTTTTCAGGACCGCATTAGAGATGCTATAAACAAATATGGTCCTATTTTGGTGTATGGTGTTCTCATTGCCAACTTTAAAAGGGTTGAAAATGGGGAAGAAGTAGTAAAGCCAATTCCTTTTGGAACTAAGGCTAACAGCATCTTCCCCACAACCCTTTTAGATGATTGGTTCGATGAGAACATTAAACAATCAATCTTACGCAACGTTGAAGAGTTTCACGCAAAGGGTTCAAACTGGAATCTTCAATCTATTATAAGACTTGAAGTGAATGTAAATAAATACAACCCGATGCGCGCGAGCTCATACATTGATCTACCTTCACAAATTAAAAGAAAGAAAGCCTGTATTAACGTGCAAAACAAAGACAGTAAGTGCTTTAAGTGGGCGGTACTGTCAGCCTTACATCCAAATGTCGTGAGAAGTGATCGAGTTTCCAACTATGAAGAATTTGAAAATGAGTTAAATTTTGACGGAATAGATTTCCCAGTAACGTTAAAAAATGTCCCGAAATTTGAAAAATTAAATGAAATTTCAATTAATGTCTATGGTTTATCAAAATATTATGGGGACTTCTCAACACATCCTCTCCATCTCACTGCGGAAAAAAGAGAAAAGCATGTAAATCTCTTATACGTAGCTGACATGTATGCAGATGAGAGTGTTAAAGAGAATGTAATATGTGATGAAGGTGATTTTATGAATTTTCATTATGTATGGATAAAAGATTTATCGCGACTTGTATCGAAACAATTATCTAAAAAGAAATGTAAAAAACATATCTGTGACAGATGCTTACACTACTTTTCATCTATAGATAGACTGAATGCTCACCTTGAAAACTGTAAAAAAATGAATGAGTGTAAAGTAACGTTGCCAAAACTCGACAAGAGTCTGATTACATTTAAAAATTATAAAAATAAGGAGAGAGTACCGTATGTAATTTACGCCGACTGCGAAAGTCTACTTCTTCCCGCCGATGAAGATGTAGACAATTTAAGTAAGACTAAAGTCTTCCAGCGTCACAAGTTGTTAAGCATCGGCTATTATATAAAATGTAGTTACGACGACTCATTATGTAAATATGTAGCATGTCCGAAAGATAAATCTGACCCTGCGAAATGGTTTTCTGAGGAGTTAAGGCAATTATCAGAAAGAATTGATAGTGTTTTTAAAAATCCTGTACCAATGAATGCATTAACTCCACAAGAAATCAATGATTTTAAGCAAGCGACAATTTGTCACATTTGTCATCAGAAAATACTGGCAAGCGAGAAGAAAGTCCGCGATCACTGTCACCTTACTGGCAAATATAGGGGTGCTGCCCATAAATCGTGCAATCTGAACTATCAAGATTGTCAAACGATCCTCGTAGTATTCCACAACCTAAGTGGCTATGACGCCCATTTTATAATACACGCGATCTCGACGAGCTTTGAAGGGAAAATTGACCTCCTCCCTATTAACAAAGAGAAGTATATCTCTTTTACTAAACATGTTAAGGGGAGTGAGGTCAAATTTCGATTCATTGACTCATTGCGATTCATGGCAGCATCCCTAGAGAAACTCGCATCGTACCTAGTCGAGTATAAAATTGTAAACTCCGTTTTTGCCAGTACGGTGACAGATCCGGATAAAATTAAATTGTTGACGCGCAAGGGTGTATTCCCCTATGAGTACTTTGACTCAAAAAGCAAACTCGACGAAACCGAATTACCCCCGATAGAGAAATTTTATAGTACTCTGTATGATGCCGGTATTTCTGATGACGAGTATGCGCATGCGCAAAATGTATGGACCGAGTTTGACTGTAAAAATCTATACGACTATGTACATTTGTATATGAAAACAGATGTATTGTTACTTGCGGATGTCTTCGAAAATTTCCGAGAACAATGTGTTAAAGCGTATGGTTTGGACCCTGCACACTACTACACAACCCCTGGTTTAACTTGGGATGCTATGCTCAAGTACACGAGCATAGGATTGCAACTTATAACCGACATCGATATGATTATGTTTGTTGAGTCCGGTATTAGAGGTGGCATTAGTCAATGTTGCAACCGATATACTAAAGCGAATAATCCATATATGGAAAATTTCGATGATAGCAAAGATACAAGCTACATCATGTACTTTGACGCCAACAATTTATATGTCTGGGCAATGGCTCAAGCGCTCCCTTATGGCGGCTTCAAATGGGTTGAAAATGTCGACAACTCTTTCAATTTTAATGTATCCGACGATTTACCTGTTGGATACATACTCGAAGTTGATTTGGAGTATCCTGAAAATCTCCACGATACTCACAAAGACATGCCATTTTGCGCAGAAAATGCGAAACCACCCTTATCGAAACAGGAGAAATTATTAACAACTCTCCAACCAAAAGAAAAATATGTGATCCACTACCGCACTTTAAAACAAGTTGTTGCTAATGGCATTAAACTTGTTAAAATTTACCGAGTTTTACAGTTTAAGCAATCAACATGGCTTAAACCGTACATCGACTATAATACGATGATGCGAACCAACGCCAAAAATGAGTTCGAGAAAAATTTGTTCAAGCTCATGAACAACGCTGTTTATGGCAAAACAATGGAAAATGTCCGTAAACATGTCGACATTAAACTTGTCACCCAATGGTTTGGCCGCTATGGAGCTGAAGCCCTCATATCTCGCCCGAATTTCCATAGTCGAGCGATATTCGACGAAAATCTGGTTGCCATTAAACTGCGTAAAACCGAGGTACTACTCAACAAACCGATCTACGTGGGGTTAAGTGTGCTCGATGTTTCCAAGACGCTTATCTATGATTTTCACTACGGGTATATGTTAAAAAAATACGGCGACAATTGTAAACTGATGTATACCGATACAGACAGTCTAATCTACGAAATAAAATGTAAAGATGTCTACAATGACATGAAAAATGACATCCAAAAGTTTGATAAGTCAGACTATCCCGCAAACAACGTGTACGGCATTCCGCAAGCCAACAAAAAGGTACTTGGCCTTATGAAAGACGAGTGTAACGGCAAGATCGTTACCGAATTTGTTGGCTTGCGGAGTAAGATGTACAGCGTACGTGTAGAAAATAAAGATTTTATTAAAAAAGCCAAAGGCATTAAATCCGGCATTGTAAAAAAGACAATTAATTTCGATGATTATGTGAAATGTCTGCGAGATTTCGATATTCAAACTCGAATGCAATATAACATCAGATCGCGGCTACATAATGTCAAAACTGTTAAACAAATCAAAGTAGCCTTAAGTCCGCAAGACGACAAACGATATTTGTTACCGGGGAGTACCGACACTCTACCGTGGGGACATTATGCAATCCCCACAATCGATGAATGAATTTTGTAAAATATTGCAATAAAAGGTTTGTTAATAAATTAAACAATTGTACATTAATTAAATGTGTTTTTATTTGAAAAATCCTTATACCTATATACATATGATTAAAACTTATATTAAGATAATATAAATGTGCAAATCACCCCTAGTAATTTAACGCAAATGTCAATCAACCAGCAAAGCAATCAAAGATTAATGTTAACGTAGAACCTCTTTATAAATCAAAATTACTTCCAACAGCAAACATTTACAATGCCAGTGCCAACTGATTCATTATTGATCCATTATTGATCCATTATTGATTCATTATTGATTCATAGTTGATTCATCATTGATTCATTATTGATTCATAGTTGATTCATTATTTATTCATAGTTGATTCATTATTGATTCATTATTGATCCATTATTGATTCATTATTGATTCATAGTTGATTCATTATTGATTTATTATTGATTCATTGTTGATTCATTATTGATTCATAGTTGATTCATAGTTGATTCATTATTGATTCATTGTTGATTCATAGTTGATTCTTTAAATTTGGCACTGGCATTGTAAATGTTTGTTGATGGAAGTAATTTTGATTTATAGAGAGGTTCTACGTTAACATTAATCTTTGGTTGGTTTGCTGCTTGATTGACATTTGCGTTAAATTACTAGGGGTGATTTGCGAATAATAGATTATACACTTGTTTTATCTTCCCAAGTATTGTGAGAATTATCAAAGCCAAGCCACTTGACAAGAACTTTGTTTCCACGTGTCTTGAGAATTATTTCTACAAGATAAATATCTGGATATTTCACTTTAAGAAGTTCCTCTTCATAGAATCCTCCACTGATGGGTTGTCCTTGGTAATCCTTGAGCTTGTAAGTCACTGGTTGAGTTGATACAATTTGATGCACGGTGAATATTTCTGTTGTCCAATTGGGTGTGTATCCTTTCTCGAAAACGTTTTTATATTTGCTTACTCGAACTTTGTCACCAATTTTATATTTTGGTCGTCTCAAAGATATTTTTCTCAGCTTCAAGAATCGTTCTTTTAAAATTTCAACATCTTCTGAAGTAACATCTTTAGGCTTCATTCCAATTGTTCTATGTTTTGTATTATTGTAGTTGGAAATAAGAGTAGGCAATATATCATACCACTTGTAATTTCCTCGTAAACTAAATTGCATCCACATTTTTCTTTTAAGTGTTCGATTAAACCGTTCAACAATAGAAGCCTTCATATTACTGTATGTTGAATAAAAATTTATATTATGCTTTTTCATTAATGCTTCAAATTGTGAGTTGTAGAATTCTTTTCCTTTGTCACTATGCAAGTTTTTTGGAATGCGTTTTTTAGCAAATATTGATTGCATTGCATGAGAAACATCTTTTCCATTTTTACTATTTACTGGAACAGCCCAGGAATATTTAGAAAATATGTCTATAACTGTTAGTAAATACTTGAAACCTTTATTTATTTTTGAGTAAGGTATCATTTCTACTAAATCTGCTTGCCATGTCTCATCAATATTACGCATTTCAACTCGCCGACGGGCATAATTTTTTCTAGCCTAAGTATGAAGTTCATTCACTACTGTTAATTTTTTGTTGTCCATTTTCGAGAGCCGTTAAGCGAGTATCTAGTTCACTAATAATTTCAGCTGTACGATAAGATAAGTCTTGATTTATATCTTTTTCAAATTTTTTTATTTTTTCTGTAATAGAGTCTTCAAGAACTTTTAGAAATAAGTTGTTATTGTCCACCTCTGATCTGAGTGAGGCATTAGCTTCATACAATAAACGCACTTCGTGTTTTATCATATGTCGTACAAGTTTTAAATTGACAGCGTCGTTTTCTTCTTCAGCGTTAGCAAGATTACAGAGTTTTCTTCCTTCAACGTCAAAGTTTCCTTGAGAATTGAGTTTAAAACCAACTCCAGGAGGCCCTCGTCTTGCTGTTCCTCTTTGATTGAGAGGATGTCCGAACACGTCAATGCTCATTGTTAAAATGAATGATATCTGCTAAAACACATCTTAATATATAATTTTAGCTTCACGTAGTTCCTCAATGATAGACATGATTTCATTATTGTGGCTAGGATTTCCAGCAGCTTGAGAAGCCATTAAAAGTCTAAGACGGTCAACCAACTCATTTGGATCATCCCAATAGATATATTCTCGTTGAAAATTTCTGTTTGCAATCATAAATTTAGGTAATGAACTACCACTTACAGGTGACTGTTTGTTAGGTGTTCGAGGAAAGAATTGAGATATAAAATTCGAATATTTGTAACTCTTATCCACACGTATAGATTCAGAGGAACTGTACTTCTTTTTATGTGCATTAGTAGCAATAAGAATCTCTTTATAGTTCCTTTCATCATCTTCACTTATTTGCGATCTGATAGGTTTACTTTTGAATAATAGTTCAAGTAATCCAGGCGTTTGAATATATCGTTTATCACCAATTTTTACATACTGATCTTCAAGAGTTATTGGTGAATCACCAATCATGAGTGACCCATCACTTAGCTTACGTACGCCGTATGTTGAATCTAAACATTGCTTTCTATTATGATTTAATAAGTATAAAAAGTTATTGCTTATTTTATCATCATCTAGAGATTTTTCAGTTTCATAATTCATACTATCATCTACATTCTGCTCTTTCTTTTCAATCTTGACATGCTCAGTGTCTGTCAAGTTAATAATTTTTTGTAAAGGTTGAACTATCGGTTTAAAAGTTTCAGTCAACACATTTTCAGCATCTTCTTTTCCTAATTTTAACATACGGTGTTTTCGCCTAATCGCCTCACTAGCTTTAGCAATTTGATGAAGATATTCTTTTTCTTTGTGAAACATGTTATTATTACAAGGTTTCATATTGAACTAACAATATTTTAAGGATGACCTTATATTTATAGTGTTACAAAGCTATCAAATCCTTTTCTATATCTTCCATCATTTAAATCAGAATCCTTATCAATTACTACAAAGCCATACTTGTCTGAATTCCAACATGTCGAACATAGTTCTCGAAATTGATTATATGTCATGTCAGTATTAACGTGGTCATCATATACATGCCTTAAATTTTTCTCATCTTGGCGAAAAAGAACTAGTAAATTAACATTATCACGTACTAAATGTTTAGGAATACGGGCATATGTTTGACAAAGATAAAAACAATCAACATCAACATGTCTACCCATACAAAAGAATGACCTTACATTATCTTGCTTCTCACAAGCAATGTCATCAAATATAAATATTGAATTCCATTTTGCATCTTTTGGAGTAATGACTTCGTCATGCTCACTGAACGGTAAATACTCTACTCCATCAACATTACTTATAACTTGTTCCAAGAATTTATACTTGGGTTGATGTAAAGACTTTGAGTATAAGTAAATATTATCAAATCTAAGACCATTGGGGTGTAAAATTAAAGAAAGCAGTACATTTGTCTTTCCACAATTTGATGGTCCACAAAAAATAGCTCGAATACTACCCGATAACAAGCTACCATGACGCTTCACTTTCTTCTCTTGTTGTTGAACAATCGAGTCCAGATTGACGACTGGTAGCTTGTGAAGTTGTTCCTTGAACCGCATCCTGATTTAGACTGCCGCTAAAGGTATAAATACAACGCTTATATAGCTCACAAGTCATTCTAATCTTAACTTTCACAGAGTAAGGTATGATTATACATCATCGCTCTCGAGGAAAAGGTTTCTTTAACAAACTTTTAAACAAGTTACCATTTGAACTACATTTTCCAGGTTACCAATATTGTGGACCAGGCACAAAGTTAGCAAAACGTTTAGCACGAGGTGATCCAGGGGTTAATCCATTAGACGCCGCTTGTAAAGAGCACGATATTGCATACTCTAAAAATCGAGAAAACGTTGAAGCAAGAAACGCCGCTGACAGAGTACTAGCTGATAAAGCTTGGCAACGTGTTTGGGCTCCAGACGCAGGATATAGTGAAAGAGCTGCAGCTTACGCAATAACAAACACTATGAAAGCAAAATCGAAATTTGGAATGGGAGTAAAGAAGAGAAGGTCTTCTGGAAAAAAGAAGATAAAATCAAAAAATCGAGTAAATCTTAGAAAAATTGTGGATGCAGCAAGAAAATCAATCATTCCTGGTAATGATGCTCATTCAACAATAAAGTCAGCTATTGAAACAGCTCGAAAAGCTGTAAAGAAAGCAGGTGGTAGACAAAAAGTTTTAACACCTCGCATCCTGCCTGTCCCAGCCAAAGTTGGTGGTTTGTTACCATTAATTCCGATTTTTGCCGGGCTAAGTGCACTTGGAGCACTTACTGGAGGAGCTGCTGGTGTAGCAAAAGCTGTTAATGATGCAAGTGCAGCAAAAGAGCAGTTAAAAGAAGCTCATCGGCATAATAGAGCAATGGAAGAAGTTGCACTTGGTAAAGGTCTACATTTAAAACCATACCGACAAGGGTTGGGCCTTCATTTGAAACCCTATGTTAAAGGACAAGGTATTAAAAGACGATGTAGAAAAAAAAAGTTTAAAGCTTCCTCAGCGAGCACTTACTGATCTAGATTTACTTAAATATTCTAAAGAAATGAAAATTTCTCATTTTCGAGGAGTTTTTATGCAAAATGAACTACCTATAAAAGGCCCTAGAAAAAATGAATCAGCTATTATTAATTTAGATGATAAATATGGTTCTGGAACTCATTGGGTTGCATATAAAAAAATTAATAATAAAGTAGTATATTTTGATAGTTTTGGTAATCTTCAACCACCCTATGAACTTGTCAATTACTTAGGTTATAGTACTTTAATACAGTATAATCATGAAAATTATCAAGATTATAATAGTTTTAATTGTGGTCATTTATGTCTGAAATTTTTGTGTGGACAACTTGGAAAAACTCAAAAATATATTCTATATAAGTGATTGTAAGTCATTCCTTCTAATCAGTTAATAAAAAGTCATCAACATGGAAGAATCTTTTACTCTGACTATCTCAGGCAATTCATCTACCCTAGAGGCAGAATATTTTCCTCCGATAGAATTATTATCTAATAAAAATTATGTACTTGGCTTAGTTGAATTACTAACTTTCAATTCAATTCCTAAAATCGATCAAGGTAAAAATAAATTTTATATTGGTGATAAAGTGATTACTATACCTCCTGGAAGTTATGAAATTGAAGATATTGAAAAATATATTCAAAACTCTATTGAAAATGGGTCTGAAATCATAACTATCAAACCTAACAATAATACTTTACGTAGTGAAATCAGAAGCAGCCTTGAAATAAGTTTTAAACAAAATGATTCCATTGGTGAATTATTAGGATTTACTCCACGAATATTGACAGCTAATAAGCCTCATACGTCAGACGTACCAGTAGCTATTCTTAAGGTAAATGCTATCAGAATTGAATGTAACATTACTACTGGTGCATACATAAATAATAAAAAGGTACACACCATTCACGAATTTTTTCCAATCGTTCCAGCTGGATATAAGATTGTGGAAGTTCCATCTCACGTCATTTACCTTCCAATCACCGTAAAGACAATACATAATATTCAAGTAAGAATCGTTGATCAAGACGGAGATTTAATCAATTTTAGAGGTGAAACTATAACAATACGATTACACGTTAAATCAACGTAATGGGAATTGTATTTCATAGAAAAACTGGTGGAAGCTATATAAAAGAGTTGCCATGTCAGAAGACATTCATTCCTCAATCAGTTCGCAAGAGACTAACATCTCAGAACATACTATTTCTGAAGCAGCTCGGCCTAAGAATTTTTCAGGAAAACAAAGGAAAAAATTAATTATTCACATACTTTTTATTTGTTGTTGTAATAAAAATGGAAGAAATTTTAAACATTCTAAGTCCAGTTAAATTTGATATTTCTGTGGCACACTATGAGGTTCATGCACATCAACCATACGTGTCATCAGCATTTAATAATAGTGATGAGATTCGAATTGCAGTTCAACATCAAGACCTGTACATTCTACCTTCTAAAAGTACTCTACACGTCACTGGAAGATTAGTCAGACCTAACAACGCGCTTGAAACTAATACAAAGTTAATTAGCAATGGTATTTCCTACATGTTTAATGAGATTCGTTATGAATTAAATGGTGTTGAAATTGATCGCTCTAAAAATGTTGGCATTACAACTACAATGAAAAATTTTATTTCTCAAACACCTAATCAAATGATTTACTCTGAAAATGCTGGTTATCTACCTTTTGATCCTGATAGTAGAGTTACAAATGATACTGGATACTTTGATGTAAATATTCCACTAAGTATGATTATTGGTTTTGCTGAAGACTATCAAAAGATTGTGGTAAATGCAAAACATGAACTTATTTTAACAAGATCTCGTACTGATCTAAATGCTGTAGTAAACATTGAAGGAGCTGACCGTGAAGAATTTAGAATTATTATTAATAAAGTTGAATGGTTGATTCCATACTTAATGGTAAATGATCGACAAAAAATTGAATTGTTGAAATTCATTAAAAAAGACTCACTTATAACAATGAGTTTTAGATCATGGGATTTGTATGAGTATCCTATGATTCCAGCCACTCAAAAGCATGTGTGGACTGTGAAAACTTCAACACAAGTTGAAAAACCTCGATATGTTATTCTTGGTTTTCAAACAAATAGAAAAGAAGATCAAGGAAGGTATGCAAATTTTTTTGATACCTGTAATCTTATCAATGTTAAACTTTTCTTAAACTCACAGTACTATCCTTATGGAAATTTAAATTTAAACTTTAATCAAAACAAATTTTCCATACTCTATGAAATGTATGGTAATTTTCAACAGTCCTACTATGGAAAAGAACCTGAACCTTTATTAACTAGAAATAACTTTAAAGATTATGCACCATTGACTGTTATTGATTGCTCAAAACAAAACGAATTTCTAAAACAAGCATCTGTAGATGTGCGATTGGAATTTGAGGCAAGTGAAAATTTTCCAGCCAATACAGCTGCATATTGCCTTATAATTCACGATCGCATTATACAATATACACCAATCAGTGGCGTTGTTAAAAAAGTAACGTGATTGGTGGAAATAATGACCAATCATAGACGACATCAGTGGTGGGGTAGGCTATAAAGAGAGCGTCTCTCTAAGGCTTGAGCCATTATTCTATTTCAGATACCATGGCGTACGTCGTAGATATCCAGTGCTTCAAAAGACCTTACAACGAGTTTGTCATCAAAGAGTTGGCAATTCTACCACTTCAACAAGATGCTCATCCATTGGTCTACCTCTTCGAGCCACCATATGCCTGGAGTCGATTACCTGCAAGATACAAATGTGAGAATCGATGGCTTACAAATAATTATCATGGTATCGATTGGGCTGCTGGTGACGTATCTTATGAAGAATTACATCCAATAATAAAAGAAGTATTAATAGGTACACCTACTGTATATGTAAAAGGTTTAGAAAAACAAAAATGGCTAGAAAAATTTACGTTAAATGTATTTAATTTGGATGATTTTAAATGTCCGTCGCTAAAAAGTTTAAGTGCAGATAGTTCATCTACATGTACAAATCACACACGTAGTTTTAGCAATTGCGCTGTTACAAATGTATGTAATCTACGAAATTGGTTGATACAACCATCAAATGTACTACGAAATAATATAGAAAATAATGATGAAGTTGACACTGATTGTACATTGAAAGATTTTTACAATGATTGTGAAAATTTCTTATATAATGAATAAATGTATTAAATGTATTATAAATGTTTACTTTAATTAACCCTTACCCATCCTATTATCTATATTATACATGCCTAAAACATGTTAAAACTAGTTTGAGCTTGTCTTATAACGTTACTAAGTGGGCGTGGCTCAATAATAAGAGTGATGGGTAATGCGCATGCTTAAAAGTGTGATAGGGGTAATGCGCATGCGTAAAAGCAGTGGTGGGGGTAATGCTTGAGATTTAAGTATAAATAGAGGCATCTTCAGTTGATTTAATCATTCTGTTTTGCGACTTCATAAAGTATTAATAAGATGGATCTAACCAAAATCAATGCCATTGGTCGCATGGACGCTTTCTTGCCTACGAAGCCGCTGTCCGAGCTGACTCCTGGACATAAGTATCCTATAACAAAGATTCAGGTCGTCAACACCAGGTATGGAGTCAAGGTCGTCGTTGAGGTGGATAAAAAATTCAACACATTCCTACCTTCAAGATTTGTACCAATGTTCACTGATGACTCGATATGCTTGGATCAGATGCAAGAAGCCATTAGTTCTGGACAATTACGGCTGAAATATATTGGTGGTCCATACAACCATATTGAATTTAAAATAAAACAAGTGTAAATATTGTTTGACAATATTGTTCAAATAAATGTATCAAACCAATATCCTAATGTTCTTATTATTGACTATAACCTTAGCCATACTTTACATTTAAGGTTAGGTTAAGTAAAATATATTGTAATAACATTTAATATCGCCATCTACTGATTATATTAGTCTTCTGACCAATATAATTTAAATTGTTAAAAAGATTTTAAATTTCCCGCCAAGAGGTTTTTAAATTCGCTAATGGCGCCATCTGTCGGTGGCAGCCGGAACTAAAAAAATCGATCGGTAAAACAGAGAGCCCCTTCTAAGCCACTTTAAAGTTTAAATATTAAAAATTTCCGGCTGTTTGAATTCGCAAGTGGCGCCATCTGTCGGAGGCAGCCGGAACTCAATAGTCGGTCGGTAAAACAGAGAACCCCTTCTAAGCCACTTTAAAGTTTAAATTTTAAAAATTTCCCGCGGTTTAAATTCGTTGGTGGCGCCATCTAGCGGTGGAAACTGGAACTATAAACTCGGTCGGTAAAGTAGAACATCCCTTCCAACACACTTAAAAGTTTAAAAATAAATTTTAAATCTCCCGCCAAGGGGAATTCGCTAGTGGCGCCATCTAGCGGTGGCAGCCGGAACTAAAAGCTCAGTCGGTAAAGTAGAACACCCCTTCCAACGTGTAGGAATCTGCCTTATCGACCTGTCCTAGAACCTCCCTAGCTATACTACTGAAAAATCTTCTGGGAAAAGTACTCAGCCTAAAAAAATCTAAAATAATTTAATAATTACATTAAAATGAACTTTATTTCTTTTTTGTTCGAGAAAAGTCAACTTGAACGACAAGGAAATTCTGTATATTCTGCTCGAAATAATCGTAAAGTATTTTCAGTAGAAAAATCTTCTAGAAAAAGTACTCAGCCTATAAAAATCTAAAAAAAATTAATAGTTCCTTTGCCAAGAACTTTATTTCTTTTTTGTTCGAGACAAGTCAACTTGAACGACAAGGAAATTCTGTATATTCTGCACGAAATAATCGTAAAGAATTTTCAGTAGAAAAATCTTCTAGGAAAAGTACTCAGCCTATAAAAATCTAAAAAAAATTAATAGTTTCTTTAAAATGAACATTATTTCTTTTTTGTTCGAGAAAAGTCAACTTGAACGACAAGGAAATTCTGTTTATTCTGCTCGAAATAGTCGTAAAGAATTTTCAGTAGAAAAATTTTCTAGGAAAAGTACTGAGTCTACAAAAATCTAAAATAATTTAATAATTACATTAAAATGAACTTTATTTCTTTTTTGTTCGAGAAAAGTCAACTTGAACGACAAGGAAATTCTGTATATTCTGCTCGAAATAATCGTAAAGTATTTTCAGTAGAAAAATCTTCTAGAAAAAGTACTCAGCCTATAAAAATCTAAAAAAAATTAATAGTTCCTTTGCCAAGAACTTTATTTCTTTTTTGTTCGAGACAAGTCAACTTGAACGACAAGGAAATTCTGTATATTCTGCTCGAAATAATCGTAAAGTATTTTCAGTAGAAAAATCTTCTAGAAAAAGTACTCAACCTATAAAAATCTAAAAAAAATTAATAGTTCCTTTGCCAAGAACTTTATTTCTTTTTTGTTCGAGAAAAGTCAACTTGAACGACAAGGAAATTCTGTATTTTCTGCTCGAAATAGTCGTAAAGAATTTTCAGTAGAAAAATCTTCTAGGAAAAGTACTCAGCCTATAAAAATGAAATAAATTTAATAATTGCTTTGCAAAGAACTTTGTTTCTTTTTTGTTCGAGAAAAGTCAACTTGAACGACAAGGAAATTCTGTATATTCTGCTCGAAATAATCGTAAAGAATTTTCAGTAGAAAAATCTTCTAGGAAAAGTACTCAGTCTATAAAAATCTTAAAAAAATTAATAGTTGCATTGCAAAGAACTTTATTTCTTTTTAGTTCGCGAAAAGTCAACTTGAACGACAAGGAAATTCTGTATTTTCTGCTTCAAATAGTTGTAAAGAATTTTCAGTAGAAAAATCTTCTTGGATAAGTACTCAGCCTCTAAAAATCTAAAAAAATTAATAGTTGCTTTGCAAAGAACTTTATTTCTTTTTTATTCGAGAAAGGTCAACTTGAACGACAAGGAAATGCTGTATTTTCTGCTTGAAATAATCGTAAAGAATTTTCAGTAGAAATATCTTTTTGGAAAAGTACTCAGCCTCTAAAAATCTAAAAAAATTAATAGTTGCTTTGCAAAGAACTTTATTTCTTTTTTGTTCGAGAAAAGTCAACTTGAACTACAAGGAAATTCTGTATATTCTGCTCGAAATAGTCCTCAAGAATTTTCTGTAGAAAAATCTTCTTGGAAAAGTACTCAGCATTTAAAAATTTAAAATAATTTAATAATTGCTTTAAAATGAACTTTATTTCTTTTTTGTTCGAGAAAAGTCAACTTGAACGACAAGGAAATTCTGTTTATTCTGCTCGAAATAGTCGTAAAGAATTTTCAGTAGAAAAATTTTCTAGGAAAAGTACTCAGTCTACAAAAATCTAAAATAAATTTAATAATTGCTTTGCAAAGAACTTTGCTTCTTTTTTGTTCGAGTATAATCAACTTGAACGAAAAGGAAATTTTGTATTTTCTTCTCGAAATAGTCGTAAAGTATTTTCGGTTGAAAAATCTTGTAGGAAAAGTACTAAGCCTATAAAAATGAAATAAATTTAATAATTGCTTTGCAAAGAACTTTGTTTCATTTTTGTTGGAGAAAAGCCAACTTGGACGACAAGAAAATTCGGTATTTTCTGCTCGAAATAGTCGTAAAGAATTTTCAGTTAAAAAATCTTCTAGGAAAAGTACTGAGCCTATAAAAATGAAATAAATTTAGTAATTGCTTTGCAAAGAACTTTGCTTCTTTTTTGTTCGAGTATAATCAACTTGAACGAAAAGGAAATTTTGTATTTTCTTCTCGAAATAGTCGTAAAGTATTTTCGGTTGAAAAATCTTGTAGGAAAAGTACTAAGCCTATAAAAATAAAAATAAATTAATAATTGCTTTGGCAAGAACTTTATTTCTTTATTGTTCGAGAAAAGCCAACTTGAACGACAAGGAAATTCTGTTTATTCTGCTCGAAATAGTCGTAAAGAATTTTCAGTAGAAAAATTTTCTAGGAAAAGTACTCAGTCTACAAAAATCTAAAAAAAATTAATAGTTGCTTTGCCAAGAACTTTATTTCTTTTTTGTTCGAGAAAAGTCAACTTGAACGACAAGGAAATTCTGTATTTTCTGCTCGAAATAGTCGTAAAGAATTTTCAGTAGAAAAATCTTCTAGGAAAAGTACTCAGCCTATAAAAATCTAAAAAAAATTAATAGTTGCATTCCAAAGAACTTTATTTCTTTTTAGTTCGCGAAAAGTCAACTTGAACGACAAGGAAATTCTGTATTTTCTGCTTCAAATAGTTGTAAAGAATTTTCAGTAGAAAAATCTTCTTGGATAAGTACTCAGTTGATAAAAATCTAAAATAATTTAATAATTGCTTTAAAATGAACTTTATTTCATTTTTGTTCGTGAAAAGTCGACTTGAACGACAAGGAAATTCGGTATTTTCTGCTCGAAATAGTCGTAAAGAATTTTAGTAGAAAAAATCTTTCAGGAAAAGTACTCAGCCTGTAAAAATGAAATAAATTTAATAATTGCTTTGCAAAGAACTTTGTTTCATTTTTGTTGGAGAAAAGCCAACTTGGACGACAAGAAAATTCGGTATTTTCTGCTCGAAATAGTCGTAAAGAATTTTAGTAGAAAAAATCTTTCAGGAAAAGTACTCAGCCTATAAAAATCTAAAAAAAATTAACAGTTGCTTTAAAATGAACATTATTTCTTTTTTGTTCGAGTATAATCAACTTGAACGAAAAGGAAATTTTGTATTTTCTTCTCGAAATAGTCGTAAAGTATTTTCGGTTGAAAAATCTTGTAGGAAAAGTACTAAGCCTATAAAAATGAAATAAATTTAATAATTGCTTTGCAAAGAACTTTGTTTCATTTTTGTTGGAGAAAAGTCAACTTGAACGACAAGGAAATTCTGTATTTTCTGCTCGAAATAGTGGTAAATTATTTTCAGTAGAAAAATCTTCTTGGAAAAGTATTCAGCCTATAAAAATTTAAAATAATTTAATAATTGCTTTGCAAAGAACTTTATTTCTTTTTTGTTCGAGAAAAGCACGGTTGACCCACGCATTGCCTACGGTATTGGCACGGTTGACCCACGCTTTGCCTACGGTCTTGTCACGGTTCATCCACGCTTTGCCTACGGTCTTGTCACGGTTCATCCACGCTTTGCCAACGGTATTGCCACGGTTGACCCACGCTTTGCCTACGGTATTGACACGGTTGACCCACGCTTTGCCCACGGTATTGCCACGGTTGACCCACGCTTTGCCTACGGTATTGACACGGTTGACCCACGCTTTGCCTACGGTCTTGCCACGGTTTGAGGACTAGATGGATATTAATATTAGGTCGTATTTAAGCACTAGCTTGATAATAAAATGAGGTCGAAATTGAGAACAATCCTAATATCAAAAATGAGGACGTATTTGAGGTCAGATTCGGAAGGAAAGAAACTCGTCTTTCTTAGACAGTTTCTGTCTCTAGTAACACCCGAAACATTTTGTTAGCAAATTAAAAACAATACGGTTAACTGACAGGGTTTCAACAAATTTTTCCTTATAAAATTCCATGATTTCCAGGTTTACCATGACTTTTAGAAACCTTGTAACTGCACTGGAAAAAAATTTAATTGAATCAAATAAAAATTATTGACTTTATTCAATTGTGTAATTGTCTATTATCAAATAAATATTTATTTGAACCAAATAAATATTTATTAGATCTGAGTACTTTATTTGATAGTATGAAATAAATATTTATTTGTACCAAATACGAATTATTTATATCAGACAAATGGAATATTTGGACCTAATAAATATTGCTTTAAATTAATTATGAAAATTATTTGATTGAATAATGCATGGTTTTTAATTCAAATAAATATTTATTTGTATCAAAAATTCAATTATTCATCACAATTAATTCTTTTAATTGACACTAATATCCCTTTAATTGTGTCAAATAATTCATTATTTAGTCCAAATACAAAATTTATCTGCATTAAAATAAAGCAGTTTTTTATTCAAATAAATCTAAATTTGTATTAAATAAATAAAACTTTTTAAAATTTTAAAGATTATAAAAATAATGAAAATTCAAATTTTTCACTATCGAATCTTCCTTTCAAGGGACTCAAACTTAAAAGTATTAGACACTAAATTTTTAAAATTATATTAAAATATGAAACATACGGAGATCAAAACCCAGATGCACCTACTTAACACTTAAGAGCCTTAACGATATCGACAATCGAACCGACTTGGAAAATTATATTCGAAAATAAAATTTTTATTTAAAACAAATAAAAAGTCTAGTTGGCTCTGAGACAAATATACGTTTATTTAACTCAAATGAAATATGTTTGGTTTAAATAATATTTTTCTCTAAGTGTGTCTATATAAATTGCAAGTGTAAAACTTGCAAGATTTCTTAATATTTTTATAAAATTATTATAAATTAATATAAATCTTACTAATACTATTATATTTAATATATTTAACGCATATTTATTATTCATATAGTAATAAAATAAGAAAACAACCTAAAATTAATTGAGCCAAATAATTTTTATTTAGATCTAACATCCGTTTATTTGAATGAAATAAATCAATTAATAGTTTCAAATAAATCATTTATTACACTCAGAGAAAAGATATATTTGTCTCAGAACCAACTAGACTTTTTATTTGTTTCAAATAAATTTTATTTAATTTAAATAAAATTTTATTTGGCTCAAATATTAGTTTTATTTATGTCGAATAAAATTTTTATTTAAAACAAATAAAAAGTCTAGTTGATTCTGAGACAAATATACGTTTATTCAACTCAAACAAAATATATTTGGTTTAAATAATATTTTTCTCTGGGTGTATCGTTTCAATAAGTGATTTATTTGATCCAAATATTTTTTTATTTGTTTTTCTTTAATAATTTATTAGCATTAAATAACGCATTATTAGCATTAAAAAATTTAGTTTACTTGATGCCATAAAATTAATTAATTGCGTCAAATAATTTTTATTAATATCAAATATCTAATTAATTTAGTGAAATAAATTAATTGTTTCAAATAACTTTATTTTGGTTCAAATAAGTTATTTATTTGATACAAATATTTTTTAATTGCTTCTATTAAATAATATATTTGAATTGAATAATGCATTATTGGAATTAAATAATTTACTTACTTGAAGCGATAAAAATAAATTAATTGTGTTAAATAATTTTTAATTATATCAAATATCCAATTAACTGAATAAAATAAATAAATTAACTGTTTCAAATATCTCATAATTTATAAAAATAAAATCGTTTATTATAGTCATTAATAATTTACACTGGTTTACAGTGAAATTGCCAATCGAACAAAACATTATTTTCTTGAATAGTAGGTGTTTTTTGAGTAAGAAAATCATAGTTTCAATTTTTTTCCCTATTGCAGTTTTTCTGTAGCTTCAAATTTTGCATTTTCGAGGTGCGACGCCACTTAAATTTACCTGTAGGAAAATTAGCTTGTCAAAATATAATGAATAAGGTATCATTGGAAAGGTAATTAAATTACCTTTCGATCCATAGGTCTCAGAATAAAATTCAACAAAAATTGAGAGAGTTACAGTCGATCAAAGATGAAATTTCAAGACAATTTTGATGATTTTTAGACATTTGAGTAACTTCTACTATTTTTTTCTACATCAAACAGGAAAGAATGTTTGGGTTTTAATTATTTTATTGATAGACTATATCTACATAAATTTTGAGCTCTTGTGGACCTCGATTGGATTAACAATTACAATTCTACACTAAATTTAGTGAACGAAACTACATTCTTCATTTTTGGTATCTCTTAAACATTTGCAGCAAAAATTGAAATAATAGAATTTAGTTAAGCGTTAAAGTTACTAAAATCACTAATTAAGGATTTCGGAAATCGTAGATTTCGAATCCAATGATAGTTTTCTAAATTTCAAAATGGCGGATCCAATATGGCTGACAAATTTTTTTAAATCGATTATATTCGTTTTAAATTCGTTACTCGGGGGGTTTCGGGATCGCTGATTACGAATCCGAAGTCAGATTTCAAAAATTAAAAATGGCGGATTCATAATAATGAACGAGTTTTTTACAATCCATCAAATTCGCATATATTGTATCCGCCATTTTTAATTTTTGAAATCTGACTTCGGATTCGTAATCAGCGATCCCGAAAACCCCCGAGTAACGAATTTAAAACGAATTTAACCTTTTTTAAAAAAAATTTGTCCGCCATATTGGATCCGCCATTTTGAAATTTAGAAAACTATCATTGGATTCGAAATCTACGATTTCCGAAATCCTTAATTAGTGGTTTTAGTAACTTTAACGCTTAACTAAATTCTATTATTTCAATTTTTGCTGCAAATGTTTAAGAGATACCAAAAATGAAGAATGTAGTTTCGTTCACTAAATTTAGTGTAGAATTGTAATTGTTAATCCAATCGAGGTCCACAAGAGCTCAAAATTTATGTAGATATAGTCTATCAATAAAATAATTAAAACCCAAACATTCTTTCCTGTTTGATGTAGAAAAAAATAGTAGAAGTTACTCAAATGTCTAAAAATCATCAAAATTGTCTTGAAATTTCATCTTTGATCGACTGTAACTCTCTCAATTTTTGTTGAATTTTATTCTGAGACCTATGAATCGAAAGGTAATTTAATTACCTTTCCAATGATACCTTATTCATTATATTTTGACAAGCTAATTTTCCTACAGGTAAATTTAAGTGGCGTCGCACCTCGAAAATGCAAAATTTGAAGCTACAGAAAAACTGCAATAGGGGAAAAAATTGAAACTATGATTTTCTTACTCAAAAAACACCTACTATTCAAGAAAAAAATGTTTTGTTCGATTGGCAAAAAAAAGTTTTTAATTTGTAAACCTGTGTTATTATTTATTTAATTTATTTATTAATTTATTAATTATTTAATTGATTTAAATATGATTTATTTGAGTTCAATAAATGTGATTCAAAGAATTCAAGTTATTTGAAGCAAATAAATATTTATTAGATCCAAATAAAAATTATTTGAATGAAATAAATATTTTTCAAATATTTTCAATTAATTGAATCAAATAATTTTTTTCTAATGTTGCAAAATTGTAGTCCGTGTTCAACATTCTTTTGTTTTTGACAAAATCACAATTTTTGACAGTTAGCCAAATATCATTAAATTCTAACAAAATGTTTTGGGCATTAGTAAAATTTACAAAAAGTTGTACAACGCACAGCACCGAGAAAACTTATATGGTTCCCTTAACCGATATTGAAATTGAGGGAATAGAATTTGAAATTAAAACGGAATATTTAACAAAGTGTATCCGAAACAAGGACAAATTCTGTCATGCCCTCATAGGTTATATAAAAGAAGGAGGTAATTTTAGTTATTATAGTTTATTTTTTTTACATAATTAAGCTTTGTACTCCTTCATTTTTAAATTGAGAGGAAGTTAATTTTTAGATTTACATTTCCATGTTTTTAATTTTTTTATAGACAGAAACAGTTTAAGAAAAAAGAGAGTTTCTTTTCCTCCTTTCTCCACATTGGGAAAAATAGAAGTTAAAGAAACTGACGCAGAGAAGGTAAAACTAAAAAAAAATAATAATTGTAAATTGTAGAAAAATTGAGAAAAGCTAAATATCAGGCTTCGCACTGTTCTACTAAAAGCTACTATTTGCTATTCTTTTCCAAAATTAAATTACTTTCAAAAATTGTAATAAAATTGTTGACAAAATTGTAAATATTTTCAAAAATTTTCCTGGATTCAATAATGATTTTTAATATCTACTATTTTAATTATTTAAATTTACTATTTTAATAAAATTTTCCAAAAGAATTCAATTATTTTATAAAAAATTGATAACATTCTACACAAGTATTTAATTTTTTCATAAAATAATACAAATTTTACAGGAAATCAATTATTTTTAAAAATAATAAAACTTTTACAGAGATTCAACTATTATCGCTAATACACTGAAAAAAACTTTCTAAATCTGAATTAGTTAAAAATGACTAATTATTAGTAAAATCGTGGCTGACTTTTTGCTTCAGCAATTAGTAAAAAATAACTAATTGTTAGTAGTTAATAACTAATTATAAGTAAATAAATAACTAAAAAATAGTCAAATTTTACAAATTGAATTAATTACTGCATAAATTTCAGTCATTTTTACCTAACCTAAAAGTGAATTTAACTAATAATTATAGTCTTTATTAACTATTTCGTTAGTAAAATACAATGTAAAAAAAGGAGTTAAATTTTAACTCCCCATGGGATTCTATAAAAGTCGCACCTATTGGGGAGTTAATGCCAGGGGAGTTAAATAAAGAGAGTTAAAATTTATCTCCTAAATGCTAACTCACCATAGAAAAATAACTCGCACGGGTGTTGAATGAAGGGAGTTAATAAATTAACTCTCATTTGGAGTTAATTTTTAACTCTAAAAATTTAACTCTTAACTCCCGAGTCCGTTAACTCCCTAATTTTTTTACAGTGTATTACTATTTGAATCAGTGACTGACTTTTCGCTATCAAATTAGTTATTTTTAACTAATTCAAATTTAGAAAGAAAAATTATTTGATTCAAATAACCGATTATTTGACTATTATCAAATAAATATTTACTTAAATCAAATAATAAATTTTTATTTGAATCAAATAAACTGTATTTGAATAAAATATTTCAATACTTGAAGCAAATATTACTTAATTGATTTAAATAAAAATTATTTCATTGAAGTAAATATTTATTTGATAATCGTCAAATAATCGGTTATTTGAATCAAATACATTTTTTTCAGTGTATTAAACTTCGTCTTAGAAACTCAATTATTTTTACAAATAATGAAACTCATCGCAAAATTTCAATTATTTTTAAAAAAATTTAAATAATTGAATTCTCGAAGAATTGTCTAATAAAAATTGATTAAAAAATGAATTTTAGTTAATTTTCTAGATAATAATTCTACATTAAATGAATTGAAATTTTATAAAGTTTCAATTTTACATGAATTTAATTAGAAATTTTAAAGAACTTAAATTATCAAAAAATTTTAATAAACCATTTTCCGAAATTTGTGGAATTTTCTTAAATATATTTAATTATTTATTAAAACGAATGGATTTATAAGAGAATTTTAGTTAGTAATTTTTAAAAACTGAATTTTAGAAAATTTACAAATGATTGCAAAAATTTAATTATTTTAAAAAGTAATAAAATTCTTAGCAGTAATTCAATTATTAAATTTTTTTTTAATTCTTGTAAAAATTCTAATAATCTTTATTAATTAAAAAAATTCTTCTCCAAAATTAAATTACTTTCGAAAATTGTAAATATTTTCAAAAATTTTCCTGGATTCAATAGGGTAAGCCCGGGTAGATGGCCATAGTTTTTTCAAAGTACTGTAAAAATTATGAAAAAGCGTTTTTTGTCTAAACTTTTATTGGTAATTGAATATTGAACACTTCACTTTAAAAAAACGAAACATAAAATAAAATATTTTCATAGCTACAATCTTAAAATTTACATTTTCGAAAAAGTGCATTCGGCCATCTCTCCCGGAATGTCCGGGTGAGATAGCCACATGTGTGCGGGAGAGATGGCCACTATCTATAATTTTTTAATTTTAACTTAAATTTAATTTCTAATCATCCACATTACTTTCCTCTTTTTCTGGTCGTATTTTGAACATTTTTCATGACATTCAGTACAGTTCTTATGTACCCAAAAATTTCAAATATTGCACTTAATCCAATCTTCAATTAACGTTGTTTGATTGTAACTTTTGCGTTAACCTACAAATAAATTTCTGGTGTCTATTGGATCAATTATTTTATTCTCAGACATTTTTAATTTGTTTTTCATTAATATTTCTTAAGTATATAACATTAACATCAAAAAATTTTAATAAAAGTCATCAGTGGCCATCTTACCCAATAATTAATGATAAAAGTAAACATAAAAATATTAAATAAATAAAATAATTTTCCCTTTCATTTTTTGTTTATATCGAAGCGTGGGTTATGCACTACGCATTAGGATTTAAAATTTAAAATTATATTAAAAAATAACAATATGGTGACAAGAAATCAAAAATTTTCAACTTATTTTAGACCCATGCAAAAAAAATAAACAAGGATTACACTTACAGTTTTATTATTTTTCATCAATTTATTGTTTAGATTTAATATGAATCACAGAAGGTTGAAGAATACCCCATAATAAGTGATATTTCTTTAGAAATTCTGTAAAATATTTGAACTGGCCAACTCTCCCGTATGGCCATCTCCCCCGGACTTACCCTAATGATTTTCAATATCTACTATTTTAATAAAATTTTCCAAAAGGAGTCCAATTAAAAACAGTCTTAATAAAACTCTACGCACACATTTAATTATTTGCTTAAAATAATAAAAATTTCACAGGAATTTAATTATTTACACATTTTTTATAAATTTCTTTGCAATAATTCAATTATTTTCAAATGAATAATAAATTTTTTACAGAGATTATTAAATTTTTTTTAAATGTTCGTAAAAATTTTAATAATCTTTATTAAATAATAAAATTTTTCTCCAAAATTCAATTATTTTCATAAATAATAAAACTCATCAAAGAATTTGAATTATTTTTAATACCCTGGAGTATATTTACACTATTTTTTTTGGCACCGAGGCTACTATTTCCTACTTTTTTCAAACTCATAATATAATGCGAAGCCTACATATTATTTTACACTAGAGAATTTTAAAAATTGTTAAATTAATATACTTTCATTTTTTTTTTAGAAAAAATCGCTTGAAGCAGAAAAGAAGCAAATAAAAAGATTAAATGATTTAAAAACATCATTTAACCAAAGATGTCCTCCAAAAAGAAAGTATAAAAAAATTAAAAATGAGGACGACGGGGAATGGTCGGGCGAAGATAAAGAAAACTGATTTTTATCAATAGTTTTAATGAAATGTTAAAATTACAATTATGAACAAAATAGATTATATTCAATAAATTAAACGAATTTTTTGAAAAAATGCAATTATTGTCAAAACTTTTAATAGTTTCTATTCATCGAAAGAATTAAATAATTTTAGAAAATTAATTCACTAATTTAGCATCATGTACTGATTACGAAAACATAAAATGAAAATTCTTAAAATAAAACTAATACTGAAATATAATAAAAATAATACTGAAATTCAAATGTGACGGAATCTTTCGAATACTCGTAAATAACATTATTACAGTAATTGTTCGAAGTGTCCTCCTTCAGCGGCGATGCAGCATTGCGCCCTTGTTATAAGGCTCGCAATGCTTTGCTAAATCATTTCTTCCGTAATCAAGAGGACTGCTTCGCGTATACAAGCAACTAGTTGCTCAAGAGTCTCAATTTCGGAGCGATACTCATACTCCTTGATGAACCCCCACAGGAAAAAGTCGAGGGGGTTTAAGTCAGGAGATCGAGGAGGCCAAAAAATTCTTCCCCCACGTCCAATGTAATTGTTCCCAAATAATTCGTGAAGCACATCCTGGGAAGCACGAGCGGTGTGTGCCGGAGCATTGTCATGCTGATACCACAATGCATCAATTTCTTCTGCGGTCAACCCAGCTCTTCGTAGTCGTGGCTTGATTCGCCGCAAAACTTGCTGGTAACGAATAGATGTAAGGTTACTGCGCACGACATAAGGTCCAATCTGCAATTAAACATAGTATGTTCTAGCCAAAGTCGCACAGACAGCGAGTATTGAAAACTACATCCTCACCTAAAATTCACTCGCTCACAAACTCACTAACTCACATACACTCACTTATCCACATACTCAATCACTCACAGGGTTGCCACGCAACCTGGAAAACTAGAAATGTAAGGAAATTTTATAAACCTTGAAAAAACTTGGAAAATTCAAGGAATTTTAATCGGAATCCTAGAAAATAGTAGTTTTCTATACTTATTGTGATTCTAAAGAATTCAATTATTATCGAACATTTTAATAAAATTCTAATCAAGAATTCAATTGAGGGTCCCAATCAAAGAACCGGTTATAAGTTTTTGAGACTCAAAATTCTCAACGTCTAATTAAAAAAAAAGGATTTAAAATTCCAATTTTTTGAAACATGTCACATTTGTTTAAAGATTACCAAAATGTTTCTCAAAAAATTGGGATTAAAAACATTTCAATTTTTGACTTACAGGGCAATGATTTTGAGCTTCAAAAAATAATAACCGATTCCTTGATTGGGACTCTCAATTGTCTTCATAAATAATTTAATTTTTTTTTTAAATTTAATTATTTTGAAATTGAGATATATAAAAAATAAAATTCTTTTTAGAAAATCAATTATTATCCTAAATAAAACTCAACGCAAAATTACAATTGTTTCTAATAAAATTTTAATCCAATTCAATAAATTATTAAAAATAAAAATAAATGAATAAAAAATAAATGTAAATATGAATATTAATTAAAAACCCAAAAATAATTAAATTTTTTTTAGAAAAATTACAAATGATATAAGAAATTCAATTATTTTCAAAAGTAATGAAATTCTTCGCAAAAATTCAATTATGTTCAAAAATTAAAAAAAGTTTTATCAAAATTTCAATTGTCTTTAAGAATAATAAAATTCTTCAGCAAAATTATATTCTTTCCAAAAATTTTCTTCAATTTAATGATTTTCAACATAAATTTAATTAAATTTTCCAAAAGAATAATTAAATGTTTGTATGGAATTTTGTTCAAATTTTATGAAAATAATTATTTAAGAAAAAAATTTAACAAAATTCCAGGTAAACATTTAATTATTTTCATAAGTATTGAAATTCCTATTATTTTCGTAAATGAAACTCATCGCAGGATTTCAATTACTTTTTAATACAAATTCAAACCAATTTCTTCGAAAAATGCAATTATTGTTAAAATTTTTTATTTCATTTCGAGAAAAGAATTTAATTATTAAAAAATTTGATGATAAAATTCTTTATGAGAATAAAATTTTAAGAAACATTCAATTATTCAATAAATTATTTATTTTTGTATTTAAATAATTGAATTTTCGTAGAGTTTTCAAATTAACATTTTTTAAAATCTGAATTTTTCATACTTTTGAATAATAATTGTGTAGAATCAATTTTTTTGAAAAAATTTAATGGATTTTTTAAAATATTTAAAGTTATTATTTTCTAATTTATATTTAATTGCAGAGTTTTCGAATAATTCTTGTAATATAAAATAATGTTTTTATCACTCGGTCATCTTCAATTATTATAGAACATGAAGAAAGCGTTCACTCAGAGTAAAACAGGTCTTCATGTTTTATAATAATATTTTTTTAAGTTATTGAATTTAAAAGGTTTGAATGTGTAATTTTTAAAAATTTTATATCCTATGGAAAAATAATTTATGTTTTCGATTAATTTTACAATTAAAGACATTTTAAAATAAATGTAGTTTTAAAATCCTAAAAAAAATTCTTTTTTTAACCTGGAAAAGTTAGGGAATTTTAAATGAGCAAATCCGTGGCAACCCTGGACTCACTAACTCACACATTCATTAAAAAACACTTACCAAACGGCCTCCAATCATTCCGGCCCACAGATTGATGGAATATCTCCTCTGGTGGTTCCTAACAGACGTTAGATGTGGGTTAACTGGCGCCCAGAAGTGATAGTTGTGATAGTTAAAGGGGCCGTCGTTTCCGAATCTCGACTCGTCTGAGAAAAGGACGCGTTCTCTTCGGAACTTTGGGTCACGGCGGTGTCGTGCCAATACCCAGGCGGAAATTTACCACTGGCATCGTACCGCGCCTGTACAGACGTCGGTAAGACTGTACTGACATTTGTCCGCGAGACAACCGGATCGGTGCAGGCTTTCTACTGGAACATGACAATGTGTTGTAGTGGCTGCGCGTCCGGCTCGGTACAAATTTGATGCCGCCGAACAACCGGCGTTGTACCGGCATTCGTCCGCTCTAGCAACCGCGGCGGGCCAAATATTCTTTCAAAGACGACTCGCTTCAGCGGACCGGCGTTCTACTGGCATTCGCCCGTCTAGCCAGACTTAATTATATTTTCTATTGAAAAATAAAATAAAAAAATATTTAATTAACTATGCATGGTGCATGTTAATTAATATTTATTTATAGATCAGTTCCAGCATTTTTAACACATTCTACATTTTTTTACACATTAAAATTCTAAACGCTCGCAAGTGGGATACGAAGCCCAAGCTATTCCTAATCGAAGCACCGAAGTCTAACACGCTAACCACTACGCTATTCGCTCGCATGCGGATTTGAGCACAATAATGTCGATATGTAATACCGCTACGAAGCAAACAATAAATAATAATTTTACAAATACTTTGGAATATTTTAGCATTCTATGAATATTATGTAAATAAATCTAGTGTTTTAAAACAATATTTTAAAATTTTTATTTTTTTAATTATTCTATTATTATTATTATATTTATTTATTTTATTATTCATTTTTTTATATTTATAAATAATTATCTGTATACTTTATTTATAAATATTTAAAAAATTTGATTAAAACAAAAAAATTTAATTCTTTAATTTCTTTGTTAATTAATAAATAAAAATATAATTAAAACCTATTTTTCAAATTCATTAATTTTTAAAATTAAATTTTATATTCTATTGTATTGTTAATTCTTTTTTTAATATTTAAACTTTAAACAATTCTCCTACAAAAATTTTTTACAACATAATAGATTAAAAATTTTTATTACTATAATTATTATTTTATTAATTTTTATTGAAACAATAAGACTATAGCTAAATTTTTGCATTGTAAAAAATCTATTTCTGAAAATTCTGAATAATGTGTTAATTAAAAAAAAATTATTTTAGAAAACATTAAATTGTTTTAGAAAAACAATGACGATAGCCATATTCTTAGCATATTATTATTAATTGAAATCTTAATAATAAGAACATAAATGATATTAGTCCGCAGTCGGTAGAATGTCTGTACCGCTCGGGTTGTCAGACGGACGAATGCCAGTACAACGCCGGTTGTTCGGCGGCATCAAATTTGTATCGAGCTGGACGTACAGCCATTACAACACATTGTCATGTTCCAGTAGAAAGCCTGCACCGATCCGGTTGTCTCGCGGACGAATGCCAGTACAACGCCGGTTGTTTGGCGGCATGAAATCTGTACCGAGCCGGACGCATAGCCATTATAATACAGTATAAATTTTGATCCGGCGGTCGGATCCGTCTTTGTACCGCGCCAGCAGACATTAACACCCGAATCGGTACAGACTGCCTGTATCGGCATTGATTCTCCAAATCAATCGGCGCGGATCCTTGACGGTTGGATAATCCGGCATTCGTCCGACTTTTCCGCCTGGGTAGCCATCTAGAAAAGCGCACCTGACGCGCTGGGTCCTCGGGGTGCAACTTCTGGACACGCGTAATGTGATACGCGTGCCACTTTGACTTTTTTAAAATTCTTTGCACAGTGGAGTTAAATAAATTAAGCTCTCTGGCCATGCCGCGAATACCAGCTTCTGGATTTTCCTCTGCGAAGTTTAATACTCGCTCTACATTTTCGGGGTTTTGTGCATTCCTAGGCCTTCCCGCTTCTTGGTGATTGGGCATTGCGCTACCAGTTTCTTCCAGCCGCCTCACCGCTTCACGAACGATATGAACGGTGGGTTGGTTCCAATCGGGATGTCGATCCTCATAGTCGCGGACGGTTTCAGCAGCATTAAAGTCGTTCAGACCATAAAGGAGAATCATCTCTGCATACTCTCTCGCCGTGTACACCGCCATATTTTATTAAAAAATTAAAAAGAACGAAAAATTGGAAAATAAACTAAAAACGCGCAAGACAAACACAAGAAACTATTAACGACGCAAAATAAAAAATGTCTTTTTTGTAACTAACACACAGATCACACAAATATGACAGAAACAAATGAAAATCTAAAAAGCGATGCCTCCTACCGTCAATTTTTTTTTATTTATAATTAAAACATCATTTTTCTTTTTTAGTCACTCGTAGGATAAAATAACGCATATTTTTGTTTTTGTTTCATTAAGAAATTCGTAAAATTGACTGAGTAATCGCGAGTTGAAGTGAAAAAAACGATACAAATTTCGCTCTTTAAAAAAACAGTTTTTTCCTTATATTTAGAAAACGGTAATAGATACAATAAAAATTTAAAAGAAAAAAAGATGCGCAATAAAATTTCCTATAAGGATATGTACATGAGATATTGAAATTCGAAAGTCGAATTTTGGTTGTCCAGGGGATCCGGCGGCTCAATTATTGCATTATTTCAGTCAAAAAGGCTAGAATTTCATTTCTCGCAAATATCACTACTTTTCTTTTTTGGAAAAAGTTTTTTTTTGTAATAACAATAAAAATTCATAAAACAATTTTTTAAAACAAAGTTTTAAAAAATAAAAAACGTTTAATTTAAAACAAAAAATGTAATTAATATTTTTAATTCACTTTCTTAATTAGATTAAAATATTTTAATTATTAATTGTGATTAATTTTTTTATCAAAAAAAATATTATTTACTTTTTTTTAATTGAAACAAAATCTTTTTCTTCATACCTCGGTCGAAAGTACGTACTTCCCGCTGCGATTTCGCAGCAGAAAGTCAAACATTTGTGCTTTGGTTGATTTTTATACCCAACCTCTATTACAGCGAGAGTAAAAGAATTCTCTGTCGGTAAAAATACCACTGTCGGTAAATTGAAATGAACGAAATCTTTTGCTGATATAATTATTTTGAAAAATTATTTTAATAAACATTAGAAACTAAAATAAAATAATTAAAAATTTTGTAATTTGTTTTTTAATACTTGCCAAAATATTATAATAAAATAATTTTAATAATTTGAAGAAATAATGAAATTTTGTTTATTAAAACGTTTAGAATTTCAGAAACATAAAATTAATTTTATATCAACAGAAAAATTCTTTTGAAAATATAATATTAATTTATCTTTCATATTTTTTTCGTGCCTGCCCCCGACCAGAAGCACTCGCTTCGCTCGTGCATCAAATGTCGGGGCAGGCGAATGTTGTTTGTTGGTTTGGTTGGTTGGTTTTGGTTATTGGCCTTTTGTCCCCGAAGGTCAAGTAGCCATGACATAAAGTTTTTTCATAGTTCTGATTTGTACTGAATATTCTGACTTGTCCAGTTGTTGTCCAACAAAAATTCTTGATTTTTGTATATGCTTTGGATTTGAATAAATAGTTGTAGATAGTTAAGGTTGTTCTTTTCACCATAATATTTGTTAATTTGACATATTCTTCTTACACTTTTGATATTTATTCAATATTGTTCGAAATTGAACTTACTTGTTATGTGGAAGTAAGGTTTGAATTTACAGGTTAGGTTAGACAGGTTATGTTAGGTTATAGGACATTGATACATGTATATACAGTATGTGGTGAATTTATTGTTTGTTTGTGCATTTTATGTTTTGTTATGTTTCTGAAGAGAAAGAAAAAAAAACAAATAAATAAATCAATAAACAAATAAAAAATAAATATATAAATCTCTATTATACTACTTAGATTATTAAATTTGTTTGACCAAAAAACTTCTTGATTTCTGTAATAGTTCCAGATCTCATTTCTAGAACTGCTTCTCTTAAATTGACAGTAGGATCAGTTGTACTAGAATTTCCCCCGGATAAGAATTGCAACATTCTAATTCTACCTTTCCTGTAGAGTGGACAATCGCAGAGCAAATGCATCATATTCATAATTTCAAATCCGCATGGGCAATTTAATGGAACATTCCAATTAAATCTGATAAAGTGGTCAGCTGTACGGATATGTCCGGTTCTAAGTCTGTTTATTAAACTAATTGTCCTTCTGTCAATCTGTATGTTTATAAACCAGGGTCTTTGTGTTTTTACGTTAATAAAGTTAAAATATATGTTTTTAGGGTTTGGTATCGGAAGAAAAGGCCATAAAAGTGCTTTCCAATATTTATGGTCTGTTTTGACAACTTTTTTTGCATCTTCATAAGATATGGATTGTCGCATGCAAACCGGAAATTCTGTGGCCGTCGAAGCTAATCGATCTGCAACTTCATTACCATTAATATTGGAGTGACCAGGAATCCACATAAATTTTATTTCTCCTAAACCTGCTTGTTCATAAGAATCAATCAGTTTAACTACATTTTGGATATTGAGTGATGGCTTGCAGGATTCTATCAAAGGTTTTGTTATTTCATTGATTGCTGTTCTAGAATCAGAGAGAATCAGAATATTTTTAATTTCGAAGGTTATTGAATATTGAATTGCAGCTTGCATTGCTAATAGTTCAAGTGAGGTTATAGAGTGGTAAGAAGAAACCCTCACTCCATATGAGATATTAATTGAAGGTATATAAAAGGCAATAGATGCTCGAAGAGTATTAGGTTTAAATGCTGCATCCGTGAATATACAATTGTATTGTTCAAATCGTGAGTGTATTATTTGTGTTAAATCTCTGTTTGGATTTATAGAGTTTTGTAGTAGTAGACCAGATGTAGTATCAGTATTGTTTTTTGCTATTATTTGTTTCCAAGTTAGGTCATAATATGATGGCAGCATTGTTGGTTGAGTAATTTCGATAATTCCTTTCATCGTTTTATAAGCACTTATTAGACCGATTTTTTCTGGATTTAATTTTTTCGGGTAATTGGGTATTTGTTGATTTAAATTTTCTAATTTTTCCATTAACGGATTATTAGACCATTTTGCATTTCGGAGTATAAATTGGTGTGCTCTTTCTGCTCTCACCAGATTTGGATGTGCTACATCAGTTTCCGACAGTATGATCGGGATTGACGCAGAGTTCATTACTCCCAATACTGTTCGTAGTGAGGCGTAATATGTTCTATTGAGTTTTGTAAGATGAGTGTCACTAGCTTTCCATGTTAGTGGAGTTCCCCAATTTAAGATAGAATTGTTAAGTCCCTCACAAACTGTCAAAAGGTTTGAAGGAGAAGGGCCCCAAGAAACTTTAGATATAATTCTGATAATATTATTGGCTCTCGATGTCTTTTTTGTTATTTCTATTATATGTTGATGCCATAAAAGTTTTTGGTCCAGATAAATACCTAGATATTTTATATAAGGATTACATGGAAGAGTTTGTTCTTTTAATATAATGGATTGTTCTGTGTGTGAAAATTTTGTAGATTTTGTAAATATAATAAATTGTGTTTTTGGTAAAGAAATATCTAATCCATAATCATGTAACCATTCTGAAATTTGATTAAATGCTTCTATAATTAAGGGTTTTCCTTGGTTTATATCATCTGTAGTGATATAAAGAATTATGTCATCAGCATATTGTACTATTCTAATTTCAGGAGGAAGACAGTTTTTAATTGAACGTAATGCTAAATTAAATAGAAGGGGTGAAAGGACTCCTCCTTGAGGGACTCCTATTCCCGAGGTTCTGGGTTGGTCTTTTTTTATAGAGAAGTGAAGGTATCTTTCAGAGATCATGAAACTTATAAAATTAATTATGCGAGATGGTATTTTTAACTTAATTAGTTCTTGAATGATTTTGTCTGTGTAAATTGAATTAAATGCTCCTTTAATATCCAGGGCCAGGGCGATTACCGATATTCCTTCCCCAAATGCTCCATAGATATCTGAGACTAGAAAAGAGGTAGCATCTATTGCAGATCTTCCCCTCCTGAAGCCGAATTGGAAATCTGGTAGAAGTTTTTCTTTTTCTACAAGGTATTCTAATCTTCTTTGAACTAATCTTTCCATTATCTTAGCTAAACATGACGTTAAAGAGATTGGTCGATAACCTCCACTGGATTTTGGTAAAAATTTTACCAAAGTATCTCTACAAGTTTCTGGGAATTGACTAGTAATATACATTTTGTTGTATGTTTCTAAAATCAGATCTTGACATGCCTGAGTTATTTTCGTAAATATATCATATGTAAAAGAATCTAAGCCAGGGGCTGACTTTTTATTTGATGCATCCAAAACTGCTCTGAATTCTCCGTTGGTAAAGGGGCCATTCATTGGGTCTTCCTCATCAATGTCTGTAATTAGACGATGAAATCTCGGAATGATGTCCTCCCTAACTAGATTTTCTTTCAGAGTATCGAGCTCTTCAGTATTTTCATCAGTGAACCTACCCAAATTTACTACTCCCACCCTTGAAATCATCCCCTTAATTGATTTCCAAATATTAGACAGTCCCTTAGAGAAATTCAATTGCTCGCAAAAGTTTTTAAAAGCCTGAGATTTAATTTTTCTTATTTTCCTTTTAATTCTATTACATTGAATCTTATAGTTAATGAGGTTCTCATTACTTTGTGATATTAAATAAGTTTTGAGTGCTTCTTTACGTTGTCTTATTAATTCCTCACAGTCTGAATTCCACCAAAGTGGTTGTGGTTTTCTTCGTTTAGGTCTATTGGTAGGAAAAAAGGCTCCACTCTCCTGGAGGATTTCAAGAATTTCTTTTATAATGTTTTCAAAAAGGGCTACAGGTGTTATTTTATTTTTATTAATTGTTAAATCGATAAGTCTAAATTCAAGCTTTTCCAGAAATAGAGACCAGTCTACTTTTTCCATGTTTAATCTAGTTGAATTTGAAGCAACTGGTAAAGGTCTTATAGTAAACTCTAAGATGACAGGAATATGATCCGAACCGCAAGAATCATCAGCAAGAGAAAATTGAAATCTATCTGCAATTGTTGCAGGAATTAAAATTAGATCTAAATTATTTGAATTTTCGTTATCTTTTGGTATATATGTAGGGATGTGATCATTAATAGGGACAAAGTCACATATTTCAATTGCTTGTGCAAGTTTATTTCCCTTTTGATTCGTTCGGTTTGTACCCCAATCAGGGGAATGTGCATTGAAATCTCCGCAAACTATTCTTGGGTTATTTTTATTAGAATTCAGTAATTCGCACCATGTATTAATTTCTGGATTTGAGTTTGAGGGTGAATAGATCACGATTAATTCGTATATACCTAATGAAGTATGTAGGGATAGACCGAAGTATTCTGACTCTATCAGATCCATACGATCAGAAAATGTGAATTCCAATGGAGAAGTTGTTAAATTTCTATCGATACAAATCATAACTCCCCCTCCCCTGCCAATGTTTCTATCTTTTCTGTGTATGTGATAACCAAAGAGATTAAAAGTTTGGTTCGGTTTAAGCCATGTTTCAGTGATGCAAATTATGTGAGGTTGATATTTAAAAACCATTTGTTCTAATTCAAATTTTTTATTCGCAATACTATGAGCATTCCAATTTATTATTTTTAATTTATTCATAGCCATCTTAAATGTTAATTATTTCATGCACATTTAAACAATAATTTTATCTTATAGATAGTAACTTATATAAACTATAATCCAACAAATTTAACTGTATATAACTCCAATAATCCTACTCTACTTTTTACAATATATAATTTTAATGCTTATTCTTTAATGGTTATTATTTAGACTTTGTATCATTAATAATTTCCTTATACGTTTCTTTAATAGAATTTTAAATACTAGAATATTATGAAATTATTTATATTCCGCCATTCAAATTTATATTTTCAATAATAATTCTATATGAATTATATTTTTCTTATTTCTAAACCCTGCCCATTCTAATCAATTATTAGATTTATATCCTAAAAAAACAAAAAAAACAAAAACAAAAAAATGATTATTATTTTAAAATTAGAACCATTAGGGCTATTAATTCCCTGTGTATTTTGTTCAGAATATATTTCTTTATTAGTCTCCTGTTTAGGATGTAATTGTAGCTTGGGGTCGGCTAAAATTAATTTGGATTTCCGACTTGATTCACTTCCTATAATTTGATTTATTTCCTTAAAAGGTTGCGGAATTGATGTTTGGAGTCTATCGGGATTATTATTATGGACTTCGACTATAGTAATTTCGTTAACTCGGTCTTGAGAATCTTGGTGGTCCATTTCCTCATCGGAATCATCTGATGCTGATGCTGTAGTAACGTCCATTTTTTGTTGCTGAATAAATTGTTTATTAGGTGTCCTTTCTACTTTTTGTTTTTCATTAGTCTCTGTATGCTCACCAGAGGTAGAGGCATTCCTGGATCTAGATTTGAATATTTCGTCCGCTTCCTGGTACCCAATCCCTAATTCCGATCTTATTTTTCTAATTTCCGCTTCCGTGATATAAGTTGGACATTCAATTGATGATGCTATATGTTCACCATGACAATTACAGCATGTTGGTCGTCTTTGTTTATTGTGGCAGTTGTTTTCCTCGTGATTTTCACCACAATATTCACATCTAAAGTGACGTGATCTGCATTGTGTCTCTACATGTCTGAATCGTTGACACTTAAAACAGCGGATAGGTCGAGCAATAACTGGTGATATTTTAAACTCAAAACTTGAGATGATCACTGTTTCCGGAAGAGATGTGCCCCGATATATAAACTCTACTGCATCTAGGACTTGATTTTCAGCCGTTAGGCGTCTTTTAATGGACGATAGATTATTTTTGCTTTCAGGAGACAATCTGTCCGCCAATTCTTGAGCTGATACAAAACAATCAATTTCCCTGACAATACCTTTGGTATACTTGATTGTGTTGGGAATGTAAACCTTAAATTTAGATTCAAAGAGCAGATTTGATCTAAGTAGAGAATTAGCGTCCTCTCTATTTTCACATTTGATTTTAATTCTATTTAGGCCGTTTCTCTGGATTAGTCTTTCCCCTTGAATCACTTTTTGTATTAAATCTGCAATAGCAATAGGGTTTAATTTGCCAATATTGAAAAATTGCAATTGGCTTTCCATAAAAACTATGTAGGGAGGATTCGCTGTAGATTCGAAAATAGGTATAATCGGAAATTCAGGGTTATTCCAAACTAAAAATTCTTCCATTAACTTAATTGACTGTGTCTGATTCCCTTCAGAATGTTCCATATTGTGAGGGTTATTTATTTTCTTATTTTGTTGTAATTTTGTTAGGTATTGGAGGTCTGAAGTGATTACAGAGAGTGATTCAATTTCAGTTGTGTCGCTGAATGGGTATTCTATTTCTTGATCAATCAGGTTTAATACTTCTTCGGTTGGAAAACTCTGCTCTGACCGACATGAATAAAAATCATTGCCGGAATTCTTCGATGTTTTGGAAGACAAGGTATCAGGGGTTGACATATATATTTTTCCTGTGGGAAAAAGATAATATAATTATATGTGTTTATTTATGATTTAATTATGTGTATATATTATGTCTATTTTGTATCAGGACAGTTAGGGCATAAATGAATCAAGATAATATTATATTATACCAAATTTCAATCTCAGTCCAGCCACTTCATCAACTTTTCAAAAGGAAATAAAAAGATTTTTTTTTTTCTTTTTTTTCTCTCTTTTAAAACAAAATTTTAATTTTAATATTATAGATCTAATTTTGTTTATAAATTTATTTACATTTGCGAGCCATTGCCAACACTGAATTTGAAACATTTATTTGTTTGTTATTGTATCATCATTTATTTATTATCTCTTATCTAAGGGAATTTCAAACATTTATTAATATTATTAATATATAATTAGTTTAGATGGGCAGGATTTTAAATATCTAATTGATTAGCATAACTAATTTATTCATTTTAGGTTTTATTTTATATCTTAATTCAATTATTTACTTATTTATTCTATCCTATTTTATTTCTTTTCAGTAATCACAAATGTTTCTTATTTGAATATAATGTGTATAATATATTTTGTATTAAGTATTTTGTTGAATATAGTGTTATTTGGAAATATCAGTTGGATTTATAGGAGAAAGTAAGTTTTAACAACAATGATAGAAAATATTTTGTCCATTGTTTTGTTTTGGTAGTAACCTTATAAGTGTCAAAAAGGTTGTAAGTGTTTAGATTTGCATTGTACTTAATTACATTCAATCTTACTTCTTTTACTTGGTTCCTAATTTCATCAATTTTGCAAATATTTAATTTTATTGCAAATCACCAACATCAATTTTCCTCCTCGATTTATGTATGATGTTTCAGTTATGTTGATTCAAATTTTTGTCCACTATTCCTTATGTCAGATTTAAATTCAAACATCACAATCAGTTTGTATATAATCACTAAATGTCAGTATTATTGCACTTTTAATGATTTAATTGTTTATTTCACATTTCTTTAGTTCAGATATAACAATATTTATTATTTATATCACATAATAATTTATTTTAACTGATTTATTTGGAATTCGGATAATGACGCTAAAAACGCGTCTAGTTCGTGTTAAGCAAAGAACGGAACTCCCCGAATGTTGTTTGCAATAGAGAGACAGAGAATAAACCAGAGCTTCACGAGTGTCCACCAGAGGCGTTGAAGCGAGGAGCAGAAGTAAATAAAGATGGCTGGCTGTCAAATGAAACACGATTGCAATTTTCTTAAAAAATAAATTAACGAGCGTACTTTCGACCGTATATAAAGAAAAATAGTATACATTGCAGAAATTCGAAAGTCCTAAACTACGCGATGATGCCCTCGGCTTCGCATCGGGCATCATTTCGCGCAGTGCAGGAATGTCAAACTTTCTGCCCTTATAATGTAATATACTATTAATTATTAATTAACATTTTTTAAAAATTAAAATAAAATATTTTTATTATAAAAATTTTTTTATAATGAATTTTAATTAAAAAATTGTGTTTGATAGAATGGAAATGGGGAAGGCTAAAAATACATAAAATAAGACTTTGATAAGTTTGAATAATATTTGGGTCAGACCAGCTCAACTGTTTAAAAAAAAATTTATTGATTTTCTAAAATGTTAAAACTTTGATGAAAATCGGTAGTTTACAACAAAACAAAAAAAACACTTTAAACCGTTTTAAAAAATTTTAAATTTTGCTTCCTCATAAGGAAGCTTTGCATTCGTGACAATTTTTAATTTTTCAAAACATGGTTATATGGACTCATTTTCATCTAGGATATATGTATATTAAATTCTGAGCAAATGTCCAGATGTATGTGTGTGTATGTGTGTGTGTATGTCACAAAAAATTGTGTACAAATTATCTCAAACAAATTTTAATGGATCGCCCTGAAATTTTGCAGGTTTATTGCAGTCATTAATACCTAAAATCTGACACAAAGATTTTCAAATTTATCCAAAAAAATTTTTTTTAATTTTTTTAAATAACTTTTTTATTTCTTAATATTTTCATAAATTATTCTCAAAATTACATTCCTTACAAGAAAACGAATCGATTAATATATACAAAGTGCACATTTCATCAAAATTTATCAAATTAATCAATATTTTTCTTTTTCACAAAAAATTCAAATTTTGTATTTTTTAAGAATTTATTTTAATATTTTGAAATGATTATTCTATCATAAAAAAAGAAGCTGTTTGCATATGAAAGTTTAAATTTCACTAAATATTTATATAACAACTTATAAATCATTTATTATATAATTTTATTTTTAACAAATCTTCTGGACGAACCCTTTTATAAAATATTAAAAATGTATTATTTTTACAAATTTTATATTTAGATAAATGTGTTTGTATGGATACACAAAAAAATATTCTTGTTTTAAGAGGATTCCTCTTATTTCAATGCATATTTTCGTCTAGAATAGGGCTCAAAAGAATCCTCTTATTTTAAGAGGATTATTCTCCACATAACAATATTCTTCTTAAAATAGGAGGAAAATACTTTTCGATTAAGAGGATTCCTCTTGATTAGAGGAAGCGTAATGGTCATGAAATGAACGACTTGTTTGTTATTGTTTTTGCATTAACAAAATAATACAAAATTTAAAAAATACAATAAATTAATGAAACTTACACTGATTACACAAAATTGTTCACTCTTTTAAAGGAAAATATTTGCAAGATTGTAAATTTAAAAATTCTATATTTTTAATAACAATTTTATAAACAATTTTATTTATTTATGTGTTCTAGCCCTCCAATTGCAATGTAACTCATAGGAAGTGTACCCAGTAGTCTAGTGTCGAAGCCCCCCAAAAAAAAACTTTTGTATTTTCAATTTGGAATGTAAGGTGGTAAATCAGAGCACCGATCAGATCACATCCGGGGAGGGATTACGCTTAGCAAGTTTGCTACGTAGCGTTTTGCTAAGTAGCGCGTTTTGTTCTATACCGTAGAAAAATGAAATTTTTTTGTAGAGACTAGATTGATATTAAAATGAGGACGTAGTTGATGACTAACTTGCTGATAAATATGTAGACGCGTTTAAGGACTAGATTGATATTAATATGAGGTCGTATTTAAAGACTAGCTTGATAATAAAATGAGGACGAAATTGAGGACAATCTTGATAATAAAAATGAGGACGAGTTTGAGGACTAGATTGATAATTAAATGAGGATGAAATTGAGGACAATCATGATAATAAAAATGAGGACGAGTTTGATGACAAGCTTGATAATAAAATAAGGACTAAATTAACGACTAGCTTGTTAATAAAAATGAGGAAGAGTTTGAGGACTAGATTGATAATTTAATGAGGATGGAATTGAGGACAATTATTATAATAAAAATAAGGATGTATATGAGGACTAGCTAGACAATAAAATTAAGACAAGTTTGAGGACAATTGCTAATAAAAAGAGGACGAAATTGAGGACTACTTTGCTAATAAAAATAAGGACGAGTTTGAGGACTAGCTTGGTAATGAAAATGGGGACGAAATTGAGGACTAACTTGCTAATAAAAATAAGGCCGTGTTTGAGGACTAGATTGATAATAAGCTGAGGACGAAATTAAGGACTAGCTTGCTAATAAAAATGAGGACGAGTTTGAGGGCTAGCTTGATAATAAATATAAGGACGCGTTTGAGGACTAGATTGATAATAAAATTAGGACGAAATTTAGGACTAGCTTGCTAATAAAAATAAGAACGAGTTTGAGGTCTATCTTGATAATCAAATAAGGACGAAATTGAGGACTAGCTTGTTAATAAAAATGAGGACGAGTTTGAGGACTAGATTGATATTAAAATGAGGTCGTATTTGAGGACAAGCTTGCTAATAAATATGAGATCGCTTTTGAGGACTAGCTTGATAATAAAATAAGGACGAAATTCAGCACTTGCTGAAGCATAAAATGAGGACGAAATTGAGGACAATCATGATAATAACAATGAGGACGAAATTGAGTACTAGATTGATATTATAATGAGGGCAAGATTGAGGAAAATCTGGATAATAAACATTAGGACGAGTTTTTTCAAAAAAAATCTTCCATATTGGAGTTTGTCAGAAATAGAATTTTGAATCGCGACCCCCAAAACCCCCTATACCTCATTGCTGCTTTAATTCATTACCTGAAAATACTTTAAATCGTGTGTTGAAGTTTAAGGAGGATGGTGACCGTAACATAACCTCAAAATCTGTAAAAAATAAAAATTATACGAATTCGAAAATTATATTTTAACGTAAACAAAAATAAAATAAATATATCAATTACAAACAATTTTAAAAGATCTTGTTTTATTATGCTCGACAAAAATTTTAATAAGTCAAAATATTTTGTTAACAATGTTTTTTTCAACATTTATTATTTTTTCTTTTGAGATCAAACAAAAATTGCAATTTTCAACCAATGTCTATAAACAATAGCTCATTTCGTTTATTGAAACATTCTCAACAATCGTTGTTTTTTAATATTGTTAAAAGTATGTTATTAAAAAATTATTTAATAAATAAACAATGTTTTCTTTATAATTTTTTAATAACATACTTTTAACAATATTAAAAAAATAACAATTGTAGAGAATATTTCACTGAATAGTTTATAAAAATTGGTTGAAAATTGCAATTTTCGTCTGATCTCAAAAGAAAAAATAATAAATGTTGAAAAAAACATTGTTAACAAAATATTTTGCCTAAAAATAATTTTTTTCGAAAGTAGTAAAACTAGATCTTTTACATTAGTTTGTAATTGATATATTTTTTTTGTTTGCGTTACAATATAAATTTTATTTTTTACAGATTTTGAGGTTATGTTACTGTCACCATCCTCTTTAAGTTAAAATTCTGTTCATTTGGGCGTTAATGGGTTAACACTTTTTCCCTATCTGAGAACTTTTGTGTAATATCAATTTGACGACATTATTCAAATTAAGGGCATGATTTGATTTTGTTTAAATCAAACCTAAAATATCTTTGCTATACAATCAAACATATTTAAGTATCCTGAAATTTTGAATGATTTTTTCTATACTTTCAAAAACAGAAATACAGTTTTAAAAAAATTTTACACCATATTTGTTAATTTTGATCAAGTTGGGCGACTATTTTCTCCCTTGGAAAAAAAACACATGGGATCAGCTGTTATGTTTGCCCATGGGAGAAAATGGTCGCCATTTTCATACAGTCGAACAAATGAATGACTTTACGCCCTGTCGTCAGCTATCTAAAAGCGCCATTTTTGTGCATGTGGAATAAAAAAAAATTTTGTAGTTAGTTTTTCAAAAATTATAAAATGTATAAGAAATTACCCTTTTTATAATTTTACAAAAACTTATTTAATAATTTTCAAAAAAAATGTAATTTAATTTTAAAAAAAGAGAGAAAAATAGAAATATGAATTTTTTAGAATGGTAGAATTAAAGTAAAGAAGGGAGGAAAAGACGAAAAAGTGGGTTTGCTCTTGTTTTTGACAAAGCCAAAAAGCAAAAGGAACTGGAAACAGAAGCCCACCCGCGTGAAAAACGAAATATGGGCAAAAGCTAGCAAAACATGGGCACAGATTTTAGCCATAGTTGGTAAGCTTTCAGCCATGTTTTAAGTATGGGCAAAAGCTAGCAAACTATTGCTTATGCACGTTTCCCATGGTTCAACTTATTGTTAGATTTTTCACATATTGAAAAAATTGCAATTTTAAAGTATGGCAAAACCATGGGCAAAGTATGGGAGAAACAAAAATTTATTTTTCACTTTTTTGAATAAAAAAATTTCCAATTTTGAACTATGGCAAAATCATGAGCAAAGTATGGGAGCAACAAAAATTTATTTTTCACTTTTTTGAATAAAAAAATTTCCAATTTTGAACTATGGCAAAACCATGGGCAAATTATGGGAGCAAAAAAGATGGATTTTTCTATCTTTAGAGTGAACAAGTTTGCCATAGTTCAAAATTGGAAATTTTTTTACTCAAAAGAGTGTAAAATAATTTTTTTTTGCTCCCATACTTTGCCCATGGTTTTGTCATAGTTCAAAATTGGAAATTTTTTTACTCAAAAGAGTGTAAAATAAATTTTTGTTGCTCCCATACTTTGTTCATGATTTTGCCATAGTTCAAAATTGGAAATTTTTTTATTCAAAAAAGTGAAAAATAAATTTTTGTTGCTTCCAGTGTAGTCCCGATGTTTACCACTGGCTTAATACTAAGCAGATTGTTCAGCCGTAGTCCAGCCGAGCTTTGACAATATTAGTGCTGGCGCAATACAGAATTTTTGTTTATCTAAAGCTCAGACAAGCCTCGGTGGCAAGTTCTGTCTGAGTATAAAACAACTGTTCTCAACGCGCTTTGCCAGCATTGCTTTTTATTATACAAACTTGAAATAAATGATAAAAACAGTTTATGAATGTTAATAAATTTAAATTTATTAGAAAAAATTAATACTTTACTTTTCAGTCATTCATTTATTATTTTTATTAAATTTAGTAATAATAATTTTACATAGTTGTGTAACTTTTAAAATAATAAATTATTTAAACAGATTAAAAGCCAGTGCTGGCTGTCAGCGTAGCTGCCGATACTTACAGTGCTGGCGCAGTACCTTGCCAGTTGTAAATTTCCCATTCGGCCCTAACGCTCACAGTTTTTTACACAGATAAATGAAAATTGGTATGCATATGTATTTTCAAAAATGGATTGCAAGAAAAATATAGCGAACATATTTGGGTATTAATCTTCATAGTGTTTTCAGCGAAAAATTCAAAAATTTTGAAAATTTCGAAAAAATGCATGTAGATTACAGGAAAAATATAGCGGAAGTGATTAGAATTGATCTTCATGGTGGTTTCATCAAGAAACTAATATCTCTTTTTGCAAGCTTGAAAATTCTTTAACTTTTGCTGGTTTTCACAATTCTTAACCTAGTGGACTGGCGTTGGGCATTTTTTATTTATTTTTACGTGTAGATTACAGAAAAAATGATTGGAGTTCATCTTCATCTTTATTTTTGCGAAAAACAAAATTTTTTAATTTTAGAAAAAAAAGTGTGACCCTCCTTCTTAGTTTTCACCATTCTTGACGTATTGGACTAAATTTTTGCTTATTTTATGTACATTTGTGTGTAGATTTCAGGAAAACTACACCGAACATGATTCAGTTTTTTCAGTTTTTTATCTAAAGAGATGAAAATTGGTTGTCTATTTATATTCACCTGTAGATTAAAGAAAAAATACCACAAAAAATATTGGGGTTGATCTTTATATTATTATCAGCAAAAAAGTAGAAGTTTTAAACGAGGGTGTGGAACCCTCGGTTTTAGTACGAATTTTACTCGCACTTGTCCGGTTTTTAAAAATGTTTGCTGTAAAAATTAAACATAGTTGATGTAAAAAGTTTCAACAAACTTCCTCTGACAGTTTTCTTCAAGTTTGCAACAAACTTGAGTAAAACATTAAAATGTCCGCCCTTTGCAAGTTTGTAGTTTAGTATTTTCCATGTGATAATTATAATTTATTGAGATTAATAAATTATTTGTAAGGAGAAATAATCTAAGAATTCCTCCCGTGTGACAAAAAGCACCAGCAGATGGCGTTTTACAAGAGAAAAAAATTAATTATCAAATTAAATTTTTTTAATCATTTAAAATAAAAAATTTATTATTAATTTATTGTGAGAAAATAAGAATTATCATAACCCTCTTTTAACAAGTAAATTAAGTGCCACTAAATACTGAAACATTTTTATTACATACCTGCCATTTAAACATTAATTAATTATTTGAATTTTTTTAAATTTTAATAGTTAAAAAAATTAACTAAATAATAAATTTTTTTAAACATTTTTTTTCAAATTCACTTTCAAACACTATTATTTTTTTCATTAATTTTATTTTTAATTTCAAATCAACATTTTTGAATAAAATGTTGCTTTTATCGCTACACGGAAAAACTTTGTATACTAGTTCCTGTTAAACTCACAATGTATTTTTAGTAAACTGACTACTAAAGTGGGGAAAAAGTGGTCACTAGACGAGATTTATAATTTAATAGAAGTTTTTATAATAATATATGATCTCTTTTTTTGCAATATTTAGTAGTCAAGTTATGAGAAACTCGCCTATGATATACGAAAGAAAGTAGATATAGAAAAAGTGAATGCCAAAATTTTTATTTTCTATATTCGAAAGAATGATATTTTCTTCGCGCCGCGTTTACAATTTAGTAGTCAAACGATCAAAACTGCACGCATACAAACGAGCACCGCTGTTCGTGTAGTCACACATAACCACTCAATCTCATATACATGCGTGCTCAAGTCAAATGGCTGCTGTCATTCCACCTGGTTCTCTTTTAATAATTTAATAATTCATTATACAGAGAAAAATGGATATTAAGAATCTTAATGCATTAGATATTAAAAAAGGATGCTAATGCATATCATCTAGATGTTGTGGTTTAACATCTCAGATGTTAAAAAGTATAATTTGTAAATGTGAGGTTATGTGTCAACAAGTCTTCCGTATTTTCGGTATTTTCCAATATCGATCTGTCGATATACTACTTGAATTTCAACACTGCAAGATATATTTCACAATTTTATTTCAGAGGATTTTTCTAAATTTCTCTATGTTTATATAATTATTTTTAATAACGAAGAAAATTGTAATTGCCGCATTAATGTGAATTTTTTTAATAATAATAAATTGAAATGTTTCTTTTAAATACATATAAAGAAAACTTATTCTGATTTCATAGTTTTTAACTTAAAATAATTTAATTTAATCTTTTTTTTATATATTTCACAATATATGCAAGAAATAAACTTTTAAGTTAATAAAAAATATTTATTCTAAATGTTAGCTATAAATTTCTACAAAGAATAAAAATTTAATCAAAAGGATAAATAATTTTACGAAATAATAATGATAATTCTGTCCATTTTAAAAATTGACCTTATTAATTTTAAATATAATTGATTTTGTGAATTTTATTTAACAAACAAATATTATTTAATACAGCATTTAACAAATTTTCTCCCAAGTGTCAATACAATGTTTTGGATTAGTATATAAGAACAGTGACTTACTTTCTTGATATGAATTGTATATGCGTTCCGTCGATTAAAGTGTGCGTTACTTTATCAGTATGTTAGGCATTAGATTAGGTTGCGTTCAAATAAGTTATCAATCGTCATAGGTAAAATAGATTTCTACCTGACTTATTAGTATGAGATGGCGACAGTCTGTCCCTGTCACTGACATTCGACATTGTTTTTTAGTGAAATCATGAATTTTTAATTTTCATCAACTGACTACTAAATTTTAAAAGTCTGGTTCTGTTCCGTGTTTTAATAGTCAGACTACGAAATATTGATACCGTCGCAGTTTTTCCCCACTTTAGTAGTCAATTTACTAAAAACACATAGTGAGTTTATCACGAACTAGTATACAAAGTTTCTCCGTGTATAAACGATTCGACTAAAAACATGAAGTTGGCTTTTAAGATGCATTTGTTATTGTTAAAATAATAAACTTCCTGCCGCGAAATGGCGGCTCTGTGATTGGCTGAAATAATTAAAACTTTAATTACATCTCATTTAAAATCTATTCAATTTCTTGGCAAAATACAAAAAAAGGCTATCTTAAAATTTTCTCTACTTTCTGACAAACCTAGTCTATGAAACTTTTTTCGAATCACCCTGTATATATATACAATGAAAAATAATTGTCTTCCAATGAGAATTGGACCCTTTAATATTGTTTCTCTGATAATGACACACATTTATATTTTTTTATTAAAAAAATATTTATTTAATTAAAATTCCATTCCGAATTATTATTTTCATTACTACAACCATTGTTTACATGATTCTTTATGTTTTTTATTATTGTAGATTATGTAAATGCAATATTATAAATAAAAAACCAAACGGTTCGGTTTGCCCCATGGGGGGTCCGGTTTACCCCAGGGAGTGGGGCAAACCGGCGATTTGGACAATTTTTTTTAAGTTAACATAGTAACTAAACAATAAATGATGAAGTATAGGTGTCTCTAGGAAAAAGTTGCGCAATTAAATGATCTTTTAAACAACAAACAGAGCATCGAAAAATGAAATCGGTTAATTCGTTTAGTCACAAGATTTAAAAAACCGTTACGGGGTCCGGTTTGCCCTACTCTCCCCTATTATATATCTATTATCATTAGATTGAGAAAATACTTGAGCGTTTTTTTAGCTAGTGAAATATAATGAGGAGTTTCATATGAGATTGAGGGGTCAACTCTCGGATTTTTTTCAAATTTCATTTTTCAATAGAGTTTGTTAGCCTATTTAATTATCCCAAATATTAATTAAAAATATTTAATATTTTGCTGGATATTTGCATTAACAAATTAATGCAATATTTTTTTTAAACTTGAATAACTTTTTTATTTTTACTTATAGAAAAAAGTTGTCTGAATGTTTTTTGTTTAGAATGAATCAAATTTTTTGAAAAAAAAATTAATTAAATAAAAATTAACTTTTTTAATAAATGTATTTAAAAAATAAATTTGTTTTTTAATATTTAAACCTGTTATCGGCCTTCAATCAAGCTGAAAAAAAAGATAAATATTGCTTACTATACTACAAAATAACATGCCAAATTTGGCGAACACGTTATTTTTTGTTTTGGAGAAAAAAATTTTTAAAAATTGAAGTGCAGGTAGCGAGCCGACTTAGCTGACGCGACAATGACTCCTGAGACGAAAATTTCCCATTGTCGCGTCAGCTAAGTCGGCTCGCTACCTGCACTTCAATTTTTGAAAATTTTTTTCTCCAAAACAAAAAATAACGTGTTCGCCAAATTTGGCATGTTATTTTGTAGTATAGTAAGCAATATTTATCTTTTTTTCAGTTTGATTGTAGGCCGATAACAGGTTTAAATATTAAAAAACAAATTTATTTTTTAAATAAATATATTAAAAAAGTTAATTTTTATTTAATTAATTTTTTTTTCAAAAAATTTGATTCATTCTAAACAAAAAACATTCAGACAACTTTTTTCTATAAGTAAAAATAAAAAAGTTATTCAAGTTTAAAAAAAATATTGCATTAATTTGTTAATGCAAATATCTAGCAAAATATTAAATATTTTTAATTAATATTTGGGATAATTAAATAGGCTAACAAACTCTATTGAAAAATGAAATTTGAAAAAAATCCGAGAGTTGACCCCTCAATCTCATATGAAACTCCTCAATATATCTTTATATACATAAAAGAATAAAAATTGTAATTATGAAATACACAAATTCTTACTACACATTTTTTATATTAATTAAAAATGGAAAAAACAATTGTTAAAAATTGTAATTAAAAAACAAAAATTTAACAACTGTTTATTTAAAAAAAATAAACAACAAATAATTATAAAATTTATAAATCAATATTATGAAAATTTCTTCCCTTATTTTATAAAAACAATATCTTTTAACCTTCTTTCTTCTTAAACAATAAAAATTTTGATATTGACAAATCGAAAAGCTGTATAATTTCGATCTGTCAAGCAAAGTGTTTTGAAAAAGAAAAATAACAAAAGCATTTACAAAAACTAACTTCAAACTGCGGACAGAATGAATGAAAAATACCAAGATTATTCCTTAATTAAGTAAAGAACACAAAAACAAAATTAATTGTACTCAGTTAAGAATAAAAAAATTAATCAAATAAGAAAAATATTACATTTTATTCTTTTTTCTACTCTGTCACAGAGAAATGAAAAATTATCATAAATATACTGTAGAGCGCTCTTAGAATTTGACCTGAATGTTACCTTTTATTGATTGAAACTTAATATTAAAATATACAATAAATATAGCATATCTTTTAATCTGTAGGTCAAAAATTTAGTTCAATTAGAACTAAATTTTTATGTAAGAGAACAATTCCTTGACGGTTCCTAATAAAGTTTCTTTTTTGACGTGTAGGTTTAAAAATACGTTAAATTTAACACAAATTTTGACCTATGGTACTTTAAGCAGTCCTTATGGTTATGTTATTCAGAGGTCACGTGCCCCATTTACTTTACTATGGAAAAACTTCCCACTAAATAACATGACCTTATGTGGATTCTGTTTGATCTATACCCAAGCAGTACGTAGGCTTATACTGCCGTCCTGATAAAGAAAATGGTTACTTGCAGTCATAGTAATTTCGAGATATTTAAGGACACGCGTTTCTAACGAGCTGCACTAATATTTAAATGTTTTTTTATTATTTACAATTGCTATTAACTAAATTTAATATGCTCTATTTAATGGCGTTGAAATAATTAAAAAAATTTAATTTATTATAAATAAAATGACGAATACTGTTCAAAATTAATTTTGAAATCGTCAAAATACTGCCTTAAAAGCGTAAGTGTACTTACGGCCTAAAAAGCTTCATTTTTGACACTGCTTTACTAACAGTAACTGCAAATATTTTAGCTTATGGCGTGCATAATGCAGAAATGCAAGTACGCTTCTGAAAGTTGATCTTTTTGGGGATATAAAACTTGAAAATAAAGTGGATAAATGTTATACGTTTCAACGCCTTAGTTTTTTGGGTCTAGTCAGGCTACATTTCCAAGCCGCACTCGCCAATACGGTTCGTGCTCCAATGAAAGTTCTCATCTACGTCATCATTTCAGCGAATCTTTGCAAGTACGGTTCTATAAATAAGTATTTCACCAAAATCTCTGCATGTACGATAATTAGGGTCTCATTATCTTTAAAATTAATTAATATTGGTAAAATGTAATAATAAAGATAGATTCTAAATTTTATAACGAATCCAACGGTATAAAAATCTCATTGTTTATAAAAATATCACTTAACCACTTTCTTTATCAGGGCGGCAATATGGTGATATCACTGTAATCTTACTACAGGTAAGATTGGCTCACTGGTAAGACTCTTGCTTACTGTACACAAGGTTCAGGGTTCGAGTCCACTTAGTGAAATGTTTTTTTAAATATGAATTTATTCTAATTTTATCTATATATATTACCTTAGATAAATATACTAGATTCAATATTAAGTGTTTCATGATTTTCAGTGATTTTAATCACTTATTTTTTCTCAGGAGGTTGACCAAAAAATCCAATTTTTGTGTTAATATTTAAGTTTGACCTTCTTTTCCATTCTATTAAATTTTGGTGATGGAGAACGAACTACTTTTAAGTTTAAATTTAGTTTAAAAAATCTGCTGAAAAACGCATTTTTTTGGTTAAATACAAGTAGATTTTAAACACTGAAGTTGGCTATCTCAATAGTCTTGCAAAAATGTACTTGTATTTAACCAAAAAAATGCGTTTTTCAGCAGATTTTTTAAACTAAATTTAAACTTAAAAGTAGTTCGTTCTCCATCACCAAAATTTAATAGAATGAAGAAGAAGGTCAAACCTAAATATTAACACAAAAATTGGATTTTTTGGTCAACCTCCTGAGAAAAAATAAGTGATTAAAACCACTGAAAATCATGAAACACTTAATATTAAAGGTAAAATTTTGTATATTACTATATTATAAAATTAAATAGTTAGCACATATTATAATAGTACATTAAAAATACTTAACATTAAATAGTAATAAATTTTTAAATATTTATATACTTTTTCGAAAAGTGTAAATAAAATGTAGTGACTTTTGACATTTTATAGTTAAGTTTTAAAATCAATTTTTATGTACTAATTTGAGTTTGTTTACATAATAATCTATTTATACAAGTAAATTAGCTCATTTTTAACAAATATCAATCAAGAAATTTGTATTATCTAAATTATTTCCATGCTTCTTTATTAAATTTTCATAACTGTCAATCTAACCTTTTTTCTGTGCAACTCAACTTAAAAATTCAAATTCTAAGTTTAATTCAAAACATTTTATAAAATAATTCTCAAAAATGAAATCTACGGATATTAAACATCATTTTTACAAATTATGAGATTTTTTTTAAAATAGGCCGCAACGGCTTCAGGTGAAATATAATGAACTGACCCAATAAATTAATGAAACCTACACTGATTACACAAAATTGTTCACTCTTTTAAAAGAAAATATTTACAAGATTGTAAATTTGAAAATTCTATATTTTTAATATTAATTTTATAAACAATTTCAATTTTTTATGTGTTCTTCCCCTCCAATTGCAATGAAACTCATAGGAAGTGTACGCAGTAGACTCGTCTTAAAGCCCCAAAAAATTTTTTGGTATTCTCAATTTTAAAATGTATTGGAGACCGAGGCGTAATGGATAACTTGAATTTATTCAAAAGTGGTAAATCAGAGCACCGATCAGATCACATTTGTTATCTTAACTTTAAAAGATATAAATGCTACACATTTGTTAACTAATATTTAGTAAATTGAAGGCTTAGCTGCAATAAGGGGACGTACGCTCTTTCCGCGTATATTCAAGTCAGTCAAGCTTCCAAAATTTCGAAAAAAATTAAATTCAAATTTTTAAGTTTTAAAAAGTTCTACTTTATAAGAAATATGAAAGCGCATCTTTTTTTCCTTAAATTTTTTTTCTAAAACAAATATTTTTCATAATAAACTTAAAAAACTGAAAAATTTTGCTAATGAAAAATCATTCAATTTTAAAACATAAATCATCATATCTTGGGCAAATGCTGATGAATTTAAATAAAAAAAAATTGTGTACACTCGTTTGGGTCCATAGAAGACAATGACATAATAAAAAGTTCAAAAAATGAAAATTTGTTGAAAAAATTTGAATTATAAATAGAGCTTTGTCACCAAAGACGTTTTGCCACAAATACGGTGGCGTCGTCAGCTACAGCCACTATGCGTAGATACTCAGCATAACAGCTGATAATAAAGGATTTTTCTTTGCAGAACATATAAACTTATATTTATAATAATATTTATTTATATAATATTTATTTATATAAATAAATAATAAATAAATTTATTTTATATAAATTATATATTTTTTTATAAGAAAATGTTTTAAATATAGGAACATTTAAATGATAATTCGGCATTTGATGATTCCTTCAAAATTTTTTATTTTCACAAATAATGTTTGTTATTGATTAAATAATGTGGCAACCATGGAAAAAAACTCTGAGAATATTCTCGGAAAAAAAGTAAAAAAATCGAAAGATATTGAGACATATTCTATGAAACAGAAATATTTTAACTGCTTTCAACTCAATCACAAATATAACAATGCGAAAATTTGTAAACGTTTCATACACAGACATTTATACACTTTATTTACATATAAAGGCACAATAAAAAAATTATTTGGGAACATAAAATTTTGAATGAATCAACAAATGCCGAATTATCATTTCAATGTTCCTATATTTAAAACATTTTCTTATAAAAAATATATAATTTATATAAAATAAGTTTATTTTCATAACGCGGTGCAAAAAAGGGCACTTTTTTGCACCTTGTTATGAAAAATATCGTTCGTAACGAGTGCGAGCAGTTGTCAATTTTGGAATGAGCACTTTTTTGGAACAAACTGTAGGCGAAGCTTCGCTTCACCTACAGTATTTGTTAATACTCTTATATTTCTGTGAATAAATAAGAAATCTCTTTGAAAATTTGGTTATTATATGATAATCAACAAATGTCTCACTGGAAGTTTGTTCAAACTTAAAATTTCTCGCAGACTTTTTGTTGTCAAAGTTAAAAAAACGTCTTTGGTGACAAAGCTCTGTTTACAATTAAAAATGTTTAAACTAATTTTCATTTTTTGAAATTATGAATGCTACACATTTGTTAACTAATATTTAGTAAATTGAAGGCATGAATGCCATAATTGGACGTACGCTCTCTCCACGTTTATTCAAGTCAGTCAAGCTTCCAAAATTTCGAACAAATTAAATTCAAATTTTTAGGTTTTAAAAAGTTCTACCTTATAGGAAATATGAAGGCGCATCTTGTTTTCCTTAAAAATTTTTTTCTAAAACAAATATTTTTCATAATAAACTTGAAGAACTGAAAAATTTTGCTAATAAAAAATCATTCAATTTTAAAACATAAATCATCATATCTTGGGCAAATGTTGATGAATTTAATTCAAAAAAATTGTGTACACTCGTTTGGGTCCACAGAAAACAATGACATAATAAAAAGTTCAAAAAATTAAAATTTGTTTAAACATTTTTAATTGTAAACAGAGCTTTGCCACCAAAGACGTTTTCTTAACATTGACAACAAAAAGTCTGCGAGAAATTTTAAGTTTGAACAAACTCTTAGTGAGACATAAATAAATGGGGCGGTTCAAATACTATACATTTAAACTGTACTCTGTTAAAACTCTACACGGCAAACTATGCAATGATAAATTCTGCATTGTTTAAACCCTCCACAATTAAATTTCTAAATTCTACACAGTTAAATTGAGCATTGTTCAAACTCGACAAATATTTATTGAATAAATAAAAGTTATTAGTTTTAAACAATACACAGTTAAACTCTTTACGGTTAAACTGCACACGTGTTAATAGAAAAATATAATTATTAAATTCTACGCAGTTAAATTACACATACATACATTCTACACACATTTATCAAATAAAACAGAAAATTTATTTCGTTAAATTCTCTACATTTAAATTAAACACTGATAAATTCTTCTCATATTTATTGAATAAATAGAAAAATGATTTCTTAAACTCCGCAATAATTTATTTAGTAATAAAAAATTAATTTAATTAAATTCTTTAAATTTAAATTAAACACTGTCAAATCCTGCAAACAGCAATTATAAAAAAAGAATATTAATTTTGTTGAATCATCACATGTAAATTGAAAACCGTCAACCTACACAATTTTATTTTATTGATAATTATAAGATTATAAAATCCTACACAGTTAAATTCTACAATTCATGATTATACACATTGTATTAGCCCTGTTAAATTCTACACTGTTTAAACTTTACACAAGTTAATTGAGTAAATAAAAATTATTATTTTTAAGTCTTACACAATTAAACTCTTCACCGTTAAACTCTACACGCACTGATTTATTAATGGAAAAATATATTAATTAAATTCTTCGCAGTTAAATTGCACAAAGCTAAATTCTAAACACTTTTATTATATAAAAAGTGAATTAATTTCGTTAAATTCTCCACTCCCAATAAAAATATATATTTTGACGATTTGATGTTCTCATAATTATTAATTAATTAATTTAGAAATTTATTTAAAATTAATTTAATAAATAAGTTATTATTAATATTTTTAATAAATTATAATTAATTAAATAACTGTGATAATTAATTCTAATAGTTTTGTGTGTATTTAAAAATCACACGTTTGAAAATTTCAGCAAATTATTAATATGTGAATATTAATATTAATAATTAGGTACTAATTAAATAATCATGAAATTTAATTAAACAGTTTTTAAAAATTAATTAATTAATGCAATGAATATATTAATATAATATTATAATATATAGATAGTATATTGTATCTTTAAACCCCCGAGTATCAAGTTTTGAGCAAAATTAATTATTTTTAAACATTTCCTCAACTTGTTTATAATATTGTTTAAAAAAAACTAACTTTATTTGCCATTTTGTGGAATCCATTTAAAAATTTAATATCCAAAACAGTCGTATGTTGTGCTCCTACTATTTTTGACGCGATATTTTTATCAGTAGAAGGTTTGTTGTATGGGTTAGCTATTAAAAAATTGAAAAAACCAAAAAAAATCTTTAAAAATCGTGTTTTTTCTTTTAAAATGTTGTATAAATTGTTTTTTTTATTTTTTAGTTTTTTTGAGTACGCAATTCAAAAGAGGGATTCAAGATACATAGGAAAAGTGTATTTACAAATTATTCTTGGTGCTTTTTAAGATTGAAGTATGTTCTTAAGGGGATCCCACATTTCAACAATGCAGATCTAAATTGATAAAAAATCTGCAACCGCCTTTTCTTGAAAATTGTATAATATTATGCCCTATTAATTTAGGAAACTCATTTTCTATCATAAATACATAGGATGAATATTTTATTTGTTGTAATTATTAGAAAAAATTATTTTTCAAACATTAAATATGAGCAGTTTTCAAGAGTCCAAACCACCATAACCACATTTAACAGCTGTTTGGTGGTACATTATTTTGCAATGGAACCAATAGATGGCGCCAAATGTACCAGAAATGATAAATTGTTAATTATTTTTAATTTTAAATTAAAAACAATTTAATATAATGTTTTGTTTGCAAGAGAAAATTGATTAATGGTAAAAAATATATAAAATAAGACAATTTCGCAAATATATTTAATTTTCCAAGTAAAAAATAAGTTTGTTTTGTTGTTTTTCAGGAAATGGATATGGTATGGTATAGTATGGTATGGTATAGTATTTTATATTTTTCAAGAAAAGGCGGTTGCAGTTCTTTTTATCAATTTAGATCTGTATTGTCGATAAGTTGGATCCCCTTAAACATTATGTACAAACTTTGTAAATCCCGTCCTTAATGGGTTAAGGCGCTCGCAATACGAAGCTTTGTACACGGTAATCAACGACAGTGATATTCCTAAGAATTTAGGCAGGACTCAACAGTGGTTATTTAATTTTATAATAAAGAACATTTTATTAAATACAATTTTGAAATAAAAAAGTTCATGATTTTTTGTTTGTTTTAGGTTACTAAGCTTTTTGTAGACTTGCGTGTGCTGCTCGTTTCATTTGTAATGAGAATTATTAAGCCGGAATATATCAAAATAAACCAGAACGGCCAATTTTTAGAAGGGCAAAACTTTCAGTATTTAAAATGTGCGTTAAACAATCTCCATGCCTAACAACATGCACCACTTCGAAAATATTCGATATTTTACTCCAGAAGAAAGCTTGAAACCCATGAACAGGGTTGATTTTTTCAAGTTACCATTGCAATTAGCTGGCAAATGTTTATGCATATAATAATAAAAAATAGAAATTTGTAATCATGACAATTATATTTTAATGAACTTTTTTTAAATCCTAATGTAGACCTCAATTTTCTCCAAACCCAATGGGACCAACTTATTTTTATTATTATTTTAATGGGAAAATTCTAGTTGATTCAGTACAATTTTGGAGTGGAATTTTTCAATATAAAGACTCAGCAGGGAAAACTGTTTTTACAGATCTGGCTTCTTTTGCCTTAAGAATTCTCTGTCTGCCATTTTCAAATGCTTCAATTGAACGTGTCTTTAGCATCATAAATAGTGTGAAGACAGAAGCTAGAAATAAGCTATTAATTATGTTATTAATGGCTATTATGCAAATACGATTGAGATTTGGGACCATACAGGAATGCTGCAATACTTTTGAAACCACTGTAAGAATGTACCAACTGTTTACGTCCCAAATGTACGTTTCACTTAAGGTTATGTTATTCAGTGGTCACGTGTCCCATATTCTTTACTATGGAAAAACGTCACACTGAATAACATGACCTTAACGAGGCTTCTAATAGAAATAATACAAATCAGGAAGAACATTCGTATTTCGAAACATTAAAGTTATTTGCCGATAAAAATAATCTTTTATAATTGTTTATCCATTGAATACAATGTAAAATGTAAATTTGAATGTGCAAAAATTTAGTTTTAATAGATTTTATAGGCACGTTTTTTCATTTTTTATTTTTATGTAAATTATATTAAATTAAAATTTATTCTCTAAAAAATTATGTGTAGTTTATTAACTTGAAAATTAAGTAATTATTTTTTTAATAATATTAATTCAGCATTAATATTTTTAAAAATTCAATAATAACAAGTTTTAATTAAAAAAATTTCCTTCTATTTATTGTTTTCTTAAAATTAAATTTTTATATATTTAAAAGACGTGGAAATTTTGGTCGAATTAAATGTGTTGCTCCTTTGACCGACTGTTACGCGCAATGCTTGCGACTCTAACCTCTACCAGTCTGGCAACCCTGTTTTTTAATTTGGAAATCTGCAGTTGGCCGGTGATTGTGCTGGTGGTCGAGATCATATTGATGATTTGCGGAATGTTAGACTTCCCAATTTTTTTCGATCTGACCCAAAACTTTGGTTTGTTTAAGCCAAATTAATATTTGATTGTAATCGTGTTAGAGGTGAACGCCAAAGGGTTAGCGATGTTGTTGAGATTTTCGACTACGAGATTATTCAAACTATCAGCGATTTGTTGAAAGAGGCACAGTGGTCCAGAAGGTAGGAAAAAGTGTCAAAAACTCAAAAATTAACTGGATTCTCTTAAAACTTGTTACTCGGGGGTTTTTGGGGTCGCTGATTACAAATCCGACGTCAGTTTTCAAAAATTAAAATAGCGGATCCAATATGGCGGATGTCAAAGATAAAATTAATTTAAATCACTTGCAAATCGTATATAATATATAAAAACTAGTACTTAAAATCATCAGGGTGCTTTGTGGTGCAAGTCCCCTCGCCTCTCACAAACAAGGGTAATATATAAAAACATGTAATTAAAATCATCAGGGTGCTTGTTAGTGTGAGTCTCCTCGTCTCTTACATACAAGAGTAATATATAAGAACAAGTAATTAAAATCATCGGTGTACTTTTTGGCGTGAGTCCCCTCGCCTCTCACAAACAAGGCTAATTTATAAAAACAAGTACTTAAAATCATCGGGTGCTTTGTGGTGTGAGTCCTCTCGCCTCTCACAAACAAGAGTAATTTATAAAAAAAAGTAATGAAAATCATAGGGGTGCTTTTTGGTGTGTGTCCCCTCACCTCTCACAAACAAGAGTAATATATAAAAACAAGTAATTGAAATCATTAGGGTGCTTTTTTGTGTGAGTCCCCTCGCCTTTCACAAACAAGAGTAATATATAATAACAAGTAATTAAAATCATCAGGGTGCTTTTTAGTGTGAGTTGCCTCGTCTCTTTACAAACAAGAGTAATATATAAAAACTAGTAATTAAAATCATGAGAGTGCTTTTTGGTGAGCTTCCCTTCGCCTCACACAAATAAGGCTAATTTATAAAAACAAGTACTTAAAATCATCCGGGTGCTTTGTAGTGTGAGTCCTCTCGCCTCTCACAAACAAGAGTAATTTATAAAAACAAGTAATGAAAATCATAGGGGTGCTTTTTGGTGTGTGTCCTCTCACCTCTCACAAACAAGAATAGTATATAAAAACAAGTAATTAAAATCATCGGTGTGCTTTTTGGTGAAAGTTTCCTCGCCTTTCACAAACAAGAGTAATATGTAATAACAAGTAATTGAAATCATCGAAGTGCTTTTTACTGTGAGTCTTCTCGCCGATCACAAACAAGGGTAATATATAAAAACATGTAATTAAAATCATCAGGGTGCTTGTTAGTGTGAGTCTCCTCGTCTCTTACATACAAGAGTAATATATAAGAACAAGTAATTAAAATCATCGGTGTACTTTTTGGTGTGAGTCGCCTCGCCTTTCACAAACATAGGTTAATTTATAAAAACAAGTAATTAAAATCATCAGGGTGCTTTTTAGTTGAAGTCGCCTCGTCTCGTTACAAACAAAAGTAATATATAAGAACAAGTAATTAAAATCATCGGTGTACTTTTTGGTTTGAGTCCCCTCGCCTGTTACAAACAAGGGTAATTTATAAAAACAAGTAATTAAAATTAACGGGGTGCTCTTTGTTGTGAGTCCCCTTGCCTCTCACAAACAAGAGTAATATATAATTAAAATCATCGGTGAACTTTTTGGTTTGAGTCCTCTCGCCTCTCACAAACAAGAGTAATATATAAGAAGTAATTAAAATCATTGGTGTACTTTTGAGTGTGAGTCCCCTCGCTTCACACAAACAAGAGTAATATATAAAAACATATATTTCAATTTATCGGGGTCCCACTACTTCCATTAAAGCCATACGAACATATGATTTCTGCTTCAATTTCAGTAGAATTTGTTATTTCCACAACATGTTGTATGACATCAGACTTCAATTCAACGATTCTTTTAGCAGTGTGATCCAATAAAACTTGTAGAGAATCTTCAACCTTATCATCAAAAATAAGAATTTGTTCTCTTGATGGTCTACATTTTTCTTTAGCTTTCCTTCCTTATTACAACTTGGCCAGATGTCTGCTTTAGAATTCTTACTTGTTAGACGCATTTCTAAATAAACCTTTTTTGAAATCGAATGACGAAGAAGAATAGATAAAGCTTCTTCTAGAGTTTTCTGGATATTCTCATTTTTATTGAAGATTATAATGACTTGCGTATCTTTGCAGAACGGGTTGGACTATTGAAAATTTCTTTAAGAAGAATACTTAAATCTTTTTCTCCTCAACGCTTTGCAGCACAACTGCCTGCTGCTAAAAGTTTTAAGGCGTCATTATTGTTTTCTTTAATAATTTCTAATATTTCTCGGCGTTGAGATCTTTGCGACTTGTCTTTAAATGGTAATCGTGGACGTCCAACTACATTCGAAGACGGTAATGTTACTTCATGCTTAGCGAATATTTCTGGAATTCGGTATTCGATACTCAACAAATCAGCATTTTGTTTATAAAATCTTTAGAACAAGAAAAAAAGTCATTTGAGTAAAATAAAGAAATGGACTTTTGGCCACTTTTGCCTACCTTCCGGCCCACCGTGCGAGGTCCCACCGGTACCTGCATTGTATACCGCCATTAAAGAGAGAATTATTACAAATTTTGCAGTTTCCCCCGAGAAAGAACTTCGTTCAATTCTTCGCGGAGAGATAAGAAACATCCTAATGGTCAATGCTATTATTATTTTAACTTTGGGGAGGATGCTATCTTTTTTAAACCACCTTGCTTTTATAAAAAGAAACTAGATTCTGAAAAAACAAATTCTAAATCGAGAAACTGAAATCGTCGCACCGAATCGAGACGATCGATGTTACGGCTACTAAAAAAACGTCTCTTTATTAGAGATCGAGGATCGAGAATTAAATTTCTTATCGATACAGGATCAGATATATCTTTTCTCCCTGCCGATGGTAATTCAAAGATAAGACGGGTCAATTATGTGCTTCATGCGGCAAATAACTCGCCCATAAACATATAGATTGAACGTTGTCTTTCTTTGAATTTTGGGTTTAAACGTTCTTTAACATGACATTTTTGTGAAGCATCAGTGTCCTATGCAATCATAGGAGCTGATCTACTCAGCCATTTTGGACTTAAGGGCCAGTCTTATGTAAGCGTGAAAATGGAAAACGTTTAGCCAATAACAACTTCCGATTCAATGGAAATCATTCTAAAAGAAAATTTTTATTGGTTGAACGTTTTCCGTTTCCCGTTTCACGCTGACATGGACGGCACCTTTAATGTTGATGTTCGTAATCATAAACTTATCGATACTCCTTCCGGTATTGGTTCTGTCTGTGTTATTGGTATTGATTTTTTCAACAGTGTCAGTACAGTTGATAAAGGCCAACGCAGAATAGAATCTTTAACCGGAACCGCAATCGTAAGCGTAACCGTAAGAATGAGTTAAAGAAGGATATATATATTGTTTATCCTTCTTTAACTCATTCTTACGGTTACGCTTACGATTGCGGTTCCGGTTAAAGATTCTATTCTGCGTTGGCCTTAAGTCGATGTCTTTCACGGATATTCATGCCCATTTTGCAAAAATTGGAACAAAGTTCTGAAATCGCAGTACACGGTATTTTTCATCAAATTGAAACCACAGGTTTCCCCGTTTCTGAGCGCCCTAGGCGATTAACTTCCGATAGATTGGAGATTGCAAAAAAACAATTTAAAATTTGGACGGATGAAGTAAAGTGTAGGCCAGCACAAACTACTTGGGTATCACCACTACATATGGCAGCTAAAAAGGGTGGGGGTTACAGACCGTGCGGTGACTATCGTAGAGTTAACGCGCAAACTATCCCTGATAGCTATCCAGTACCTTATCTCCAAGATATTAACTCTAATCTTTTTGGAACACCCATTTTTACCAAGCGTGATTTTCATGCAGCGTATATTCAGATTCTGGTGGCACCAGAAGATATACCAAAAACAACAATAACAACTCCTTTCGGTTCTTTCGAATTTCTGGTGATGACTTTCGGTCTTAGAAACGCTTCTTTGACTTTCCAGTGTTACATCGATTTGGCTATGCGCGATTTTAATTTCGTCTTTGCGTATACCGATGATATATTTATCGTTTTATTGAATGTGGAAGAGCATAAATGCCATCTCAAACAAGTTTTCCAACGATTGGATGAATTTGGTCTTCGACTCAATCTCGGAAAATGCTCCTTTGGAGTTACGGAATTTGAGTTTTTGGGACACACTGTTCACGCGAAAGGTATTGGGCCGACCAAGGACGGAGTAAAAGCAATAGTCGATTATGCAAAACCAAAAACGGTCGTGGAATGAAAACGTTTTTAGGATCTGGTTAATTTTTACCGTTGTTGTCTTCCCAGCGCTTACTAAATTCTTATTTACATCATTCCAAAATGAACGATCACATAAAGATTGATTGGTCACCAGAGACCGATAAAGCTTTAGCAAAAATTTGCCATGATATCACCCAGATTGACCTTTTGGCACACCCTGATTTTAATAATCAGACTCGCCTTGTCACTGATGCATCGGATAGGGGAATAGGAGCGTCTGTTTAACAGTTTCAGGATGGTTTATAGAGAACTTGTTGGGTGTTTTCGGCCAATGATCAGATTATTCTCCAGATTACTTCAGTGGTGCTAACTCTAATTTTTAAGTTCGAATTACACTTTGGTTTATTTGGTAACATTTTTTATAAGGAATGGAAGGAAATTACCAAACAGGAGGTTGGGTTTTGAAGCAATTTTTTCTAGAACCTAAGGGATATTTTATACATTGTGAAAATTCACAATATTTTAACCAATGAAAATTAAGAGCTTACCGAAGTAACCAATTTCAACGTGTTACTTAAGGGGGGAGCCTACTTTAGAAGGCTTAAAAATAGCTCTTTTTAAGAATTTTTTTTAGGATGGAGAAAAATAACTTAGACCTCCGGGCTTTTTGAGATGTTTTTGTACATATTTAGAGCATTTGTGAAAAAAATTTTGACATGAAATATTAAAAAATAGATAAGTTAAAAGTAATTGTTATGTAGTTTCTATTTGAACTAAAAAAATTCCAAAGAAATAGTGAAATTCGATAATTTTGAGTGATAAAAACAGAAAAATCATTTTTTTGAAAAAAATAATAACTTTAACTGGTTCTCAAAATTGTAAAAAAAAAATTTCAAATTTTTTTTAGTTCAAATAAAAGAGGGATTAATACTGAGTAAAACATGCCATCATTCATTAAAATCGGTCCAGGCGTTTTCTGTCAATCCTGCCCACGAGTTAGTAAATTTCGTAAAAAGTGAAATTCGAGAAAACGCGCTTTAACTTTCGCGCTACCGCGAATTATTAATGTTATAAATCTGCTCGAATTTTGCATTAAAAAATTGCGATTTTAAGTCAATGAACAAAATTTTATCTACTTTCGAAAAATAAATTTTTTTTACATTTCCTCTAGTTTATTAATAACAATTCAACAATTGGTTGTAACCTTCAATATTTTTTAACTTAACTTTTTACACTCGACAAAAATCAACGAAAAACATGAAAAATAATTTAGAGTAGCCTCTAAAACTTTAGGTACATATTCTTGGATGTATTTTCTAAAGATTTAAGCAAAAAAATCGATTTTTTTACCATGTAAAGTAGGCTCCCCCCTTAAACAGTAATAGAAGCCATATTCAAGAATTAAAGTAAGCACCACTGAATTAATCTGGAGTATAATCCGAGCATTTGCCGCAAAAACACCCGGTATTTGGGGGTTTTCGAGGTCGATGATTACGAATCTTTAGTCGAAACTAAAAAATTCAAAATGGTGATTTCAAAATTTGTATTAATTTGTGAGTCCGAAAATGGTAAATAACAATAAATAGCGCAAATAAAATTAATAAGTAAGAGTGTTATATTGTACCTCTCTAGGAGTACAAGTAGAGCGCGCGCACTTGAAAAAGTTGTATTCTATGAAAATTTTTGGCTGATTCACAACTTTCTCGATTTTATTCTTATAGTTGACAGTTCAAGATTTAATTTAAGCCTAATTATAGACTTCTAGCACGTCGGCATCATTCTCTACACGTTATCAAAAATAGCCAAAAACAGGGTTTTTGAAACTTGTAACGATATTTACTTTTTATAAAAGAGAGTGAAAATTCTTTTCTATCCTATTAATCTATTTTCAAAATTATTTCTTCACTTTAGTTATCGAGAAACCCAATCAACCTTCAATTGAATTCAAAAATAATTTTGGAATTTTTTCAATTTACTTTTTTTTCAATTTTTAATAACCAAAGAAAATTTTTCTACTTTTCTCGAGGGTGGTAGGGGACACTGCAGGTACAAAAAAATCATCTTTCATGCTGAAAAAATGTACAACAAAAAAACACAATTTTCAAAGCATCAACTACAAGATTATTATAAAAATAAATTTTCAAATATTCCCCAGAAGAAAAATAAATAGTATCTGTCAGATCAACAATAAAGAAATAAATTTGAAAAGAAAAGAAAATTCAATTACTCACCAGCGGTGAAGGCTCTCATTCAGTTCTCTCACTACACGATTGCACTGAATATTCCTCTATCGTCTCTCTCACCTGTCACGGACCTTGAGTTGGGCGCCACTGTTGTAACGATATTTACTTTTACTTACGGGTTTTACCCATTAATCGTTACAAAAATGGCAACTTTCCCGATTACCGAATTATAAACTCCACACTTCGAATTTTATAATACACCACCGATGACCCGTTTTAGGGAACTTCCCCGGCGCCAGGTAGGTGAACTACCCGGATCACGATAGCAGAAACAAAACAGGAACTTTCCCGGACTAGCTCAAAACCGAACTCACTATTTTATTCAAATCGAAGTTAACTTTAAGTGACGAAATTCTTTCAGGCGTGAGTACCACACACAGGAGAGAGAGACAGACACAATGAATTTACACTCAATTAACAAATTTGACTAGAGAGAATTTAATTAATTCATCGAATTCAAGTAACTTTATTTTTTCACAATATAATTCTATTTATCAAAGAATGAGAACTTCCACACGCCGGTCTATGTACTCGACAACCGAAAATGGCGGCGTCATATCGGCTTGCCATGCGGTCCTTGGTCTCGAGGCTATTTCTCGGTCACACCGTACACCGGTGATATTCCCAAGATAACGAGGAGATGAGTCCTGAGCACTAACCTCTGATCCGTTCCAGGCGGGCACGGAAATCCATTTTTTTCAATTTCGAATTACGCAAACTACCAACCACGGTGACACCGTATAATTCAATCGGCAGCCAGGCACGAACTGTCGAAATTAGGTAAATTGGCTCTCTGCTTCGGTCCCATACATAGGTCATGCGCACCATGGGTTCGCCCCTGCAGCATGATCACGGTCCCAACATCTATAACAGGTGATTGCCGGTTGACAGTAGATTTGTGCCGATTGGTAAAAATTGTTGGCACATTTTCGGTCAGTTGATAATTAAATAACCATAAATAAATGGATGTGTTATAAGCAACCATAACGTGTGCAATTCTCTTGAGATAAACAATATAATTTTGTACAACTCAACATTTATGTGTTATATTGATTCTATACAATTCAAAGATATAATCATAAAGTAAAAATGTTGAGTTCGATTCTGGCTACCGCATTCAATTTATCATAATCATTCAAGAATAGATTGAACGAGTTTCGGCGAGAACTTAATTTGGTTTTTATAACGTGATTATTTAAAATCAACGTTACAAACTTTAAGTCCATTTTTCTCAAAATCTCGAGGTGATGGGCACTTTTGGAGGTCATATTCGTGTTCAGCGATGAAAATCCTATAAGAATATCATTGTCCGATCTTTGAATCAGAGAAAAAGTAATTTTTTGTCGACCAGTGTTATTTACCTATCGTCCTAATGGGGTTGCGTAATAATGTTTTGCAATTAGGGGCATCACCGGCCGAACACGTATACGGGACTACGTTAAGAGTACCTGGTCAATTTGTTTTACCGGAAGATTTTGCACCAGATCCTCAAATTTTTTATAGAGGAATTTAGAGAAACTATGCGACTTATTAGACCGGTACCTGTCGAACACCATGACATGTTTTCATGAAAGCACCTTTTATCAAGAAATCACTTGAATGCCCGTATTCCTGTCCCCATAAACCTGTGTCTAATGCAAATCAAAAATCTACGTCACCCACTCTTGTCACTACAGTTCCGGAAACAGTATTAAAAGTTAAACCAAGGGTGGGTTCACGTAACTGTCACTTTTCAATCTTACTTTCACTTTCACTCAAAAAATTCTCACTTTTCACTTTTACTTTCACTCTCACTTTCCTCAAAAAAATTCTCATTTTCACTTTCACTTAAAAAATTCTCAATTTTCGCTGTCATTTTCACTTTCACTCAAAAATTCTCACCCTCACTTTCACTCAAAAAATTTCTACTTTTTATTCTCACTGTCACTTTCATTCAAAAATTCTCACTTTCTCTCTCACTCTCATTTGAAAAATTCTCATTTTTCACTCTCACTCCAAAAATTCTCACTTTTCACTGTAGTGCATTCTATAGAATATTCTATAGAATTTGACTGGAAATAATTTATAAAATTTGTGTAGAAGTTGAGAAACATTCAGTTATATTCTATAAAATATTTGATAGAATGTTCTATAAAGTTATTATATATATGAGGCATTCAATGTCAAGTCATCCAGGGTCTTACGGTGTAATGCTTACTTCGATAATTTTTTACTCTTAAACTATTAAACATAAAAATTTGGCAAGGTACATTTTGAAATGGTTTTTCCATGCTCTTTCGATGTAAAATTAGCGTTTAAAAAAATTTTTGACCCAAAAAATTCAAAATTAATGAAAAATTTTAATTTTTGGAAGGTGAAGATACGATTTTTTTAAAACGAAAGATTAGGTTGTTTCCTAAAAGAACATATCGATGTCTCCCGTTTATATAATGCTTATTGAAAAGCGAATGCAAGAAGATTCTTATTCACTTTTTGGTGCAAGACAAGCTTATTCGATTTTCCGTGCAATAAAATGCTTATTCAAAATTGTGTGCAAAACAATTGCCACTGACAGAACAATAAATGTAACCCTAAATCTTCCTATTAATATTAAATTGCAATTAAATATCTGAGAATTTCAGTACGTGTCTATTGTTTTAAGAAACTTTAAACACGGATCCTATCACACGTATTAAGAAATAGTTTTTAAGCAATTGCAATTATAAATTATACTGAATTGAAAATTTTATTAAGTTCATAGAATAAGCTAATTTCGGAATGTACATTTTCGCATAGAATTTTGAATAAGCATTTTATTGCACGGAAAATCAAATAAGTATTGTCTTGCAACAAAAAGTGAATAAGAATCATCTTGCATTCGTTTTTCAATAAGCATTTTATGAAGGAAAGGCGTCGATATATATGAAAAAAGTGGGATTAGAATTTTTAATCCCTTGGTTGTCGACGAGATTTCCACTGTTTTGGGCAAAAGTGTGTTGTAAATTTTTATTTTTTTATTTTTATGAAACTTGGTATCCTAAGGTTTTAGGGATCGCTGATTACGAATCCAAGGTCGGTTTTTTAAAATTCAAAATAGCGGATCCAATATGGCGGACAATTTTTTTAAACTGATAGGATTCGCTTGAAAATGGTTACTCGGTGGTTTTCGGGGTCGCTGAACACGAATCTGGCATTAGTTTTTCAAAATTAAAAATGGCGGATTAAATATGTCGGACAATTTTTCAAAACTAATCGGATTCGCTTGAAAATAGTTACTCGAGAGTTTTCGGGGTCGCTGATTACAAATCCGCGGTCCGTTTTTCAAAATTCAAAATGGCGGATCGAAATTACTTAAAATATGCGGATTGGCTAGAAATAATATAATTTTAATTTTAATTAAAATTAATACTCAATTTATTGGGTATCAGCTTAATTTCCAATTTTAATAATGTAAATTAAGATTTCTAATCAGAAAGGCTAAAAACTGATGAGCAGTGAGTTCCAAGCAAATCCATACAATATTGCTCCATGATTCTATCACATTGAAGTCGCCATTTTGAATTTTGAAAAAACGGACCTCGGATTCGTAATCAGTAACCCCGAAAACACCCCGAGTAATCAGTTTCAGCGATTTTTAAGAAGTTTTAAACCACCTTATTTAAGTTGCGCATATATGCGTCAAGAGTACTTTTGGCCAGTTTTAAATCCGCGCATATATGCGTCCGCGACAGTCAAGGGGTTAAACATTGCAAAAAAGGTTTCTACTGACCGGAGCGCTCTAAACCCGGTTTTTAGCTCTGTTTAGAAGAAAATTCATTTTTTCAATTTTTAAACATTCTATTCACACTTTTTCATATATGTACTTTTATGCTGTGTCCACAACAGAAGTTTTAGTGAACAACAACGCACAAGTTGCATGTAACTGTGCACGCAATTGCCAACCACTGAAAGTAAAATGCTTGTTGGTTCGTTACGCCTTCTTTGAATTTGTTCTTTTTGGAAAGAATTTTAAAAATAACATTTTTTAAATAATTGATTGTTTGGAAGAATTAAAATTAATTTTTTTAACTGCATTCTCACAAAGAATTTTATCCTAAAATTTTTAAATAATTGAATTCTTTTGACGAATTTTAAAAAAATTTTCAAGGTAAATTACAATTTTTGAGGAATTCGATTAAACTTGTATTAAAAATAATTGCATTTTTTCCAGTAATTTTATTGAAAATAATTTAATTCCTGCAAAATTTTTATAATGTTTGGAAATAATGGAACTTTTATGTTGAATTTTTTAAACAATTAAATTGGTACGAATTATTGTACTATATTTACTGAGTTAAATGAAATCTTTAAAAAATTTAAAAAAAAATTTTTTAATATTGAATAAAATACTTGGCAATAATTCAATTGTTTACATAAATAATAAATTTCTTTTCAGAAATTCAATTACTTTTGGAAAATTTTATTAAAATTAGCAACTATTTAAGTATTTTCGTAAATAATAAAATTCATCTCAGGATTTTAATTATTTGTAATATAATTTTACAGGAATTGCTCAAAAAGTATAATTATTTTATAAAATTTAATTTCAATTCCTCAAAAAAATAAATTATTTAAAACAATGTTTTTCTAAAATTCTTTAGAAGATCAAATATTTAAAAAGTATTAGAATTTTTCACAGGAATTCAATTATTTTCTAATATTTTAATAACATTTTTCGAAAAAAGCAATGATTTTAAAACAAAAAATAAATCAATCAATATTCAATAAATCAATTAATTAAAATTCATTTCTTTGCAAAATTCAATTGCTTTCATAAACAACAATATTCATCATCACAAGAATTTAATTATTTTCAAAAGTAATAAGATTCTTTGCAGAAATACGATATTTATAAATTTTTTTAAAAATTGTTATTAAGATTTTATTTAACTGAGTAAATGTAGTAAAATAATTTGTACCAATTTAATTGCTTAAAAAATTCAACATAAAAGTTCGATTATTTCCAAAAATTATAAAAATTTTGTAAGAATTAAATTATTTTCAATAAAATTATTGGAAAAAATTAAATTCCTTCATTTTCAAAACTGTTTTAAAAAGATTCCAAATAAAAATTCAATTATTATTAAGATAATAAAATTTATCTTAAGATTCAATCAATTTTAATGAAATATTTTGAAGAAATGCAATTTTTTAGAAATAAAAAATTCTTGGTAATATTTCAATTATTTACAAAATAAATTGGATTTAATTTTTATAAAATATCAATTGCTTAAACATATTTTATAAAATTCTTCGATTTCATTTAATTATTTTCATAAATAATATAATTTCTTAAAGGGATCAATTATTTTTATAAATATCAAAATTCTATTTAAGAATTCAATTTCAATTATTTTAATACAATTTTAATCGAATTCCTCAAAAATTATAATTAGCCTTGAAATTTTGTTTAAATTCGTCAAAAGAATTCAATTATTTATAAATTTTAGGATAAAATTCTTTGTGAGAATTCAGTTAAATAAGATAATTTTAATTCTTCCAAAAAATCAATTATTTAAAAAATATTTTTTTAAAATTCTTTCCAAAAATTCAATTATTTGCATTAATAATTCTTCAAAAGAATTTAATTATGTCGATAAATAACAAAATAATTCCCAAAATTAAATTTTTTCAGGTATTTTAATAAAATTTTCAAACAGAATTCAATAATTTAAAATTTTTTTCGTAAAAACAGAAATTGGAGGATATGCATAAGTAAACAAATTTAAAGCAGGCGTAACGAACCAACAAGCATTTTACTTTCAGTGGTTGGCAATCGCGTGCACAGTTACATGCAACTTGCGCGTTGTTGTTCACTAAAACTTCTGTTGTGGACACAGCCTTAAGGGGACATTCCAGATTAAAACAGGGAAAAATTCTTCTTCCTGGGATTTAATTTTTAAAAAATTACCACATTTATTTATAATTTTTTTTTTTGATATTATAAACAATTTTTTTAAGAACATAAAATTTTTTTTTTCACTTTTAGTCCAAGATGGCGGCTATACATGACATTTTCAAAAATGTATATTTCCCCTGGTGAAAACGATTCCAAGAGTTCTAAAACAGATAAAACCAAAAACGAAGTGACATTCTCTTCGTTAGATATTTCTCCAGGGGTGGAACCTCAAAAAAGTAAAATTTTCCTCCCCTTCTTTTTTAGGGCACTTTTTCCCCAAAACATAAAAAAACACATGTTTTTATTCAGAATTTCTCTTATAGAAAAAAAGGAGTCGCAAATTTTCCAGTTTTTGTGGTTCCACCCCTAGCCATGATGATAATGAATTAAAAGCAGTTTGGTTTTTCAAAATTGGTTCAGTAGAACTCGAGCTATCACTTTTACCAGTTCAAAAAAGTACATTAATTTTGAGAAAAACGCATTCAAAGTTTTTATTCATATGTTTCGAAATATAAAAAAAAATCATCGGATTTGCTTGAAAATTGTTACTCGGGGGTTTTTGAGGTCGCTGATTACGAATATGGAATCAGATTTATAAAATTCAAAATGGCAGATCCAATATGGCGGACATTTTATTTTTCAAAATCATTTAATTTTCTTAAAAATCGTTACGGGAGGGTTTATGGGATCGCTGATAACGAATGTGACATAATTTTTCCAAAATTAAAAATGTCGGATGCAATATGGTGCATGAAAAAAAATTAAACGAAAAAAAATTAAAATATAAAAATTCTCTTTTTTGCCATATTGGATCCGCCATTTTGAATTTTGAAAATTTGATATCTAATTTGTGTTCAGCAACACCAAATACATTTTTGTTTGTCTTTTTTAAAAAATGCAAATAAAAAAACATTTAAATCATTTGATTTCTTATCTGCATACAAAAACATCTTTGACATGGCGAAGAATAAAAATGTATAACTTTTGTTTTACTTCGAATTTTGCAATAATATTTTAGGAGAATATTCTTGACACTATAAGAAATCGGAAAATAAAATAAAAAAAATCGATTTTTTCAACATTTTAAACTGGAATGCCCGCTTAAGAAAAAACATCAGCTTTCGTTTATAAAATCGTACTTTCACCTCCCAAAAATTAATTTTTTTTATTAATTTTGATGTTTTTCGGTCAAAACAATTTTTTTAATCGCTTATTTTCATTCGAAAGAGCATGAAAAACCTTTTCACTAAATGTTGCCTTGTTTAAATATGTCATTTACTATTTCACCACTTCTCGGCAAACTGTTCTTGAAAAAGTCGGGAATTGTTCAAGAAAATCGAAAAGTAAGACGAATGCAAGAAAAAAACTATTCTGCTTCCCCTCCTTGATACGTGCGCACACACAAAACACTTTTATCCTTGAAGGTCACATACAATTTATATTAAATTTCTGAAATAGAAAAAAACCATATTAGAGAAAAATCGACGGTGGCCGGAACAGAACTCTCGTACCCAAGGATGGAAGTCCGGCGTCTTACCCAACTAAGCTAAACAGGCGAATTAAATACCTCAGCATTAAATAAATCTAAAAGGCACACAAGTCTTACTGGCTGTGAGACTTCTTGAGATTGGTGCGCACTGCGTTTCTGCGCACAGGATTTCTTGACGAGTTCCCGAAACTTTCAATACAGTTGCGGCCAGTGCCATGAACTGTACATGAGAAAGTAAAGAAAAAAAGACTATTGGACTATTTATAGCTTTTTCTAATACAGTTCCCGAATTTCTGTCAAACATTCATTGATTACCATTGAATGTTCGTTGCTAATTCAGTGTTGTTACACCGTATCCAAGAATTAGGAAATAATTCCTGAAATATCTGGGAACTTTTTTTCCGTGTAAGCATTACACCGTAAGACCCTGGATGACTTGACATTGAATGCCTCATATATAGAAAAACTTTATAGAACATTCTATCACATATTTTATAGAATATAACTGGATATTTCTCAACTTCTACACAAATTTTATAAATTTTTTCTAGTCAAATTCTATAGAATATTCTATAGAATGCACTACAGTGAAAAGTGTGAATTTTTGGAGTGAGAGTGAAAAGTGAGAGGGAAAATGAGAATTTTTGAATGAAAGTGACAGTGAGAATAAAAAGTGGAATTTTTTTAAGTGAAAGTGAGGGTGAGAATTTTTGAGTGAAAGTGATATTGAAAATTTAGAATTTTTTAAGTGAAAGTTAAAATGAGAATTTTTTAGTGAAAGTGAGAGTGAAAATGAAATTGAGAATTTTTGAGTGAACGTGAGAGTGAGAAGTGTGAATTTTTGAGTGAATGTGAGACTGATACTAAAAGTGAGAATTTTTTGAGTGAAAGTAAGAGTGAAAAGTGAATGTGAGAATTTTTTTGAGGAAATTGAGAGTGTAAGTAATAGTGAAAGTGAGAATTTTTTGAGTGAAAGTGAGAGTGAAAGTGAGAGTTACGTGAACGCACCCCAGTATTAAAAACCTATGTAAATAAAATGAAAAAAGTTATGTTTAACTTACCTTAGGAATTTAATGTCTAGTACCGATAAGTATTATTTAGTATAATCTGTTCTAGGAAAACTATAGTTATCATTTTTTGTTTAGAAAATATTTATATACTTATGAAAATATCATGATATTTTAACATAATAACATTTTTTATATATATTTTTCTCTTCACCGCAATTTATTCGTTGACAGTCGGGGGAAGTATTTGGGGAGTTGTAGACTCGATACCTCCCTACTTCCTGTCATAGTCTATGCTTGATTGACAGTGATGACCATGGAGAATAGACTACAGGAGACCAATCTAATGTATTTCAAAGCAAGCACTTTTGCGTTTTGTCGCATTCAAAACAAGAAATAGGAAAACAAACTTTTCAAGATGTATTTTATGTAAATATATTATAATTTATAACACACAATTCCAACCTCGAAAAGAAAAAATGGATGACTTAGACCAATATAAAAATAAACAAACTCCTCCTACTTTCAAAATCAATTTTTCTATTTATTGGTGGAGTTACCCAAAATGGAGAAGAAAAGTTATATTTATTTAAAAAGTAAAATATATAATTCCAACCCCCAAAAGAAAAATGGACGCTTTTGGTCAATAAAAAAAACAAAAAAAAATTTTTTTGTCTAAATCATCTGTTTTTTTAGGGGTTGGAATTTTTCTTTTTGAAATATAACTTTTTTCCATTTTTTGTTTAACTTAATAAACAAATAGAAATATTTATTTTGAAAGTAGGAGGAGTTTGTTTATTTTTTTATTGGTCTAAGTAATCCATTTTTTCTTTTGGGGGTTGAAATTACATGTTTTATTTTGTAAATATAAATTTTTTTCTCCATTTTGTGTAACTTAACCAACGAATAAAAAATAGCTTTCTTTATATGGGAGAAGTTTGTTTATTTTTTTATTGGTCTAAGTCATCCATTTTTTTGGGTTGGAATTATTTTATATAAATTATAATATATTTATATAAAATACATCTTGAAAAGTTTATTTTCCTATTTCTTGTTTTGAATGTGACAAAACAGAAAGGAGTACAGATGCCAGTCCCGCCATCTGTCGTGACAAATGCGCGGCGATATATCAGTAGTACATTACACTATTGCTTTACACACACATACACATAAGTCTCACGTTAGAACTGACATCTCCAACTTAAAATACAAGGTAAGGTTACATGTAAAGGTCAAAGTAAGCTTGCATGTAAATCTTGAGGTAAGCTTACAAGTAAAGCTTGAAGTAAGCTTATATGGTAAGACTATGGTAAGGTTATTATTTAGTTGTAAGGTTGTTGTAGGACTGAGGCAAGTTTACAAACTAATTAATTAATTAATATTAAAATAAAAAAATTAACTCCGTTGCCCTGCTCTATTTTTGAAACCTAACATGAAGCAGAAAATTTTGAAAACAAATTTTTCTATTGTAGACCCAGCCTAAAAATACAAAATTAAAAAACATTTAATTTACTTTTATTTATATTATAATAAAAAATAATTATTTGTCGAAAATAAAATAAGATTCTAAAAGTAAACAAACAGCGGACATCTTGCTAACTAGGTTACATGTCATTTCATGAGGGTAGTCTGTGATTTTACCCAAGTTTTGTTTTAACAAAGTATGAATTGACCACTATTGACAGTATACAGAGCGCTATGCATATGGCAATGTAAACAAAACATGTAGAATGTCATGCGTGCTCCTGAAATTGAAAATGTCGGTAAATAAACTGCAATTTAAGTGTGCTTAATAGAAATAGATGGCGCAGTAAGAATAATTCTGCGAATATTATTAAATGAAATTAAATAAAAATTATAAATAAAAATGTGTTTTAATTAATTTACAAAAATTGTGTATAATAATAATCATATTATTTTTACCTCACGAACATAATAATTTTATTTTATTAATTAATTTGATTGTTATTTTAATAATAATCGACACTAATTAAAAAATTATTCTACATTTATAATAATAATAAAAATAATTAATATTTTATATATTCAACTTTAATTTGCAAGAGTACAAATGTACGAAAGAACTTGATCACCGTTTTAATAAATAATTAAACATATATTAATAATTGTTTATTTAATAATTAAATTGATAAATCAAATGCATTCATTAATTCATTTATAATTTTATTAACTAATTATTTTTAAATACTATTATTATTTATTTAATTTATTATTTACTATATACTTATTTTAATTGATAACCTAATTACATTTATTAATTTTAAAAGTAAATAATATAAAATAAATAATAGTAATTTGAATTTTATTAATAATGTAATAAGAACATTATTACATTAATTAGGGGTGTCGGGGCGGTTCAAATACTACACATTTAAACTGTGCACGATTTTATAATAATATAATTATCAATAAAAAAAATATTGTGTAGGGTTTGACGGTTTTCAATTTACATGTGGAGAATTCAAAAAAATTAATATTCTTTCTATATAATTGCTGTGTGCAGGATTTGACAGTGTTTGATTTAAATTTGAAGAATTAAATGAAATTAATTTTTTATTACTAAATAAATAAGTGCAGAGTTTAACAGTGTGTATGTAACTGAGGAGTTTCATATGAGATTGAGGGGTCAACTCTCGGATTTTTTTCTAATTTCTTTTTTCATTAGAGTTTGTTTGCCTATGTAATTATACCAAATATTAATTAGAAATATTTAATATTTTGTTAGATATTTGCATTAACAAATTAATGCAATATTTTTTTTAAACTTGAATTACTTTTTTATTTTTGCTTATAGAAAAAAGTTGTCTCAATGTTTTTCGTTTAGAATGAATCAAATTTTTTGAAAAAAAATTAATTAAATAAAAATTAACTTTTTAAATAAATTTATTTAAAAAATCAATTTGCTTTTTAATATTTTAACCTGTTATTGGCCTTCAATCAAGCTGAAAAAAAGATAAATATTGCTTACTATACTACAAAATAACATGCCAAATTTGGCGAACACGTTATTTTTTGTTTTTGAGAAAAAACATTTTTAAAATTGAAGTGCAGGTAGCGAGCCGACTTAGCTGACGCGATAATGGGAAATTTTCGTCTCAGGAGTCATTGTCGCGTCAGCAAGTCGGCTCGCTACCTGCACTTTAATTTTTGAAAATTTTTTTCTCAAAAACAAAAAATAACGTGTTCGTTAAATTTGGCATGTTATTTTGTAGTATAGTTAGCAATATTTATCTTTTTTTTCAGCTTGATTTAAGGCCGATAACAGGCTTAAATATTAAAAAAAAAATTGATTTTTTAAGTAAATTTATTTAAATTTTAATTTTTATTTAATTAATTTTTTTTCAAAAAATCTGATTCATTCTAAACAAAAAACATTCAGACAACTTTTTTCTATAAGTAAAAATAAAAAAGTTATTCAAGTTTTATAAAAATATTGCATTAATTTGTTAATGCAAATATCTAACAAAATATTAAATATTTTTAATTAATATTTGGTATAATTACATAGGCAAACAAACTCTAATGAAAAAAGAAATTAGAAAAAAATCCGAGAGTTGACCCCTCAATCTCATATGAAACTCCTCAACTGTATAGAATTCTAACATAATTAATTTTTTGAAATATATTAAATGTGTGCGGAGTTTAAAGGTAAATAATTTAACTGTGTAGAGTTTAAGAAATCATTTTTCTATTTATTCAATAAATATGTGTCGAGTTTGAACATTGCTTAATTTAACTGTGTAGAATTTACACGGAGAGACCCACATTCGTAAAAATTACTAAAAATGGTTGCAATGACCGGAAATAAGGAGACTTTTAGCATAATGTACTACAGAATTAGATAAATTTACAAAAGAAATAGATAAATTTGCTACATTAAAATAGCAAGTTTTAATACTTTGTGTAAGAGTTGTAAATGTAGCAAAAATTGATTATAGTTTTCTCTAATTTCATTACACAAAATCTGACAAATGAAAACATTTTCTAATAAAATCTACGATCCACTGTAGTAATTTTTGGTGAGCAAGAGTGGCTAGCGAGTGCAGTCATATGGCGCCTGCATTTCTATTGGTTGCTAACTTCGTCAATCTCCGTAAATGAGCCGATGCCATCCGATCATTGATAGTGACTGTGTTTCGCGTATGTAAAATAAATTTTGATATTATCTACAATAATTAAATATAAATTGAAACGTAGGTCGTTCGTTATCTCAGAAATTGACCATTATAAATTAATAAATTTTGCATTTATTCCTGTCCCAAGAACTATGTCTTATAATAAGTTGTTAAAAGTAAACTGCTTTCTTGTAAGTGCTGTAAATTTTCATCATTCAGTATATAAGGAAACAAAGATGTATACTTTCAGTGAAATTCGTTGTCGTGCGTGCAGTTGTGTATTAGTGTATTAATTAACCGCGTCTATACATATAAGTGAAATAAACATGTGTGTGTCTTCAAATATTTATCCAACAAATATATAAGTGTGTGTCTGTGCATGTAAAAATCCTTCCAGTTTACCTCCATTAGTCAAGAATTGACGGAAAACCGGCGACATAAATCCATATTTTTTCTTTCACTCTTTCTTTCTGCATTTACAAACGACTGTAGTAATTTTACGTACACAATACTTCTGAGTTTACTACAGTTGTTTGGAACTATTGGACGAAATAGTAAGAAACTTTGCTAATTTGGTGAACATTTGTCGGGATTAGTGACTTAGTGTAGAAAATAGTAAAAAATACAAAAAGTCCCCTTATTTCCGGTGGTTGCAATGTGAAAATAGTAAATTCTAGTGTGATTTTATACAAAAATTAGTAATCTCGGTCTCTCCGTGTAGAAATTTAATTGTGGAGAGTTTAAACAAAGCAAATTGTACAACAACAAAATTTAAATAAATTTTATTATTATTTTACACGGTTAAATACTACATCAAGAATTTCTACGCGATGTAATGAAAAAAATGACAATTATTTTTTTAATTACATTTTTAATATTCTACACATTTAAATTGAAAACCAGAAAACTGTACACAATGAAATAATTTTTTTTAGAAATTTTAAAACACTAATCAAATATATTCTTCAAGAAAAAACTCTACATATTAAAATAAAATAAATATAAAATTTTTAATCTAATTTGTTAAATTCTATACCAGAAAATTGTACACAAATTATTTATGGAAAGAAAAATATTTTATTTTAATAATTATTTATTATTAATCTTTATTTTCTTAATTTAATTTTTAACCCTATACATTTTAATTCAACTCTGGAAAACTCTACACAAATGAGCTTTAAAGTCTTCCTATACTATTTTCAGATAAAATTAAATTATTTTTTAACTCTACGCAATTAAATTCAAAACAAAAAACTGTATACAAATGAATTCATTTAATTATATAAACGGTGCAAATAAAATTCTACACACAAAAATTTTTGGCAACAAATATAATATTTTTCACTTTTTAATTTCTTATTTTAATTCATCGCAATTAAATTTTATATTAAAAAACTATACGCAGTTTAATTTTACTGCGAAGAGTTTTTCAATATACAATTTAAATGCTATTAATTAAAATAAGAAATTAAAAAGTGAAAAATATTATATTTGTTGCCAAAAATTTGTGTGTGTAGAGTTTTGTTTTGTAGAATTTTATTTGCACGGTTTATCTAATTAAATTGTATATTAAAAAGTGAAAAATATTATATTTATATTATATTAGTATTTAATCGCGTAGAATTAAAAAATTTTAGTAATATATTTTGTTTTATTAAATTCTAATATGTAGGACTTTTTCCTGTGCAATTTATTTGTGTAGAATTAATAAAATTTATTAAACGTATTGTGTACAGTTTTCTAGTGTAAAGTTAATTGTGTAGAATTTTATTTTGTAGGGTTTATTTACGTAGAATCGCTACCACCCCTTAATGTAATAATTTTCCGCGTGGAAGAGGAAGTTTGGCCGAAATCCAGCAAAGTATAGGAAAGCTTAGCAAAATTCGGCAAAGTAAGGCTAGTGAGCTTTGGCCACACTTTGGAATGTACACGATTAACAACGATTATTAAAGTACGCAGACACTTACTAAAAGTAAAGGAACAAGAAAATAGGTATGGGAAAATAAAAAATTTATTCTTTTTAGTATTTTTTTTAAATTAAAAACTTTAATTTCTGGAGTTTGGCAAAAGTTGGGAAAAGTCGGCATAGTATGGGAAAATAAAAAATTTATTATTTTTTTCTTATTCTTTTGGAAAATTGAAAATCTTAATTTCTGGAGCTTGGCAAAGTTCGGCAAAAGTCGGCAAAGTATTAGAGAATGAAAAATTCATTATTATTTTCTTATTTTTTTAGAAAATTTTAAATCTCAATTTTCTGGAGCCTGGCAAAGTTCGGCAAAAGTCGGCAAAGTATGGGAGAATAAAAAATTTATTTTTTTCATATTTTTTAGAAAATTAAAAATCTCAATTTTCTGGAGCCTGGCAAAGTTCGGCAAAAGTCGGCAAAGTATGGGAGAATAAAAAATTTATTTTTTTCATATTTTTTAGAAAATTAAAAATCTCAATTTTTGGAGCTTGCCAAAGTTCGGCAAAAGTCGGCAAAGTATTAGAGAATGAAAAATTCATTATTATTTTCCAATTTTTTTCGAAAAATTTTAAATATCAATTTCCTGGAGCTTGGCAAAGTTCGACAAAAGTCGGCAAAGTATGAGAGAATGAAAAATTTATTTTTTTTCATATTTTTTGAAAGATTATAAATCCCATTTTCTGGAGCTTGGCAAAGTTCGGCAAAAGTCGGCAAAGTATGGGAGAATAAAAAATTTATTCTTTTTAGTATTTTTTTTTAAATTAAAAACTTTAATTTCTGGAGCTTGGCAAAGTTCGGCATAAGTCGGCAAAGTATTAGAGAATGAAAAATTCATTATTATTTTCTTATTTTTTTGGAAAATTTTAAATCTCAATTTCCTGGAGCTTGGCAAAGTTCGGCAAAAGTCGGCAAAGTATGAGAGAATAAAAAATTTATTTTTTTTTCATATTTTTTGGAAGATTATAAATCCCATTTTCTGGAGCTTAGCAATGTTCGGCAAAAATCGGCAAAGTATTAGAGAATGAAAAAACTGTTTGTTTATATTTTTTTGTCCAAAATTAAAATCTCAATTTCTGGAGTTTGGCAAAATAAGAGTAAGAAATTGAGATTTTTAATTAAAAAAAAATATATGGAAAAATAATAATTTTTTATTCTTCCATACTTTGCCGACTTTTGCAGAACTTTGCCAAACTCCAGAAATTAAAGTTTTTAATTTTCGAAAAAAATACTAAAAAGAATAAATTTTGTATTCTCCTATACCTATTAATAAATAAACAATTATTAATATACGTTTAATTATTTATTAAAAACGGGATCAAGTTGTTTCGTACATTTGTACTTTTGCAAATTAAAGTTGAATATACAAAATAGGGTAACTGCTCCAGTCGTTGGCAGTGCGCTAGTGGTTGGCACCCCTCTTAGGTTTTCTTTAAATAACAAGAATTAGAAAATATCTAGCATGTTTTGCATACGATTATTAAATTTTCCAACATTTTTTACAAAAATCTAGTATATAACTTGTTAGAAGTAATTACATAATTGCATTAAAAAAAAATAAAATTAATATCATTGTCAAAGTGTTCGGAAATTTTCGATTTTTCTAAAGAAAATCTTAAGAAAACTGAAATTTTCAAACTTAATTTACTATTATGAGAAGTTAGTAAATTTACTTTTTTCTTTGCAAACATGTTAGTAGAATATTTAAATATTGATAGTTTAACACGTCTTGTTCTTAAAATAATCTTGTTATTAAATAACTTTAAGATCTATATATTAAAATTGATATATTTTTAAAATATTTATGAATATTGCATTCCACATTGAATATTGTTTTTGAAATATAATTTTTAAACACATTATTTAATCAATAACGAAACTTATTTGTGAAAATAAAATTTTGAATGAATCAACAAATGTCGAATTATCATTTCAATGTTCCTATATTTAAAACATTTTCTTATGAAAAAATATATAATTTATATAAAAAAATTTATTTATTATTTATTTATATAAATAAATATTATATAAATAAATATTATTATAAATATAAGTTTATATGTTCTGTAAAGAAAAATCCTTTATTATCAACTGTTATGCTGAGTATCTACGCATAGTGGCTGTAGCTGACGACGCCACCGTATTTGTTAATACTCTTATATTTCTGTAAATAAATAGGAATCTCTTTGAAAATTTACAGAAGACTTTGTTATATGATAATCAACAAATGTCTCACTGGAAGTTTGTTCAAACTTAAAATTCCTCGCAGACTTTTTGTTGTCAAAGTTAAGAAAACGTCTTTGGTGACAAAGCTCTATTTATAATTCAAATTTTTTAAACAAATTTTCATTTTTTGAACTTTTTATTATGTCATTGTCTTCTATGGACCCAAACGAGTGTACACAATTTTTTTTTAATTAAATTCATCAGCATTTGCCCAAGATATGATGATTTATGTTTTAAAATTGAATGATTTTTCATTAGCAAAATTTTTCAGTTTTTCAAGTTTATTATGAAAAATATTTGTTTTAGAAAAAAAAATTTAAGGAAAAAAAGATGCGCTTTCATATTTCTTATAAAGTAGAACTTTTTAAAACTTCAAAATTTGAATTTAATTTTTTTCGAAATTTTGGAAGCTTGACTGACTTGAATATACGCGGAAAGAGCGTACGTCCCCTTATTGCAGCCAATGCTTCAATTGCCTCGTTATATCATACATTAAAATAAATAGAAAAGTTATTATTAGTACAGTGAAAAATGTTAAAAACTCTGGTCATCGCCTAGCCAATCTTACTGTGCATAAATTAGGTTATATGGAACTTTGTTTTGGAATTGTTTTTTTTTGCTTGTGAAATAACTAAAAAATTGATAAATTGTTTTTCGGTAATAGGTACATTTTAGAAGGAATGTCTTATAGTATATAATTTTCTATTTACTTTACATAAACTGAAAATGGTTAGAAAAGCAGTTGTATCAATTTCTATTTATTTCTATTTATATTATTAATAATTTATTTCAATTAATTAATTAATTTATTTCAATTAATTAATTAATTTATTTCAATTAATTAATTAATTAATTTCAATTAATATTAATTTCTATTCTATGTCTATTTATTTTGTTCAATAAAGTTTAAAGAATTATCCAAAACATTGCTTCATTATTTTCACCATTTTTAAAATAATTTTGTTATATTCGATTTTTTAAATTTAGTATCGATTAATATAGGTAGTATTTACTCAATAAATATTTCAGTCTGTTTGAAAAATTATATAACTTTATTATTGAACTATATATGAATATATTCTCTTGTATTTGTTTATTACTTAAAATTGTAAGTAATTTTTCTTGATTAATAAAAAAATAAAGAATTTTCAAATTTACTTGCTTGAAACACATAAGAAATTTAAAGGTTATGTATGGGGTGCCAACCACTGGAACTCGTGGGTGCCAACGACTAATGCTTGCAGTGCCAACGACTGGAAATTGGTGTCATTAAATCATTATTAAATAATTTAAAACTTTCAGATTATTTTCATAAAAAACTGATCATTTTATCGTATTCTGTATTAAATACTGAATACATATATTACCATAAGTATTATATAATATTAGTTTTTAACTATTAAAATAATTCTTAAAGTCAAAATTTGGCCTTAAGGGTGCCAACGACTGGAGCAGTTACCCTATTAATTGTTTTTATTATTATTATGATTATAAATTTAGAATACTTTTATAATTAGTGTTGATTATTATTATTAAAATAACAATCAAATTAATTATTTAATTAAAATTAAATTATTATTATTTATTTAATTTCATTTAATAATATTCGCAGAATTATTCTTACTGCGCCATCTATTTCTATTAAGCACACTTAAATTGCAGTTTATTTACCGACATTTTCAATTTCAGGAGCACGCATGACATTCTACATGTTTTGTTTACATTGCCATATGCATAGCGCTCTGAATACTGTCAATAGTGGTCAATTCATACTTTGGTAGAACAAAACTTAGGTAAAATCACAGACTACCTTCATGAGTGCGTAAGAGCAATGTACATTTTTCGAGTTCACAAGTTCGATTCGATTGTTCGATTTTTCTTGCTTTCTGTTTTTTTAGAAAGGATAGAAAGGATTATTTCAGATCTAATTATTGCAGTTTTTTACTTAAGTAATTTGTGTTTGGTACAAATAACCATTTATTTGATACTATAAATTAAAATATTTATGTTCAATAAATATTTACTCAGCTTAAATAAATAAAAAGAAAAAGTAAAATCAAAAAGTTTAAAAACAATCGAACAAGCGTAAGTGAATATTTATAAAAATATTGTTATGAAGTTTTTTCCAAAGTTCGGACTTCAACATTCTTAAGATGTATATGGAATATTATATTTAATTAATTTAATAATTTTAATTAATAATAGAAACGTAATAGTAAATTAATATTAAAAGTTAAAAAGATTGTTTAAATCTATAACAAAAATCAGACTTATTGTAATTAATTTTATGTAAAAAAATACATTCTGAAAATAAATACCTTCTCATTGTTTTGCACTTGAATTTACAATGTTAAGAGATACTGCAGAGTATTTTAAAAATACATGAACTCTTCGACTACTTAACACTCTAACGAAAGAAAAAAATATTTTTTCTATTAGCAAATATTAGAATAATGAAAACTAATAACAGTACGGAGAGAAAGTCATATCAAAAGAATGAAATTATATGAAAAAAAATGTATTATAATTATGAACAAAAACTTTTAAACAATCTTTATAAGAACCTTTATAATTTTTATAATTTTATAAGATTTAATTTTTTTGAGGATCTTTAACTGGTTAAAATGCAATGGAAGGAAGTAACTAAAAAACAACTTTATGAAAACGAGTTCTTCAGCATTTTTAGATTTTTAATGGGTTTCAATTTATGTTATAAATTCTCCTGACATTTATATTAAAAAAAAACGTGATTTAAAGATTGGTATGTCTTTAAACCGTGCGCGTGCAGCCGTACTAATAATAGTGTATATTGAAAACCATATGGTTTTCATGCTATATGCGGTAAACCAAATAGTATTCCATCTTTGATTGTGTTTAATGGTATATTCCAAGAATAAAGTTAGTGTCAAAAAGGAATAATAATTTTTATATTAAATATTAAAGAAGCTATAAATAATCTGAATCAATTTCTCAAAATAATTTTCTTAAATAAGATTATATGTACACGGAAAAAATAAGTACATGAGTGATTACTTGACAGTACTTGACTTTTGGATGGGACAATAATTCTGTAAATATTTCACAGACAGTCCTAGAATTTTTCATTAACTTATGTGAAATTCTAGGACTGTCTATGAAATATTTACAGAATTATTGTCCCATCCAAAAGTCAAATACTGTCAAGTAATCTTTCATGTACTAATTTTTCCGTGTATCGACAGCACAGCTGTCCTAATACAGAAATCTGCTTTTCTCAGAAAAACATTTTTTCAAAATAATCAATAATTTTTTAATATTATCAAAGAACTCAGAAAAACGGTAGCATGCACAATAGGGAATTTTCCCAAAAAGCTGGCCACAATTCAAATTTCATTCAAAATTACCTGAAACTTATTACTCGGGGGTTTTCGGGGTCGCGTATTATGAATCTGAAGTTAGTTTTAGAAAATTCAAAATGTCATATCCAATATAGCGGAATATTTGTTTAAAAAGTTATTGTTTTTGGTTAAAATTTGTTACTCAGGGGTTTTTAAGACTGCTGATTACAAATCTAAAGTTAGTTTTTGAAAATTTAAAATGGCGGACCCAATACGGTGGACATAAAATATAAAAATCGTCTGAATTTTGAATGAAACTAGTTACTCAGGGGTTTTTAGATCACTACTTACAAATCTAAAGTTATTTTAAAAATGTTTTAAATAATGGATAAATAAGACGGATTTTTGTGACGAAGAAACTAAAATTCAAAGAAAATTTTTATTACGATTTTTAATGTTGGCAATTACAAACGTGATGACAAGAAAACGATAAACAAATTTTTTGAGGAGTATGTATGGTACGTTGTAAATCACTTAAATTGAAGAATTGGTAAATATATAAAAATAATGTTAAAAATGAAAAAAATCTATGCACGGTTAATCAAATACATAAAATTAATAACTGAAATACATAATATTAGCATAAAATTAGTTCCGTATCTGTACAATATTTTATTTATAAGTAAAAGCTGCCCTAATCTTGATCACGATTATCATCATCATCGTTATCTTCATCATCATATTCGTCATTGTCATAACTATCTTTGTCAAATACATCGCTACAGGATAACATTTGAATTACTTCGTACGGAAGGTTTTCTTTATTATGCTGTTTAATGCGTTTTTTCAAATAAATCGTCGAAATAAAAGGATCAGAGCTAACCATAAAGCGCTGATAGACATCACTTAAATTATTTTTCCGGTTGTTTTTTCTAGAGTAATTCAATCTATCGGATGTATATATTTTGTGTCTTGATTCTGCTGCATCATCTCCAAAAAATCCAAGAGGTAAAACTGAATTTTCCATAATTTGTCGAGAGTGTACGATGATATTGGGTACAGTAGGTGTCATTAATAACCAAGGGTATTTTTTCAAATACTGAAATCCAGTGTCGTAACAATATTTTTGAAATTTCTCTAAGGCGACAGGTAGTTGGCAGGGTAAAGTTATCAAAATTTTGTTGCCTCCATTTTATACCCAATGTGGAGCAGAAATTCAAAACATTTTAATAAACAATGAAGCGGACTTATTCTATATCTTAAATGACGTTCCTTAGGCTTGAACGTTACTGCATTGAAATAGTGTATTGAAAGAAAATCTTTTAGTCTAGCACCGCATATGGGACAAGTTTGATATGAAGGAGTCTCCGTTAAGATATTAAGAACTTTGCCATCGATTATTGTTAAAAACAATTTGATTAATTTTTTAGGATAAACTTCCGAAAAGCACATACCTCCGGTTTCAATGAAAGTTGATATACTTACGTAATTTTGTGCCCTGATTACGAAAATCATAGTGAAAATTGTCGCAAATAAGTTTATTATGGTGAAAAACATAAAAAATACCATAAAAATGTGGTTTTTTGCATTTAACATCTAAAAAACACAAAATTTGAAAAAGTATTCTTAACAAAAGATGTAGGTCTTAACAAAACACATCTTTTTTGTACAATACATTTTTGTCCAATTGTGATTAGTTCTCGAGAAAACTAATTATAAATATATTTAACGCCTCTGTGGTTTCTTCTCCACTAGGCACTTTAAAAAAAGCTTTCTTAAAGGACGGTGCAGGGGGCTCGGGTCTGGGTTGGGTACCTTCTACTACCAACTAGAAATGTGCATTTGACCCCCGTTCTATTACATAATAGCGAGAGAACACGGGGGTGGCGGGCTTCGCTTGGAGGAAGGTCGGGTCTGCGTTAGAATGTCAATCTGACCCCCGTTCTACTACATAACAGCGAAAATTCTGTATTTTTAGGAGTTAAATGCAAAAAATATCATTTTTATGATGTTTTTTATGGTTTTTATTATAAAATTTTTATTTTCGAAAATATTCAATGTGATTTTCCTGATCAGCACCCTGAATTACATAAATCTTACTGTTTTTCTATAAGAATAATTATGTTTTATTATTAATTCGTATTCTAGACAATTTTATGGTATTTTATGGTTTTTTAGGTTTTTCTCGAGAACTAATTCCAATTGGACAAAAATGTATTGTACAAAAAAGATGTGTTTCGTTAAGACCTACATCTTTTGTTAAGAATAATTTTTCAAATTTTTTGTTTTTAGGAGTTAAATGCAAAAAATCACATTTTTATGGTATTTTTATGGTTTTCATCATGATAAACTTATTTGCGACAATTTTCACTATGATTTTCGTAATCAGGGCACAAAATTACGTAAGTATACCAACATTCATTGAAATCGGAAGTATGCGCTTTTCGGAAGTACACCCATTTTTTAATCAGCTCCTCTATTTCCGCTCGTTCTTTAAAACAGTATTCTTGGTCTCTTTAATAAATTCGACTGACCGGTGCTGCTATCGAATCCATAACTAACAACTAATTCAACATCTATCGAATTTGATGGATTATTATTTAGAAGAGCCATTATAACTTCCATTTGCAATTCAATAATTCTTAAAACCGTATGTTGTAGAAGTTTTTCCAACGGTACTTTTGCAATGTTTTCTGATACTTCTATACCGTCTGGTCAACACTTAGATTTAGCATCAGTTAAAGATTTGTAAGCTGGGTATATATTGCAATTACGCAATTTATTTTCGCTTTGAATATGGGATGCAGGTCTCTTTCCCAGATTGAAAAGAGCATAACGACTATTAAGTCTAATTCACAACTAACTAATTTTTATTATTAATCTACTTTACCGATTATACGGAAACATTCTATGTAAATACCAGGGATGAGAAATTTCAATAAATTATTGATTTTACACTAAATAAGAATTCTTATAGTTTCAATTTAGATGAAATGAGATATCTAACGCGGGAGAATTCAAGTAAATAAAACTTTGATATAAAGCAAATGATAGAAAATTTAAAATAAGACAATTAAAATAATGCCAAATTACAATTCGGTATATGGGAAATTATTTTTCTTTAAATTTCAGTAAAAAATAATATAAATAAATTTATAATTTGTTATATTAAACTTTAGTGTAAAATTTATTTTGTTTTAATAAAATACTTGTGTAGATTAGTTTAGTACTATCCAATTTATGGAAAAAGATTCATACCGAGTGTTATTTGTGTATTTAAAAATTAAGTTAATTTCTAATTCATTAATATAATTATTACTGTAAAAATGTATTCTCTAAAATTAAGTCATAACTAATTCAGTAGATAAAACATTGTTTTTTAGGTTTAGAGAGAATTCGATTTATTGTAAATTACAAATCATTAGATTTTGTCAAAAATAATATTATGTTACAAGGAAAACAGTGTCATCTATAATTAAGTTAATTCAAATTTCTTTAAAACTAAATTTGAAATCTTTAATTAATTCAGCATTTAAAAATTACTTTTATTATTACCTAACAAAAATTGAAATTATATCAATAAATATTACTTTATTACGAAAATTCGCAATAAGAAACGTTTAAATAATTGAAAATAATATTTATTATTGATTCGTTTACAAAATTATTATTGTAAATATTTATTCTAAAGAAACTAATTTATTTAATACTACAATTATATTTAATCTACTTTATAAAACTAAAAATTTATAAGATTTAAAATTTTTGTTACATAAATAATTAAACTGACACGAATCACAGTAATTTAAAAGTATTCATTATTATAATTCTTTATAAATATGATATGTTAGGTTAAATGGCATTTCTGAAGCAACGAATTTCGTTCAATTTACAATTCGTTTCAAATGAAATTAGTGAAACTTACAATTCTTTAGTTGTGAATTAGACTTAATAATCGTTATGCTCTTTTCAATCTGTGAAAGAGACCTGCATCCATAGAATATTGCAATATTGCGCTTTACTAAAATTATTCTCGAGTAAAAAAGCTAAAGCTTTATCTGATGATAATGAGATTATACTTTTTGTTTTTACAGAGGTTAGTTTTAAAATGTTTTCCGGGCTTTCTAATGTAGTTTTTAATGTACGTGACAAGGTTAAATTTGATTTTGCTTTCTCATAAGGAAGCTTTGCATTCGTGACGATTTTCAATTTTTCAAAACATGGTTATATGGACTCATTTTCATTTAGGATATATGTATATTAAATTTGGAGCAAATGTCCAGATGTATGTGTGTGTGTATGTCACAAAAAATTGTGTACAAATTATCTCAAACAAATTTTAATCGATTGCCCTAAAATTTTGCAGGTTTATTGCAGTCATTAATACCTAAAATCTAACACAAGGATTTTTAAATTTATCCACAAAATTTTTTTTATACAATTTTTTCAAAATTAAAAAAAAATTTTTTTGTTTTTTTTAAATAACTTTTATTTCTTAATATTTTCATAAATTATTCTTAAAATTACATTCCTGACAAAAAACGAATCGATTGATATATACAAAGTGCACATTTCATCAAAATTTATAAAATTAATCAATATTTTTCTTTTTCTCAAAAAATTCAAATTTTGTGTTTTTTGAAATATTACCTTAACATATTAAAATTAAATTAAGCAATTGGTTTATAATATTTTGAGGAAGCGAAATGGTCATGAAATGAACAACTTGTTTTATATGCAGAACTGCAAGCAGCACGAATCAAAATATTGGTATCATCCATCGCTGAATTTGAAATAATACCGATGGTAAATCACAGTGGTGAGACTCTGTGGCTTGCGATCACCGAGGTTAAGCACCATTCAGTGCGGTTAGTACTTGGATAGGTGTGCGCCTTGGTGCCCGCTATAGTCCGGTATTTTTCTCACTACTTTCGTGATTTATCAAGCGGAAGGTTTGACGTCAAGGTATAATGATGTGCACTGTCGCTTATTGTCCGGTACACACCATTAGAACTTGACTGTCGATAAAACTGGTTGTACTCAAGAGAGGTTTTTTTACAGTTTCCCTCTCCTCTGGCGAGAAAACCTAATTAACAGGTGGTCCAGGCGAATGCGAGTACTCCTAGCAAAGCCGGCTATAGACGCAAATTAGGTATAATATATAGAAATTTAATTTGTAGAATGGTTATGCTTAATCCAAAAAAAGTATTCCTCGGGGACTCTTGTCAGGTGCGTAAGGCCAATAGGGCAGGGGTATAAACAATAAATAAAAATATTGTCAATAATGTAGAGAATACTTCCTGTAAATTTAATTATGGGACAGCAATAACTTTTCGAGAAAAACAATATAATGTTCAGCGCAACGTTCTGGGACTTGTGCAGTATTCGCTTATGGTGGCGCAAGTTTTGTTTCAAATTACTCTACAGGTAACAATTCTTTACCAAAACGCTTTTCGTTTTTGTAAAATCTTCGATATTAAATTGTCTATCAATATCTCAAGCCCCTTAGGCCTGCCTTCCCACCTAAAAATTTGTAAAAACGCGACTATAAAAAACCCGCATTTTTGAAGAAAGACTAGTAGCAGAGCAGTAGTAGTAGCAAAGTAGAAGTAGCAGTAGTTAATTTGTTCCAGTTCTAGTGGTAGTCAGTAGTTAATTTCCCTGCAATGTAATTGTGTCTCCCAAGTACTAAAATCTTCAAAGTCATATTGTATTCGGTATTAACTCTACATTAAACTCCTTTTAAAATATTGTCTAACCGTTAGACATTAAAATCAGAACTCTTGCTTAAAAACAACAATAATTTATTCTCAAATTGTAAGCGAACCCTGCGCCAACTTTGCGCCAATCTTGTACCAACATTGTCTTGACCTTACAACGAGAAAACCTTAAATTTTGTCCTACCAATCACACAGAAGTAGGTGTTGTATGCCAATCAACTACCAATATGTTGCCAATCAAGTGCCAATCGATTGCTAATCAAGTGCCAATAAACTACCGATCTATTGCCAATCTATTCCCGATCAATTTCTGCGAAATCCAGTATAGAGTTTAAATCTATCCAAGGAATTTTATCTTATAGAGTTATACCGAGTTTTGGGAAAACTGCTCACCTGCCAATTTCTTCGAGAACCCTGTAGGGGATTTCACGTTAGGTGATCCAGGCCTCATGGGTTTACACGTCATACTTTGCTGATTTGTAGTTAATTTAAAAAAAGGTGTGATTCTCACAAAATATGTTTTGAAAAGGTTTTTTCGTGTACTTTTTCAATAGTGATTTTAGTTTTTCAACAAAAAAAATTTGACCTTCAAAATTAAAAAATTAATATTAATTTTTATTTTTTAGTGAAATCGGCATTTAAAATTTTTTTTTTTATTTAGAAAGAAAGCTGAGCTTTTTTCCGATCGAAAACACTTCTTTCCAAAATGGGACTGAAATGATTAATAAATAAAAAATAACATTTTCTTTCGCGGTAAACCAACAACCCGACGCGCCATTGTGCGCTGAGTTTCAGCGTTTATTTTCCAATTTTGGATAAACACACGGAAAAATGTTAGGTGCACATGTTATACCTTTCAAAAAATGTATCCAACAATTAACTTCACTTCATATAAAAACAATAGGAAATAATAAGTATGAAGTGAATTGAATAGTAACATTTTTAGACAGGGATAACAAATGCACCGAAAGGTACAGATACTGTCCAAAACATTTTTCCGTGCACTCTCAGCATTTTAAGGCGCCTGCATTATGCGCACCGAAAAATTTTGAAACGAATTTAATAAAAATATTTATATAATTAAATATGTTCCCACTATTTACATAAAAGGTACTCTCTAAATCTGAATCAGTGCGGATTTGTTTACCAATTTGAATTAGTAACATTTTTTACTAATTTGTAGTATATTCTTACTAATTGCTAGTAACTTCCTAGAAATTTCCAGGAAATACCTCATAAAATATAATTATTTTTAATTAATATTAACTAAAATTTTTGTTAAATTAATTCCTATCAGAATTTAACTTTATGAATTTTTGTAAATTCATAAAATGATATAATTTCAAAAATATAATTATATTTATAGCCAATTTTTAAAGAGGAAAAAAATTCTAAAAATGTAAAATTTTACAAAATTTCCAATTGTTTCAATTTGTTAAATTTATTATTGTCAACTCTATTACCTTTTTTTAAAAAAAATTTTAATTACTATTTTTCAAAAACATCATTTTAAAAAAATTTCTAAATTAAATTTTTCAAATTTTAATAACATTTAGAAAATAAATAAATAACTAATTATTGTTCTTTATTTGCTTAAAATTTAAAAATACGTAGAAATTTGAACTGAAAGTTTTCCAAAATTCAATTAATTTTTTAGAATGTTTGAATAATATTATTCAAACTTTAATTTTTAAGGATGCTATCAAATTAAAACACTACAAATTTTTTTAAAACATTCTACAAGTTAAATTTTCTTCTTCTCTATATCAATTTAAATTTCAAAACAAAATATTGTAATAAAACAACGCTAACTTTAGGTAAGGACAGATTACGTCGATTATTATAATATTGTTAATAAATTATTATTAAGGAGGTTCCATTCATTATCGAATAAACAAACAGTTTTTGATAAAACTTAACATACTACTAGTTAAAGCTTCTAAAGTTATGTAGTTAAATTTTTGAGACTCGTAGGTTCCAGAGAAAAAAGTTCTGATGAATTAATTTTTTCACTGTTTAACATTGATTCTTATGGGACAATACAAAACAACAGCTGATGACAACGTGCACACCGTGAGTTGCAGTGTTGCCAGACGTTTCAAAGTACCAAGCAAGTCAAATCAGACAAAAATGCTTATTGCTTTGACTAGTTCAGAGAATGGAGGGAACCTCCTTAAATAAATAACTGTGATAATTAATTCTAACAGTTTTGTGTGTATTTAAAAATCACACTTTTGAAAATTTCAGCAAATTATTAATGTGTGAATATTAATAATTAGGTACTAATTAAGTAATCAAGACATTTAATTGAATAGTTAAAAAAAATAATAATAATCAGTGACCCAGAAAACTCGCGAGCCACAAGTTTCAAGCAAAATTAACTATTTTAAAAAGTGATTTTCTGCCATATTGGATCCGACATTTTGAATTTTAGAAAACTAAGGTTATATTCGTAATCAGGGACCCCAAAAACCCCCGGGTAACAAGTTTTAAGCAAAATGAACTATTTTAAAAGTCCGCCATATTGGATCCGCCATTTTAAATCTTAGAAAACTAAAGTTATATTCGTAATCGGCGACCCCGAAAACCACCGAGTAACAAGTTTCAAGCAAAATTAACTATTTTTGAAAGGGCTTAGGGGGTTAAGTATGCAAAAAATGCCCCCGCTTCTATTTTTCTCAAATTTGGCCCATATGTTACTATCCATATGACTATAACTTTCTGCAATTTTGAACTCAAAATTCGCTTTTTTTGGGGAGTTATGGAGGGGGAAAGCAAAATAAAAAAACTTATTTTTCTCGAAAACTACTGAACCGATTTTAATGAAATTTTAAGAGGTTGTAAATATAGATAAGACGATTTTAGGAAAAAAATCCAAATTTTTTTAGGGTTATTTTTTTAAGGGACCACTTTCTCTTTTGTTGTAAAAAGTATCTTATAATGTCCCCTTTAACATATATTTTTTCAAATTTTTTAAAAATATTGTTTTTGAGTAAAATGTCAAAAACCATGGTCATGCTATTTGTTACGTACGGTAATGCACATATGGGGGATTCCGCGTCAAGTGATCAAGGGGTCTTTTGGTGCAATGCTTATTTCAATAATTTTTTACTCTTAAACAATTAAACATACAAATTTGACAAAGTACATTTTGGAAAGGTTTTTTCATGCTCTTTCAATTGGAAATAAGCATTTTGAAAAAAAAATTTTTGACCCAAAAAGCTGAGGTCCTTTTCCTAAAAGGACATATAAATGGTAAAGTGGGACTAGAATGTTTAAACATTGAAAAAAAGAGTTTTCTACTCGCCGGAGCGCTGAAAACCCGGTTTTTAGCTCCGTTTTGGAGAAAATTCTTTTTTTCAATATTTAAACATTCTAGTCCCACTTTATCATTTATATGTCCTTTTATGAAAAAACCTCAGCTTTCGTTTAAAAAAATCGTACCTTTCTCCCCCAAAAATTGAAATTTATTTTTAATTTTGATTTTTTTGGGTCAAAAATTTTTTTTTCAAAATGCTTATTTCCAATCGAAAGAGCATGAAAAACCTTTCCAAAATGTACTTTGTCAAATTTGTATGTTTAATTGCTTAAGAGTAAAAAATTATTGAAATAAGCATTGTACTGAAAAACACAAAAATTTAACCCTCTCCCCCTCGGAAAATATTGGACTAGGTAAAAAAATATTTTCACGAAAAATTACTATCTATGAGTACTACAAAAGCCCCAAGTTTTGCTACGATTGGAGAAAAATTTTTCTCCATCTTGATCACTTAACATGAAATGCCCCATATATACATATGGGCCATATTAATGTGATAGGGTATAGTTTTTGACATTTTGCTCAAAAACTATATTTTTAAATAATTTGAAAAAAATATATATGTTAAAGGGGACATTATAAGATACTTTTTACAACAAAAGAGAAAATAATCACTTAAAAAAATAACCCTAAAAATTTTTTTTTAAAATTTCAAGAATTTTTTTTGAAAATTTTTTTTGAAAAAAAAATTTGGTTTTTTTTAAATCGTCTTATCTATATTTACAACCTCTTAAAATTTCATTAAAATCGGTTCAGTAGTTTTCGAGAAAAATGAGTTTTTTTATTTTGCTTTCCCCCTCCATAACTCCCCCAAAAAGCGAATTTTGAATTCAAAATTGCAGAAAGTTATAGTCATATGGATAGTAACATATGGGCCAAATTTGAGAAAAATAGAAGCGGGGGCATTTTTTGCACACTTAACCCCCTAAGCCCTTTCTTGTCCGCCATATTGGATCCGCCATTTCGAATTTTGGAAAACTAAGGTTGTATTCGTAATCAACGACCCCGAAATCCCCCGAATAACAAGTTTTAAGCAAAATTAACTATTTTAAAATATTTCCTCCATTTGTTTATAATATTGTTTAAAAAAGTAACTTTAGTCGCTATTTTGTGGCAACCATTTAAAATTTAAATATCCAAAATAGTCCTATGTTGTACTCCTACTATTTTCGACGCGTTATTTTTATTAGTAGAAGGTTTGTTGTAGGGTTTAGCTATTAAAAAATTGAAAAACCCAAAAAAAATTTTTAAAAATCGTGTTTTTTTCTTTAAAAATGTTGTATAAATTGTTTATTCAACATTTTTTTAGTTTTTTGAGTATGCCATTCAAAAGAAGGATTTAAGATGCATGAGAAAAGTGTATTTACAAATTATTTTTTGGGCTTTTTAAAATTGAAATATGTTCTTAAACATTATGTACAAATTTTGTACATCCCGTCCTTAATGGGTTCAGGCGTTCGCAATACGAAGCTTTGTACGCGGTAATTAACGACGGTGATATGCCTAAGAATTTAGTCCAATTTTCTGCAAGCAGATGATTAGCTTGGGGCAGAGCTATTGCTGTTAACGTTTCTCATTGGTTAGAATTGAAAACACACATTGATAATCACGTTCGTAGTTTAAATTCCAGCGAAAAATGCCCGATTGGTAGAAAGCTTCGAGATCTTCTTTAGGATGAATGTAACCTTTTGTATTAATTATTTTTGAAACAAACAATATAACAATAACAATATATTTTAATTAACTTTTTTTAGATCCTAATGTTGACCTCGATTTTCTCCAAACCCAATGGGATCTGCTCATTGTAGTGGATTTGAGAAATTTCTAAAAAATTATATGTAGTTTATTAACTTGAATATTAAGTAATAATTATTTTTTAATAATATTAATTTAGCATTATTATTTTTTAAAATTCAATAATACCAATTTTTAATTTAAAAGTTTCCCTTTTATTTATTGTTTTCTTAAAATTAAATTTTTATATATTTAAAAAACGCGGCATTTTTGGTCGATTTAAATGTGTAGCTCCTTTGTGCGACTTTTACGCGTAATGCTTGCGATTCCAACCTCTACCAGTCTGGCAACCCTGCATACCAATGAAATGTCGAAAGTCACCATATTTAAATTAAATTTTTCTAAGAACTTTATTAAAATTGGATTATTTGTTGTTGAGCGCTAGATGACATATAATCGATTAAAATCACTGAAAATGACAAAAGACTCAATACTAAATGTAAATTTTTTCACATTTCTATATTATAAAACGAAAAAATCAGCACATAATGTGAAAGTACATTGAATGTAATTATTATTAATCAGTAATTAATTTTTTAATATTTATAAAGTCGATTTTAGGTGAAATAAAATATTGATTCAATTTTTGAATTTGTTATTTAATTAAAAAATGTTCCAATTTTCCAAATATTGTAAAATTATATTCAAAAGAGTTTATCTTATGTAGAAATTAGTTTCTTCAAAGATATAATGAAATATATAATATATAAATTGAGCAGCTGGATCGTTGATGGGCACGTAAATTTTTTTTACCGTAATCAAAGTTCCGTTAGACACTCAAAATTTAACTTTTGAGTTTAAATATTTTGAATGCATATCCTTAAAGGAAAAAACATTATGCATAAAAAATATTTAAAGTTAAAAGTAAAGTTTTGAGTGACCTGAAGGATTTTGATTTTAGTGAAAAAAAATTTACGTGCCCTTCTACGATCCAGCGGCTCAATTAACCCTGTAAAGTCAAGTGGCGATTTGGTTGGGTGCATAAAGCGCTATCCTAGTGTTATGTCCCGACTAAAAGAAAGGCTTTTAAATAAATTTAATTATTTAGTTAAAATGGGTTTTAAAACCAGTTAGTTGATTAATCAGGTTGGTAAGGCCTGAACTTTATTTTTATAGTAAGATCGTGATCACTTGTCAAAACTATGGGTTTTGCGTTAAAAACAAGAGTAATATTCCTTTTATAAATTTATTGTTTATAATATTAATTAAAGTTACAATTATTACAGTAGTTACTTACGTTTATTACACAATTTTCGATGATAAAGTACAGCAAAGTCGTTATATTTAGGTTCTTGATTGGTTTCGTTTCAAGTGAATGAAACTTAAAGTTTGTTATGTTACACTTATGTAACTTTCACAACTTTGTAAGAGTTTTGCAATAAATTAACAGTTTCACGTTATCTAAGTGTTAAATTATTTATCTTGCACCTTTTTACGGAAAGAAACTTGTTTCTAAGTGATAAATAATCTAACTTGCACCTTTTACGGAAAGAATACAGTAACTCGCGTTTAAACTGAAGGGTCGCTCTACAATGATACTATTCGCTCTGAATTACACCGGAACTTTTGACAATTGCTCTGATTTTTGCAGCAGCTTATATAGTTTCTAATCTAATGCATTTTAGGGAAGCTAAGTGGTGGAAGCATCTTGTTTTGGGTGTTTTCGCCACACGCCGTTTTAGGCACGTACGACATGCACTGTTTTAGGCACGTACTATTGCAATATTATCTTTTTATTCTATTATTCTTTCCTTTTATTGATTATTCCAACTTATAATCGTTAATAAATTCAGTACTGCTAAATTCAAACATCAATATGCACATTCAACTCATTAATCGAATCAACAAACGATATTCGATTAATCGATTGTCGATAATCGATTTATCTTCGATTCGACCAATTTGACTGTGCTTACAATTCCAATTTAGCAATATTGATACCCATTAACGATTGATTAATGTAGAAATTTATTTAACAGCTATTTTTATTGCATATATATAAATATATTATGAACACGTTTTATTCTAATAGTATCTTCCTTTTATCATGCGTCATCTTTTTCATTCATGCTTGACGCTTGTCTTAAAGCATGGTTCATTAACTCATCTTAATCTATTATTTATATGAGTAATAACACGTGTTGGAAATTAATATGAACGAAATATTAAATTGTTCCATCATCTTAATTTCTTGATGTTCTATTTTAATACTTCTTTTAAACAATGAACCTTGTTTTTAGACATTTTTCTAATAAAATATTTAATAGAATTCATAATTTATGAGAATTATTTAAAGTTTAAAATATGTCGGGATGTAACAGTCCTCCCTCCTTAAATTGTTCATCGTCCTTGATGGGCTTATAATTTTCATAAAATTTTACAATTATTATTACTTTGAGTTTAGAATTTAATGTTGCTGACAAGAAATTTTAAATACTGAGTGTTATGATTAAGTGTTAGAATTTACATTATGTGCAGTACGTGTTCAAAACTGGATATGGCGAAGAAGGTAAGTTGTTTTCAAAATATAATATCTCGAGTGCTCTTCGGTCCATCTGAGTCGTCCAACAATAGTGAGAATCTTCATGATCATCAAATTTTTGAATGATAATTTCAGGATCCACGGTTCCCACTTCTGCAGTTAAAGTCCTTTGTAATTAGTTCTTTATTAACCATGAGTGATAGTGGATCAGTTAGTGACGCTTCTACGGTTGACTTAGTTGAATCTTGCATCCAAAACATGAGACCAGTTCCTCTTTTGTTAAATCGGGATGTTGCTCACGGTAATTAATAGTGTTGCTCATTAGTTTTTCCTCTCCCCCTTTTTTTTAATTGTAATATGGGCGATTCTGATGATTGGTCAGATTATATAGATTCTTTTGATCTTGGTGTTTTAGAAGATCATAAAAGTGATAATCATGTACAAAATAATTTAGGACAGTTGGTGGAAAATGTGGAAAATAATGTGATAGTTAGGGAAAACTCTCCAGTGCCTTCAACTTCTACTTCTGGAGAGATCAATCATCATGTGCATCTTCCAATAAATATTCCCATAATTCCACAATTGGATCGTGCCTTAACATTAAATGTTTCCAGTCAAAGACTTATGGGCTTACGTATGGTGGAATTGGAAGAACGTATGGGTATTTTTCAATTTGCCATATGGAAAATGCCTGTAGAGGGAGCGGCTGAATCAGTGCGTCGTTTAATTAGTGAAGTTACAGGCATAGAATGTTCCTTGAATGAGATTATAATTGTTAGTGCTCTAGATGCAAGAAGACAAGGTGTTCTAGTGCGTGTTTCCACCCTTAGTTTGAAACGATTAGTTTTTAAGTGCAAAATGTTTTTAATTTTTAGAGGATATAATATAGACTATTTGTGAATTTCATTCTTCTGGGGATTTCCTTTTAGAACACTAATTAGTGTAAAAATTTTCACTTTTCATTAGTGCTTTAATTATCTTGGTGTAAGTTCAACAATTTAAGATTTGAAATTTGTGTGATTTAGGTCATTCTTCGTTTGTTCGACCGCAACCGTTTGATCCGAGGAAGTTGGCGAAAATTTTCTTTTTCATAACGGAGCTGTCACGTATTTAGAAACAATTGCGTGATAAAAGGGGGATTCAGGGATTTGTTCATATATACTATTTTCAGGATTCAAGGAACGATGGGTCGATTTTGCCCATGAGGTAACTTTGTTGTCATGGATCTGCGAGTTGTCACCTGTTCCTGTGGTACCATACTAGAGGATCCGGAGTTGCCAAAAATAGAGACACTGGAATTTAGTGAGGAGTCATTGTCTACCGATGACATTTGTGGCCGTGAATGCCTTTGTGGTCAACATATAATCCAGGATCGATGGAAATTAAAATGTCCTTGTGGCTCAGTACTTTTTGAAGAGGGTGAAGCAGTGTCAGATCAGGGGATTTTAATTAATTTTGATATTGAAAGTGACTTAGTGGATATAGTTAATTAATAATCAGTTTAGCATGCAAACATCTTTCTACGATAATTGTACTTTTTCCTTTATTTTATAATAAATTTTAGTCAATCTTATATCATCATGTTTACTATTTCCTTGTGTCTACTAATTTTCGTTGAAATTAAAATATATATATATATATATATATACAGTAACATGTTTAAAATTTTGTTTTTAAACTAAATTTTTGAACTTCATGTGATTATCGATTCCTATAGACATTTTATATATGCTAGTCGTTGATTAATATTGATTGGATTTCATAACTTCATAAATATTATATATATATATATATTTTAGCATTTTGTTAAATTTCAATTGCCTTTTAATTTTTATTATATACAATATCGTCGAAATCGATTTAATTATTGATTAAATCGATTATTCAGGTTGAATTCGTCGAGAAAAACATCAGGGGAGCATGAACACGCAGGGAGTATATTCGCAAGTTCGAGCGGAGATCGAGAGACTTCAACGCCTGAGTAAAATAGCAAAGTCGGCACACGACAAAGCGGCCTGAGAGTCCCACTAATCTTTACTCTTTTTCTTTTATTATGACCAATATTTTAATTAATATTTTATATTTATATTCACAAAGTTATTTTATTAAATTTTTAACTAATTTCGTTTTACTATGACTGTTGTTTTTGTTTCTCTTTTGTTTATTATGATTATTATTATTATTCATCGATGTTTATGGTGTTCTGATTTTAGTTGCCTATTACAATCATCGAGATTATATAACAATTTTCTTTATATAATTTATTAAAAGTTATTTATTTATTATACATATTTTGTTTATTTAATAAATTATTAATTATTAACAACCAATAAATCATTAATAACTATTATTATCAATAAATAATTGAATTTTTAGTGTTAATTATACTCACTGTATTGTGATTAATGAAATAATTTAGTAATTTCGATTTATGTGATTATATAACAATTTTATTGGTAAATAATCATCAAGATTTAACAACAGTCATAATTTATAATGTTAATAAACAATAATTTCCGTTTATTTTTCATACTATTGGCATTATTAAAGAAAAAACGCAACAAGAAAGCATGATCGTTAAGAGTGTAAGCGACAGCGAGACGTGCATGAGTTGGAGACTTTAATGCCTCTCGATCTCGCTTACCGTATAAGAGAGGTGTGGGCCCAGTCGTATAGCTATTGGAGAGGAGGCGTATGCCTGTATACCATGCGTCGCGAGAGATCCTCCTCTACTTTCATGCTGCCCTGATACCTTCAGCTCTTTGCTGGGACTTTTAAAGCCAATTATTATTAACAATAATTCTAATAATAGTAGTAATAATTATGTTCCTTGTTTACTTTGACGACTTATTGTTCTAATTTTAAAGAAATATATGCATATTTTAAACTTACATCAATTAATTATCGTTTATTAACTAATTATTATTTGATAATTAATTAATGTTTAGTTATTAATAATTAATTAGAAATATACATATATAATTATTATTATTATTTTTTTGTTATTTTTTTTTATTTAATTAATTAATTAGTCAATCAACTAAATAATTAATTGTATTTTTATTTTTTGTATATATTTTTATTTATTTAATTATTTATTAACTTATTTGTTATTGGTGTTAGGTTATTTTAATTATTATTAGTATTTTATTAATCGACAATTATTATTCCAATGCATTTAATGATTTATTTTTGCATATGGAATTAATACTTTATTAAAATGTTCATATGGATTAATAATTATTAATTATTTATTAATAATGAAGCTTGATTATGGTTATTATTTTTGTTAATATAATTTAAATTTTAAGGGATTTTTAGTATTTATAAGCAATGAAACTTTGTCAAAAACGTCCAAAGGTGTGTCGGTTATAATCATTGGTTCCCTGGTTTTTGCTCTAACTAATTTTTGAGTTTGACATGTGGGACATCTTCTCACAAATTCTGTTACTTGTTCTTTAATTCTAGGCCAGTAGAATTTTTCGCGAATTCTTCTGTAAGTTTTTACTATTCCTTTGTGCTCTGCTATTTTACTTTTATGAAATTCACTGATAATATCTTCTCTATTTTCTTCTTTTGGGACAGATACTTGTCTATAACATATAGTTATATTAATATCACTTCTGTAGAAAATTGATTCGATTATTTGTGTTAATTCTCCTTTTCGTAATTCATCCGTAAAATCACCGTGTCGGGAAATTCTTACTTCTTTTGCCTTTTCTTTGTGTAAAAGAATTTTTAATTCCTGTATTCCTGAAATTAGATCTTCCTTAATTAATGGATCGTAATATATATCTTCTACTATTATAGAATATACATTATGTTTTCCTCTTGGGGTTACAAAAATTTGTCCTTTAATGGGCTTTTTATTCCTAATTTCTTCAGGATCTATTACTGCAATAACTATAAGCAATCTGCTTATTGGAGTGGTAAATTCACAATCAACAGATAGAAAATGCACGTAATTGTTTCGATAATAAGTTAGATTTTCTCTGTGACTGGTTATATTCGAGGATTTTTCAGGTGTTTTTGAATAACATGAGGGCAAGTATGGAGGAATGCTTTCTAGGAGTGTTGTTCTTAAAGAAGTTGACTTAATCTTATTTTTCTTAATTTCATTTTCAGCTGTATCGCTTTCTCCTTCGTCGTCTGTTTCATTTTCTGATTCGACATCTGTTTCCTGTAATGAAGTGTGATGAGGTGTTGACATAGCTTTTGGAGTTTTGAAGGTTACAGGCGTGTTTGGATCTAATGATGTGGACCTGAAGGTTACATTTTTAGCCTTAATCTCATCTGTGTTCATTTTTCGGGGTGTTTGTTGTATTTCTTGTTCTGGTTCTTCGATTTCTTTGATCGATACTTCGCTATCTGAACTTTCTATTGGATCATTTTCCCATATGGATTCGCCTTTAGCATAATCCTATTGGAAATCCATTTTATGAGAAAATTCTGTATGGTCTCCTGGAATTAATTCATTAGCTGCTTTGTGAATTCCTTCGTCGTCATTTCCATCAGAAAGACTAAGCCAATCCCTTGGAGATTGTGGTGAATCCATTAGCCAATCTTCATGTTGTTTAACGGATTGATTAAAACGAGATATGGAATTTCCTAGGTCCTTCGCTATTTCTTTTCTGCTTAAAAGCGTTGTGTTATCTTCTTCTTCAGAACTGTCTTCGCTTTCACTAATTGGTGGGTCTATCGTTAGTACAGTTGTTTCTGGAATTGGGAAATTTACAACTTTGGATTGCGTTTCTGGAGGTGCACTTTAAGGACCTGGTATATTCTTGATAGCTGCTGGCGGAAGTTTCAAACTGGGGAGTACACTTCTACTTGCCTTTTGAATAGGAGGAATTGGTGTTTCTCTCTCTTCGTCAGTGCTACTTTCAGATGTATTTTCGTCTATTGTTTTTATTCTGGGTTGTAATGCTCTTCTTTGTGATACTTTTGAACCAATGGTACTTTGGTCTAGTGTGGACTTTAGAGTAGGTGGTTGAAATGTTCGTCGTTGTGATACTCTTGAACCAATAGTGCTTTGGTCTAAAGTGGATTTTGAAGTGGATGGTTTTAATATTGATTTTCGAGGTTGTAATTTCGATTTTTGAGGATTAGAAGGAATGTTTGATGATGTTTTAGTTGATTTTTTAGGGTTTTTGTCAATACGTTTGTTGATCAAAATTTTTACTTTTTTTTTGATCATTACTGGTTTGGGAATTTTCGTCGATATCCTCTTCCATAACATTTCTGGATAGAGCATCGGCATTTGTGTTTAATTTTCCTGATTTGTGTTGAAATTCGTACTCAAAATCTCTTAATTTTAATCTCCATCTTATTAATCGTTGTCCTGGATCCTTTATAGTGTCGATCCATCTCAATGGCTCGTGGTCGCTGACTAAAGTGATTTTCTTACCATAAATATAAGGTCTAAAATGATGAACTGCATATAGAACGGCTAGACATTCTTTTTCAGTTGTAGAATAATTTATTTCTGGCGCGTTTAATATTCTGGATAGATAAGCGATAGGTAGATCGAATCCATCTTTTTCCTGACTTAGTACTGCACCTATAGCGTAATAGGATACATCTGTCGTTAAAGTGAAAGGTTTTTCATAGTCTGGATTCTGCAAAATTGGATTGGTACATAGAGCTTTTCTTAGTTCATTAAAACTGTCTTGTTGTTCTTGTTTACATTCTAATTTTATATCATTTTTTAATAAATTGGACAATGGCTTGGCTTTGGCTGAAAAGTCCCAAATATGCTACTTCTTTGTAAAGAAATTCGCATTTTTCTGGTTGTAGTGAAAGATTAGCACCTTCAATCTTTGTAATAATCTTCTTACCTTTTTACCATGTTCTTCCAAATCATTTGCGTAGACCACGATGTCGTCTAGGTATACAAATAATTCGACTCCTTGGAGACCAGTCAGAACTTGATCCATTAATCTTTGAAAGGTGGATGGTGAATTTTTTAATCCCATAGGCATTCTTATGTATTCATAATGTCCATGTGTGGTAGAAAATGCTGTTTTTGACCTATCAACTGGATCTAGTTCGATTTGATGAAATCCACTGGCTAAATCAAATACGGAGAAATATTGAGCGCCCCCAATGGTATCCAGAATACTGGTAATATTGGGCAAGGGATAACAATCACCAATTGTCTTCTCATTTAGTGCTCTAAAATCAATTACGATTCTTCATTTTTTCTTACCACTTCCATCAATCTTTTTCGGAATTATAAGCAGTGGCGAGTTGTATGGTGACAGGAAGGACCTATAGCTCCTTCCGATTTCATTCTATCAATGACTTTATCGATTTCTTCTTTTTGAGATGGGGAAAACCTATATTGTTTAACATGAATTGGTATTTCATCTTTAGTTATGATTTTATGTTGAACTTTATGAGTTGGAGTTAGTTGTTCTCCAGGGAGATGAAAACTGTTCGGGAATTCTGTTACTATTTGTTGGACATGTTCTTTTTCATCTTTATTTAAATGATCCAATCTTAGATATTCTAATAATGCTAAAACTCTATCTATTGGAGGTGTATATTCTTCTTCTGTGGAGTATTCATCCGAATCTTCGCCTGGTAATTTGTAAAATTCGAAAAGAATTAGTTCCTGAGGTGGTATGTCGATTTCGGCGTCTTCAGATGTCATATTTATAGCATAGATGTGACAAACTCCATCCTGATTGGTTACTACACCTTCACCTACTAGCAATCCTTCTGCTGTTTTTATTAGAGGTAAATATCCTTCTTTTAATTCTGTATTTGGAACGTCGATTGGTATTACTTGTCTAGTTCTGGCCTTAATAGTTACATTCTTTCTTTTATTAGCCTTATTTTCTGTTAATGCTTCTCTGGCTTCGGTTGACTATTTATCTGCGAAAAATATTGGTTTTATGGGATTGGAATGTGTGACAATTGTGTTATGCCAAAAAGAAATTTCAACCTTTTCTTCGCGCAGATATTCTCGACCCAGTATACCGTCAGATTCTATAGGGAAATCTATGGGTACTACCTGAAAAGTTATTTGTTTTGTGTTTAGTTCAATTTGAACGGTACCCAATGTTAAAATTTTTATAGGAACGATTCCGGCTATGTGTATGGCTTCTTCTCAAATTATATTTAAATCTGGTAATATTATGTTTTCCTTGATTATGTTTACATCTGCTCCTGTATCTATTAACAAGGTTGCTGAGGATGTTTGAAAGCTTGGAGAATTTATAATTATTAGTGGAGATTCTCTTGAATTTCTTGCGTGGAAGATGTGTTTTGTAACGATAGAATCCTCGCGTTGGCTGGACGCTCTTTGTGGTCTCCACTCGTCGTCGCGTCTGTCCGTCGAGTCGTGTTTAAGTTTAAATTATTCTTTTCAAATGAATGTGGGGATTGAGAACGGGGTGGTGTTCTACTTCCATCTTGATTTTTATTAAAGTATCCTTCTTGCGGGGGAGGATATGGATAGAAAGGATATGCTGTGTAAGGCATATAAGCGTTAGGAAGATGAAAATTAGGTTGATTAGGATATGGTTGTGGGTAATGATTATTCGGCATATAAGGAGGATACGGGTTTCTTAAAATTCCAGTGGGGGTGGGTGATTGAGAACGATATCTCGTTTGTTCATAAGGGTATGAGAATTGTACTCTATTACTAGGGCTTCTTTCTCGATTTCTGTAGTCTTGTGATTGATGTCGTGAATAGTAATATGCATTATAATCAGGTTTAAAAGTTTCATGGCGTTGTTCACATTTTAAGGCAATGTCGAAAGCATCTTTAAGATTTTCAGGATTTCGTGCCTCTATTACTGTTGACATTGAATCGGGAAGTCCTTTGATAAAGGATTCCAATGCACAGAGATTTAGAGGTTGCATTTGGATTTTAGCATTAGGAGCTCCATAAGAACTAGCGAGTGCCGCATTTGCCCCTGCTAATAATTGAGACAATCTGTCATAAAATTCACTAACATTTTCGTTTCGGTTCATATGAATTGTGGATATTTCTTGCAAATACCATGCATATGACTTATGAGTGGAATATCTTTGTTTTAAATGGTCTATTAATTCGATAATGGTTCCAAAAGACTTACCTTGAGTACTGCTTCTAGCAGCACCCTTTAACTTAGCAAGAATAGATTTCAAATACTGATCCTCACAGTTTTTAGGAATGGATGATGCAGCATTAAAAATATCATCAATAAAATCTTTAACCGGCATATTATGCCCGTCGTAAAAAGGAATATTCATTATACCTTGTTGTAACGCAAAACATTCGGCCATAGAATTTACCATAGTGTCATAAAGGGTTCTATTCATAGAAGTCGCAAAGGTTGCATCGTTGGCTGGAGCAGTGATATCATCATCATCATTATTATAATCTTTTTGATGTTTATTTTTACAAGTCATTTTACGAGTCACCTTTAAGGTGTACGTCTGACTTGCCTTGCGGCGTACTACTTGTAGCTTTCGCGCGCGAAGTCAATGAGTAGTTTAAGTAAATGGGGAGATGATTAATGATATTAACCGCGCGATTTAAATATGGCTTCTTATATTAATATGTTTTCCTAATACTTTTCTTGCTTGAAAAATTGTTTAAATCAATATATCTGTTAATTTATTGATTTAAAATTTTTTAAAGATATGCCAAATTTTTAGGCACCAAAGGACAACGCACAAAATGTACAGAAATTGGCTTTCGGACAAATTGGTTAAAACTTCAGGAAAATGTTCTTAGAGATGTTCTCAACAAATTAAGTATGGGTCAATTTGCCCCTAAAAGAATATTTTTCGAGTTATAGAGGGTAAAAGTGAGGAACATATAAAAACGTAAAGTACTTACATTTTAGACATTCTGAGGTGCTTTTGTGTAACTTTACTCTTCTGATTAACTTTGAGTATCAGTAAAGTTTACTGGAAGTAAGAATGACAGTGAAGAATGAGTAAGAGTAAAATAAATGCGATTTAAGAGTAAAGTAAACATCAGAATGACAGGATAGTAAGACAGTTTAGATTGATATGAATGTTAAGTGAAGTTACAAAACAGAACTTCTGTTATTGACGAGGCATATTTTCAATAAATGTTTTTCAAGCATACCAATATCTTCAGAAATATGTTTTTGAAAAGATATCCTGAAGATATTTTAAAGGCAAATTAAAGATGTCTTACTCAAATTCTATGTCTGTCCTGAAGACATTCAATTGCATCATATGTATATTTTTAGGAAGTATTTGTGACATGCACGAGACATGTTAAGGGCATTTTAAGTCATGATTTAGTCATACTTACGACACACTGAGGACAGTTAAGGACATGTTTAGGACATTTTATTATTTACGACAATAACAGAAGTTTTATTCTGTAACTTTACTTCACATTCATATCAGACACTCTTACATCTTAATTATATACTGTCACTTATTTATCATCTGATTTCTTATTTTGTAACTTCTATCCTAATCTTACATTACTATTCTGTCAATGTGACGTTTAATTCCCTCTTACCTCGTAATTAGACACTTAATTAACTCTCACTCTTTCTTTACTGTAGTATTGCATTCCAGCGAGAAATCGCTCGAAAAAAACAAGAATCTCGCGAAACAAACAATGAAAACAATTGAATGTGATTTGACATTCAATTGTTTTCATTGTCTTCTCCACGAGATTTCTCGTTTTTTTGAGCGATTTCTTGCTCGAATGCAACACTACTTTACTGTCATTCTATATACAAATAAGCTTCACTGACACTAAAAGTTAATCACATTTTTTTATTCACTATTATCCTAATCTTACATTACTATTCTGTCTTTCTGACGTTTATTTCACTCTTAAATCGCATTTATTTTACTCTTACTCATTCTTCGCTGTCATTCTTACTTCGAGTAAACTTTACTGATACTCAAAGTTAATCAGAAGAGTAAAGTTACACAAAAGCACCTCAGAATGTCTAAAATGTAAGTACTTTACGTTTTATATGTTCCTCACTTTTACCCACTGTAACTCGAAAAATATTATTTTAGGGGCAAATTGACCCATACATAATTTGTTCAGAACATCTCAAAGAACATCTTCCTGAAGTTTCAACTAATTTGGCCGAAAGCCAATTTCTGTATATATTGTGCGTTGTCCTTTACGAAAAGATTGATATGACAAAAATTGATGTTTAAAGCAGGATTTATTAAGAAAAGACCTCTTTTTTCCTTTAAATTAGGTGATGATATATGAATATTAGGAACAATATCCGTATTAAATTCAATATTATTGACGTAACAATTCATGGATACTTTCGGCAAGACGAATTTCTTATTATTCTACAAATGCGTCTAATAAATCGCTGTCTAAATGTATTTGCTCTTCTTCGAGCTCTTCTATCGTATTCTCTAGCAATTCGACTAAAATGATTGGTTTCGAATAATCGATCTAGGAATGGTGCGCCTAAAACACCAATAATTTCGGAGTTACTTTCGTAACGAATATTTCTATCGATATTGATAAATGAGGACAATTCTGTTTCTTTTATTATATTTAATCGACTAGTATTATCGATGATATATACCTTTATAAGATGTTAAATCTCCTGAGACTAATTCAATTTGAGGATAATTAAAGTTGTTAATTATGTCAAAATATCTATTTCCCTAGCTTCCGATTACATATATATTTTTTGTTAAATAGATGATTTATTGATCAGCTTATTGTTTATTTAATTAGTTTTATTTCAATTTTTTCTTTTTGGACTTGTATACCAAATTATTGCAATTAATATTAGGTATATTATTATCATACAACAATAAACAAAACACATTAATTTTAATGAGAGTTTAATTTTGTTATTTATTGAATTTTAATTACACCTTTTATTTTTTTTAAATTTGCTTCGTTTTATTTAATAAATTTTCGAAAAACTTAGAAAATTCTTCTTGTGTTTTTAATTCTTTAATTGTATTTTTAGTTTAGAAAATTTCTACAAATTTTTCTGATTCTAGTGATGATTCAATATTGAATCTTCTGTGTGCCTTGATTCCTCCTCGATTTCTATTTTTCCTTGTTGTTGGAATTTTATCGCACATAATTCTCAACTGCAAATTAATGACATTTTTAGGTTTTTAATGTCTTTAATAATTTTGTTTATTAATACTTCAAAATATTTTAAAAGCAGTTTACAATTATTTTAAAAAGTCAAAGAAACATTGGGAGAAGGTAAAAGGAGTGATTAAGTTGACAGATTCGCCGGACGGCGTATTTGTCGTTTTGATCAATTAAAATTCGCCGAACGGCGCAATAATAATGTCACAAAATATAAGTGGATGTGATTTTATTTTAATTGGAAAAAAAGGAAATCCTTAATTGAACGGTCCCGCCGGACGACGCAGACTATTCTCAATTTTGAGCCGAAATTCGCCGGACGGCGCAAGGACAGCTCAAATACAGGATTATTTGAGGAAATAGAAATTTGTTTATAGTTTGTAAACAATTAAGAGTTGGTTAAGTATGGTTTGAATGTAAATTTTGAATTTAGAGTTAGTTTTGACTTTTAAATTAAAAATTGTAAAAAAAATGAAAAAATTAAAAAAAAAAATTTTTTTAAATTAATTTGTTTATAACAAAAGTGAGAATCCGAATTTTCTTCGGTAATCCTAATATCTTTAAAATCATTCCTGCAAAATATTACAATTTTTTAAAATTAGTCGGCAACGACTTTAGTCGAAATATAATACAATGACTCAAATGCCTCTTTATTGTTTTAAAGTATTTAAGTTTTTAGCTAATGAAATAGTGCGAATTCATTTTCCAATTAAATTAATAACATTTTTTACTAATATTTAGTAGTTTTTTACTGTATGCTAATAGAAAACTATTATTTCATTAGTAAGCTGTTCTACTAATTGAATTAGTAGTTTTCTACTATCATATAGTAATTTTTTTCCTGAAAATTAATCAAAACTCTTATTAATTCAAATTGGTAAACGAATCTATCAGTAATTTAGATTTAGAGAGGTAGAAAAGTATTTAGTTTTCATATTATATTACTTTAACATAATGATATAAACATCCATAGATGTCGACTCCCAGGAAGGAAAGACGTAATCCTGCTCTTAATGCTTGTTCGAAATCGCACATTGCTCGTAGAACGTTAAAATTTGTCATCAGTCTTTTTATATGTTCAAAAACAGAAGCATATGAACCCGTTAACCTTCTCTCCATAAGCGCCCAAGCAAATGGAATGGTCTAAAAAACATTTATATAGACATAATTATGTAATTCTTATTAATAAAAAATTAAAATATATCTTCTAAAAAATTGTTGGGGTATAATTTTCAAGAAACATTGGTACATTCAAAAAATTATTATTTTCTGTATGCAGACTTCGTAATCGAAAATTAATTTTAAAAAGTAGTTTTTAGACTCAAAAAGTAGTAAACATGTAATAACTATCAAAAAATTAAATCACATTGAAAAGTAGAATAATCTTTCAAAACAAATAAATAAATATATAAATAAAGTTCGAAAAAAATTAATTAACATTTGTTGATTTTTTAAAAGAATTGTAATAAAATTTTTAAGAACAATTTTTTAATTTCAACTATTAGGTCATTTAAAGTAGTGCACATTTTTAAACATCGTAGAAAAGTAGATTTTAGTTTTACAAATTAAAAAAAAAGTATTCAAATAGATGCGAATTATATATTATAATTTCAAGAATTCAAAGTTGTTAGAAAAAATTGAGTAGTTAAATAACAAAAGTTTAAATAATATTTTTGGTACTTTTCCTTTTTACTTTTAACATTCTTCACTTAAGAAATTTAAATTAGTATTCATTAAACGCTAAACTAATTATTTTCAAACTATACATTTTTTTTCATTAAAAAAATTTATAAACATTGCAAGCTCTAACAAATCAAAAAGTATCCATGTATATCGTAACATTTTTAAAGTGTATCAACTAAAATGATAAAAAGTATAAAGGAGATTTTGAAAGTGAACTAAGATAATGTAAATTTATTATCTTTTCGAAAAGTTTATAATTTATAGTTTTACAGTTTATAATAATTTAATTTGTCCTTTTTCAAAATTCTTAAAAAATGTCACTTTTACTTGCATAATTAAATTTCTCTGCTTTGAGTATCAGAAGTTGATACTGATGATCATCATTTACTTTTGGTGCAACTTTGAAAGTGGCATCAATAAATAAATTGCAGTTCTCGCAAAATTGCCTCGCAAAATCTACGTCGATAAAAACAATCGACACATCCGAATTTACTCCAACCACAGATGACACATTCATTGATCCAGATTCAAAGGTTAGCAAGTGTATAAATTCATTGGAATTAATTAAAACACTAAACGAAGCTAAGGAATCAACGTCTGGCGGTAAAGACTTTTGACGCCATTTATACATGCCGTTTTCACATGCTGCAAAAGTCGCACTAACAGAAGCTTCGGCATGTCTTAAAAATAAGAAATAAAAAAGTACATAAATTATTTGAAAAATTATAAATTAGAATTTTTTAAATTTAATTGTAAATTAATATAACATTTGTTTATGCGTATAGTGCAAATTTTATAGAATGAAAAAGTGTTATAAAAATAATTGATTTCAAAATTTTTAATAATACTACAATTGAGATTAATAAATATAATAATTTCTAAAATTAGTAATTTTTAATTTTTTAATATTAAAAAACTTTAACTGCTTTTAAAAATGAACATGCATGTAAAATTTCTTGTAATATAAAAAATTTTTTATGGTTCTATTTGTTTTGATTTCAAACTGAATATTTACGAGCTCCAGTAGAGGTCAAACTGAATACAGTCAAGCATATAGACAATGATACCTAAGTATCATTTGATACTTAAAATTATTTATTTAATTTGAATAAAATCTATTCTATTAACTTCAAATACAATTTATTAGATTATTTAATAAAAAAAATAAAAATTTATTAATCTCTAAATTATACTTTCGGTACGTATCGTTGGAATTCACCACTTTCATGTACAAATCGCGACTTAATAATTTTTTTTAATATTTAGAGAGTTACGAGTACATGAATGTGGTAAGCGTAACTTAAAATCGTCGCCTGTCATCATTGCACGTGCCGAACATGTTCCTCGTTTACAAAGTTTACAAACGTAATAGCTAAAAAATTTAAAAAATTTAATTAAAGAAAAACTGAAATAAATTTGTAATGATCTTAATTTTTGCCAATAAGGATTTGCTCGCCGGATGGAGTCCGGGTCTCTAGAATGGTAAATTCTATCAATTTACAGTGACGCAAGCGCCATCTATGATGAATACTAATTTAAGAGAAATTTGTGAAAAGGTAAAATCAAAATAATAAAACATAATTTAAACCTTCGAAAGTAAATATATTTAACAAAATAAAATAAAAAATAGAGATAATAACAAAATTAATAATTAACAAACTAAAATTGAACCATAAAAATTACAATAAAAATAAAAAATAATAAAACTGACTCGATACAATGCAAAGAAAAATTAATAAAGAAAGAATTATAAAATTTAAATAATAAACTAAATTGAGAATTAAATTACAAATAATAAAAATAAAATATTTAAACAAATGGAAATTTAATAATAACAACAATAGAAAATTATAGTAATAATAAACAAAATTGGAAATAATAGGCGCGTCCGCCATAATACTTCTTCACACCCCAAATCATTCCTCGCCGTTCTCGTTCTCGTTCGGACTGTAATAAAATTTACCCTGTTACTTTTAATTAAAAATTACAAATTCGTGACACCGAAAATTACTGGGTTGATTCTAGAAATTAACCCCCAATTACGCGCGCGGACGGAAACTAGGGTCGTGCACGCTAGATCGGAATTTTAGAAATTACCAAAAAAAGAACTAGATATCGAACTGCGGTCGATATTCTTGCCCGTCGCGAAATTAGTGTAAGAATCTTGTATGTTCTGGACATCCTGACCTGATTAGCTCCTCAAGGCCAAGTTGTCCAGGTGTATGTGTCATATCTGTTGAACGATTAGCTCCTCAGTTCAACAGGGGAAATTATGTAATTGTGTGTGTGTAAAGAGGATGGTAAAAAATAACATGGATGTCTCAACGTCCCGGGTTAGCGCCCCACGTTCAGTTGAGACTAAGGTGGAAAGGGTATAGAGACTACACGGTGGAGCTCCACACGGTCTTCTCTGCACTAGGTAAAAATTAAAAGAACGAATACGAAGGGTGTAACCAGGACTCGTTAGCGCCCGAAGTCCAAGTACAACTCCTTCTAGGAATTTGTAAGAGCTGGTGGACAGATTAGCTCCTCATGTCCACCGTCTCAAACGAGGAAGATCATCCCCTGGCCAGGATTAGCGCCTCTCTGGACAGAGAATAGATCGAGGGTGAGAAAGGAAAAGTGAGCTGCTGTCGATCGGCCACGGAGCAAGCCTCGAGTCCGGTCGCAGGCAGACTGAGTGAATCGAAATGTGCAACTAAGTATATAGATCGCTGGCTCTCCTCAGGTATGCCGAGAGGTAAGAGCGACCTACGTCATGCGCGGCAGTGAGTGCGCCATCGGTACTTCTCTCTCGTCAGCCAGGCAGTGAGCACAGCAATATATACACTACCGTCCGAAATTGTGCGAACGCTAACATCTCGAGCTATTAAAAAACACACCCGCAAAGAAACAGTGATAACTCGGTTAAAAATGAAGCTAGATGCTTTTTTTAAATTGCATTAAAAAGCTTATTAAATTTCCAATGAAATGCTACTATGTTAAATTTTATTGCATAAATAGGAAGCGAGATATCATGTTATAAAGACAAAAAAATAATTATATATTTTTCGGAATTTCTTACTCTGACTTTGACTCCCGGCACAGTTTAGCAAAGTTTATGAAAAAAATTGTTACTTTTACAGACAATTCCTTGTAACCTAAGCTTTAAATAGAGACCAAGAACAGCAAAAAATATTTACGGGTTCGCGAGATATTAAAAAAAGAGTCGGACCGTCCAAAGCAGAATTTTCAATCATCGATTTCTCTAATTCGCCGTTGAGTCATTTACTTGTCTATGAAAAAAGTGTCGAAAATTAATTTTTCCAAGTACATTCTTACTGGGATCCACTTTTTAAATATCGATATATAATAAATTAAATTAAAAAATGGATCTCAGTAAGAATGTACTTGGTAAAATTAATTTTCGACACTTTTTTCACAGACAAGTAATTGACTCAACGGCGAATTAGAGAAATCGATGATTGAAAATTCTGCTTTGCACGGTCCTACTATTTTTGTAATATCTCGGGAACCCGTAAATATTTTTTGCTGTTCTTGGTCTCTTTTTAAAGCTTTGGTTACAAGGAATTGTCTGTGAAAGTAACAATTTTTTTTATAAACTTTGCTAAACTGTGCCAGGAGTCAAAGTCAGAGTAAGAAATTCCGAAAAGAATAGAATTATTTTTTTGTCTTCATAACATGATATCTCGCTTCCTATTTATGCAATACAATTTAACATAGTAGCATTTCATTGGAAATTTAATAAGCTTTCCAATGCAATTTAAAAAAAGCATCTAGCTTCATTTTTAACCGAGTTATCACTGTTTCTGTGCGGGTGTGTTTTTAATAGCTCGAGATGTTAGCGTTCGCACAATTTCGGACGGTAGTGTATAGATATATATAATATACAGAAAATGAAATGAATGAATTTGACGCGGAATAAATTTGAATTTAAAAATTATGCTCAACATTACATCCCCCCTACTTGAAAAGCGAATTTTAATGAGCGTATTTTTAGGGGAAGAAGAAAAATAAAATGAATTCTAGCTAAGTATCACTTACAAAAGTTTTCGAGCTTTGTAGATGTGTCCCGTTGATGCTTGGAGATGCAGAACCCATTTATGGTTTTCCCAGAAAACTCTATATCTCTTCGTGAGTAATGGAACTTGGATCCACGGTCCACCAGCCAATTTCGCGACTACAAATTGTCTACCGACCATATTTTCAGGAAGAACGATAGGATTCTTGGCGCTACTTCCTGGACGATTGTTATTGTTGATGTCCACTTCTCCATTCACTACATTCTCGGGCACGACAATTTGATTTTCCACAATGACTTCTTGAGGAAAGTTGTTATTCTCGTCCGCTTCTTGTATTGTTTTTTCCAGCTCGTCAAAAAGTTTTTGAAAAGAGTTTACTGCAGGAGTTGGATTAACCAATTTAATTGGTTCAGTAAGTATTTCCTCTTTAATAATTTTGGGTTTTGAAGAATTTTTCTTTTCTTTTTTAGCCTTTTCTTTTTTTTAGGTGCAGCGATGGTCTTCTTCGAATTACCTGACGAGATTTTTTCCTTGGTTTTCATTTGCTTGGCGATTTTTTCTCTAGCAACCAAAGTCATATTAGATAGCGGCGATGAAATAATTTTAGCTGGAGTAACTTTGGTTGACTTGATTTTTTTGATTACCGGATTAATGGGCGGAATGACGCGAGTTAACGGCACGATTGGCATTTTTGCTTTTGCGATTCTTTTTTTGAACGAAACTAATTTTTCCTTCTTTAACAATTCTTCCTCTTTTTTAGCAATCTCGATAAGCGTGGCTTCAAAATCACTTTTCAAGGTAGAAGGCGGAATTTCGACTTCTTTCACCACCACTTGAGAGACTCGCGGTTTAGAAGACACGATTTTTGAAAGTTCTTTATTTTTGCAAATATCCGGCCGAAGAGGAACATTAATCGAATTAATATTATTCGATTCTAATAAATTATTTTTAAACATTCTTTGATAATTGAAATCAAACTCTGGAACACTCAAATTTAAATTAGCTAAGTCTAGCGCGTCGCGTTTGATAGCTTCACGTTTACGTTGAGCGATTTGTTTTGAAGTTTCCATCGTCGGTGACTTTGAAGAACTGTGCAGGTAATTCTACGAAATCAGATTTATTTTCTCAAAGAGGTCGATGACTTTAATAATTTGGAGGGAAAAAATATTATTGGTTGGAAATAAAATTTTTGAGGTCTTTTAAATGGACATGACGAAAAATTTTCCCCTGGTCATTTACAAGATCAAAAATGACTGGTGACATTTTTTTTTAACAACAAAAGGTCCACTGAATTTTTCCAATAATTTTGCGCTCTTTTTTCCATCTTTTTAGAAAGATGAAAATTTCGTTTTAAAACTTTATCTCCAATATTAGGTTTCCATTCTCGTTTTCTCAAATTATAATATTTTTGTTGAATATTAAAATTTTTATCTAGATTAATTCTAACTAATTCCAATGCGTTTTGTAATTTTTTAATCCTTGTTTCAGATGCAGTGGTCGTATTCAAATTCAAACGCGTCTCTTGAAAGCCAGGCGGGAGAAATTCACGGCCGGCGGTAAGGTAGGCAGGCGTGAAACCCGTCGATGAGTGCTTAGCGGTGTTATAGGCGAACTGAAGTTCCGGTAGATGGCGGTCCCAGTCCGGTTTCTTGCTATCCAAGTATTGTCGAATCATGGTTTTAACTACTTTGTTGACTCGTTCTACTGGATTGCACTGCGGGGAATAGGGCGGTGTAAGGCGATGTTGAATACCGAAATCTTCTAAGAATGATTTGAATTCTTTACTTATAAATTGTCTACCGTTGTCAGAGACAATTTTCTGAGGGCATCCGAAACGATAAAAAATTTCTTTCAATGTTGAAATAACTAACATTGATGTTGCTTTACGTAATGGCTTTAATTCAATCCATTTTGTAAAACGATCCTGAATTACACATAAACTTGTATTTCCTGAAGTTGTTCGAGGCAGAGGTCCAATGAAGTCGATAGAAATCATTTCCCAGGGCTTTTCTACTAATGTGGCATGCATAAGATTTGCTGCCGCTTGTTGTGAGCTTTTGTTAATTTGACAATTTTTACAATTTCTTACATATTCAGCGCCTTCACGAAGCATTCCAGGCCCAAAGAAAAATTCTCCGAGCCTCGCTAGTGTTTTAGCAACACCAAGATGTCCAGCTGTTGTTTCATCGTGAACTTTATGTAAAATCTTTATTCTATCTTCCTTAGGAATACATAACTTCCATTGATCTTCATACGGTGCATCCTTGAAGTCCAAAGAATGAAGTACGTGATGATAAAGTTTACCATTTTCTATTCTGAAGTCCGGGCATCTTTCTGGGTTGTTTGTTGTTTCTTAAAAATGGCGTTGATACCATTGACAAGAAATTGGTTTGTCAATAGTAGAAACTTGTAAAGGTAAACGAGACAAGTAATCTGGGAGACGATTTTCAATACCTTTTTTATATTGTACTTCAAAATCCCACTGGGCCAATTCCATGATCCATCTTGCAAGTCTTCCTAAGGGTGTGACGATACTATTCAGCCATTTTAGAGCTTGATGATCTGAGACAACTATAAAATGATAACCTTCTAGATAGTGTCTCATTTTCCAAATGCCCCATTTTACAGGTAGGCATTCCAATTCAGTTGCTGAGTAGTTCTTCTCTGCAGGATTTAAAGTACGGCTGGCGTAAGCGATGACAACTTCAGTAGTACCAATTTTTTGTGTTAATACTGCGCCAAGACCTTCGAGACTAGCATCCGTTTGAAGATAAAAAATTTGTGACCAGTCAGGACAAGCCAAAACTGGAGCTTCGGTAAGTTTTCTTTTTATATTATCGAATGCTAATTGAAGTTCATTATTCCAGGTCCATGGTGTATCTTTTTTCAACAAGTGTATTAATGGTGATATTAATACTGAGATATCCTTAATAAAACGACGATACCAGGATATCATTCCCAAAAATCTTCGAAGTTCTTTGATGTTCGATGGAGGGGGTAACTTCAAAATGGCTTCCACTTTATCTGGATCTGGGTGAAGTCCATTTTTGTCTACGAGGTGTTCAAGATAGGTAAGTTGAGTTCTAGCGAAGAAAAATTTTTTCCAATTAGGAACTAGTTTAGCTTCCCGTAATCTGTTGAAAACTTCTTGCAGAAGTTTTAAATGACCTTCGAAAGAGTCTGACGTAACAACGATGTCATCTAGGTATGAAAATACATTAGGTGCTAATTCTGCTGGAATTACTCGGTCGATCAATCGTTGAAACGTTGCTGGTGCTGAGTGTAATCCAAAAGGCATGACTACAAATTCGAAAAGTCTTAGTCCAGGAACGGTAAAAGCTGTAAGTGGTGCACTTTCTTCCATAAATTCAACTTGCCAATAACCATTTTTAAGGTCGAGTGTAGACAAATATTTAGCTCCTTTAAGCTGATCAAGGATACTATTAATGCGTGGTAGTGGATAAGCATCTTTTTTCGAAACTTTATTTAATTTTCGAAAATCAATGCAAAATCTTAATTTGCCATTCTTTTTCTTAACTAAAACTACTGGAGAGCTCCAGGCACTACGAGATTTTCTAATAACTTTCTGTTTCAACATTTCCAGGGCTTCCTGTCTCATATGTTCCTGTGTTGCTGGATTTCTAGGTTGGTAACGTTGCTTGATTGGTGAAGAATCTTTCAGACGAATTTCATGCTTTAATAATGGTGTATGTCCTTTTATATCTTTGAATAAAAGTTTCTCCTTGTTAATTAAAGCGTTTAATTCCCGTTCTTGATCCTTATTTAGTGAAACTAATCCAGATGGTCCAATTTCACAAACTTTAACTTTAAATGAGTTTTTTAATAATCGAATATTAAGCAATAGAGAAAAGTTGAATTTCCGAAGTAAATCGATACCGATGAGCATATGTTGCGATAACCCAGGTAACACTAGGAACTTATGCTTCACTTTAGTTGAGCCGGCCATAATTTTCATGTCGAAACTAGTTTTTACCTTATATTCTGTGCCATTTGCTAGACTGACGATGATTTCTTCTAGGTTAGCGACTCCTCCAAGTTTAACAAGACGATCTGCTGTGTGGATATCAATAAAAAAGCTCACTGCTCCCGTATCCACTAGGGCTGGAATGGTGATGTTCTCACAATGACAGTTGATAAAAATCCTGGAGTCTGGTGTTGATGAGGTCGAACTTACTCCTGTCTTTCGACCCTTTTTCCGTTTCCTGGCTTTTCACAGGGGCAATCTCTGGTAAATACTCCTTCTTTCCCACAATAGGAGCAAAATTTCATTGGTCTGCTTCTACAAATAGATCTACGATGTCCTTCTTTTCCACAGCGCCAACAGTGTGTTTTGGAACTGTATGGCTTTGAAATTTCAGCGACTGGATGGCTGCTAGTGGACTGTTGCTCATTGATCTTGATATCTTTCAAGATCTCTGCTATTTCTTCAACTCTTTGAATTAATTGACTAACTGAGTTGAAGTCTGTTCTTCTTATATGCAAACGGTAAACTGGTTGCATATTCCAAAAAAGAGTATCCAGTTCTCTTTGAATATCGTAGCCGCCATGTCTTCTCATTAATGTACGTAAAGACGTACAGAACTCCCGAACTGATTCATTTCTTCCCTGCAGTTTGCTTGAAATTTGAGATTCTAAATTTCTGAACTCGCTAGGCGCTAGGTAGAATCTCCTTAGTGCTGTAGTTAGTTCAGCTAAAGTCCTTGTAGTCCTTATTTCATACTGATACCAAAGTAAGGCATCCCCTTTTAAAAGTTCTGGAAAACCTCTGAATAGTTGTTGATCCGAGAATCTATATGCAGCTTGAAGTTCCTCCACTCGTTCCAGAAAAGAATAAACATCTTTTCCATCAAAATTACAACCCCATTTTCTCATTCTTTCCAAAACGTACGTGTCATTATTTCTAATGACTGATGATCTCGGGAGATGTCATCTTCTTCATTGTAATCCTCCGGGTCCAATGTTTTTTCCATCAACTCAGGAGTTGATTTAACAAAAGCAACAAATCGCTGGCGAAGCTCCGTTAATGTTCCGGTTGAAACGATATTATGTCTTTCCAACTGAACTACCAGGTCGGCTTTTGACAATTTATTGATCCATTGAACTCCCATGATGTTGAAGAAAGTTTATTTAAACTTGATTAATGTTTCAGATAAGAACTTGACTGAACAAGATGCAAACCAAAAGTGATCTTGAAGATGGACAGATGTTGAATATATACCAGTTGATCGTTCCCCACTCCTCCAAAATGATGATATAAGGAGAAGTTCTTTCAAGATGGCGTTGAAAGATGGTGTCCAAAAGTGGGAAAACGAGAAAGAAAGAAAATTAATTTCTCCTTTTTCCGCAGCAGAATTTAGTAAGCAGGCCTTTTAACCCACATTTAGAGCAGAAGATTTCGGCGTTATTTCTGCAATAACGGCGTCTATGACCAGGTTGACCACAACGATGACAATCTGTGGTGGAGTCAAAACGGTGTCCTGAGGCGCTGGTTAGAACTGGTCGATTTCCAAAAAAGATTGGTTCTAGGTTGAAAAAGCAGGTTTCTTTCATATCAACCTGTTCTTCATAGGTCATCCTGCCCCAGGTGTGACGTTTATCCTCCAGGTCCGCCTTTAAAACCATTTCAGGAAAAACTCGTAATAACTGCTGGTCTGTTATTTTGAATTTCTCCTGTTCTTCGTGGACCTTCTCCAAAACCTCTATCAGGGTTAAACCAGGAAACCAACTCTCCCATTTCCCTATCTTCCGATAAATAAAGTTGTTGAGCCCTGATGTCGCCATGATGTCTTCTTCTTCTTTCTTGAAAACAAAGTAATTTTTGATCGTTGTCGACGAGTGATACTGATCGACTAGGCTACTAAAAGGGTATCGCGTTAATATATACTACCATTTTACCCCCACTCCTACGGGTTTGAATGAGCGCCCCCTATACCGACGAGAACAAGTATTCCTATAGTATAGAAAAGAAAAGAAAACGTTTAACTTCTCCATAGTTTTTTTTTTTTACCATTTTAATCTCACCAAAATCACCGATTTCTCTTATAAAATTTTTTTTTTTACTATTTTACTTAAATTTCTTTGTTAAGAAAAATTTATAGTCCCTGTTCGGGCGCCATGTAATGATCTTAATTTTTGCCAATAAGGATTTTCTCGCCGGATGGAGTCCGGGTCTCTAGAATGGTAAATTCTATCAATTTACAGTGACGCAAACGCCATCTATTATAAATACTAATTTAAGAGAAATTTGTGAAAAGGTAAAATCAAAATAATAAAACATAATTTAAACCTTCGAAAGTAAATATATTTAACAAAATAAAATAAAAAATAGAGATAATAACAAAATTAATAATTAACAAACTAAAATTGAACCATAAAAATTACAATAAAAATATAAAATAATAAAACTGACTCGATACAATGCAAAGAAAAATTAATAAAGAAAGAATTATAAAATTTAAATAAGAAACTAAATTGAGAATTAAATTACAAATAATAAAAATAAAATATTTAAACAAATGGAAATTTAATAATAACAACAATAGAAAATTATAGTAATAATAAACAAAATTGGAAATTATAGGCGCGTCCGCCATAACACTTCTTCACACCCCAAATCATTCCTCGCCGTTCTCGTTCTCGTTCGGACTGTAATAAAATTTACCCTGTTACTTTTAATTAAAAATTACAAATTCGTGACACCAAAAATTACTGGGTTGATTCTAGAAATTAACCCCCAATTACGCGCGCGGACGGAAACTAGGGTCGTGCACGCTAGATCGGAATTTTAGAAATTACCAAAAAAAGAACTAGATATCGAACTGCGGTCGATATTCTTGCCCGTCGCGAAATTAGTGTAAGAATCTTGTATGTTCTGGACATCCTGACCTGATTAGCTCCTCAAGGCCAAGTTGTCCAGGTGTATGTGTCATATCTGTTGAACGATTAGCTCCTCAGTTCAACAGGGGAAAATATGTAATTGTGTGTGTGTAAAGAGGATGGTAAAAAATAACATGGATGTCTCAACGTCCCGGGTTAGCGCCCCACGTTCAGTTGAGACTAAGGTGGAAAGGGTACAGAGACTACACGGTGGAGCTCCACACGGTCTTCTCTGCACCAGGTAAAAATTAAAAGAACGAATACGAAGGGTGTTACCAGGACTTGTTAGCGCCCGAAGTCCAAGTACAACTCCTTCTAGGAATTTGTAAGAGCTGGTGGACAGATTAGCTCCTCATGTCCACCTTCTCAAACAAGGAAGATCATCCCCTGGCCAGGATTAGCGCCTCTCTGGACAGAGAATAGATCGAGGGTGAGAAAGGAAAAGTGAGCTGCTGTCGATCGGCCTCGGAGCAAGCCGCGAGTCCGGTCGTAGGCAGACTGAGTGAAGCGAAATGTGTAACCAAGTATATAGATCGCTGGCTCTCCTCAGGTATGACGAGAGGTAAGAGCGACCTACGTCATGCGCGGCAGTGAGTGCGCCATCGGTACTTCTCTCTCGTCAGCCAGGCAGTGAGCACAGCAATATATATAGATATTTATATAATATACAGAAAATGAAATGAATGAATTCGACGCGGAATAAATTTGAATTTAAAAATTATGCTCAACATTACAAATTGAATTTATAATTATATTTTTCTTATGCACACGTAACGTTTCACTTTTTTCAAGAAATATTGAAATTGATACTCAAAGAATAAAATTTAGGTTAGAATTATCTACTTGAAAAAACAACAATAATAAACATAAACAATGCTTACATTACGTTTTCTGTTGTACTGTGAATAACATATTTGAGCGATTCCATCTCAAGTGATCAAGGTGGAAAAAAATTTCTCTCCAATCGTAGCAAAACTTGGGGCTTTTGTAGTACTCATAGATAGTAATTTTTCGTGAAAATATTTTTTTACCTAGTCCAATATTTTCCGAGAGGGAGGGGGTTAAATTTTTGTTTTTTTCAGTACAATGCTTATTTCAATAATTTTTTACTCTTAAACAATTAAACATACAAATTTGACAAAGTACATTTTGGAAAGCTTTTTTCATCCTCTTTCGATTGGAAATAAGCATTTTGAAAAAAATATTTTTTGACCAAAAAAAATCAAAATTAAAAATAAATTTCAATTTTTGAGGGAGATGGATACGATTTTTTTTTTTTTTAAACGAAAGCTGAGGTTTTTTCCTAAAAGGACATATAAATGATAAAGTGGGACTAGAACGTTTAAACATTGAATAAAAGAGTTTTCTACTCGCCGGAGCGCTCTAAATCCGATTTTTAGCTCCGTTTTGGAGAAAATTTTTTTTCAATGTTTAAACATTCTAGTCCCACTTTATCATTTATATGTCCTTTTAAGAAAAAACCTCAGCTTTCGTTAAAAAAAAATCGTTTTCCATCTCCCTCAAAAATTGAAATTTATTTTTAATATTGATTTTTTTTGGTAAAAATTTTTTTTTTCAAAATGCTTATTTCCAATCGAAAGAGGATGAAAAAAGCTTTCCAAAAAGTACTTTGTCAAATTTGTATGTTTAATTGTTTAAGAGTAAAAAATTATTGAAATAAGCATTGTACTGAAAAACACAAAAATTTAACCCCCTCCCTCTCGGAAAATATTGGACTAGGTAAAAAAATATTTTCACGAAAAATTACTATCTATGAGTACTACAAAAGCCCCAAGTTTTGCTACGATTGGAGAAAAATTTTTCTCCACCTTGATCACTTGAGATGGAATCGCTCAAATATGTTATTCACAGTACAACAGAAAACGTAATGTAAGCATTGTTTATGTTTATTATTGTTGTTTTTTCAAGTAGATAATTCTAACCTAAATTTTATTCTTTGAGTATCAATTTCAATATTTCATGAAAAAAGTGAAACGTTACGTGTGCATAAGAAAAATATAATTATAAATTCAATTTGTAATGTTGAGCATAATTTTTAAATTCAAATTTATTCCGCGTCTAATTCATTCATTTCATTTTCTGTATATTATATAAATATCTATATATATTGCTGTGCTCACTGCCTGGCTGACGAGAGAGAAGTACCGATGGCGCACTCACTGCCGCGCATGACGTAGGTCGCTCTTACCTCTCGTCATACCTGAGGAGAGCCAGCGATCTATATACTTGGTTGCACATTTCGATTCACTCAGTCTGCCTACGACCGGACTCGGGGCTTGCTCCGAGGCCGATCGACAGCAGCTCACTTTTCCTTTCTCACCCTCGATCTATTCTCTGTCCAGAGAGGCGCTAATCCTGGCCAGGGGATGATCTTCCTCGTTTGAGAAGGTGGACATGAGGAGCTAATCTGTCCACCAGCTCTTACAAATTCCTAGAAGGAGTTGTACTTGGACTTCGGGCGCTAACAAGTCCTGGTAACACCCTTCGTATTCGTTCTTTTAATTTTTACCTGGTGCAGAGAAGACCGTGTGGAGCTCCACCGTGTAGTCTCTGTACCCTTTCCACCTTAGTCTAAACTGAACGTGGGGCGCTAACCCGGGACGTTGAGACATCCATGTTATTTTTTACCATCCTCTTTGCACACACACAATTAAAAAACATTTTTTCAATGTTTAAACATTCTAGTCCCACTTTATCATTTATATGTCCTTTTAGGAAAAAACCTCAGCTTTCGTTAAAAAAAAATCGTTTTCCATCTCCCTCAAAAATTGAAATTTATTTTTAATATTGATTTTTTTTGGTAAAAATTTTTTTTTTCAAAATGCTTATTTCCAATCGAAAGAGGATGAAAAAACCTTTCCAAAATGTACTTTGTCAAATTTGTATGTTTAATTGTTTAAGAGTAAAAAATTATTGAAATAAGCATTGTACTGAAAAACACAAAAATTTAACCCCCTCCCCCTCAGAAAATATTGGACTAGGTAAAAAAATATTTTCACGAAAAATTACTATCTATGAGTACTACAAAAGCCCCAAGTTTTGCTACGATTGGAGAAAAATTTTTCTCCACCTTGATCACTTGAGATGGAATCGCTCATTTATAGCCATCCACAATTTTACCACTAAAGGCACAAGTAAATTTCTGCGGCTCTTGAGGAAGATCCATCGCTCACGACGTCAGAACGACAACTGGTCTCTTCGAAGCCCCTTCTCCCTCAAAAGTTTTGCGGGATACATACGCTGTTGCCAGTTTTTTTAATATTACACTATTCGAGTCAAACGTGTACACTGGCAATTAAGCATTTTAAGTGAAAATAAGACTTTAAATATAGTAAGGGATGCTATTTTTGATTAAGAAAACGTTTTCATAATTATTATTATTATAATTTGATGTTTTTCGGCGTAATTCGGGACAGTTCGTTAATATTCGTAGCGTTCGGGAATTTTCGTGTTAATTCGAAAAAACGGGAACATGCGCAAATCCTTTCTTCTTCATTTTTTGTGAAAATCGTTCTTTTTTGATTGGCATCCATTGTTGAAGGTTTGATTTTAACGTGTCATTAATTTTAAATAAAGAAAATAGTGTGTAATAATGGACGAAGAAGCACGTCGAATAAATTTAGCCGACAATGAATTTGAACACGAAGGACATTGGTACGTCAAAAATGGTACTCTCGACCATACAATGTAAGTATATTTATTTATTTTCAAAGTTTAAGTTTTAACTGTAATCTTAAAGTTGATAATTTAAAAAAAATTTATACTTTTTAAAAATATTTCTAATTTTTTCAATTTCTAGAATAGAATGTTAAATAATTTTATTCTATATGTAAAAGTAATTGTTTGAATTTTTTATGTAGAAAAAAATTGCTAAAAGAAATTAGGCATGTTTTAGACATTATATATATATATATATATATATATATATATATTTTAGATAAATCTTGAAATGAGAAAATAAGACTTTCGTTACAAATATATAACTACTTTAGAGGAAAAAAATTAGTCCGATCTAAAATTTTTTGTTTTCTTAAAATAATCTATGATCGAAACATAACCGGGAAATTTTTTAAACAATTAAATTCCAAAAAAAGTTGATTCTAAATATGAACTTTACCATCTCTATTTAGTCAATAGTATAATTTTAAATAAAACCCTTCTTTATATATATTTTCAAATGTATTTGATGAACCCTCCAAAAATAAAAAGTCCTATTTTCTTTTTATTGAGAAATAAAATTCATCATTTTATTTTCAGATATTATGCGTACAAATTGAGTAACAGTCGCTCTTGTCCAGGACGTGGACAAAAAAGACTGGGTGTATTCACTTTAACAATTGAACATTCACATTCACCGAATTGGCGAATACAAGCCGAGCGCACTTTTCGTCAAGAATTAATTAACGCCGCTAGAACACAACCATTTCGTCTTCGAGAAATTTATAATCAAATTCGTCTATTGTAAGTATCAAATTAATACTAGAATAGAATACAACATATTTATATATGAAATAAAAAATAAATTTTCATCACAGATTATATATAACTTCAAAATATTATTAATTTCTTTATAATTTATAAATTTTAATTCCTTTTTTAAATTCATTTTTGAAAATAAATTTTTAAATAGATAAAAATTTATTTAAAAAACTATTTGTTCTCTGAAGGGAAACTTAAGAATATCAGTAAAAAAATATCATACATAAATATAGAAAAGAAAAATGAACTCTTTTGTCTTTCATTATTGAAAATAACATACTATAATATATAAAAACAAAAAATGTATTTACTTTTAATTTTTCAGTCATGAGGAAGTGTTTAATCGTCTATGTTTCGTGCTCGAAGCAATAATAAACCAGAAGAGGTTTACACACTCAGACAATTTTCTGAAGTATTAAATTGGGAGGATCGCAATTACATGAGATTCTACGAAAATGGTTTGGTTGATTATCATCACCTAACTGCGATTAATCTGTCGTCAGCCGTATTAATTTTGGACAGACTTTATGCATCTCGAGTTTCTAAAAGCAGATTATTTTTTTTCCACGTTTCGAAACGATTTATACCCTTTTCATTGCAAGACTGTACTCAATTATTGACGCTGATGAGTGTTACCAATGGCCGGGTAAGTACCCGACTTTAACACATATAAAATTATAAAATCTGCTCAATTGTTAATAAATTTGACTTTTTTTCTCTAGCGTAAAATTAATAAAATTAAATTCTTTTACTCGTAGGTTGTGCCTGTAATTTGGGCTTTAATGTAATTTTTGTGGATTATCTAAAGTTATATTTTTCTGTACTTCTAAAATTAATTGTCGAGTGCAAAGACTGTAAATATATTAAAAGAAAATTAAATATTTTTTTTTAATAGGAAATATTTAAGAAGATTATCGAAGGTAATCTACATCAACACTTGATTTCACGTAATGACGAAATCGGAATGTCATTAAAAGAAATAATCACATTGTCGCTATTTCCAGGACATTTTATTCCAGAAAGAATAGCCATTTTAAAAATCAAACATGAACTTTCACGAAGCCTAATTGATATATTAAATATATGTGAAAATAAATGTAACGGAATTGGAGTCAAGAATTATAGTATTTATATTAACTCAGATTCTGTTTCTAAAGTTATGGAGAATTACTCCAGCATTCTACAAGCGAAACTTCTTCAAAAAGTTCAATTCACTTGGGATTATCAAAGTACGTTATTTCAATTTATATTTATAACCGTAAAAGTTTTCAAAACTTTTGTTTCTATTTTCTAAATTCACTTTTTATTATAAGCTCACTTAAATATATTAAATTAAAAACTAAATAAAATAGATGTATCAATTAAAAATTACGTATTATTTATATTAAAATTTTATTTATTATTTAAGGAGCCCTTGTTTTGATACAACAGACAAGTTGGAATGAAGTTGACAGACTCCGACAAGGTTTACGTGGTGGTATAATTTCACCAACTCTTAGGAGCAAATCCACTGATGGAAAAATAAAAAGGATATGGGAATCTCTTCCACCACGAGGCAGCTTAACTTTTGATGATTTCGTAAAAACAATAGTGTATATACTTGTTTCTCCACTGGTAGAACATTTATTTGTTCAGCTACAAATGCCGGAGGTTAATGAAGGTGATAATTTTCGTAATTTATTGAGTAAAATAAGTTATTCAAAAGTACGCCAAAAATTATTTTTTTAATATTTTCATTAATTAAATTAATTAATACAGTTCAAGAACAAATTCGACAAATTCCAAATGATCCGTTTATGCCGAATAATGAAAATTTACTGGCAGGACCAGTTGAAGAAGGTAGACCTGATGTAGCAGATCCAATTGAGCTAATTATTCGAGCACCACAAGTCATCAATACAAATATGCTAGAAGATGGAATGGTCGAAAATGTCATTGTAGCTAGAGATGAAGAAGGTAGACCAGATGTAGCTCCAAATCCAAATATGCTGGCTGATGGAATGGTCGAAGATGTTATTGTAGCTAGAGTTGAGGTTGCACAAATTATACCGGCGCCGTCAGTCTTTCAACCAAAAATTCCAGTACCTCAGTTGAACGGTAACATCATACACTAATTATTTTAGTTTTCATAATTTAGAATCAAGCCTTTTTCTTACATGCTAAACAGGATTGCTATAGATCAGAAAAAGTTAATTTGGTCATAGAAAACTGATGTAACTATTGTAGAATTATTATTTATATATTACACAATTTTAATTAAACGCTAGGAAGATTTTATTCTTTTAATTTTTATACCTACTTATTAGGATTAAATACATTTTTTAGTATAAATTTAATTGAAAAATTTTTAAATAGTTAAAATTTTGTAAAATTTGAATTTTAAACAATTGTCTTTCTTCTAGAATTTCTCCAAAATTATTAAAAAGAATTAATTTTGAGAAGAATTTTTCTTAAAAACTAGAAATTAATTACATTCAATTCCAATAGGTTTTTAGTTTGAAACTTTTAAAAATTCTCAATTGCTAGCGAAAAATGATAATAATTACTAAATATTTATCTAAAAAATCTATTGATGGTTTGAACAATTTAAAAATCTTCATAAATAAATAAATTCGAAATATTTTTTTGTGCATATTAATTTGAGCCTGTTGAAAAAAAGTCTTGAAATCATTTCAAAATTCATGGAAAAATCAGGGGGAAAAATCAAGCTTTAATGTCAACCCTGATTTATGATTGGTTTTTCAATTCTTCCCGTTATTTTTTTAATCTTGTAAATATTTAAATTATTTTATATTTCAAAATAAATTAATTTATACTAAACGGATTTAAATAACTTATCTATTTTTTGTATTATAGAATACTTCTGCTGCATGTTACGTCATCGTAACGTATTTTTCAATATTAATAATATTATAAATAATAATAATAATAATGGGAATAACAATAAATAATTGTTATTAACATATTATTAACAATTATAAACAATTATTAATTAATGAAAATAGTAATAATAAGAATAATAAGAATAATAAAATAATATTTAAATTTAAACAATAATAATGTTTAAAAACGAATAATTATTTATAATAACAAAATAGTAATAATTAGTGTAACAATAATAACAAAATAAGAATAATAAGCAATTGTAATAATAATAACAAGATAGTAATAAAAGTAACAACAATAATAGTTAATAATAACAAAATATTAACAAATTCTAACAATAAATAATAATAATTAATGATAACAATAATATCAAAATAATAATAATTAATTGTAACATTAATAACAATAATAATAATTAATTGTAACAAGATGGTAATAAAATGTATCTACAAAATAATAATTAATAATAATAAGTTAATAATAATTTGTAAAAACAAAATAACAACAAATAATGGTTAATATTAACAAGATAATAATGAATTGTTATAAAATAATAATTAACAACAAGTTATCATAATGTAAACATTAATAACAAACTGTAATAACAAATTAATAACAAATTGTTATAACTATAAATAAATAACAAATAACATAAAAATATAATATTAAATTGTAAAAACATATGATTAAGAAGATGTGAACACGTGCGAGCTAATAGTGAGTCACCACAAGTGTTTCTCTAACGAAGGGTTTCCAAAAATGTATGGAAAAGTAAGCTGTTCGTAAAATGTATGGAAAAGTAAGCTGTTCGTAAAATACATGTAAAAGTAAGCAGTTCGTAAAATACATGGGAAAGTAAGCAGTTTGTAAAATACACAGGAAAATTTGGATATAAAAAGGGCCAGAGCATCAACAGCAATCAGTCTTAAAAATGTAGTCAACAGAAAAAGTTACCAAATGGCAGTCTTAAAAATGTAATTGTCAGTAGTAGTCACCTGGACTACTAGTCTTAATTTTTTAATCATAACAAGTGGTTCTCTTGGTAATAGTGTACGCAACCCAGTATAGTAGTTGTCCTGATCTTTACGTGAATTTCTAAATTCAGTGAATCTTGAAGTCAAATTTGGTGTTTCGAAATATCGTTCGAGTTGTGACAAAAGCTGAAAGAAACATAATACCTATTCAACTGCCTAATTTACGAGTGTCGTAAATCATCTACCTGCATCACTTAGTAACCCATTAACGCACAATTGCCATTGTATCTCATCGGCTCCAGTCAGGACCAAAAACTTGCTTTTCTAAGGCAAACAGAGAAACCACTTAAGACTCACTATTAGAAACCTAGTGCTTATTTCATCTTTCCATAATTTTGATCTTTTTAAATATACTGTGTTCAAATAAATTTATTCTTGTCATTTATCCAACCTCGTCCCAACTTTAATTTTTTCTAAATTAAAGTTAAATCGAGAAAAAATAGGGAATATAATAATAAGGTTAGACATAACCCCCAGCCCAGAAATTTTATTTATCAAGAAAATTTTGCGTTTATTGTTGTGTTCAGATTCGATTTGTATTCAAGATTATCGTGCATGAAGTGTTTGGACTAAATATATCCCTAAAAATTGTTGGTTATATAGGGTGGATTAAACAATAGTTGTCCAGTTAACTATTTAAAAAGGTTATTGTTCAAATATTTAATAAAATGATTTCTTTTTACAAAATATGAAAAAAGAAATCTACAATTGTTTTTAGTTTAAAAAATTTTTTTTAAAATCTTAACGAATGACTTTGCAATAGTACAATTCTTTCCTTGTAATTTGTTTTACTTAATTCTTACTTATTTTATATTTTTATATGATTTGGTATAATTATTTAATAGTTTAAGATTTTCGTACAAAGTTCTATTTAAAAATGGAGGCGTGGTGCGCGATCTTGTCGAGGTTTGCATGGAAATTTGGTTTGCAGTGACTAACATTACAAGGAGCTGGTTTATTTGAAAAATAAAATTCAAACGGATTTAATAGTCCGGGAACTAGCGACAAAAACAGCTATCTCATTTCATACCGGCGGAAAATTTGAGTATAAATTACTGAAGACATGTAAATAACAGAAACTTACGTCTGGCAGGCCGGTGTAATTGAAAATTTAAGTAATAAAAAGCATTTCAATTTGTTAAGTTATTTTTGAAATTTAAAGAAAATTTATATTTTTCATGAAAGATACAAGTTTTTTGTAATAGCGATAATTATTTACATTTAAAAACAAGTGGTGAATTAATTAATAATCTTTTTGATAAAAAAGGTAATTTTTCCGCTTTTAGGGTTCCGTATCCCGGTAGGAACCCTATTGGAACGGTTACAAAAATGACCATGAACCCTAGAAGCCGGTGCTGGGACAGGGGGTCGAATAGGTAAAAAATAATGTAAAATTTTTTTATTTCATACAGATTAAAACTTTTAGAAATAGAAAGTTGACATGTACACGAGTGTAAAAATGTCAGTTCTGGGCTGGGACGAAGTACGTCTGGCATAAAGGGTTAAACATATAAAAAATCGAAAATTTATTCTAATTTCATACCGATTAAAACGTTTTAGAAATCGAAAGTTGACTTCTACACGAGTTTAAAAATGTGCGTCTGGCAGTTCTGGGCTGGGGCAAAGCTGTCTTGCAGCTCTTCAAAAATGCTCTCTCAGAAAGACAATGAAAAAGAATAAGTTATTTCAATTAATTTTTAACATTTCTAAAAATCGGTTATGTGGATTTATGTAATTATTTCAGAACTTTCCTTTTAGTCTAATAGTATTTTAATTTTATGTGAAAGAAAATTATATGTATAAAATAATTGTAAGTAAAATTGAAATATGAATAGTAAACAGTAAAAAATTTTCTCTTACAAAGAAATATTTAAAAATAGTAATGTGCCTATTTTACATTGCTTAAGTTCTGAGGTTATGATTAGATCACGTCAAAACACGAGCTCTGTCATACTTTGACCCACCTCAGAACTGCCAGACGCACATTTTTACACTCGTGTAGAAGTCAACTTTCGATTTCTAAAACGTTTTAATCGGTATGAAATGAGAAACTTTTTCATTATTTTTCACCTATTCGCCCCCTGTCGCCGCCCCCTGCCCCAGCGCCGGCCTGCCAGACGTGGGTTTTTGTTATTTACATGTCTTTTGTAATATATACTCGAATTTTCAGCCGGTATGAAATTAGATATTTGTTTTTGTCGCTAGCTCCCGGACTATAAGTAAAGTACATAAATAGCCTTTTATCAAAGATTATGAAGAAAATTAATTTTTGACATTATGGCAACGACTCAAACTCAACTGTTCGATTTTCACAATAGAAAGGATGGTTTTTAGCTATAAAAAAGAGTTTTTCATACTTATGTATGAAAAGGCAAGACCCGTTTACAATAAAATAAAATGAAAAAAATCGTTCTATTAAAAAAAACATTTTTATGTCTTATAGAAGCCCACAAAATTTTAGCAAAATTGGTTTAGTAGTTTTTGGGAAACATTTGTCACCTATTTTCAAGACGCTGTTCCGAATTTATTTTACTTATATTCACCAAGGCGAAATTTTTTTCAGGGTGTTATCAATACCCGGGTTCATATAGACACACTGTGTCTGAACCAAAAAAAAGTTTGACAAAAATGGATCCAAAATCTGGTTGATGAGGATGTTTCTGTATCATATCAGTAGTAAAAATCCGTTGAGATCAAAATCCCAGCTGATCCTACTTTCCAGATATCAGTAGTGTAGTTCTTTGAATTTTGCTAATTTTTACAAAATATTACATTTTAAACTTTGTAACTACATCGCACTAGTCAGGTTTTTTATGTAAATAGTTTGCCTAGATGTAGTTACAAAGTTTTAAATTTAACATTTTGTAAAAATTGTCAAAATTCAAAAAACGAAAATACTGATATCACGAAAAAAGGATCAACTACACTGTAAAAAAGGGAGTTAAATTTTAACTCCCCAGGGGATTCTATAAAAGTTTTTTTTAAATTACATTTTGACCAGATTTTATATGTATAATTTAAAAAATTACATTAATTTTTTATTTTTTGTAAAATTAAATATTTTAAAACCCAAGCGTAAATACGTAGAAAATAGGTTTATTAATTTAAAAAAAATTGTACACCTCAAAATTTTAATAATTACTATTTTTGAAGCATTTTTTTAAAATTTGCTTCCTCGTGAGGAAGATTTGTAGTTGTTTAATTTATAAAATTTTTAAAAATCCTTCAAATAAATTTTTTCCTATATAGGACTATGTTATTTAAGACCCTGAACAATTGTCCGGATGTATTCATGTGTGTGTGTGTATCCCGTTTCTTATGAACACGATAACTCGAAGAGGTTTTAACGAATTTGGCTAAAAATTGCTAGGCATATTTATCATAGAAATATCTCGAAATGGAATGATGGACGTTAAAAAATCTATAAAAAATTATATTTTTTAATTTAAAAAATTTTTTTTTAATTGAATATTGAAGTTAATGTATAATAAAATCTTATTCTTTGCATCAAGACGAATCAATTGGTATATAGAAAGTATAAATTGTGTGAGAGTTTATAGAGTTAATGACAATAAAAACCGGACAAGTGCGAGTAGAACTCGTACTAAAACCGAGGGTTCCGTACCCTCTTTTAAAACTTCTACTTTTTTCTAAAATAATGAATGAATAATTTATCAAGATAAATTATAACTATTTCTACACTATTTTTATTGTAATCTGCACGCGAAAACACAAAAGTGTACCAATTTTCATCTCTTGAGATAAGGAACTGTGGGTGCTAGGGCAAAAAACACGCTTTTTTGGCGCAATTTTTAAAAACTATGAGATTTTCGCTGAAAAAATATGAAGATCAAATCCATTTATATTCGGTGTAATTTTCTTAAAATCTACACATGAAAATACACTAAATAAGCAAAACTGAGTCCAATAGGCCAAAAATGATGAAAACCAAGGAGAGGATACACACTTTTTTTTAAAAACGAAATTTTTTTTTAGTTTTTTACAAAAAAATATGAAGATGAATTCCAATAATTTTTTCTGTATGTTTGTTGAAATCTGCACGAAAAAACAAATAAAAATGTATAACGCCAGTACACTAGATTAAGAATTAAGAGAACCAGCAATGGTTAAAGTATTTTCGAGCTTGCAAAAAGAGATTTTAGTTTTTCGATGAAACGTGAGAGTTAGGGGAGGGGGGGGTACATGCCTTTTTTTCGAAAAATGACAAAATTTGATGTTTTTCGTCGAAAACTCTATGAAGATCAAACCCAATCATGTAATAAAGATCTTAATTCACCACTTGTTTTTAAATGTAAATAATTATCACTATTACAAAAAACTTGTATCTTTCATGAAAAATATAAATTTTCTTTAAATTTCAAAAATAACTTAACAAATTGAAATTGAAATCCTTGTAATGTTAGTCACTGCAAACCAAATTTCCATGCAAACCTCGACAAGATCGCGCACCACGCCTCCATTTTTAAATAGAACTTTGTACGAAAATCTTAAACTATTAAATAATTATACCTAATATTTCATTTGCTGAAAGTTTTATTTCATATAAAAATATAAAATAAGTAAGAATTAAGTAAAACAAATTACAAGGAAAGAATTGTACTATTGCAAAGTCATTCGTTAAAATTTAAAAAAAAATTTTAAAACTAAAAACAATTGTAGATTTCTTTTTTCATATTTTGTAAAAAGAAATCATTTTATTAAATATTTGAACAATAACCTTTTTAAATAGTTAACTGGACAACTATTGTTTAATCTACCCTATATAACCAACAATTTTTAGGGACTAGCAATTGAGAATTTTTAAAAGTTTCAAACTAAAAACCTATTGGAATTGAATGTAATTAATTTCTAGTTTTTAAGAAAAATTCTTCTCAAAATTAATTCTTTTTAATAATTTTGGAGAAATTCTAGAAGAAAGACAATTGTTTAAAATTCAAATTTTACAAAATTTTAACTATTTAAAAATTTTTCAATTAAATTTATACTAAAAAATGTATTTAATCCTAATAAGTAGGTATAAAAATTAAAAGAATAAAATCTTCCTAGCGTTTAATTAAAATTGTGTAATATATAAATAATAATTCTACAATAGTTACATCAGTTTTCTATGACCAAATTAACTTTTTCTGATCTATAGCAATCCTGTTTAGCATGTAAGAAAAAGGCTTGATTCTAAATTATGAAAACTAAAATAATTAGTGTATGATGTTACCGTTCAACTGAGGTACTGGAATTTTTGGTTGAAAGACTGACGGCGCCGGTATAATTTGTGCAACCTCAACTCTAGCTACAATAACATCTTCGACCATTCCATCAGCCAGCATATTTGGATTTGGAGCTACATCTGGTCTACCTTCTTCATCTCTAGCTACAATGACATTTTCGACCATTCCATCTTCTAGCATATTTGGATTGATGACTTGTGGTGCTCGAATAATTAGCTCAATTGGATCTGCTACATCAGGTCTACCTTCTTCAACTGGTCCTGCCAGTAAATTTTCATTATTCGGCATAAACGGATCATTTGGAATTTGTCGAATTTGTTCTTGAACTGTATTAATTAATTTAATTAATGAAAATGTAAAAAAAATAATTTTTGGCGTACTTTTGAATAACTTATTTTACTCAATAAATTACGAAAATTATCACCTTCATTAACCTCCGGCATTTGTAGCTGAACAAATAAATGTTCTACCAGTGGAGAAACAAGTATATACACTATTGTTTTTACGAAATCATCAAAAGTTAAGCTGCCTCGTGGTGGAAGAGATTCCCATATCCTTTTTATTTTTCCATCAGTGGATTTGCTCCTAAGAGTTGGTGAAATTATACCACCACGTAAACCTTGTCGGAGTCTGTCAACTTCATTCCAACTTGTCTGTTGTATCAAAACAAGGGCTCCTTAAATAATAAATAAAATTTTAATATAAATAATACGTAATTTTTAATTGATACATCTATTTTATTTAGTTTTTAATTTAATATATTTAAGTGAGTTTATAATAAAAAGTGAATTTAGAAAATAGAAACAAAAGTTTTGAAAACTTTTACGGTTATAAATATAAATTAAAATAACCTACTTTGATAATCCCAAGTGAATTGAACTTTTTGAAGAAGTTTCGCTTGTAGAATGCTGGAGTAATTCTCCATAACTTTAGAAACAGAATCTGAGTTATTATAAATACTATAATTCTTGACTCCAATTCCGTTACATTTATTTTCACATATATTTAATATATCAATTAGGCTTCGTGAAAGTTCATGTTTGATTTTTAAAATGGCTATTCTTTCTGGAATAAAATGTCCTGGAAATAGCGACAATGTGATTATTTCTTTTAATGACATTCCGATTTCGTCATTACGTGAAATCAAGTGTTGATGTAGATTACCTTCGATAATCTTCTTAAATATTTCCTATTAAAAAAAAATATTTAATTTTCTTTTAATATATTTACAGTCTTTGCACTCGACAATTAATTTTAGAAGTACAGAAAAATATAACTTTAGATAATCCACAAAAATTACATTAAAGCCCAAATTACAGGCACAACCTACGAGTAAAAGAATTTAATTTTATTAATTTTACGCTAGAGAAAAAAAGTCAAATTTATTAACAATTGAGCAGATTTTATAATTTTATATGTGTTAAAGTCGGGTACTTACCCGGCCATTGGTAACACTCATCAGCGTCAATAATTGAGTACAGTCTTGCAATGAAAAGGGTATAAATCGTTTCGAAACGTGGAAAAAAAATAATCTGCTTTTAGAAACTCGAGATGCATAAAGTCTGTCCAAAATTAATACGGCTGACGACAGATTAATCGCAGTTAGGTGATGATAATCAACCAAACCATTTTCGTAGAATCTCATGTAATTGCGATCCTCCCAATTTAATACTTCAGAAAATTGTCTGAGTGTGTAAACCTCTTCTGGTTTATTATTGCTTCGAGCACGAAACATAGACGATTAAACACTTCCTCATGACTGAAAAATTAAAAGTAAATACATTTTTTGTTTTTATATATTATAGTATGTTATTTTCAATAATGAAAGACAAAAGAGTTCATTTTTCTTTTCTATATTTATGTATGATATTTTTTTACTGATATTCTTAAGTTTCCCTTCAGAGAACAAATAGTTTTTTAAATAAATTTTTATCTATTTAAAAATTTATTTTCAAAAATGAATTTAAAAAAGGAATTAAAATTTATAAATTATAAAGAAATTAATAATATTTTGAAGTTATATATAATCTGTGATGAAAATTTATTTTTTATTTCATATATAAATATGTTGTATTCTATTCTAGTATTAATTTGATACTTACAATAGACGAATTTGATTATAAATTTCTCGAAGACGAAATGGTTGTGTTCTAGCGGCGTTAATTAATTCTTGACGAAAAGTGCGCTCGGCTTGTATTCGCCAATTCGGTGAATGTGAATGTTCAATTGTTAAAGTGAATACACCCAGTCTTTTTTGTCCACGTCCTGGACAAGAGCGACTGTTACTCAATTTGTACGCATAATATCTGAAAATAAAATGATGAATTTTATTTCTCAATAAAAAGAAAATAGGACTTTTTATTTTTGGAGGGTTCATCAAATACATTTGAAAATATATATAAAGAAGGGTTTTATTTAAAATTATACTATTGACTAAATAGAGATGGTAAAGTTCATATTTAGAATCAACTTTTTTTTACAACAGGGAAAATTTTTTGAAAAATTTAAAACCTAGAATAAAAAATGAATTTTTATAATCTATATACTTTAAATTTTATATTATTATTAAATATATTATTATATATTACTATATATTATAGTACTATACTATTATTATATTTTTTATAATCAATTCATTTTTAATATTTTGCTAAAAAGTCGATTAATTTACTTAAAAATTTATATAAAAAATTCCTTATGCACTTCTAAAGTTTATATTATTTTCATTGTCAAATTTCTTTTTTTGGAATTTAATTGTTTAAAAAATTTCCTGGTTATGTTTCGATCATAGATTATTTTAAGAAAACAAAAAATTTTAGATCGGACTAATTTTTTTCCTCTAAAGTAGTTATATATTTGTAACGAAAGTCTTATTTTCTCATTTCAAGATTTATCTAAAATATATATATATATATATATATATATATAATTTCTAAAACATGCCTAATTTCTTTTAGCAATTTTTTTCTACATAAAAAATTCAAACAATTACTTTTACATATAGAATAAAATTATTTAACATTCTATTCTAGAAATTGAAAAAATTAGAAATATTTTTAAAAAGTATAAATTTTTTTTTAAATTATCAACTTTAAGATTACAGTTAAAACTTAAACTTTGAAAATAAATAAATATACTTACATTGTATGGTCGAGAGTACCATTTTTGACGTCGTGAGCGATGGATCTTCCTCAAGAGCCGCAGAAATTTACTCGTGCCTTTAGTGGTAAAATTGTGGATGGCTATGAATATGTTATTCACAGTACAACAGAAAACGTAATGTAAGCATTGTTTATGTTTATTATTGTTGTTTTTTCAAGAAAATAATTCTAACCTAAATTTTTTTCTTTGTGTATCAAAAATGAATTGAATAGTTATAATTTAGAGATTAATAAATTTTCATTTTTTTATTAAATTATCTAATAAATTGTATTTGAAGTTAATAGAATAGATTTTATTCAAATTAAATAAAAAATTTTAAGTATCAAATGATACTTAGGTATCATTGTCTATATGCTTGACTGTATTCAGTTTGACCTCTACTGGAGCTCGTAAATATTCAGTTTGAAATCAAAACAAATAGAACCGTAAAAAATTTTTTATATTACAAGAAATTTTACATGCATGTTCATTTTTAAAAGCAGTTAAAGTTTTTTAATATTAAAAAATTACTAATTTTAGAAATTATTATATTTATTAATCTCAATTGTAGTATTATTAAAAATTTTGTAATCAATTATTTTTATAACACTTTTTCATTCTATAAAATTTGCACTATACGCATAAACAAATGTTATATTAATTTACAATTAAATTTAAAAAATTCTAATTTATAATTTTTCAAATAATTTATGTACTTTTTTTATTTCTTATTTTTAAGACATGCCGAAGCTTCTGTTAGTGCGACTTTTGCAGCATGTGAAAACGGCATGTATAAATGGCGTCAAAAGTCTTTACCGCCAGACGTTGATTCCTTAGCTTCGTTTAGTGTTTTAATTAATTCCAATGAATTTATACACTTGCTAACCTTTGAATCTGGATCAATGAATGTGTCATCTGTGGTTGGAGTAAATTCGGATGTGTCGATTGTTTTCATCGACGTAGATTTTGCGAGGCAAGTTTGCGAGAACTGCAATTTATTTATTGATGCCACTTTCAAAGTTGCACCAAAAGTAAATGATGATCATCAGTATCAACTTCTGATACTCAAAGCAGAGAAATTTAATCATGTAAGTAAAAGTGACATTTTTTAAGAATTTTGAAAAAGGACAAATTAAATTATTATAAACTGTAAAACTATAAATTATAAACTTTTCGAAAAAATAATAAATTTACATTATCTTAGTTCACTTTCAAAATCTCCTTTATACTTTTTATCATTTTAGTTGATACACTTTAAAAATGTTACGATATACATGGATACTTTTTGATTTGTTAGAGCTTGAAATGTTTATAAATTTTTTTAATGCAAAAAAATGTATAGTTTGAAAATAATTAGCTTAGCGTTTAATGAATACTAATTTAAATTTCTTAATTAAAGAATATTAAAAATAAAAAGAAAAAGTACCAAAAATATTATTTAAACTTTTGTTATTTAACTACTCAATTTTTTCTAACAACTTTGAATTCTTGAAATTATAATATATAATTTGCATCTATTTGAATACTTTTTTTCAATTTGTAAAACTAAAATCTACTTTTCTACGATGTTTAAAAATGTGCACTACTTTAAATGACCTAATAGTTGAAATTAAAAAATTGTTCTTAAAAATTTTATTACAATTCTTTTAAAAAATCAACAAATGTTAATTAATTTTTTTCGAACTTTATTTATTTATTTATATTTATATATTTATTTATTTATTTTGAAAGATTATTTTACTTTTCAATGTGATTTAATTTTTTGATAGTTATTACATGTTTACTACTTTTTTTAGTCTAAAAACTACTTTTTAAAATTAATTTTGGATTACGAAGTCTGCATACAGAAAATAATAATTTTTTTGATGTACCAATGTTTCTTGGAAATTATACCCCAACAATATTTTAGATGATATATTTTAATTTTTTATCAATAAGAATTACATAATTATGTCTATGAGCGATTCCACGTCAAGTGATCAAGGGGTCTTTTGGTGTAATGTTTATTTCAATAATTTTTTACTCTTAAACAAATAAACATACAAATTTGACAAAGTACATTTTGGAAAGGTTTTTTCATGCTCTTTCGATTGGAAATAAGCATTTTGAAAAAAAAAATTTTTTTGACCCAAAAAAATCAAAATTAAAAATAAATTTCAATTTTTGGGGGAGAAAGGTACGATTTTTTTTTTTTTTTTTTTTTTAAACGAAAGCTGAGGTTTTTTCCTAAAAGGACATATAAATGGTAAAGTGGGACTAGAATGTTTAAACATTGAAAAAAAGAGTTTTCTACTCGCCGGAGCGCTCAAAACCCGGTTTTTAGCTCCGTTTTGGAGAAAATTCTTTTTTTCAATATTTAAACATTCTAGTCCCACTTTATCATTTATATGTCCTTTTAGGAAAAAACCTCAGCTTTCGTTTAAAAAAAAAAAAAAAAAAAAAATCGTACCTTTCTCCCCCAAAAATTGAAATTTATTTTTAATTTTGATTTTTTTGGGTCAAAAAATTTTTTTTTTTCAAAATGCTTATTTCCAATCGAAAGAGCATGAAAAAACCTTTCCAAAATGTACTTTGTCAAATTTGTATGTTTATTTGTTTAAGAGTAAAAAATTATTGAAATAAGCATTGCACTGAAAAACACAAAAATTTAACCCCCTCCCCCTCGGAAAATAATGGACTGGGTAAAAAAATATTTTCACGAAAAATTACTATCTATGAGTACTACAAAAGCCCCAAGTTTTGCTACGATTGGAGAAAAATTTTTCTCCACCTTGATCACTTGACATGGAATCGCTCCTATATAAATGTTTTTTAGACCATTCCATTTGCTTGGGCGCTTATGGAGAGGAGGTTAACGGGTTCATATGCTTCTGTTTTTGAACATATAAAAAGACTGCTGACAAATTTTAACGTTCTACGAGCAATGTGCGATTTCGAACAAGCATTAAGAGCAGGATTACGTCTTTCCTTCCTGGGATTCGACATCTATGGATGTTTATATCATTATGTTAAAGTAATATAATATGAAAACTAAATACTTTTCTCCCTCTCTAAATCTAAATTACTGATAGATTCGTTTACCAATTTGAATTAATAAGAGTTTTGATTAATTTTCAGCAAAAAATTACTATATGCTAGTAGAAAACTACTAATTCAATTAGTAGAACAGCTTACTAATGAAATAATAGTTTTCTATTAGCATACAGTAAAAAACTACTGAATATTAGTAAAAAATGTTATTAATTTAATTGGAAAACGAATCCGCACTATTTCATTAGCTAAAAACTTAAATACTTTAAAACAATAAAGATGCATTTGAGTCATTCTATTATATTTCGACTAAAGTCGTTGCCGACTAATTTTAAAAAATTGTAATATTTTGCAAGAATGATTTTAAAGATATTAGGATTACCGAAGAAAATGAATTTTTTAAATATTTTTTATCTTTATTGTAAAATAAGCATTTAAAGTATATGAAGTCGTAAAAACTGTCACATTTTCATCTATTTGAAAATATTAAAGAAAGCATAAAATTTATTATAAAAACCTAAAACAAATTAGATTTTACTAAGAATGATTTATTTTATTATTATAAATTGGTAAAAACAATTATTAATAAGAAATATTAAATGAAAAATGATTTTTAAAGTTCACCTGGTAAATAATCTATTTTTGCAAATTTTATTCACTAAATGTGAGAAATAGAAATTATTAAATTGAATAAAACCTTATGAAATACAAAGCACCTGTGATTAACTATTAGTTTTTCTTAACTCTTCTTTCTCCCTTTTTTCTTCATAAATGTTAAAAAATGAGCAATTAAAACTGGCACTTTGTTTATTTTCACGACTTTAAAATGTAAATAACTTCTGTCCAGAAGAATGTAAAATTACGAAAAATGGGCAATAATTAATTATTATCACTAGATACACTCACTGGAAAAAGAATTTCTTTTGGTCCCGAAGCTATTTTTCGAATTAATTAACTTTAAACTTTTTTACTATTTTTGTCAGGTTAACACATGTGATTTTTAAATGACGAAGTTAGCCCTTCTTGTTTAATCGTTTTTAACCAACTTCAGTTTTTAAAAAATTACATGTATTAACCTGATAGAAATAGTAAAAAGTTTAAAATTAATTATTTCAAAAAATAGCTTCGGGACCAAAGAAAATCTTTTTCCAGTAAGTGTATCTAGTGATAAATTAATTATTGCCCAATTTTCGTAATTTTACATTTTTCTGGACAGAAGTTATTTACATTTTGAAATCGTGAAAATAAACAAACTGCCATTTTTAATTGCTGATTTTTTTATCATTTATGAAGAAAAAAGGAAGAAAGTGTTAAGAAAAACTAAAAGTTAATCACAGGTACTTTGTATTTCATAAGGTTTTATTCAATTTAAATTCAAAATTTTCAAAAACTAATGTCTCTACCGTTATTATCAGCTAATGAAATTGAAAATGTTTACCAGCAATTAAAACATTCTTTGTCTGACGTATCAAAAACCACCCTGCAACTCTTTTTCAATTATTTTGAACGACAGTGGATTAGAAAGGTGGCACCGGCAGCATTTAGTTGTTTTATGCTACCAAGACGGACAAACAATGACTGCGAGTCATATAATCGCACATTAAATCAGCGATTTAATGGTCGGAGTAATATTTGGAATTTTACTAGTGAGTATCATTCAAGTATTTAATTGCAATGAAATTGCAAATTGCAAATTTTGAAAATAATTGAATAGCGAATTTCGAAAAATGCTCAACTCGGTTTTTAAAAATTTTACAGGAGTAGGACACAAAAAATGTTTATTTTAAACAGCATTAATTAAAGAGTCCAGATTTTTTTCATAGTAACTAGATGATATTTCTTATGAGAAAATGATAAAATAATTGTCCTTAATAACAGTAAGTTGTAGAAAATTAATATTATAATAATAATATAACATTATATTCACAAAAAAATGAATTTTGAAAAAAATCTGAGTTGACCCCGTTTCGAAATTCACGATTCAATTAAAATCTCAAAAATTAGGATAAAAAATTTGTAAATATAAATTAAAAAATAAAAATTAGTGAAAATTAGCTTCTAAAAAATTATATTTGAATATTTTTAAGAAAAAGTGATTCTAAGAATAAATTTATTCTAATTAATTAAAATTAAATTATTTTTATTATCATATTACCGAAAATTCAAATAAGTACAAATAATAATAATGACATTTTTTAGAATTATTTTTTACATTTTGGAGAAAACAATTATATTTAAAATAATATAATAATGATTCTATCACTCGGTTTCCAAATTAATTATGTGTTGAAGGTATCGATCACTCCGAGTCAAGTAACTTGACTCGGAGTGATCGATAACTTCAACACATAATTAATTATATTTAAAATTTTTAATAAAAATACTTTAAAAAATTAATTAGTTTCCTTTAAATTACACAAAAATTCTTTTAAAAAAATAATTTAAAAAGAAATTACTTTACAATATTTTAAAAAAACTAATTCTTAAAATTGTTTGACAATAATTTTCTTCTGAATTAAAATTCTTCTAAATTTATTTTTTTAGAAATTCTCGTAGAACATCAAAAGGGTCTTCGCATTGACTTACGATCTCTCGAACAAGGCAACAATATCAGCCGATTGCGCAAACCTGCAAACATTTTGAAGGATCAATTGATTTTTAATGCTTGGGCCAAGCTTAATCAACCTGATGAAAATTACTCAAGACGTCAATTTTTGGAGGATGTTGGAAACATTTTTACTGACCCAATGCCACAAAATATATAATCAAAAATTAATGTTTAATATATTATGTCCAAAACGCTGATAGAACAGCATGATCTGTAGATTTTCGTTTTTGTTAATGTCTAGACACATGTTATAATGATTTTTAAGTCACCAATTACTGTTTGTTGTACTCTTTTATTAAAATAAGCGTTTGTTTAATTTTCTATGTTTAAAAAATTTTATAAAAAGACAGTGTCAAAATAAACTTATGTGTTTTTCTGTTTGTATTTCTTAATTTCTAATTGTTTTATATTTTTAATTGAAAACTAAAAATTACAGCGAGTTTAATTTGATTTCAATTTTTATGTTTGTTTAATTTCACCCTAAAAACATGCAAAACAAATAGTAAATTTATAAATTACACTTCATTTAAAAAGAAAAGATTTTTTTGTATAAATATGTATTTGTAAATAATAATAGAGAAAAATATCATACCGAGGGTATATATTTTCATTGGAAAAGGATTTTTATAAACTTTCGTAGTTTGTTAGGATAAAATATTTCAATATCAAATTGTTTTTTAATGATAAGGAAATAAAAAATTATATGGGGCTTTTTTCCATTCTGACCATAATTTGGCCATAAAAAGTCATTAAAAAAAGAAATAATGTGGAGTAATAAACCATGGGGGACATTTTTTAGTTTAGTTGCTGAAACTACCTCGAATTGGAGCCACCTTTTGGACTAAAAAAATCTCAGATCGATATCTCTTCTCATTTAAAAATGAAAAGACACGCGAGAAACTACTTTTGTAGAAGTACTTTTCGCGAATCTCTTTTATTAAAAATTATTATTAATAAATAAAAATTTATCTTTATTGCACTTACCTTATTATATAATTTTGTGCGCAGTGTATATATTATTTTTATTATTATTCGCACTCTGACAAAATATGTATACATATGCATATATACACATGATTGCTAATTTTTTATATTAAACATTACAACTATTTATAAAAGTAAATTTTTCTTTATTGCACTTACCTTATATAATTATCTCTGTAGGGTTTAGATAATTATTGTTATTTCTTTAAACATTAAACACATGTTAGAAGCAAGTGGCCAAAAGTTGATAAGTCTATTTTAAAAAAAAATTAATTTGCATTTTACTGTTATATATATTTTGAAATTAACTTTGGTTATGTGTCAAGTTGCATTTGTTTGGATTTCTCGAAATAGTAAAAAAAATTATCCACTTTTTGCCGCTTATTCCTCAAATTAAATTTGTGTAAAAAAATCAAAAAAGAGGGGGAAAAATTGTGATGAAAAAATTGTCGATAGAGGCAACATAAATTTTGTTATAAAATTTTGAAAATTCATTAAAGCATAATCTCTTACTCTTAATAATTAATTAATTAATATTTGAAACTAATAAAACAAGTTGTGAATTAAGATGTTCATTACATGAACATTTTGCTTCCTCTTTACGATAAGCAAAAAACTTGCTTTAAAGTGAATTTTTTCATTTTATTTAATTCTATTAATGCTAATAAAATATATTCTTTTTATACATCAATCGATTCGTCTTTATGAAATGAAGATTTTTAGTTTGTTTTTAAGTCTAGATTAACATTTTATTATAAAGCAACATAATTTTTAAGAAGGAAATAAATTTCTAATAAAAGTGCGAATTTTTTGTTTTAATTATGTTTAATTCTATAAATTCAAATAAAATATATACTTTATATATACCAATCGATCCGTTTTAATGCAACGGATAAGATTATTGAAAAAATGAGTAAAATCTTATTGTACTGGAATATAATTTTGATGAAAGAACTAAATTTTTGATAAAAAAAGGTAATTTTTTTGCTTTAATTGTCATTACCTCTATAAACTCTCATACAAATTATACTTTATATATACCAATCGATTCGTCTTGATGCATAGAAGAAGATTTTATTGTATATTAACTTCAATATTCAATTTAAAAAAAAAATTTTGAAAAAAATTTTTTTTTGAAAAAAGTAAAAAAAAAATTTTTTTTAATAGATTTTTTAATGTCCATCAATCCATTTCGAGATATTTTTATGATAAATATTCCTGGCAATTTTCAGCCGAATTCGTTGAAACCTCTTCGAGTTATCGTGTTCACAAAAAACGGGATCCACACACACATACACACATACATACATCCGGACAATTGTTCAATGTCTTATATAACATAGTCCCATATAGTAGAAAATTTGTCAAAAGGATTTTTAAAAATTTTGTAAATTAAACGACTACAAAGCTTCCTCACGAGGAAGCAAAAATATCGAAGATCTTAATATAACCTTGAAAAAACACTAACAGTTTCATGAACGTTTAATAAAAAATAAATAATTATTACTTAAGTGCCTTCCGTTGATAAATTTTTCATTCTGCGTTTCCTTTTTCTCTTTTTTATTTTCTTTTCTTTGATTTTCTTTTATTTTGTCACTTTTTATTACATTTTTGGTTACTTCGTGATAAATAACATGGAACAAATAAATGCGAAACTTCAGATTGATTTGACAAAGCGACATATTTGACGAGCGACAATTTGAATATCCACGTAAAAAAAATAAATAAGAATTAGAATAAATAAAAACACATGCACAGTGTTAAGTACATCTAAAGTAATATTTGCCCCAATTTTGGAGCAAATTAAATAAGAAACTTTGAAGAAATTAATGATTTGACCAGCGACATATTTTTCGTACTACACCAGTATCACAAGTTACCAACAATTATTTTTCTTAAAATATAGTTGAAAATATAAATAAACATCACGCACATAAAATTTGAATTACAATTCAATTGTGCCTTTTATTTCAAATTTTTTCTCTAAGTTTTTTAATGTTTATTTTAAAAAACCATTTTGATTTGACCAGCGACACAAAAACTGAGGGACACTTTATAGAAGATTATATTTTTTATAATTTTTACTTTTTAATTTTCTTAAGTTTGTTTATGGAATTCATGGTATTGTGAACTTGAATAAAGAAAAAAAAAAATAATTTATATCAATGGTTAAATCGTAATCCTTATTTTCCTTTTAAAAACATGTAAATATTGAAAAATCATTAGTTTTCATATTTAGGCTGTTTAAGTGAAAAAACCGCTGCCAAGTTATAAATTTTTGTTATAATTTTGGTGCTCATTTCATTCGTTTTCGTAAATCTTGTTGTGTTTATTTCATGAACACTTTGCTTCCTCATAGAGATGTTAATAACAATAAAGTATAAATTTAGAACAATTATTCTTAAGTGCTGTAATATTTTTTTCTCTTTATTTAATACTTTCACATGAAAATTTTTTTTTCACAATTTCTGTTTTTTAAAATATCAATAACTTCTTTATCTCTAATCGAAATAACTTCAAAAATAGGTCAATCGAAGGGGGTTTTAATGCTTTACAAGTTGGTAACTATGGTTTTAATGTTATTTCTACATTTTTCAACAAAATTCTCAAAAAAGTCTTATTTTCCAAAATTTTTGATTTTTAAAAGATTAATATCTCCGGTGAATATGAACGAAAAATGTTCATTCTGGGCTCAAAAGGTGCGTCTAAAAAAACTCTAAAAAATTAGAAAAAAACATTTATAGGTGTCCTAACATTTTTTTAAAGTTATGGGCAAAAAACGTTTTTTTGAAAAATTAAAAATCAAAAAAATAAATAGTTAAACTTTGTTAATCTATCTCAAAGTACTCTCATTTTATGTCCGCAGATGAGACCTACAATTTAAAAAAAATTCAGCCCAAAAGCTCTTTATTATTTGGAGATATTTATGAAAATGTGATGTTTACACACACACACATACGGAATGACATTTTGTAAAAATGTCATTTTTGAACTCCTGAGGTCAAATAACATAAAGATATGTTAAAAAATCGAACCTGAAAAATTTTGGTATTACAATACTTCCTCAGTATGAGGAAGCAAAATTTAAACTAATTTCATCGAAATTATATTTTGTATAATGAAGAGTGTTATACTCAGCCTACTGAAGAAGCAGTCCGAGGTTATCGAGCATCTCGTCGAATCCCAAAAGATAGTCAGGGATGGGATGCTAAAGAACAACGCCAAAGAGGTTAAGATCAGTGCCAGAGTAGCATTCCAATATGGTGAGAGCCTCAGAGGCATTACAAAAGATTTAATAGAGGAGGGGGCCAGCTTCTTTCAAAATTTGAAGGAGGCTGAGCGCCTTCCTGAAAAGAGTGTTCGAAGCCGTCAAGGAGTAACACTTTTGGCGACTCCGAACCCGGATCGAAAGGGCAAAAAGAGAGATGCCTCTGGGACTCCACCAGAAAAATCTGAAAAAGAAGGGTAAAACAGGCGAGCTGGCCTCCGTGGAAAGCACGCCTGTTTCTAAAGAAGTAAAAAATTTGAAGTCTCTCCAGGAGAATGATGACTGGAAAGAGATCAAAAAAAAGAAAAACAAAAACAAAAAAGTGGAAAATAGGGAGGAGTCGAAAAACGAAAGTCGACCCCCCCCCCTAAAAAGAAAGAAAAAAAGACGGATGCCATCGTGATATCCACGGAAGATCCGCATATAATGGCGAAAATGAAAGCGGCGGTTAAGCCTGCTGATACGCAGACGGAAATACTGTCGATTCGGAGAGCCAAAAGGAACGATCTTCTTCTGGTTCTCAAAAGAGGGCAGGGCGTCTCAGATTTCAGCAGTGCTTTGGCTGCCGCGCTGAAAGGAAAGGCAGAAGTAAGGACTGTAATTTCGACGAGGTCGATAGAAATTATGGACCTCGACGAAACCATAGTCGAAAACGAAGTGGTGGAGGCGGTTCGGGGTGCGCTGGGCAGCCCAAGCCTAGAATTTCCTTGCCGGTTCCTCGCTTGGTACGGCAACACGAAGATGGCGATCCTTCAACTCCCGGAAACGGATGCCAAGTCGATGTTGAAGGTTGGCCTAGTGAGGATTGGGTGGGTCAACTGCAGAGTCCACGCTAGGGTGGAAGTAGAGAGGTGCTTTAGATGCCTCTGCTACGGCCACCTGGCGGGAAGATGTAGTGGCCAAGACCGAAAGGCGGCTTGCTGGAGGTGCGGAGGTCTCGACCACAGGAAGAGTCAGTGCAAGGCAGAAGCCAAATGCATTGACTGTTCTGATCATGGGTTGAAAGAGACGAAACACTCTTCGGGGAGCAGGGCATGCCCGGTGTATTGGAAGATGCTGGTTGATCTGAAGTCCAGAGCTTATGTTTCTCCAGATAAATCTCAGGAAGGGAAGTGTAGCGCAAGATCTTAATTTGGTACGCGTGTACAGCTGCTACTTTTCTCCAAACGATCCCATTAAAAAATTCGATGCCGAGATTCAGGCTCTTGACGAGAGCATCAAGGCTTTCAGCGGGGATGTCCTCATTGCGGGAGACTTCAATAGTAAGTCGCCGGAATGGGGAGAGACTCGTTTAGACAGGAGGGGAATCTTGGTATCGGATATGGTTGCAGCAAACGATCTAGTGGTAATGAACCGGGGTCGAGAGTTCACGTTTAGACGCGGGTAACAGGGTCTATCATTGATTTGACAATTGCGTCACCTCGCGTTGCTCGCAGAATGAGGGGTTGGGAAATACTGGGGGAGACGACCATGAGCGACCACCAGTACATAGAGTTTATAGTCGCTGAGGAAAATCGGAGAGGGTACAAAAGCCCGCATGTCGGTCAAAAGAGACCCTCTTGGAACCTCAGACGGCTAAATAGGGAGCAGTTGGCAGAGTCTCTAGCTGATGCCCGAGCTATACGCGAGCTGGGCTGAATGACAAAGCCAACTTCTATGGATGACAAAGTGCGTGAGGCGAGGCGAATAATAATTGCAGCGTGCAATTACTCGATGCCTCGCCGGCAACAACAAAAAAGAACTAGGAAGGGAGCTCTGTACTGGTGGAACGACGAACTAGCCCGCCTTAGAAAAGAATGCAATGCAGCAAGAAGGAAATACACCCACTCTAAGGGAGACCTTCAGCTGCAAGAAAAGTGGCATAAAGTCAGGCATCTCTTTAAGCGGGCTGTGAAGGGTAGCAAAGACGTTAAGAAGTGGCAAAGCGCCAGGCAGGGACGGAATACCCAACGAGATCCTCAAGCAGGTTGTCGATGTGTATCCGGAACTACTTCTCGAAGTCTTTAATACATGTCTTGAGAATGGAGTGTTCTTCAGTGACTGGAAAACACAGAAGGTCGTCCTCCTGAGAGAAGGGGATAAACCTTCGGATAAAGTCTCATCGTTTAGACCAATATGTTTGTTGGATACGATGGGAAAATTTATAGAGGGAATGATTCTGGAACGACTTCAGGGAATCCTGATAGGCGAAAATAGCCTATCGGAGAATCAATTTGGTTTTAGGAAAGGCCGATCGACAGTAAACGCGATGTTAGCGGTTCTAGAAAAGGCGAAAAAAGTCAAAGACAAAGTTAAAGAAGGGCGAAAAAAGGGCTTCTGCGCGCTCGTTACAATAGACATCCGGAACGCGTTCAATTCTGCGAGATGGGATAAGTGTGTAGAGTCAATGAGACGTAAAGGGGTACCGACGTATCTGCTGCGAATGATAGAAAACTATCTTAGCGACAGATGGGTTGTGTATGAGAGCGATGCATGGCATATCAAAGAGGAAATGACATGCGGAGCCCCCCAAGGATCAAGGGTGGGTCCAACTATTTGGAACGTTATGTATGACGATTTTCTGAGGTTGGACTTACCTGAAGATACGTCCATGTCCGGGTTCGCGGACGACGTGCTTTTGGTATGTTACGACGAGTGTCTAGAACTTTTGAAAATAAAACTTGACGATATTCTGCGTCGAGCTGAGTTTTAGCTTTACCGACATGGTCTGCAAATGGCGTTCGAAAAGATCGAAGCTCTACTCGTCACAGACAGGAGACTTTACACAGCTCCGAAAATCGAGATAAGAGGATCTGAAGTCGTATGGGGAAACACGCTTAAGTACCTGGGAGTGTGGTTGGACAAACGCTTAAGTTTTGGCCAACATATTAACATCTCAACGCTCAAAGCCACTGAATGCATGGGAAACCTTTCGAGGATGATGCCTAATATCGGTGGCCCCAGAGAAAATAAACGAAGACTAGTGGCGACTGTGGTTCAATCAAAGCAGCTATATGCTGCCCCTGTATGGGCCTCAGCCCTTAAGATCCACAGCATCTCTGACAGACTCCTCTCGGCACAGAGAGAGCCAGCAAGGAGAATAACGTCAGCCTTCAGAACGGTGTCTGACTGCGCTCTCCGGGTGTTTGCTAGATTACCGCCAATGGACTTGTTGGAAATGGAAAGGCAGGAAAATTTCCAGCTCTCCAAAAATCTGATGGGCAACCCGGAGCGTAGAGAAAGACTCAAAGCTTTAATCCGCACCGAGTCAAGGAAAAGACTCGTTCTGAGTTGGCAAGAGAGATGGGATGGGGAATTAAAAGGTAGATGGACTCATCTCCTGATTCCATACCTCGCCACATGGTTGGAAAGACAACACGGTGAAGTGTGCTACTACCTCACACAGGTTTTACCGGGTCATGGTTGTTTTAGCCAGTATTTTTGTCGGTTCAAAATAGACGAAGACGCGAAATGTGTGTACTGCATCGGTCCGGGAAACGACGATGAAGCAGTACACATTGACGACGCGGAGCACACGCTTTTCTTCTGCGAGCACTGGCGTGAACTCAGGGAAGCCATGTTTTCGGCCGTGGGCACTAAAATCACGGTCGAGGACATGGTCTCAATTATGTTACAGGATACAGATAAATGGAGAGAAATCGAGTCCTTCGTCATTGCGGTGATGAGGGAAAAGGAGAATAACAGAAGGATGGGAGTATACTGGAGAACTTCTGCTGCTCGGCTGGGAGCTCGGGGAAGACGGAGGAGATTATAACTAGATCTCCTCCCTCTTCCTCTAGCGCTTAGTTAAGGACTTCGGATCTGGAAGAAGGTAAGGAGACTTCCACTGGCGATGCAAGCTTAACGGCAGTTCCGCCAGGGGAGATATGTCTCAAAAGGGTGTGGTTTTTAGTGGGTCGACCAGAACAAGAGCGGTCACCCCCACATAACCTAGGAGTGCGGACTCCAGGTATCTGCCTTGGAAGTAGGCCTCCAAGGGTTAGCAGATTTTCCACTTCCCGCGTAAAAAAAAATTATTATTATTATTTTTTTTTTCTTAGGGAATTTTGGGAAATCTGCCTACAGATACCTTGGATTCCGCACTCCAAGGTTATGTGGGGTTGGTATAATAAAACAAAAGAAAGTAAAGAAAACATAAATAAATAATATAGTTAGATTTAGAATACTGGCGACCTACTGCCAGCCCGACCCACCAAAACCCGTAACCCTTCTTTAGGAGCCCTTTACCCTCCCTCGGAACTGTCGTAAGACTTTAGCCTTCGAGGGTGGCGCTCCAACTCTGTTGCTGCTGCGACTTTGTTTTTTACCTTCGGTTCTCCTGCGTTAATAGTTAAAAAATTAAAACTTTTTCAATATAAAAGCGGAATAAACAGCACAACAAAAAAAACAAATGTTAAAATAGTTTAAAATGTCCAAAGATAAAATATTAAACGGGTCTAAAACAGAAACATAAAATTAACAGATATATAGTGTAAAAAAAATAAAAATTGTACAAGGACAAATAAAACACCAAATAAATTAGAAGTGTATACGGACAAATAAAACACAAAATAAATTAAAAGTGTATAAGGACAAATAAAAATCACAAAATAAATTAAGATTGTAAAAGGACAAATAAATCACAAAATAAATTAATAACAAACAAACAAACTAAAAGCTGTTTAAATTACGCTTTTTGGCGGCCGTCGAGATCCTTCCTCGACATGACCGAGATTATGAAGTTCTCAACCTGCCGCCAATTTCCTTTTGACTGGGTCATAAGCGATACCATGTTCTCCGGTGTAACTTGACTGTTTACACCTTCGAACATGGCCCGCCTCTCCAAGTCCCACTTCTTGCATGAAAAGAGGGTGTGCTCTGCGTTGTTCACAGGGAACTGACAGTACACACACACACCTCATTTTTGCGTAATTTAAAGCGATACAGGTACGCGTTAAAACACCCGTGATCTGTGAGCGTCTAAGTCAAATAATATGAAACCTGACCGTGTTTCCTATTTATCCAGGTGGCGAGTGTCGGGATAAGGCGATAAGTCCATCGACCTTTTTCCTCACCATTCCATCTTTCTTGCCATCTTTCTATGAGCCTGCGCCTCGCTTCTTTGCGGATCAGGCCCTTGCTTGGTCTTATTTCCTCATCCAGGGAACTTCTTTCTTTAGAAAAGAGAAACATTTCTTCCCTTTCCCTCGCCAAAAGATCTGCTGGCGGGACACTTGCAAGGACCTGCACAGCACTCGTAGATATCGTCTTATATGCAGAGATGATACGCGTAGTTATCGATCTCTGCGCTGACAGTAACTTTTCACGGATGGTAACACATCGTTTACTCCTCAGGGATGGGGCCCACGCTGGTGCTGAATAAAGCATTTTAGCATGGGCGACACTCGCCACCAGTCTTCTTTTTTGTTCACGGGGTCCGCCAATATTTGGCATTAGCCGTGAAAGATTAGCCGCACACTCGATCGCCTTATTTGACGCCGTAGCCATGTGGTGGAGGAAGTTTAACCTTCCATCCAACTCCACACCAAGATATTTAATTTGCTTACTCCACTTGACCTCGAATCCGTCTATCACGATTCGTGAGAGCTCATAACCACGTCTGTCTGTGACCAGCAGTGCTTCGGTCTTTTTCAGGGCCATTTCAAGAAATCTGGTATCCAGCCAGTCTTTTGTTAGCCTCAGACATTCGTTCACCAATGTCCCAAGAGCTTCCTCGCTTTCGGCAGCGCACACGAACAACGCGTCGTCGGCAAAGCCGATGATCATCGCGCCTTCAGGCAGATCCATCCGCAGGAAGTCATCGTAAGATACATTCCATATAAATGGACCCACCCTTGAGCCTTGAGGAGCCCCACGCTGCATCTCTTCCTTGAGAGTGCAGGTGTCTCCCTCATATATAACCCACCTGTCGCTAAGATAATTATCCATTATCCGCAACAAGTAAGGCGGTATGTTCTTCTTTTTCATCGACTCGATAAGATCTTATCATCTTGCGGAATGCCTTGCCTGTTTTCAATCTTTTGCCTGCTTTTTGCAGTTCACTAAGTGTGAAGAGTTCTTCCTCTTCGACTTTGCAAAAGCTCCAGTCCATCCTAAGATATGGCTCTGCAGGAGAAAACAAAGACTTTATTATCTTTCTGACCCAATCGGGATTATCCAGGCCGGGGGTCTTTTGCCTCGTCATTAATTTCTTAGTAACGATTTTAAAAGCCAGACCCCATGGGTCCTTATCGACTTCCTCGATTAGGTCCTTCCAACTACGGCGTCGCGACCTGCGGATCTCTTTCTTGAGCTTCTTTTTCGCCTCCTTGAAAGCCTCTTTCAGCAAGGGATCTCCCTTAGATCGGGTATATGTCCTTCTTGCTTTGAGGCATTCCTTTCTCAAGGAGGCTAGCTCTTCTGACCACCAGTGCAAGAATTTTCTTACGGGGATGGCGCTTTTGCGTGGCATAGACACATTGCAAGCGGTGACTATCATGTTCCTCACCGCTCGAACCTCCCCATCCAGACTGCTCGGCCTCTTCACCCAGCTCAAGTCCTCAATTAAAAGGGCTTCTCTTAGGGACCGGCCGAACTTTTCCTTGTCGAGTCTCTTCATATTCCACAAGGAGGTTTTGCGACTAGGAACATCCTGTCTTTTTCCTCCTCGTGTGTCTCCCATCGAGATGGGGAACTCGATGTACTGGTAGTCACTTGCAGTATATTCCTCAGAGACCCGCCAGTCGCTTATGCGGCTTAATATTTTAGACGATGCGATCGTTAGATCTATAATTGATCCAATCGCACCTCGTCTAAAGGTCCATGTATTTCCCCGGTTTACCACTACTAGGTCGTTCCTGGAGATCATTTCACCAATCAGAATTCCTCTTTTGTCGAGCCTCGTCTCACCCCATTCTGGCGACTTTGCATTAAAATCGCCAGTGATGATGACATTAAGCTTGGATTCTATAAGGCTCGATTCTAGGTCTTCTATATTGTCTTCGAAGTTTGTCAGCGGGTCGTTGGGTGAAAAGTAGCAGCTATACATACGTATGTTAGCCACCTCAATCCACACGAACCCACTGCTCGTCTCCAGGAACTTGTCAACCCGCAATTTTAGGTTGCACAGTTTTATGGCGGCTCTCTTCGCCCTATCCTGATACCAAGAGGCGAGGTCGCTTCATTGATGTTGCTCACTGCAGCACATATTATCGATCTCATTTTCCCTTGCTGTTTGTATCAGGAGCACCTGTGCATCCCTACTTGTATGCAGGTTGACCTGCAGAAATTTTAAGGGGTTGCCCTTTTAAGTTTCTGCATCTCCTCTTTGTAAACCGGACAGGAAATTCTTCCAGAAACATGGTCGACTTCTTTTTTGCCCAGGTCAATGCACGTTAAGCACTTTGTTTTTTTGTTTGGGCAACTCTTTGCAAAGTGACCCTCTTCTCCACAGTTTCGACAGTTCTTGGTTCTGTCGGGACCCCGGCATGTTCGCGTAACATGACCGTATGCTAGGCATTTCTGGCACCTTGCCACTTCTAAATGTTCGCGAATTGGAGCGTTAATCCACCCAATGCGAACTTTGCCTAGCTTTAGTAGAGCATTACCTTCTACTTCGGGTAGGCGAATTAATGTCACTTTTGTCCCACCGAAACGTGGAAGAAGCCGACATGACATGTCGAGTTCCGGTTTCTCCAATTTTTCTCTCAAAGCTGAAACCACTTCCTTTTCTGAAGTGGCTTCATCGAGTTCCCTCACTTCAAGAGACCTCTTATTTACAAGGGCTATCACGTCTGCCCTGTTATGCAGAGCCGACGTAACAGCTCCTGCAAATTTTGAAGTCTGACCTTCTTTTTTGACGACCACGAGAATCTCTTTGTGGAGGGTTCTCCTAATCTTTATGACCTCTGTACCGAAGTCTTCTGATTTGACAGAAGCTTTTAAAAAAGGCACAATTTCATCAATGGACTCTGTGGTCCTGACTGAAATCTTTACAGCTTCCGTTTTCCTGAGCTCTAAGGGAGGCTTCGGAAACTCTTTCTTCTCGCCTGAGGGCTTTTCATTTGGAGCCCGTTTCTTTTTATTTTTAACGACTTTAAAGACGTCCCCATTGTCCGCTCCATCCTTCAAGACGGTCTCGGCATACGACTTGCCAGGACTTTTTGAGGGCGCCACTTTCGTTCCAACTAGCGACTCAGAACCAAGCTGTGGAGCATCCTTTCGCTTAATTCTCTTCCCGCCTTGAGTCGCCCGTTGCGGACTCGCATCTGGGCTTGCACCTTCCCTGGGGCGTTTATTAACGCCTTTTGCCTCATTAGGGCATGTCGCTGCGCCGTCCAGTTGCGGCTCTTGGTCTTTGAAAGGCTCGGGGATAAAACGTAAATTCTTACAGATTATATCGAACGCACTTTCTAAAACCGTCACGCCATCCTGGATGTCACGACTGACATTTTTTTGGCGCTTGAATCCTTGGCGCAAGCTTTTAAAAATTCCCGGAATAGCCAGGAACTGCTCTGACACATTTGCTTCATAGCTTGTCAGCTGATTCTTGTTTTGGCCCCCCCAAAATCCGTGGGGCCTGCGGCGGTGTTCGGAGAGACACTATCGGGAGTATTGTCCCCTTTCGGGGTTCCTCCTTGGGATAATTCCTTTATTTTATGATTCATAATCATATTTTTTGGTTTTTAAAATCAGGGAACCACCCTGTTGGTTGTCCTTTTGTGGGAAGCCCCGCCACCACGACAAGGTCTACCGAACATATCCAAAATGACACTCGACTCTGGCAGCGGATAGGCATCGTCAAGCGGTTAACGCGGGGGCGATGGCCAGTGGCCCACGGATGCAGGAGGGCAACAACGCGTTGGGAGTTCCACAGATCATCGTGGACAAGGTGAAGAGACGAGGGAGTACGAGCACCGTCACCAGTCAAGCCAGATGCATTTCTGTCTTCAGTAATGCTTCTGCGATTGACATTGCCAGCTGCAATCAAGATCGTGATGAATGCATTAAGCTACGCGAAGAAGAGGAGGCGAGCATTCAAAAAATGGAGGAAGAGATCAGCAAGATGCTGAAATCGTGTGAGGTCCAGAAGAATGTCAACATGACGATCAAGGATGGACTGAGAAGTCTGACGTCGCTCATAGAGGATGTGAAGGAAAAGCACGCAGCAGCCGCCAGAAAAGATGAGAGATTCTACGAAGGATTGACTTGGTCAGAAGAAGCACGGAAAGACCGAAGGATGAGACGTGACCTTTTTAACGCGGCAATGCTGAGAAACGTTGTCTTGGATGCTCAGAAGCGGAAGAGAAGCGATCCTGAGCTTACGAAGGATCCAAAAAGGAAGAAGGAGGAGAGACCTCCCAAAAAGACTGCAGGCAAGGGGACCAAAACGGTACCAAAGCCAGTTCCAGAAAAGAAGGGAAGAGCCACAGTCATCGTCAAAGTGTCCGAAGGAAATACTTTCGCCGACGTGCTGGCGAAAGTTCGAAGAGAAGCTGACCTGGTGGCCAGCCAGACAAGGGTTGTGGGAGCTTTACCCACTAAAAAGGGAGACCTTCTCATTAAAAATGGAAGGTCTTCAAACAAGAAGCTGTTCACCGAGGAGGTGACTAAGGTGATCGGTGACCTTGGTAAGGTGCAGATGGAGTGCCTTGGAGCAAGTTTTTACGGTACCAGCAGGAAGCAGGAAGGTGACGATCCTCGGACCAAATAAGCGAGGTATGAAGCTCGCTGTCGTGGTCACCACTCAGGAGGACGCTGCCAGATTGGAGAAGATGGGGCACATCAAGGTCGGTTTTGTGTCCTGCAGAGTCTTCATGTTGCTGGATCAGGAGTATGCAAGGTCTTCAGAACTGCCCTAGAGGAAGCTAAGAAGACCCTGTCGAGAACAAGAAGGAAATAGGCCAGAACAAGAGCGGCAGGGAAGAGTCGCGTCAGCGACTAAACGGGACCTCCATCTACGAAGTCTGAAGCCACTAGGTAGTTCCGTAGGTGGGCAGAAGGTTCGAAACCCAGAGGAAGCAAAAAGAGGTTTTAGTCGGTAGGGTGACTGCCGTAAAAAGCAGGTATGTGAGGTTTCTTTTTTTTCCTTGCATTTTGTGCGAGCCCGACATACCCCAGGCAAGTGGGATCTTCCTGGGCATGCGTAAATGCATTTCCTCTTCTCCCCCGTGAATAAAAAAAAATTATTATTATTATTATTATTATTATTATCTTAATTTATCATCACTTTATTTTTAAATTAATGAAGACACTAGTGGCGGCATCATTATCTGCCTTACCGATTAGTACCCCCAAAACTAAACAAGATGTAGATGGGAAACAACTACGTTGAAACTGACTTAAAATATTTTATGACAAATGAAATTTCTGTTGTTTGGATCATATGTTCCAAAAAGTTTCGAAAACAAAGTATTTAATTGCAGAACATTTGAGAAAATAGATAATATTAAAAATTGTAAATCTATATTAAGAATTGTGACATTTGGCTTTTTGTGCTTTATGAATTAAATCACACAGAATGTAGTCATAGTGAATTTTATATTCTCTGACTTTTAGATAGCATTAAAATTATAACAAACATAGATTAGTCACAATAAATTTTAGGTTAAGTTGATATAACGAAAAATAACAACCATGATAAGTGTTTAACTTGAAAAATAAAAATTTTAAATAAGTAATCATCCAAAATAATTACAATTATATTAAAGTACAATTCGTTAATTTAAAAATTATGTATAATAAACATTTGTGGAATTTACTATTATGATAAATAGTAAATAAAAATATTAATTTTTTAGTAAATAATAGTTTTCAACATAAAATTTATGATAAGCTATTATCTAATGCAATAAAAATGATTTAATTGAACATCTACTTCAAATGAATTTGAGGTTATATGGATATTCAAAATATTACCAATTATATCAAAATATATATTGAGTTTGTACTAATTCGAAAAATAAATACTGTAACAAACAAGTTGTACATTTCATGACCATTTAGCTTCCTCAATATATATTATTATATATAATTTTAAAAGTTAAATAATTATAATAGTTTATTAAATATAATTAATAAAACGGGTAAAGTACCCTGAATAAATATTAATTATTCAATTTTTTATTATAGAATAATTATTTTTAAAAGTTATGATAAAATGTCAAAAAATACAAAATTTTAATTTTTTGTGAAAAATTAAAATATTTATTAATTCTATAAATTTTGATAAAATATATACTTTATATACATGAATCGATTCGTTTTTATGTCAGGAATGCAATTTTGACAAGAATTATTAAAAATTTTAATATAGAAAAAAGTTATTTCAAAAAACCAAAAAATTAATTTTTTCAAAAATTAAAAAAATTTTTAAAAAATTTTTTTAAAATATATTTTTGAAAATCCTTCTGTCTGATTCTTGGTATTCATGACCGTAATACACCTACAAAATCTTATGAAAATCCATCAAGATGTGTAAGAGAAAATTTGTCCACAAGAATCGGTGACATACACACACACACACACACATACATACACACACATACATCCGGACATTTGTTCCTCTCGACGAATTATATATACTACACTTGAAAATTTGTAAAAATAATTGATTTTAAAAAATTCGGAAATCGACATCACTATAAGGCTTCCTTTATGAGGAAGCAATTAAATTTTTGGAAAAATTAAATGAATTAGAAATGAAATTTAAAAAAGATGAACATTTAATTCAATAAAAGTATTATAACACAAAAATTATAGTATATGGCATTTCGAATGATTATCAATTTTAAAAAATGTAATTCGTTTTTGTAACAATAATAATGAATAATCATTTGGAAAAATTTAAATTATAATAAATAATACTTTTTAAACAAAACATTTACGGCCTTTGATAATTGGGAAATTTATTAATTATGTTCAATAACAATTAAGAAGCATTCAATTTAAAATAAATGACTATTTTAAAAATACTGTTTTAGTTATATAATAAATTGAAAAAACAATAATTATTAGGAATAATTATTCCTGACAATTAAATCTTTCTTCAAATTTTTTTTAATAAGAATTATTTTAAAGAATAATTAGAGTATTCAAAATTATAAAATATCATAACTCAATTAAATGAATACTATACGCAATAGTTATTCATTATATAATATTAATATCAAATAGTAATTAGACGATAAATATTTCCAAATAGTGGGAATTATAAAATTGAATTTTGGGGAATAATCATGCGCCCCTGAATAATGATATTTTTATGCATAAAAAAATAAAATATAAAATATAAATAATTAAATGTAACATAAAAGTAAATCTTTTCAAAAAAATAAAATACTTGTGTATGTGTGTGTGTGTGTATGTGTGTGTGTATGTCACAAAAAATTGTGTACAAATTATCTCAAACAAATTTTAATGGATTGCCCTGAAATTTTGCAAGTTTATTGCTGTCATTAATACCTAAAATCTGACACAAGGATTTTTGAATTTATCTACAAAATTTTTTTTTATACAATTTTTTCAAAATTAAAAAAAAATGTTTTGTATTTTTTTAAATAACTTTTTTATTTCTTAATATTTTCATAAATTATTCTCAAAATTACATTCCTTACAAGAAAACGAATCAATTGATATATACAAAGTGCACATTTCATCAAATCAATTTTTCGTTTTTTGAAATATTACCTTAACATATTAAAATTAAATTAAGCAATTGCTTTATGATATTTTGAGGAAGCGAAATGGTCATAAAATGAACAACTTGTTTGTCTATTTGTCCAAATTATTAAAAGTTCGAATGTTTATTTTTTTAAATTCCAAAAATTTCACATACTCATTTGTTTCTTAGTTTCAATATATTGGATTTTCCATTTTCGAATTTCTGAAATGTAGAATACTTATTTGTTAGAATTCTTACATATTTGAATGCTTATTGGCATTATTGGAAAAACGGAAATAAAGATTGCGATACCAACTAATTGTTGTATCATTGGCTCTCTTTTTTTTGAAGTTGTTCAGATAAGAATTGTTTCCAGTTCAGGGTACCTTAAAGATAAAAGCCAACAGGTTTTAAATTTGTAAGACCATCCTTCCTCTTAATTTTGAAAATAAGAAAAATCGACAATATGGGCCCTTTTCTAAAAAAGACAGTTTTTTTTATTAAAAATCCATTTTTTATAAGATTAATGATTAGGTAAAATTTTGTTGTGTCATTTGAAGAAAAATAATAGATATTAGAGTCAAACCATTTTATTTCGTCTAATGTATTTTTGACCATTAGAAAAAATTCCAATACTTTAGGAACAAGTTGTTCATTTCATGACCATTTCGCTTCCTCAAAATATTATAAACCAATTGCTTAATTTAATTTTAATATGTTAAGGTAATATTTCAAATAACACAAAATTTGAATTTTTTGTGAAAAAGAAAAATATTGATTAATTTTATAATTTTGATGAAATGTGCAATTTGTATACATCAATCGATTCGTTACTTTGTCACAAATGTAATTTTGAGAATAATTTATGAAAATATTAAGAAATAAAAAAGTTATTTAAAAAAATACAAAAAATTTTTTTTTTCAAAATTTTGAAAAAATTGTATAAAAAAAAATTTTGTGGATAAATTTGAAAATCCTTGTGTCAGATTTTAGGTATTAATGACTGCAATAAACCTGCAAAAGGACCCCGCACCAAATACATGGAAATAAAGGTCTCGGTGAAATTTTGTTATATTTTGTAGTTTTGTAGTTTATGACCTATTAAACAAAAAATGTTAGTACCAAAACTCAAAAAAATGGACAGTTTTTGAGTTACACGACTTAAAAGTCACGAAATACACAAAAAATCGAAATATACAATGTAAAGGAAACAATGTTCTTTATAAGAGCAATCTATAAAATTCTTTAACAACTCTTGGCATAAAAAGCAAAAAACTTGAATAATAATATGTTAAAAGATAGCATATTGTAATGATGGTTGTAACAAGCAACCATCGATCAACCATATTCGGATGAAAATAATATTATCCAGTTCCTAAAGATTTCAACTAATCCATGATTTTTAAATAATTATGTTTAACAAGCATTTAACATATAACTGTAGGCGCTTACAGTTCTTCAATGGTGATTATGGTTACTACCAACAACCATTAAACAACCATTATAGAACAAAAACAACGATTCTTACAGATGGAGATTCAGCAATCTAAAAATATTTTATGAATACCACTTAAAATCGAACGTATTAAGAGTTCTTCGTTAGTGATTATGGTTACTATACCATCAACCATTAAACAACCATTGTAGAATATTAATATACTTACAACTTCCGACTAAACTCCACGAATATATAAATCTTTTACGTATATCTAGCAAGAAAACCACTTAAAATCGAAAGTGTTTAGAGATCTTCGATGGTGATTATGGTTACTACCATTAATTATTGTAAAACCATTTTAGAATAAAAATGATTCTTACAACTTCAGGAATCTTAAAATCATTTATGCACATCTAGCAATGTATACCACTTCAAAATCGAACGTATTAAGAGTTCTTCGTTAGTGATTATGGTTACTATACCATCAACCATTAAACAACCATTGTAGAATGTAATAACATGAGTACTTTTAGCCAAAAGAATAAATAAAAACCACTAATACTGTGAGTTTAAAGATAACAAAATACTTTATCATGAGTAGATTTAGTCAACAGTAAAAATAAAAATTAAATAAAACGAATACTTTCAGTATAAAGAAAACAAAATGGTTTATCACGAGTACTTGTAGTCGAAAGTACAAATAAAAATTGAATGATACAAATACTTTGAGTATAAAGAAAACAAAATGGTTTATCAAGAGTACTTGTAGTCGAAAGTACAAATAAAAATTGAATGAAACGAATACATTGAGTATAAAGAAAACAAAATGGTTTATCATGAGTAGATTTAGTCGAACGTACAAATAAAAATTGAATGAAACGAATACTTTCAGTATAGAGAATACAAAATGGATTATCACGAGTACTTGTAGTCGAAAGTACAAATAAAAATTGAATGATACAAATACTAAAATGGTTTTACAATAATTAATGGTAGTAACCATAATCACCATCGAAGATCTCTAAACACTTTCGATTTTAAGTGGTTTTCTTGCTAGATATACGTAAAAGATTTATATATTCGTGGAGTTTAGTCGGAAGTTGTAAGTATATTAATATTCTACAATGGTTGTTTAATGGTTGATGGTATAGTAACCATAATCACTAACGAAGAACTCTTAATACGTTCAATTTTAAGTGGTATACATAAAATATTTTTAGATTGCTAAATCTCCATCTGTAAGAATCGTTGTTTTTGTTCTATAATGGTTGTTTAATGGTTGTTGGTAGTAACCATAATCACCATTGAAGAACTGTAAGCGTCTACAGTTATATGTTAAATGCTTGTTAAACATAATTATTTAAAAATCATGGATTAGTTGAAATCTTTAGGAACTGGATAATATTATTTTCATCCGAATATGGTTGATCGATGGTTGTTAGTTACAACCATAATTACAATATGCTATCTTTTAACATATCATTATTCAAGTTTTTTGCTTTTTATGCTAAGAGTTGTTAAAAAATTTTATAGATTGCTCTTATAAAGAACATTGTTTCCTTTACATTGTATATTTCGATTTTTTGTGTATTTCGTGACTTTTAAGTCGTGTAACTCAAAAACTGTCCATTTTTTTGAGTTTTGGTACTAACATTTTTTGTTTAATAGGTCATTAACTACAAAACTACAAAATATAACAAAACCTTTGTAACTTTTTTAATTTTTGTCCTACAAAAATGTGTCCAGAGGTGAAGTTGTTTGTTTTTGTTCCAGTTGTCACGAAAAAAAAGAAACACACTTTCAAAATGAAATTGGAAAATGTTACCAAAAAATGAAATTTCAAAATGAAAAAATGTCTGTTATTTTAGAAAAACCTTTGTAACTTTTTTAATTTTTGTCCTACAAAAATGTGTCCAGAGGTGAAGTTGTTTGTTTTTGTTCCAGTTATCAGGAAAAAGAAGAAAAACACTTTCAAGATGAAACTGGAAAAAGTTACCGAAAACTGAAATTTCAAAATGAAAAAATGTCTGATATTTTAGAAAAACCTTTGTAACTTTTTAAATTTTTGTCCTACAAAAATGTGTCCAGAGGTGAAGTTGTTTGTTTTTGTTCCAGTTGTCAGGAGAAAGAAGAAAAACACTTTCAAAATGAAATTGGAAAAAGTTACCGAAAACTGAAATTTCAAAATGAAAAAATGTCTGTTATTTTAGAAAAACCTTTGTAACTTTTTTAATTTTTGTCCTACAAAAATGTGTCCAGAGGTGAAGTTATTTGTTTTTGTTCCAGTTATCAGAAAAAAAAGAAACACACTTTCAAAATGAAATTGGAAAAAGTTACCAAAAAATGAAATTTCAAAATGAAAAAATGTCTGTTATTGTAGAAAAACCATTGTAACTTTTTTAATTTTTGTCCTACAAAAATGTGTCCAGAGGTGAAGTTGTTTGTTTTTGTTCCAGTTGTTATGAAAAAAAAGAAACACACTTTCAAAATGAAATTGGAAAAAGTTACCAAAAAATGAAATTTCAAAATGAAAAAATGTGTGTTATTTTAGAAAAACCTTTGTAACTTTTTTAATTTTTGTCCTACAATAATGTGTCGAGAGGTGAAGTTGTTTGATTTTGTTCCAGTTATCAGGAAAAAAAGAAACACACTTTCAAAATGAAATTGGAAAAAGTTACCAAAAAATGAAATTTCAAAATGAAAAAATGTCTGTTATTTTAGAAAAACCTTTGTAACTTTTTTAATTTTTGTCCTACAAAAATGTGTCCAGAGGTGAAGTTGTTTGTTTTTGTTCCAGTTATCAGGAAAAAGAAGAAAAACACTTTCAAAATGAAATTGGAAAAAGTTACCGAAAACTGAAATTTCAAAATGAAAAAATGTCTGTTATTTTAGAAAAACCTTTGTAACTTTTTAAATTTTTGTCCTACAAAAATGTGTCCAGAGGTGAAGTTGTTTGTTTTTGTTCCAGTTGTCAGGAAAAAGAAGAAAAACACTTTCAAAATGAAATTGGAAAAAGTTACCGAAAACTGAAATTTCAAAATGAAAAAATGTCTGTTATTTTAGAAAAACCTTTGTAACTTTTTTAATTTTTGTCCTACAAAAATGTGTCCAGAGGTGAAGTTGTTTGTTTTTGTTCCAGTTATCAGGAAAAAGAAGAAAAACACTTTCAAAATGAAATTGGAAAAAGTTACCGAAAACTGAAATTTCAAAATGAAAAAATGTCTGTTATTTTAGAAAAACCTTTGTAACTTTTTTAATTTTTGTCCTACAAAAATGTGTCCAGAGGTGAAGTTGTTTGTTTTTGTTCCAGTTGTCATAAAAAAAAGAAACACACTTTCAAAATGAAATTGGAAAAAGTTGCCGAAAACTGAAATTTCAAAATGAAAAAATGTCTGTTATTTTAGAAAAACCTTTGTAACTTTTTTAATTTTTGTCCTACAAAAATGTGTCCAGAGGTGAAGTTGTTTGTCTTTGTTCCAGTTATCAGAAAAAAAAGAAACACACTTTCAAAATGAAATTGGAAAAAGTTACCAAAAAATGAAATTTCAAAATGAAAAAATGTCTGTTATTTTAGAAAAACCTTTGTAACTTTTTTAATTTTTGTCCTACAAAAATGTGTCCAGAGGTGAAGTTGTTTGTTTTTGTTCCAGTTGTCAGGAAAAAAAAGAAAAACACTTTCAAAATGAAATTGGAAAAAGTTACCAAAAAATGAAATTTCAAAATGAAAAAATGTCTGTTATTTTAGAAAAACCTTTGTAACTTTTTTAATTTTTGTCCTACAAAAATGTGTCCAGAGGTGAAGTTGTTTGTTTTTGTTCCAGTTATCAGGAAAAAGAAGAAAAACACTTTCAAAATGAAATTGGAAAAAGTTACCAAAAAATGAAATTTCAAAATGAAAAAATGTCTGTTATTTTAGAAAAACCTTTGTAACTTTTTTAATTTTTGTCCTACAAAAATGTGTCCAGAGGTGAAGTTGTTTGTTTTTGTTCCAGTTATCAGGAAAAAGAAGAAAAACACTTTCAAAATGAAATTGGAAAAAGTTACCAAAAACTGAAATTTCAAAATGAAAAAATGTCTGTTATTTTAGAAAAACCTTTGTAACTTTTTTAATTTTTGTCCTACAAAAATGTGTCCAGAGGTGAAGTTGTTTGTTTTTGTTCCAGTTATCAGGAAAAAGAAGAAAAACACTTTCAAAATGAAATTGGAAAAAGTTACCGAAAACTGAAATTTCAAAATGAAAAAATGTCTGTTATTTTAGAAAAACCTTTGTAACTTTTTTAATTTTTGTCCTACAAAAATGTGTCCAGAGGTGAAGTTGTTTGTTTTTGTTCCAGTTATCAGGAAAAAGAAGAAAAACACTTTCAAAATGAAATTGGAAAAAGTTACCGAAAACTGAAATTTCAAAATGAAAAAATGTCTGTTATTTTAGAAAAACCTTTGTAACTTTTTTAATTTTTGTCCTACAAAAATCTGTCCAGAGGTGAAGTTGTTTGTTTTTGTTCCAGTTATCAGGATAAAAAAGAAACACACTTTCAAAATGAAATTGGAAAAAGTTACCGAAAACTGAAATTTCAAAATGAAAAAATGTCTGTTATTTTAGAAAAACCTTTGTAACTTTTTTAATTTTTGTCCTACAAAAATGTGTCCAGAGGTGAAGTTGTTTGTTTTTGTTCCAGTTATCAGGAAAAAAAAGAAACACACTTTCAAAATGAAATTGGAAAAAGTTACCAAAAAATGAAATTTCAAAATGAAAAAATGTCTGTTATTTTAGAAAAACCTTTGTAACTTTTTTAATTTTTGTCCTACAAAAATGTGTCCAGAGGTGAAGTTATTTGTTTTTGTTCCAGTTGTCATGAAAAAAAAGAAAGACACTTTCAAATTGAAATTGGAAAATCTTACCAAAATATGAAATTTCAAAATGAAAAAATGTCTGTTATTTTAGAAAAACCTTTGTAACTTTTTTAATTTTTGTCCTACAAAAATGAGTCCAGAGGTGAAGTTGTTTGTTTTTGTTCCAGTTATCAGGAAAAAAAAGAAACACACTTTCAAAATGAAATTGGAAAAAGTTACCAAAAAATGAAATTTCAAAATGAAAAAATGTCTGTTATTTTAGAAAAACCTTTGTAACTTTTTTAATTTTTGTCCTACAAAAATGTGTCCAGAGGTGAAGTTGTTTGTTTTTGTTCCAGTTATCAGGAAAAAGAAGAAAAACACTTTCAAAATGAAATTGGAAAAAGTTACCGAAAACTGAAATTTCAAAATGAAAAAATGTCTGTTATTTTAGAAAAACCTTTGTAACTTTTTTAATTTTTGTCCTACAAAAATGTGTCCAGAGGTGAAGTTGTTTGTTTTTGTTCCAGTTATCAGGAAAAAGAAGAAAAACACTTTCAAAATGAAATTGGAAAAAGTTACCGAAAAATGAAATTTCAAAATGAAAAAATGTCTGTTATTTTAGAAAAACCTTTGTAACTTTTTTAATTTTTGTCCTACAAAAATGTGTCCAGAGGTGAAGTTGTTTGTTTTTGTTCCAGTTATCAGGAAAAAAAAGAAAAACACTTTCAAAATGAAATTGGAAAAAGTTACCAAAAACTGAAATTTCAAAATGAAAAAATGTCTGTTATTTTAGAAAAACCTTTGTAACTTTTTTAATTTTTGTCCTACAAAAATGTGTCCAGAGGTGAAGTTGTTTGTTTTTGTTCCAGTTGTCATGAAAAAAAAGAAACACACTTTCAAAATGAAATTGGAAAAAGTTACCAAAAAATGAAATTTCAAAATGAAAAAATGTCTGTTATTTTAGAAAAACCTTTGTAACTTTTTTAATTTTTGTCCTACAAAAATGTGTCCAGAGGTGAAGTTGTTTGTTTTTGTTCCAGTTATCAGGAAAAATAAGAAAAACACTTTCAAAATGAAATTGGAAAAAGTTACCAAAAAATGAAATTTCAAAATGAAAAAATGTCTGTTATTTTAGAAAAACCTTTGTAACTTTTTTAATTTTTGTCCTACAAAAATGTGTCCAGAGGTGAAGTTGTTTGTTTTTGTTCCAGTTATCAGGAAAAAGAAGAAAAACACTTTCAAAATGAAATTGGAAAAAGTTACCAAAAAATGAAATTTCAAAATGAAAAAATGTCTGTTATTTTAGAAAAACCTTTGTAACTTTTTTAATTTTTGTCCTACAAAAATGTGTCCAGAGGTGAAGTTGTTTGTTTTTGTTACAGTTATCAGAAGAAAAAGAAACACACTTTCAAAATGAAATTGGAAAAAGTTACCGAAAACTGAAATTTCAAAATGAAAAAATGTCTGTTATTTTAGAAAAACCTTTGTAACTTTTTTAATTTTTGTCCTACAAAAATGTGTCCAGAGGTGAAGTTGTTTGTTTTTGTTCCAGTTATCAGGAAAAAAAAGAAACACACTTTCAAAATGAAATTGGAAAAAGTTACCAAAAAATGAAATTTCAAAATGAAAAAATGTCTGTTATTTTAGAAAAACCTTTGTAACTTTTTTAATTTTTGTCCTACAAAAATGTGTCCAGAGGTGAAGTTGTTTGTTTTTGTTCCAGTTGTCAGGAAAAAAAAGAAACACACTTTCAAAATGAAATTGGAAAAAGTTACCAAAAAATGAAATTTCAAAATGAAAAAATGTCTGTTATTTTAGAAAAACCTTTGTAACTTTTTTAATTTTTGTCCTACAAAAATGTGTCCAGAGGTGAAGTTGTTTGTTTTTGTTCCAGTTATCAGGAAAAAGAAGAAAAACACTTTCAAAATGAAATTGGAAAAAGTTACCAAAAAATGAAATTTCAAAATGAAAAAATGTCTGTTATTTTAGAAAAACCTTTGTAACTTTTTTAATTTTTGTCCTACAAAAATGTGTCCAGAGGTGAAGTTGTTTGTTTTTGTTCCAGTTATCAGGAAAAAGAAGAAAAACACTTTCAAAATGAAATTGGAAAAAGTTACCAAAAAATGAAATTTCAAAATGAAAAAATGTCTGTTATTTTAGAAAAACCTTTGTAACTTTTTTAATTTTTGTCCTACAAAAATGTGTCCAGAGGTGAAGTTGTTTGTTTTTGTTCCAGTTATCAGGAAAAAGAAGAAAAACACTTTCAAAATGAAATTGGAAAAAGTTACCGAAAACTGAAATTTCAAAATGAAAAAATGTCTGTTATTTTAGAAAAACCTTTGTAACTTTTTTAATTTTTGTCCTACAAAAATGTGTCCAGAGGTGAAGTTGTTTGTTTTTGTTCCAGTTATCAGGAAAAAAAGAAACACACTTTCAAAATGAAATTGGAAAAAGTTACCAAAAAATGAAATTTCAAAATGAAAAAATGTCTGTTATTTTAGAAAAACCTTTGTAACTTTTTTAATTTTTGTCCTACAAAAATGTGTCCAGAGGTGAAGTTGTTTGTTTTTGTTCCAGTTATCAGGAAAAAAAAGAAACACACTTTCAAAATGAAATTGGAAAAAGTTACCAAAAAATGAAATTTCAAAATGAAAAAATGTCTGTTATTTTAGAAAAACCTTTGTAACTTTTTTAATTTTTGTCCTACAAAAATGTGTCCAGAGGTGAAGTTGTTTGTTTTTGTTCCAGTTATCAGGAAAAAGAAGAAAAACACTTTCAAAATGAAATTGGAAAAAGTTACCAAAAAATGAAATTTCAAAATGAAAAAATGTCTGTTATTTTAGAAAAACCTTTGTAACTTTTTTAATTTTTGTCCTACAAAAATGTGTCCAGAGGTGAAGTTGTTTGTTTTTGTTCCAGTTGTCAGGAAAAAAAAGAAAAACACTTTCAAAATGAAATTGGAAAAAGTTACCAAAAAATGAAATTTCAAAATGAAAAAATGTCTGTTATTTTAGAAAAACCTTTGTAACTTTTTTAATTTTTGTCCTACAAAAATGTGTCCAGAGGTGAAGTTGTTTGTCTTTGTTCCAGTTATCCGGAAAAAAAGAAACACACTTTCAAAATAAAATTGGAAAAAGTTACCAAAAAATGAAATTTCAAAATGAAAAAATGTCTGTTATTTTAGAAAAACCTTTGTAACTTTTTTAATTTTTGTCCTACAAAAATGTGTCCAGAGGTGAAGTTGTTTGTTTTTGTTCCAGTTGTCAGGAAAAAAAAGAAAAACACTTTCAAAATGAAATTGGAAAAAGTTACCAAAAAATGAAATTTCAAAATGAAAAAATGTCTGTTATTTTAGAAAAACCTTTGTAACTTTTTTAATTTTTGTCCTACAAAAATGTGTCCAGAGGTGAAGTTGTTTGTTTTTGTTCCAGTTATCAGGAAAAAAAAGAAACACACTTTCAAAATGAAATTAGAAAAAGTTACCAAAAAATGAAATTTAAAAATGAAAAAATGTCTGTTATTTTAGAAAAAACTTTCTAACTTTTTTAATTTTTGTCCTACAATAATGTGTCCAGAGGTGAAGTTGTTTGTTTTTGTTTCAGTTATCAGAAAAAAAAGAAACACTTTCAAAATGAAATTGGAATATGTTACCAAAAAATGAAATTTCAAAATGAAAAAATGTCTGTTATTTTAGAAAAACCTTTGTAACTTTTTTAATTTTTGTCCTACAATAATGTGTCGAGAGGTGAAGTTGTTTGTTTTTGTTCCAGTTATCAGGAAAAAAAGAAACACACTTTCAAAATGAAATTGGAAAAAGTTACCAAAAAATGAAATTTCAAAATGAAAAAATGTCTGTTATTGTAAAAAAACCTTTGTAACTTTTTTAATTTTTGTCCTACAAAAATGTGTCCAGAGGTGAAGTTGTTTGTTTTTGTTCCAGTTATCAGGAAAAAAAAGAAACACACTTTCAAAATGAAATTGGAAAAAGTTACCAAAAAATGAAATTTCAAAATGAAAAAATGTCTGTTATTTTAGAAAAACCTTTGTAACTTTTTTAATTTTTGTCCTACAAAAATGTGTCCAGAGGTGAAGTTGTTTGTTTTTGTTCCAGTTATCAGGAAAAAAAAGAAACACACTTTCAAAATGAAATTGGAAAAAGTTACCGAAAACTGAAATTTCAAAATGAAAAAATGTCTGTTATTTTAGAAAAACCTTTGTAACTTTTTTAATTTTTGTCCTACAATAATGTGTCCAGAGGTGAAGTTGTTTGTTTTTATTCCAGTTATCAGAAAAAAAAGAAACACTTTCAAAATGAAATTGGAAAATGTTACCAAAAAATGAAATTTCAAAATGAAAAAATGTGTGTTATTTTAGAAAAACCTTTGTAACTTTTTTAATTTTTGTCCTACAATAATGTGTCGAGAGGTGAAGTTGTTTGATTTTGTTCCAGTTATCAGGAAAAAAAGAAACACACTTTCAAAATGAAATTGGAAAAAGTTACCAAAAAATGAAATTTCAAAATGAAAAAATGTCTGTTATTTTAGAAAAACCTTTGTAACTTTTTTAATTTTTGTCCTACAAAAATGTGTCCAGAGGTGAAGTTGTTTGTTTTTGTTCCAGTTATCAGGAAAAAAAAGAAACACACTTTCAAAATGAAATTGGAAAAAGTTACCAAAAAATGAAATTTCAAAATGAAAAAATGTCTGTTATTTTAGAAAAACCTTTGTAACTTTTTTAATTTTTGTCCTACAAAAATGTGTCCAGAGGTGAAGTTGTTTGTTTTTGTTTCAGTTATCAGAAAAAAAAGAAACACTTTCAAAATGAAATTGGAAAATGTTACCAAAAAATGAAATTTCAAAATGAAAAAATGTCTGTTATTTTAGAAAAACCTTTGTAACTTTTTTAATTTTTGTCCTACAAAAATGTGTCCAGAGGTGAAGTTGTTTGTTTTTGTTCCAGTTATCGGGACAAAAAAGAAGAACACTTTCAAAATGAAATTGGAAAAAGTTACCAAAAAATGAAATTTCAAAATGAAAAAATGTCTGTTATTTTAGAAAAACCTTTGTAACTTTTTTAATTTTTGTCCTACAAAAATGTGTCCAGAGGTGAAGTTGTTTGTTTTTGTTCCAGTTATCAGGAAAAAGAAGAAAAACACTTTCAAAATGAAATTGGAAAAAGTTACCGAAAACTGAAATTTCAAAATGAAAAAATGTCTGTTATTTTAGAAAAACCTTTGTAACTTTTTTAATTTTTGTCCTACAATAATGTGTCCAGAGGTGAAGTTGTTTGTTTTTATTCCAGTTATCAGAAAAAAAAGAAACACTTTCAAAATGAAATTGGAAAATGTTACCAAAAAATGAAATTTCAAAATGAAAAAATGTCTGTTATTTTAGAAAAACCTTTGTAACTTTTTTAATTTTTGTCCTACAAAAATGTGTCCAGAGGTGAAGTTGTTTGTTTTTGTTCCAGTTATCAGGAAAAAAAAGAAACACACTTTCAAAATGAAATTGGAAAAAGTTACCAAAAAATGAAATTTCAAAATGAAAAAATGTCTGTTATTTTAGAAAAACCTTTGTAACTTTTTTAATTTTTGTCCTACAAAAATGTGTCCAGAGGTGAAGTTGTTTGTTTTTGTTCCAGTTATCAGGAAAAAAAAGAAACACTTTCAAAATGAAATTGGAAAAAGTTACCGAAAACTGAAATTTCAAAATGAAAAAATGTCTGTTATTTTAGAAAAACCTTTGTAACTTTTTTAATTTTTGTCCTACAAAAATGTGTCCAGAGGTGAAGTTGTTTGTTTTTGTTCCAGTTATCAGGAAAAAAAAGAAACACACTTTCAAAATGAAATTGGAAAAAGTTACCAAAAAATGAAATTTCAAAATGAAAAAATGTGTGTTATTTTAGAAAAACCTTTGTAACTTTTTTAATTTTTGTCCTACAATAATGTGTCGAGAGGTGAAGTTGTTTGTTTTTGTTCCAGTTATCAGGAAAAAAAGAAACACACTTTCAAAATGAAATTGGAAAAAGTTACCAAAAAATGAAATTTCAAAATGAAAAAATGTCTGTTATTTTAGAAAAACCTTTGTAACTTTTTTAATTTTTGTCCTACAAAAATGTGTCCAGAGGTGAAGTTGTTTGTTTTTGTTCCAGTTATCAGGAAAAAAAAGAAACACACTTTCAAAATGAAATTAGAAAAAGTTACCAAAAAATGAAATTTCAAAATGAAAAAATGTCTGTTATTTTACAAAAACCTTTGTAACTTTTTTAATTTTTGTCCTACAAAAATGTGTCCAGAGGTGAAGTTGTTTGTTTTTGTTCCAGTTATCAGGAAAAAAAAAAAAAACACTTTAAAAATTAAATTGGAAAAAGTTACCAAAAAATGAAATTTCAAAATGAATAAATGTCTGTTATTTTAGAAAAACCTTTGTAACTTTTTTAATTTTTGTCCTACAAAAATGTGTCCAGAGGTGAAGTTGTTTGTTTTTGTTCCAGTTATCAGGAAAAAAAAGAAAAACACTTTCAAAATGAAATTGGAAAAAGTTACCAAAAAATGAAATTTCAAAATGAAAAAATGTCTGTTATTTTAGAAAAACCTTTGTAACTTTTTTAATTTTTGTCCTACAAAAATGTGTCCAGAGGTGAAGTTGTTTGTTTTTGTTCCAGTTATCAGGAAAAAAAAGAAAAACAATTTCAAAATGAAATTGGAAAAAGTTACCAAAAAATGAAATTTCAAAATGAAAAAATGTCTGTTATTTTAGAAAAACCTTTGTAACTTTTTTAATTTTTGTCCTACAAAAATGTGTCCAGAGGTGAAGTTGTTTGATTTTGTTCCAGTTATCAGGAAAAAAAGAAACACACTTTCAAAATGAAATTGGAAAAAGTTACCAAAAAATGAAATTTCAAAATGAAAAAATGTCTGTTATTTTAGAAAAACCTTTGTAACTTTTTTAATTTTTGTCCTACAAAAATGTGTCCAGAGGTGAAGTTGTTTGTTTTTGTTCCAGTTATCAGGAAAAAAAAGAAACACACTTTCAAAATGAAATTGGAAAAAGTTACCAAAAAATGAAATTTCAAAATGAAAAAATGTCTGTTATTTTAGAAAAACCTTTGTAACTTTTTTAATTTTTGTCCTACAAAAATGTGTCCAGAGGTGAAGTTGTTTGTTTTTGTTCCAGTTATCAGTAAAAACAACAATAACACTTTCAAAATGAAATTGGAAAAAGTTACCAAAAAATGAAATTTCAAAATGAAAAAATGTCTGTTATTTTAGAAAAACCTTTGTAACTTTTTTAATTTTTGTCCTACAAAAATGTGTCCAGAGGTGAAGTTGTTTGTTTTTGTTCCAGTTATCAGGAAAAAAAAGAAAAACACTTTCAAAATGAAATTGGAAAAAGTTACCAAAAAATGAAATTTCAAAATGAAAAAATGTCTGTTATTTTAGAAAAACCTTTGTAACTTTTTTAATTTTTGTCCTACAAAAATGTGTCCAGAGGTGAAGTTGTTTGTTTTTGTTCCAGTTATCAGGAAAAAAAAGAAAAACACTTTCAAAATGAAATTGGAAAAAGTTACCGAAAACTGAAATTTCAAAATGAAAAAATGTCTGTTATTTTAGAAAAACCTTTGTAACTTTTTTAATTTTTGTCCTACAAAAATGTGTCCAGAGGTGAAGTTGTTTGTTTTTGTTCCAGTTATCAGGAAAAAAAAGAAAAACACTTTCAAAATGAAATTGGAAAAAGTTACCGAAAAATGAAATTTCAAAATGAAAAAATGTCTGTTATTTTAGAAAAACCTTTGTAACTTTTTTAATTTTTGTCCTACAAAAATGTGTCCAGAGGTGAAGTTGTTTGTTTTTGTTCCAGTTATCAGGAAAAAAAGAAAAACACTTTCAAAATGAAATTGGAAAAAGTTACCGAAAACTGAAATTTCAAAATGAAAAAATGTCTGTTATTTTAGAAAAACCTTTGTAACTTTTTTAATTTTTGTCCTACAAAAATGTGTCCAGAGGTGAAGTTGTTTGTTCTTGTTCCAGTTATCAGGAAAAAAAAAAAAACACCTTCAAAATGAAATTGGAAAAAGTTACCGAAAAATGAAATTTCAAAATGAAAAAATGTCTGTTATTTTAGAAAAACCTTTGTAACTTTTTTAATTTTTGTCCTACAAAAATGTGTCCAGAGGTGAAGTTGTTTGTTTTTGTTCCAGTTATCAGGAAAAAAAGAAACACACTTTCAAAATGAAATTGGAAAAAGTTACCAAAAAATGAAATTTCAAAATGAAAAAATGTCTGTTATTTTAGAAAAACCTTTGTAACTTTTTTAATTTTTGTCCTACAAAAATGTGTCCAGAGGTGAAGTTGTTTGTTTTTGTTCCAGTTATCAGGAAAAAAAGAAACACACTTTCAAAATGAAATTGGAAAAAGTTACCAAAAAATGAAATTTCAAAATGAAAAAATGTCTGTTATTTTAGAAAAACCTTTGTAACTTTTTTAATTTTTGTCCTACAAAAATGTGTCCAGAGGTGAAATTGTTTGTTTTTGTTCCAGTTGTCATGAAAAAAAAACACTTTCAAAATGAAATTGGAAAATGTTACCAAAAAAAATGAAATTTCAAAATGAAAAAATGTCTGTTATTTTAGACAAACATTTGTAACTTTTTTAATTTTTGTCCTACAAAAATGTGTCCAGAGGTGAAGTTGTTTGTTTTTGTTCCAGTTGTCAGGAAAAAGAAGAAACACACTTTCAAAATGAAATTGGAAAAAGTTACCAAAAAATGAAATTTCAAAATGAAAAAATGTCTGTTATTTTAGAAAAACCTTTGTAACTTTTTTAATTTTTGTCCTACAAAAATGTGTCCAGAGGTGAAGTTGTTTGTTTTTGTTCCAGTTATCAGGAAAAAAAAGAAGCACACTTTCAAAATGAAATTGGAAAAAGTTACCAAAAAATGAAATTTCAAAATGAAAAAATGTCTGTTATTTTAGAAAAACCTTTGTAACTTTTTTAATTTTTGTCCTACAAAAATGTGTCCAGAGGTGAAGTTGTTTGTTTTTGTTCCAGTTATCAGGAAAAAAAAAGAAAAACACTTTCAAAATGAAATTGGAAAAAGTTACCAAAAAATGAAATTTCAAAATGAAAAAATGTCTGTTATTTTAGAAAAACCTTTGTAACTTTTTTAATTTTTGTCCTACAAAAATGTGTCCAGAGGTGAAGTTGTTTGTTTTTGTTCCAGTTATCAGGAAAAAAAAGAAAAACACTTTCAAAATGAAATTGGAAAAAGTTACCAAAAAATGAAATTTCAAAATGAAAAAATGTCTGTTATTTTAGAAAAACCTTTGTAACTTTTTTAATTTTTGTCCTACAAAAATGTGTCCAGAGGTGAAGTTGTTTGTTTTTGTTCCAGTTATCAGGAAAAAAAAGAAAAACACTTTCAAAATGAAATTGGAAAAAGTTACCAAAAAATGAAATTTCAAAATGAAAAAATGTCTGTTATTTTAGAAAAACCTTTGTAACTTTTTTAATTTTTGTCCTACAAAAATGTGTCCAGAGGTGAAGTTGTTTGTTTTTGTTCCAGTTATCAGGAAAAATAAAAAAAACACTTTCAAAATGAAATTGGAAAAAGTTACCAAAAAATGAAATTTCAAAATGAAAAAATGTCTGTTATTTTAGAAAAACCTTTGTAACTTTTTTAATTTTTGTCCTACAAAAATGTGTCCAGAGGTGAAGTTGTTTGTTTTTGTTCCAGTTGTCAGGAAAAAGAAGAAAAACACTTTCAAAATGAAATTGGAAAAAGTTACCAAAAAATGAAATTTCAAAATGAAAAAATGTCTGTTATTTTAGAAAAACCTTTGTAACTTTTTTAATTTTTGTCCTACAAAAATGTGTCCAGAGGTGAAGTTGTTTGTTTTTGTTCCAGTTATCAGGAAAAAAAAGAAAAACACTTTCAAAATGAAATTGGAAAAAGTTACCAAAAAATGAAATTTCAAAATGAAAAAATGTCTGTTATTTTAGAAAAACCTTTGTAACTTTTTTAATTTTTGTCCTACAAAAATGTGTCCAGAGGTGAAGTTGTTTGTTTTTGTTCCAGTTGTCAGGAAAAAAAAAATAAAACTTTCAAAATGAAATTGGAAAAAGTTACCAAAAAATGAAATTTCAAAATGAAAAAATGTCTGTTATTTTAGAAAAACCTTTGTAACTTTTTTAATTTTTGTCCTACAAAAATGTGTCCAGAGGTGAAGTTGTTTGTTTTTGTTCCAGTTGTCAGGAAAAAAAAGAAAAACACTTTCAAAATGAAATTGGAAAAAGTTACCAAAAAATGAAATTTCAAAATGAAAAAATGTCTGTTATTTTAGAAAAACCTTTGTAACTTTTTTAATTTTTGTCCTACAAAAATGTGTCCAGAGGTGAAGTTGTTTGTTTTTGTTCCAGTTATCAGGAAAAAAAAGAAACACACTTTTAAAATGAAATTGGAAAAAGTTACCAAAAAATGAAATTTCAAAATGAAAAAATGTCTGTTATTTTAGAAAAACCTTTGTAACTTTTTTAATTTTTGTCCTACAAAAATGTGTCCAGAGGTGAAGTTGTTTGTTTTTGTTCCAGTTATCAGGAAAAAAAAGAATCACACTTTCAAAATGAAATTGGAAAAAGTTACCAAAAAATGAAATTTCAAAATGAAAAAATGTCTGTTATTTTAGAAAAACCTTTGTAACTTTTTTAATTTTTGTCCTACAAAAATGTGTCCAGAGGTGAAGTTGTTTGTTTTTGTTCCAGTTGTCAGGAAAAAAAAGAAAAACACTTTCAAAATGAAATTGGAAAAAGTTACCAAAAAATGAAATTTCAAAATGAAAAAATGTCTGTTATTTTAGAAAAACCTTTGTAACTTTTTTAATTTTTGTCCTACAAAAATGTGTCCAGAGGTGAAGTTGTTTGTTTTTGTTCCAGTTATCAGGAAAAAAAAGAAAAACACTTTCAAAATGAAATTGGAAAAAGTTACCGAAAACTGAAATTTCAAAATGAAAAAATGTCTGTTATTTTAGAAAAACCTTTGTAACTTTTTTAATTTTTGTCCTACAAAAATGTGTCCAGAGGTGAAGTTGTTTGTCTTTGTTCCAGTTATCCGGAAAAAAAGAAACACACTTTCAAAATGAAATTGGAAAAAGTTACCAAAAAATGAAATTTCAAAATGAAAAAATGTCTGTTATTTTAGAAAAACCTTTGTAACTTTTTTAATTTTTGTCCTACAAAAATGTGTCCAGAGGTGAAGTTGTTTGTTTTTGTTCCAGTTATCAGGAAAAAAAAGAAAAACACTTTCAAAATGAAATTGGAAAAAGTTACCGAAAACTGAAATTTCAAAATGAAAAAATGTCTGTTATTTTAGAAAAACCTTTGTAACTTTTTTAATTTTTGTCCTACAAAAATGTGTCCAGAGGTGAAGTTGTTTGTTTTTGTTCCAGTTGTCAGGAAAAAAAAGAAACACACTTTCAAAATGAAATTGGAAAAAGTTACCAAAAAATGAAATTTCAAAATGAAAAAATGTCTGTTATTTTAGAAAAACCTTTGTAACTTTTTTAATTTTTGTCCTACAAAAACGTGTCCAGAGGTGAAGTTGTTTGTTTTTGTTCCAGTTATCAGGAAAAAAAAGAAAAACACTTTCCAAATGAAATTGGAAAAAGTTACCAAAAAATGAAATTTCAAAATGAAAAAATGTCTGTTATTTTAGAAAAACCTTTGTAACTTTTTTAATTTTTGTCCTACAAAAACGTGTCCAGAGGTGAAGTTGTTTGTTTTTGTTCCAGTTATCAGGAAAAAAAAGAAAAACACTTTCAAAATGAAATTGGAAAAAGTTACCAAAAAATGAAATTTCAAAATGAAGAAATGTCTGTTATTTTAGAAAAGCCTTTGTAACTTTTTTAATTTTTGTCCTACAAAAACGTGTCCAGAGGTGAAGTTGTTTGTTTTTGTTCCAGTTATCAGGAAAAAAAGAAAAACACTTTCCAAATGAAATTGGAAAAAGTTACCAAAAAATGAAATTTCAAAATGAAAAAATGTCTGTTATTTTAGAAAAACCTTTGTAACTTTTTTAATTTTTGTCCTACAAAAATGTGTCCAGAGGTGAAGTTGTTTGTTTTTGTTCCAGTTATCAGGAAAAAGAAGAAAAACACTTTCAAAATGAAATTGGAAAAAGTTACCAAAAAATGAAATTTCAAAATGAAAAAATGTCTGTTATTTTAGAAAAACCTTTGTAACTTTTTTAATTTTTGTCCTACAAAAATGTGTCCAGAGGTGAAGTTGTTTGTTTTTGTTCCAGTTGTCAGAAAAAAAAGAAAAACACTTTCAAAATGAAATTGGAAAAAGTTACCGAAAAATGAAATTTCAAAATGAAAAAATGTCTGTTATTTTAGAAAAACCTTTGTAACTTTTTTAATTTTTGTCCTACAAAAATGTGTCCAGAGGTGAAGTTGTTTGTTTTTGTTCCATTTGTCAGGAAAAAAAGAAACACACTTTCAAAATGAAATTGGAAAAAGTTACCAAAAAATGAAATTTCAAAATGAAAAAATGTCTGTTATTTTAGAAAAACCTTTGTAACTTTTTTAATTTTTGTCCTACAAAAATGTGTCCAGAGGTGAAGTTGTTTGTTTTTGTTCCAGTTGTCAGGAAAAAAAAGAAACACACTTTCAAAATGAAATTGGAAAAAGTTACCAAAAAATGAAATTTCAAAATGAAAAAATGTCTGTTATTTTAGAAAAACCTTTGTAACTTTTTTAATTTTTGTCCTACAAAAATGTGTCCAGAGGTGAAGTTGTTTGTTTTTGTTCCAGTTATCAGGAAAAAAAGAAACACACTTTCAAAATGAAATTGGAAAAAGTTACCAAAAAATGAAATTTCAAAATGAAAAAATGTCTGTTATTTTAGAAAAACCTTTGTAACTTTTTTAATTTTTGTCCTACAAAAATGTGTCCAGAGGTGAAGTTGTTTGTTTTTGTTCCAGTTATCAGGAAAAAGAAGAAAAACACTTTCAAAATGAAATTGGAAAAAGTTACCAAAAAATGAAATTTCAAAATGAAAAAATGTCTGTTATTTTAGAAAAACCTTTGTAACTTTTTTAATTTTTGTCCTACAAAAATGTGTCCAGAGGTGAAGTTGTTTGTTTTTGTTCCAGTTGTTATGAAAAAAAGAAACACACTTTCAAAATGAAATTGAAAAAAATTACCAAAAAATGAAATTTCAAAATGAAAAAATGTCTGTTATTTTAGAAAAACCTTTGTAACTTTTTTAATTTTTGTCCTACAAAAATGTGTCCAGAGGTGAAGTTGTTTGTTTTTGTTCCAGTTATCAGGAAAAAAAAGAAAAACACTTTCAAAATGAAATTGGAAAAAGTTACCAAAAAATGAAATTTCAAAATGAAAAAATGTCTGTTATTTTAGAAAAACCTTTGTAACTTTTTTAATTTTTGTCCTACAAAAATGTGTCCAGAGGTGAAGTTGTTTGTTTTTGTTCCAGTTATCAGGAAAAAAAAGTAAAACACTTTCAAAATGAAATTGGAAAAAGTTACCAAAAAATGAAATTTCAAAATGAAAAAATGTCTGTTATTTTAGAAAAACCTTTGTAACTTTTTTAATTTTTGTCCTACAAAAATGTGTCCAGAGGTGAAGTTGTTTGTTTTTGTTCCAGTTGTCAGGAAAAAAAAGAAAAACACTTTCAAAATGAAATTGGAAAAAGTTACCAAAAAATGAAATTTCAAAATGAAAAAATGTCTGTTATTTTAGAAAAACCTTTGTAACTTTTTTAATTTTTGTCCTACAAAAATGTGTCCAGAGGTGAAGTTGTTTGTTTTTGTTCCAGTTGTCAGGAAAAAAAAGAAACACACTTTCAAAATGAAATTGGAAAAAGTTACCAAAAAATGAAATTTCAAAATGAAAAAATGTCTGTTATTTTAGAAAAACCTTTGTAACTTTTTTAATTTTTGTCCTACAAAAATGTGTCCAGAGGTGAAGTTGTTTGTTTTTGTTCCAGTTATCAGGAAAAACAAGAAAAACACTGACAAAATGACATTGGAAAAAGTTACCAAGACATGAAATTTCAAAATGAAAAAATGTCTGTTACTTTAGAAAAACCTTTGTAACTTTTTTAATTTTTGTCCTACAAAAATGTGTCCAGAGGTGAAGTTGTTTGTTTTTGTTCCAGTTATCAGGAAAAAAAAGAAAAACACTTTCAAAATGAAATTGGAAAAAGTTACCAAAAAATGAAATTTCAAAATGAAAAAATGTCTGTTATTTTAGAAAAACCTTTGTAACTTTTTTAATTTTTGTCCTACAAAAATGTGTCCAGAGGTGAAGTTGTTTGTTTTTGTTCCAGTTGTCAGGAAAAAAAAGAAACACACTTTCAAAATGAAATTGGAAAAAGTTACCAAAAAATGAAATTTCAAAATGAAAAAATGTCTGTTATTTTAGAAAAACCTTTGTAACTTTTTTAATTTTTGTCCTACAAAAATGTGTCCAGAGGTGAAGTTGTTTGTTTTTGTTCCAGTTGTCAGGAAAAAAAAGAAACACACTTTCAAAATGAAATTGGAAAAAGTTACCAAAAAATGAAATTTCAAAATGAAAAAATGTCTGTTATTTTAGAAAAACCTTTGTAACTTTTTTAATTTTTGTCCTACAATAATGTGTCCAGAGGTGAAGTTGTTTGTTTTTGTTCCAGTTATCAGAAAAAAAAGAAACACTTTCAAAATGAAATTGGAAAAAGTTACCAAAAAATGAAATTTCAAAATGAAAAAATGTCTGTTATTTTAGAAAAACCTTTGTAACTTTTTTAATTTTTGTCCTACAAAAATGTGTCCAGAGGTGAAGTTGTTTGTTTTTGTTCCAGTTGTCAGGAAAAAAAAGAAAAACACTTTCAAAATGAAATTGGAAAAAGTTACCAAAAAATGAAATTTCAAAATGAAAAAATGTCTGTTATTTTAGAAAAACCTTTGTAACTTTTTTAATTTTTGTCCTACAAAAATGTGTCCAGAGGTGAAGTTGTTTGTCTTTGTTCCAGTTATCAGAAAAAAAGGAACACACTTTCAAAATGAAATTGGAAAAAGTTACCAAAAAATGAAATTTCAAAATGAAAAAATGTCTGTTATTTTAGAAAAACCTTTGTAACTTTTTTAATTTTTGTCCTACAAAAATGTGTCCAGAGGTGAAGTTGTTTGTTTTTGTTCCAGTTATCAGGAAAAAAAAGAAAAACACTTTCCAAATGAAATTGGAAAAAGTTACCAAAAAATGAAATTTCAAAATGAAAAAATGTCTGTTATTTTAGAAAAACCTTTGTAACTTTTTTAATTTTTGTCCTACAAAAATGTGTCCAGAGGTGAAGTTGTTTGTTTTTGTTCCAGTTATCAGGAAAAAGAAGAAAAACACTTTCAAAATGAAATTGGAAAAAGTTACCAAAAAATGAAATTTCAAAATGAAAAAATGTCTGTTATTTTAGAAAAACCTTTGTAACTTTTTTAATTTTTGTCCTACAAAAATGTGTCCAGAGGTGAAGTTGTTTGTTTTTGTTCCAGTTGTTATGAAAAAAAGAAACACACTTTCAAAATGAAATTGGAAAAGGTTACCAAAAAATGAAATTTCAAAATGAAAAAATGTCTGTTATTTTAGAAAAACCTTTGTAACTTTTTTAATTTTTGTCCTACAAAAATCTGTCCAAAGGTGAAGTTGTTTGTTTTTGTTCCAGTTATCAGGAAAAAAAAGAAACACACTTTCAAAATGAAATTAGAAAAAGTTACCAAAAAATGAAATTTAAAAATGAAAAAATGTCTGTTATTTTAGAAAAACCTTTGTAACTTTTTTAATTTTTGTCCTACAAAAATGTGTCCAGAGGTGAAGTTGTTTGTTTTTGTTCCAGTTGTCAGAAGAAAGAAGAAAAACACTTTCAAAATGAAATTGGAAAATGTTACCAAAAAATGAAATTTCAAAATGAAAAAATGTCTGTTATTTTAGAAAAACCTTTGTAACTTTTTTAATTTTTGTCCTACAAAAATGTGTCCAGAGGTGAAGTTGTTTGTTTTTGTTCCAGTTGTCAGGAAAAATAGAAAAACACTTTCAAAATGAAATTGGAAAAAGTTACCAAAAAATGAAATTTCAAAATGAAAAAATGTCTGTTATTTTAGAAAAACCTTTGTAACTTTTTTAATTTTTGTCCTACAAAAATGTGTCCAGAGGTGAAGTTGTTTGTTTTTGTTCCAGTTGTCAGGAAAAAAAAGAAAAACACTTTCAAAATGAAATTGGAAAAAGTTACCAAAAAATGAAATTTCAAAATGAAAAAATGTCTGTTATTTTAGAAAAACCTTTGTAACTTTTTTAATTTTTGTCCTACAAAAATGTGTCCAGAGGTGAAGTTGTTTGTTTTTGTTCCAGTTATCAGGAAAAAAAGAAAAACACTTTCAAAATGAAATTGGAAAAAGTTACGCAAAACTGAAATTTCAAAATGAAAAAATGTCTGTTATTTTAGAAAAACCTTTGTAACTTTTTTAATTTTTGTCCTACAAAAATGTGTCCAGAGGTGAAGTTGTTTGTTTTTGTTCCATTTGTCAGGAAAAAAAGAAACACACTTTCAAAATGAAATTGGAAAAAGTTACCAAAAAATGAAATTTCAAAATGAAAAAATGTCTGTTATTTTACCTTTGTAACTTTTTTAATTTTTGTCCTACAAAAATGTGTCCAGAGGTGAAGTTGTTTGTTTTTGTTCCAGTTGTCAGGAAAAAAAAGAAAAACACTTTCAAAATGAAATTGGAAAAAGTTACCAAAAAATGAAATTTCAAAATGAAAAAATGTCTGTTATTTTAGAAAAACCTTTGTAACTTTTTTAATTTTTGTCCTACAAAAATGTGTCCAGAGGTGAAGTTGTTTGTTTTTGTTCCAGTTGTTATGAAAAAAAAGAAACACACTTTCAAAATGAAATTGGAAAAGGTTACCAAAAAATGAAATTTCAAAATGAAAAAATGTCTGTTATTTTAGAAAAACCTTTGTAACTTTTTTAATTTTTGTCCTACAAAAATGTGTCCAGAGGTGAAGTTGTTTGTTTTTGTTCCAGTTATCAGGAAAAAGAAGAAAAACACTTTCAAAATGAAATTGGAAAAAGTTACCAAAAAATGAAATTTCAAAATGAAAAAATGTCTGTTATTTTAGAAAAACCTTTGTAACTTTTTTAATTTTTGTCCTACAAAAATGTGTCCAGAGGTGAAGTTGTTTGTTTTTGTTCCAGTTGTCAGGAAAAAAAAGAAACACACTTTCAAAATGAAATTGGAAAAAGTTACCAAAAAATGAAATTTCAAAATGAAAAAATGTCTGTTATTTTAGAAAAACCTTTGTAACTTTTTTAATTTTTGTCCTACAAAAATGTGTCCAGAGGTGAAGTTGTTTGTTTTTGTTCCAGTTATCAGGAAAAAAAATAAAAACACTTTCAAACTGAAATTTGAAAAAGTTACCAAAAAATGAAATTTCAAAATGAAAAAATGTCTGTTATTTTAGAAAAACCTTTGTAACTTTTTTAATTTTTGTCCTACAAAAATGTGTCCAGAGGTGAAGTTGTTTGTTTTTGTTCCAGTTATCAGGAAAAAAAAGAAAAACACTTTCAAAATGAACTTGGAAAAAGTTACCAAAAAATGAAATTTCAAAATGAAAAAATGTCTGTTATTTTAGAAAAACCTTTGTAACTTTTTTAATTTTTGTCCTACAAAAATGTGTCCAGAGGTGAAGTTGTTTGTTTTTGTTCCAGTTGTCAGGAAAAAAAAGAAAAACACTTTCAAAATGAAATTGGAAAAAGTTACCAAAAAATGAAATTTCAAAATGAAAAAATGTCTGTTATTTTAGAAAAACCTTTGTAACTTTTTTAATTTTTGTCCTACAAAAATGTGTCCAGAGGTGAAGTTGTTTGTTTTTGTTCCAGTTGTCAGGAAAAAAAAGAAACACACTTTCAAAATGAAATTGGAAAAAGTTACCAAAAAATGAAATTTCAAAATGAAAAAATGTCTGTTATTTTAGAAAAACCTTTGTAACTTTTTTAATTTTTGTCCTACAAAAATGTGTCCAGAGGTGAAGTTGTTTGTTTTTGTTCCAGTTATCAGGAAAAAAAAGAAAAACACTTTCAAAATGAAATTGGAAAAAGTTACCAAAAAATGAAATTTCAAAATGAAAAAATGTCTGTTATTTTAGAAAAACCTTTGTAACTTTTTTAATTTTTGTCCTACAAAAATGTGTCCAGAGGTGAAGTTGTTTGTTTTTGTTCCAGTTGTCAGGAAAAAAAAGAAAAACACTTTCAAAATGAAATTGGAAAAAGTTACCAAAAAATGAAATTTCAAAATGAAAAAATGTCTGTTATTTTAGAAAAACCTTTGTAACTTTTTTAATTTTTGTCCTACAAAAATGTGTCCAGAGGTGAAGTTGTTTGTTTTTGTTCCAGTTGTCAGGAAAAAAAAGAAACACACTTTCAAAATGAAATTGGAAAAAGTTACCAAAAAATGAAATTTCAAAATGAAAAAATGTCTGTTATTTTAGAAAAACCTTTGTAACTTTTTTAATTTTTGTCCTACAAAAATGTGTCCAGAGGTGAAGTTGTTTGTTTTTGTTCCAGTTGTCAGGAAAAAAAAGAAAAACACTTTCAAAATGAAATTGGAAAAAGTTACCAAAAAATGAAATTTCAAAATGAAAAAATGTCTGTTATTTTAGAAAAACCTTTGTAACTTTTTTAATTTTTGTCCTACAAAAATGTGTCCAGAGGTGAAGTTGTTTGTTTTTGTTCCAGTTATCAGGAAAAAAAAGAAAAACACTTTCAAAATGAAATTGGAAAAAGTTACCAAAAAATGAAATTTCAAAATGAAAAAATGTCTGTTATTTTAGAAAAACCTTTGTAACTTTTTTAATTTTTGTCCTACAAAAATGTGTCCAGAGGTGAAGTTGTTTGTTTTTGTTCCAGTTGTCAGGAAAAAAAAGAAAAACACTTTCAAAATGAAATTGGAAAAAGTTACCAAAAAATGAAATTTCAAAATGAAAAAATGTCTGTTATTTTAGAAAAACCTTTGTAACTTTTTTAATTTTTGTCCTACAAAAATGTGTCCAGAGGTGAAGTTGTTTGTTTTTGTTCCAGTTGTCAGGAAAAAAAAGAAAAACACTTTCAAAATGAAATTGGAAAAAGTTACCAAAAAATGAAATTTCAAAATGAAAAAATGTCTGTTATTTTAGAAAAACCTTTGTAACTTTTTTAATTTTTGTCCTACAAAAATGTGTCCAGAGGTGAAGTTGTTTGTTTTTGTTCCAGTTGTCAGGAAAAAAAAGAAAAACACTTTCAAAATGAAATTGGAAAAAGTTACCAAAAAATGAAATTTCAAAATGAAAAAATGTCTGTTATTTTAGAAAAACCTTTGTAACTTTTTTAATTTTTGTCCTACAAAAATGTGTCCAGAGGTGAAGTTGTTTGTTTTTGTTCCAGTTGTCAGGAAAAAAAAGAAAAACACTTTCAAAATGAAATTGGAAAAAGTTACCAAAAAATGAAATTTCAAAATGAAAAAATGTCTGTTATTTTAGAAAAACCTTTGTAACTTTTTTAATTTTTGTCCTACAAAAATGTGTCCAGAGGTGAAGTTGTTTGTTTTTGTTCCAGTTGTCAGAAAAAAAAGAAAAACACTTTCAAAATGAAATTGGAAAAAGTTACCAAAAAATGAAATTTCAAAATGAAAAAATGTCTGTTATTTTAGAAAAACCTTTGTAACTTTTTTAATTTTTGTCCTACAAAAATGTGTCCAGAGGTGAAGTTGTTTGTTTTTGTTCCAGTTATCAGGAAAAAGAAGAAAAACACTTTCAAAATGAAATTGGAAAAAGTTACCGAAAACTGAAATTTCAAAATGAAAAAATGTCTGTTATTTTAGAAAAACCTTTGTAACTTTTTTAATTTTTGTCCTACAAAAATGTGTCCAGAGGTGAAGTTGTTTGTTTTTGTTCCAGTTGTTATGAAAAAAAAGAAACACACTTTCAAAATGAAATTGGAAAAAGTTACCAAAAAATGAAATTTCAAAATGAAAAAATGTCTGTTATTTTAGAAAAACCTTTGTAACTTTTTTAATTTTTGTCCTACAAAAATGTGTCCAGAGGTGAAGTTGTTTGTTTTTGTTCCAGTTGTAATGAAAAAAAGAAAAACAATTTCAAAATGAAATTGGAAAAAGTTACCAAAAAATGAAATTTCAAAATGAAAAAATGTCTGTTATTTTAGAAAAACCTTTGTAACTTTTTTAATTTTTGTCCTACAAAAATGTGTCCAGAGGTGAAGTTGTTTGTTTTTGTTCCAGTTGTCAGGAAAAAAAAGAAAAACACTTTCAAAATGAAATTGGAAAAAGTTACCAAAAAATGAAATTTCAAAATGAAAAAATGTCTGTTATTTTAGAAAAACCTTTGTAACTTTTTTAATTTTTGTCCTACAAAAATGTGTCCAGAGGTGAAGTTGTTTGTTTTTGTTCCAGTTATCAGGAAAAAGAAGAAAAACACTTTCAAAATGAAATTGGAAAAAGTTACCGAAAAATGAAATTTCAAAATGAAAAAATGTCTGTTATTTTAGAAAAACCTTTGTAACTTTTTTAATTTTTGTCCTACAAAAATGTGTCCAGAGGTGAAGTTGTTTGTTTTTGTTCCAGTTGTCAGGAAAAAAAGAAACACACTTTCAAGATGAAATTGGAAAAAGTTACCGAAAACTGAAATTTCAAAATAAAAAATGTCTGTTATTTTAGAAAAACCTTTGTAACTTTTTTAATTTTTGTCCTACAAAAATGTGTCCAGAGGTGAAGTTGTTTGTTTTTGTTCCAGTTGTCAGGAAAAAAAAGAAAAACACTTTCAAAATGAAATTGGAAAAAGTTACCAAAAAATGAAATTTCAAAATGAAAAAATGTCTGTTATTTTAGAAAAACCTTTGTAACTTTTTTAATTTTTGTCCTACAAAAATGTGTCCAGAGGTGAAGTTGTTTGTTTTTGTTCCAGTTGTCAGGAAAAAAAAGAAAAACACTTTCAAAATGAAATTGGAAAAAGTTACCAAAAAATGAAATTTCAAAATGAAAAAATGTCTGTTATTTTAGAAAAACCTTTGTAACTTTTTTAATTTTTGTCCTACAAAAATGTGTCCAGAGGTGAAGTTGTTTGTTTTTGTTCCAGTTGTCAGGAAAAAAAAGAAAAACACTTTCAAAATGAAATTGGAAAAAGTTACCAAAAACTGAAATTTCAAAATGAAAAAATGTCTGTTATTTTAGAAAAACCTTTGTAACTTTTTTAATTTTTGTCCTACAAAAATGTGTCCAGAGGTGAAGTTGTTTGTTTTTGTTCCAGTTGTCAGGAAAAAAAGAAAAACACATTCAAAATGAAATTGGAAAAAGTTACCAAAAAATGAAATTTCAAAATGAAAAAATGTCTGTTATTTTAGAAAAACCTTTGTAACTTTTTTAATTTTTGTCCTACAAAAATGTGTCCAGAGGTGAAGTTGTTTGTTTTTGTTCCAGTTATCAGGAAAAAAAAGAAAAACACTTTAAAAAGGAAATTGGAAAAAGTTACCGAAAAATGAAATTTCAAAATGAAAAAATGTCTGTTATTTTAGAAAAACCTTTGTAACTTTTTTAATTTTTGTCCTACAAAAATGTGTCCAGAGGTGAAGTTGTTTGTTTTTGTTCCAGTTGTCAGGAAAAAAAAGAAAAACACTTTCAAAATGAAATTGGAAAAAGTTACCGAAAACTGAAATTTCAAAATGAAAAAATGTCTGTTATTTTAGAAAAACCTTTGTAACTTTTTTAATTTTTGTCCTACAAAAATGTGTCCAGAGGTGAAGTTGTTTGTTTTTGTTCCAGTTGTCAGGAAAAAAAAGAAAAACACTTTCAAAATGAAATTGGAAAAAGTTACCAAAAAATGAAATTTCAAAATGAAAAAATGTCTGTTATTTTAGAAAAACCTTTGTAACTTTTTTAATTTTTGTCCTACAAAAATGTGTCCAGAGGTGAAGTTGTTTGTTTTTGTTCCAGTTGTCAGGAAAAAAAAGAAAAACACTTTCAAAATGAAATTGGAAAAAGTTACCAAAAAATGAAATTTCAAAATGAAAAAATGTCTGTTATTTTAGAAAAACCTTTGTAACTTTTTTAATTTTTGTCCTACAAAAATGTGTCCAGAGGTGAAGTTGTTTGTTTTTGTTCCAGTTGTCAGGAAAAAAAGAAAAACACTTTCAAAATGAAATTGGAAAAAGTTACCGAAAACTGAAATTTCAAAATGAAAAAATGTCTGTTATTTTAGAAAAACCTTTGTAACTTTTTTAATTTTTGTCCTACAAAAATGCGTCCAGAGGTGAAGTTGTTTGTTTTTGTTACAGTTGTCAGAAAAAAAAGAAAAACACTTTCAAAATGAAATTGGAAAAAGTTACCAAAAAATGAAATTTCAAAATGAAAAAATGTCTGTTATTTTAGAAAAACCTTTGTAACTTTTTTAATTTTTGTCCTACAAAAATGTGTCCAGAGGTGAAGTTGTTTGTTTTTGTTCCAGTTGTCAGGAAAAAAAAGAAAAACACTTTCAAAATGAAATTGGAAAAAGTTACCAAAAAATGAAATTTCAAAATGAAAAAATGTCTGTTATTTTAGAAAAACCTTTGTAACTTTTTTAATTTTTGTCCTACAAAAATGTGTCCAGAGGTGAAGTTGTTTGTTTTTGTTCCAGTTATCAGGAAAAAAAAGAAAAACACTTTCAAAATGAAATTGGAAAAAGTTACCAAAAAATGAAATTTCAAAATGAAAAAATGTCTGTTATTTTAGAAAAACCTTTGTAACTTTTTTAATTTTTGTCCTACAAAAATGTGTCCAGAGGTGAAGTTGTTTGTTTTTGTTCCAGTTGTCAGGAAAAAAAAGAAAAACACTTTCAAAATGAAATTGGAAAAAGTTACCGAAAACTGAAATTTCAAAATGAAAAAATGTCTGTTATTTTAGAAAAACCTTTGTAACTTTTTTAATTTTTGTCCTACAAAAATGTGTCCAGAGGTGAAGTTGTTTGTTTTTGTTCCAGTTGTCAGGAAAAAGAAGAAAAACACTTTCAAAATGAAATTGGAAAAAGTTACCAAAAAATGAAATTTCAAAATGAAAAAATGTCTGTTATTTTAGAAAAACCTTTGTAACTTTTTTAATTTTTGTCCTACAAAAATGTGTCCAGAGGTGAAGTTGTTTGTTTTTGTTCCAGTTGTCAGGAAAAAAAAGAAAAACACTTTCAAAATGAAATTGGAAAAAGTTACCGAAAACTGAAATTTCAAAATGAAAAAATGTCTGTTATTTTAGAAAAACCTTTGTAACTTTTTTAATTTTTGTCCTACAAAAATGTGTCCAGAGGTGAAGTTGTTTGTTTTTGTTCCAGTTGTCAGAAAAAAAAGAAAAACACTTTCAAAATGAAATTGGAAAAAGTTACCAAAAACTGAAATTTCAAAATGCAAAAATGTCTGTTATTTTAGAAAAACCTTTGTAACTTTTTTAATTTTTGTCCTACAAAAATGTGTCCAGAGGTGAAGTTGTTTGTTTTTGTTCCAGTTGTCAGGAAAAAGAAGAAAAACACTTTCAAAATGAAATTGGAAAAAGTTACCAAAAAATGAAATTTCAAAATGAAAAAATGTCTGTTATTTTAGAAAAACCTTTGTAACTTTTTTAATTTTTGTCCTACAAAAATGTGTCCAGAGGTGAAGTTGTTTGTTTTTGTTCCAGTTATCAGGAAAAAAAAGAAAAACACTTTCAAAATGAAATTGGAAAAAGTTACCGAAAACTGAAATTTCAAAATGAAAAAATGTCTGTTATTTTAGAAAAACCTTTGTAACTTTTTTAATTTTTGTCCTACAAAAATGTGTCCAGAGGTGAAGTTGTTTGTTTTTGTTCCAGTTGTCAGGAAAAAGAAGAAAAACACTTTCAAAATGAAATTGGAAAAAGTTACCAAAAAATGAAATTTCAAAATGAAAAAATGTCTGTTATTTTAGAAAAACCTTTGTAACTTTTTTAATTTTTGTCCTACAAAAATGTGTCCAGAGGTGAAGTTGTTTGTTTTTGTTCCAGTTGTCAGGAAAAAAAAGAAAAACACTTTCAAAATGAAATTGGAAAAAGTTACCGAAAACTGAAATTTCAAAATGAAAAAATGTCTGTTATTTTAGAAAAACCTTTGTAACTTTTTTAATTTTTGTCCTACAAAAATGTGTCCAGAGGTGAAGTTGTTTGTTTTTGTTCCAGTTGTCAGGAAAAAGAAGAAAAACACTTTCAAAATGAAATTGGAAAAAGTTACCGAAAAATGAAATTTCAAAATGAAAAAATGTCTGTTATTTTAGAAAAACCTTTGTAACTTTTTTAATTTTTGTCCTACAAAAATGTGTCCAGAGGTGAAGTTGTTTGTTTTTGTTCCAGTTGTCAGGAAAAAAAAGAAAAACACTTTCAAAATGAAATTGGAAAAAGTTACCAAAAAATGAAATTTCAAAATGAAAAAATGTCTGTTATTTTAGAAAAACCTTTGTAACTTTTTTAATTTTTGTCCTACAAAAATGTGTCCAGAGGTGAAGTTGTTTGTTTTTGTTCCAGTTATCAGGAAAAAAAAGAAAAACACTTTCAAAATGAAATTGGAAAAAGTTACCGAAAACTGAAATTTCAAAATGAAAAAATGTCTGTTATTTTAGAAAAACCTTTGTAACTTTTTTAATTTTTGTCCTACAAAAATGTGTCCAGAGGTGAAGTTGTTTGTTTTTGTTCCAGTTGTCAGGAAAAAAAGAAAAACACTTTCAAAATGAAATTGGAAAAAGTTACCAAAAAATGAAATTTCAAAATGAAAAAATGTCTGTTATTTTAGAAAAACCTTTGTAACTTTTTTAATTTTTGTCCTACAAAAATGTGTCCAGAGGTGAAGTTGTTTGTTTTTGTTCCAGTTGTCAGGAAAAAAAAGAAAAACACTTTCAAAATGAAATTGGAAAAAGTTACCAAAAAATGAAATTTCAAAATGAAAAAATGTCTGTTATTTTAGAAAAACCTTTGTAACTTTTTTAATTTTTGTCCTACAAAAATGTGTCCAGAGGTGAAGTTGTTTGTTTTTGTTCCAGTTATCAGGAAAAAGAAGAAAAACACTTTCAAAATGAAATTGGAAAAAGTTACCAAAAAATGAAATTTCAAAATGAAAAAATGTCTGTTATTTTAGAAAAACCTTTGTAACTTTTTTAATTTTTGTCCTACAAAAATGTGTCCAGAGGTGAAGTTGTTTGTTTTTGTTCCAGTTGTCAGGAAAAAGAAGAAAAACACTTTCAAAATGAAATTGGAAAAAGTTACCGAAAACTGAAATTTCAAAATGAAAAAATGTCTGTTATTTTAGAAAAACCTTTGTAACTTTTTTAATTTTTGTCCTACAAAAATGTGTCCAGAGGTGAAGTTGTTTGTTTTTGTTCCAGTTATCAGGAAAAAAAAGAAAAACACTTTCAAAATGAAATTGGAAAAAGTTACCGAAAACTGAAATTTCAAAATGAAAAAATGTCTGTTATTTTAGAAAAACCTTTGTAACTTTTTTAATTTTTGTCCTACAAAAATGTGTCCAGAGGTGAAGTTGTTTGTTTTTGTTCCAGTTGTCAGGAAAAAAAAGAAAAACACTTTCAAAATGAAATTGGAAAAAGTTACCGAAAAATGAAATTTCAAAATGAAAAAATGTCTGTTATTTTAGAAAAACCTTTGTAACTTTTTTAATTTTTGTCCTACAAAAATGTGTCCAGAGGTGAAGTTGTTTGTTTTTGTTCCAGTTGTCAGGAAAAAGAAGAAAAACACTTTCAAAATGAAATTGGAAAAAGTTACCGAAAACTGAAATTTCAAAATGAAAAAATGTCTGTTATTTTAGAAAAACCTTTGTAACTTTTTTAATTTTTGTCCTACAAAAATGTGTCCAGAGGTGAAGTTGTTTGTTTTTGTTCCAGTTGTCAGGAAAAAGAAGAAAAACACTTTCAAAATGAAATTGGAAAAAGTTACCGAAAACTGAAATTTCAAAATGAAAAAATGTCTGTTATTTTAGAAAAACCTTTGTAACTTTTTTAATTTTTGTCCTACAAAAATGTGTCCAGAGGTGAAGTTGTTTGTTTTTGTTCCAGTTGTCAGGAAAAAGAAGAAAAACACTTTCAAAATGAAATTGGAAAAAGTTACCGAAAACTGAAATTTCAAAATGAAAAAATGTCTGTTATTTTAGAAAAACCTTTGTAACTTTTTTAATTTTTGTCCTACAAAAATGTGTCCAGAGGTGAAGTTGTTTGTTTTTGTTCCAGTTGTCAGGAAAAAGAAGAAAAACACTTTCAAAATGAAATTGGAAAAAGTTACCAAAAAATGAAATTTCAAAATGAAAAAATGTCTGTTATTTTAGAAAAACCTTTGTAACTTTTTTAATTTTTGTCCTACAAAAATGTGTCCAGAGGTGAAGTTGTTTGTTTTTGTTCCAGTTATCAGGAAAAAGAAGAAAAACACTTTTAAAATGAAATTGGAAAAAGTTACGCAAAACTGAAATTTCAAAATGAAAAAATGTCTGTTATTTTAGAAAAACCTTTGTAACTTTTTTAATTTTTGTCCTACAAAAATGTGTCCAGAGGTGAAGTTGTTTGTTTTTGTTCCAGTTATCAGGAAAAAAAGAAAAACACTTTCAAAATGAAATTGGAAAAAGTTACCGAAAACTGAAATTTCAAAATGAAAAAATGTCTGTTATTTTAGAAAAACCTTTGTAACTTTTTTAATTTTTGTCCTACAAAAATGTGTCCAGAGGTGAAGTTGTTTGTTTTTGTTCCAGTTATCAGGAAAAAGAAGAAAAACACTTTCAAAATGAAATTGGAAAAAGTTACCGAAAACTGAAATTTCAAAATGAAAAAATGTCTGTTATTTTAGAAAAACCTTTGTAACTTTTTTAATTTTTGTCCTACAAAAATGTGTCCAGAGGTGAAGTTGTTTGTTTTTGTTCCAGTTATCAGGAAAAAGAAGAAAAACACTTTCAAAATGAAATTGGAAAAAGTTACCAAAAAATGAAATTTCAAAATGAAAAAATGTCTGTTATTTTAGAAAAACCTTTGTAACTTTTTTAATTTTTGTCCTACAAAAATGTGTCCAGAGGTGAAGTTGTTTGTTTTTGTTCCAGTTATCAGGAAAAAGAAGAAAAACACTTTCAAAATGAAATTGGAAAAAGTTACCAAAAAATGAAATTTCAAAATGAAAAAATGTCTGTTATTTTAGAAAAACCTTTGTAACTTTTTTAATTTTTGTCCTACAAAAATGTGTCCAGAGGTGAAGTTGTTTGTTTTTGTTCCAGTTATCAGGAAAAAGAAGAAAAACACTTTCAAAATGAAATTGGAAAAAGTTACCGAAAACTGAAATTTCAAAATGAAAAAATGTCTGTTATTTTAGAAAAACCTTTGTAACTTTTTTAATTTTTGTCCTACAAAAATGTGTCCAGAGGTGAAGTTGTTTGTTTTTGTTCCAGTTGTCAGGAAAAAGAAGAAAAACACTTTCAAAATGAAATTGGAAAAAGTTACCAAAAAATGAAATTTCAAAATGAAAAAATGTCTGTTATTTTAGAAAAACCTTTGTAACTTTTTTAATTTTTGTCCTACAAAAATGTGTCCAGAGGTGAAGTTGTTTGTTTTTGTTCCAGTTATCAGGAAAAAGAAGAAAAACACTTTCAAAATGAAATTGGAAAAAGTTACCGAAAACTGAAATTTCAAAATGAAAAAATGTCTGTTATTTTAGAAAAACCTTTGTAACTTTTTTAATTTTTGTCCTACAAAAATGTGTCCAGAGGTGAAGTTGTTTGTTTTTGTTCCAGTTGTCAGGAAAAAAAAGAAAAACACTTTCAAAATGAAATTGGAAAAAGTTACCAAAAACTGAAATTTCAAAATGAAAAAATGTCTGTTATTTTAGAAAAACCTTTGTAACTTTTTTAATTTTTGTCCTACAAAAATGTGTCCAGAGGTGAAGTTGTTTGTTTTTGTTCCAGTTATCAGGAAAAAGAAGAAAAACACTTTCAAAATGAAATTGGAAAAAGTTACCGAAAACTGAAATTTCAAAATGAAAAAATGTCTGTTATTTTAGAAAAACCTTTGTAACTTTTTTAATTTTTGTCCTACAAAAATGTGTCCAGAGGTGAAGTTGTTTGTTTTTGTTCCAGTTATCAGGAAAAAGAAGAAAAACACTTTCAAAATGAAATTGGAAAAAGTTACCGAAAACTGAAATTTCAAAATGAAAAAATGTCTGTTATTTTAGAAAAACCTTTGTAACTTTTTTAATTTTTGTCCTACAAAAATGTGTCCAGAGGTGAAGTTGTTTGTTTTTGTTCCAGTTATCAGGAAAAAGAAGAAAAACACTTTCAAAATGAAATTGGAAAAAGTTACCGAAAACTGAAATTTCAAAATGAAAAAATGTCTGTTATTTTAGAAAAACCTTTGTAACTTTTTTAATTTTTGTCCTACAAAAATGTGTCCAGAGGTGAAGTTGTTTGTTTTTGTTCCAGTTATCAGGAAAAAGAAGAAAAACACTTTCAAAATGAAATTGGAAAAAGTTACCGAAAACTGAAATTTCAAAATGAAAAAATGTCTGTTATTTTAGAAAAACCTTTGTAACTTTTTTAATTTTTGTCCTACAAAAATGTGTCCAGAGGTGAAGTTGTTTGTTTTTGTTCCAGTTATCAGGAAAAAGAAGAAAAACACTTTCAAAATGAAATTGGAAAAAGTTACCGAAAACTGAAATTTCAAAATGAAAAAATGTCTGTTATTTTAGAAAAACCTTTGTAACTTTTTTAATTTTTGTCCTACAAAAATGTGTCCAGAGGTGAAGTTGTTTGTTTTTGTTCCAGTTATCAGGAAAAAGAAGAAAAACACTTTCAAAATGAAATTGGAAAAAGTTACCGAAAACTGAAATTTCAAAATGAAAAAATGTCTGTTATTTTAGAAAAACCTTTGTAACTTTTTTAATTTTTGTCCTACAAAAATGTGTCCAGAGGTGAAGTTGTTTGTTTTTGTTCCAGTTATCAGGAAAAAGAAGAAAAACACTTTCAAAATGAAATTGGAAAAAGTTACCGAAAACTGAAATTTCAAAATGAAAAAATGTCTGTTATTTTAGAAAAACCTTTGTAACTTTTTTAATTTTTGTCCTACAAAAATGTGTCCAGAGGTGAAGTTGTTTGTTTTTGTTCCAGTTATCAGGAAAAAGAAGAAAAACACTTTCAAAATGAAATTGGAAAAAGTTACCGAAAACTGAAATTTCAAAATGAAAAAATGTCTGTTATTTTAGAAAAACCTTTGTAACTTTTTTAATTTTTGTCCTACAAAAATGTGTCCAGAGGTGAAGTTGTTTGTTTTTGTTCCAGTTGTCAGGAAAAAGAAGAAAAACACTTTCAAAATGAAATTGGAAAAAGTTACCAAAAACTGAAATTTCAAAATGAAAAAATGTCTGTTATTTTAGAAAAACCTTTGTAACTTTTTTAATTTTTGTCCTACAAAAATGTGTCCAGAGGTGAAGTTGTTTGTTTTTGTTCCAGTTATCAGGAAAAAGAAGAAAAACACTTTCAAAATGAAATTGGAAAAAGTTACCGAAAACTGAAATTTCAAAATGAAAAAATGTATGGTATTTTAGAAAAACCTTTGTAACTTTTTTAATTTTTGTCCTACAAAAATGTGTCCAGAGGTGAACTTGTTTGTTTTTGTTCCAGTTGTTAGGAAAAAGAAGAAAAACACTTTCAAAATGAAATTGGAAAAAGTTACCAAAAAATGAAATTTCAAAATGAAAAAATATCTGTTATTTTAGATAAACCTTTGTAACTTTTTTAATTTTTGTCCTACAAAAATGTGTCCAGAGGTGAACTTGTTTGTTTTTGTTCCAGTTATCAGGAAAAAGAAGAAAAACACTTTCAAAATGAAATTGGAAAAAGTTACCAAAAAATGAAATTTCAAAATGAAAAAATGTCTGTTATTTTAGAAAAACCTTTGTAACTTTTTTAATTTTTGTCCTACAAAAATGTGTCCAGAGGTGAAGTTGTTTGTTTTTGTTCTAGTTATCAGGAAAAAGAAGAAAAACACTTTCAAAATGAAATTGGAAAAAGTTACCAAAAACTGAAATTTCAAAATGAAAAAATGTCTGTTATTTTAGAAAAACCTTTGTAACTTTTTTAATTTTTGTCCTACAAAAATGTGTCCAGAGGTGAAGTTGTTTGTTTTTGTTCCAGTTATCAGGAAAAAGAAGAAAAACACTTTCAAAATGAAATTGGAAAAAGTTACCAAAAACTGAAATTTCAAAATGAAAAAATGTCTGTTATTTTAGAAAAACCTTTGTAACTTTTTTAATTTTTGTCCTACAAAAATGTGTCCAGAGGTGAAGTTGTTTGTTTTTGTTCCAGTTGTCAGGAAAAAAAAGAAAAACACTTTCAAAATGAAATTGGAAAAAGTTACCGAAAACTGAAATTTCAAAATGAAAAAATGTCTGTTATTTTAGAAAAACCTTTGTAACTTTTTTAATTTTTGTCCTACAAAAATGTGTCCAGAGGTGAAGTTGTTTGTTTTTGTTCCAGTTATCAGGAAAAAGAAGAAAAACACTTTCAAAATGAAATTGGAAAAAGTTACCGAAAACTGAAATTTCAAAATGAAAAAATGTCTGTTATTTTAGAAAAACCTTTGTAACTTTTTTAATTTTTGTCCTACAAAAATGTGTCCAGAGGTGAAGTTGTTTGTTTTTGTTCCAGTTATCAGGAAAAAGAAGAAAAACACTTTCAAAATGAAATTGGAAAAAGTTACCGAAAACTGAAATTTCAAAATGAAAAAATGTCTGTTATTTTAGAAAAACCTTTGTAACTTTTTTAATTTTTGTCCTACAAAAATGTGTCCAGAGGTGAAGTTGTTTGTTTTTGTTCCAGTTATCAGGAAAAAGAAGAAAAACACTTTCAAAATGAAATTGGAAAAAGTTACCGAAAACTGAAATTTCAAAATGAAAAAATGTCTGTTATTTTAGAAAAACCTTTGTAACTTTTTTAATTTTTGTCCTACAAAAATGTGTCCAGAGGTGAAGTTGTTTGTTTTTGTTCCAGTTGTCAGGAAAAAGAAGAAAAACACTTTCAAAATGAAATTGGAAAAAGTTACCAAAAAATGAAATTTCAAAATGAAAAAATGTCTGTTATTTTAGAAAAACCTTTGTAACTTTTTTAATTTTTGTCCTACAAAAATGTGTCCAGAGGTGAAGTTGTTTATTTTTGTTCCAGTTATCAGGAAAAAGAAGAAAAACACTTTCAAAATGAAATTGGAAAAAGTTACCAAAAAATGAAATTTCAAAATGAAAAAATGTCTGTTATTTTAGAAAAACCTTTGTAACTTTTTTAATTTTTGTCCTACAAAAATGTGTATAGAGGTGAACTTGTTTGTTTTTGTTCCAGTTATCAGGAAAAAAAAGAAAAAAACTTTCAAAATTAAATTGGAAAAAGTTACCGAAAACTGAAATTTCAAAATGAAAAAATGTCTGTTATTTAAGAAAAATCTTTGTAACTTTTTTAATTTTTTCCTACAAAAATGAGTCCAGAGGTGAAGTTGTTTGTTTTTGTTCCAGTTATCAGGAAAAAGAAGAAAAACACTTTCAAAATGAAATTGGAAAAAGTTACCGAAAACTGAAATTTCAAAATGAAAAAATGTCTGTTATTTTAGAAAAACCTTTGTAACTTTTTTAATTTTTGTCCTACAAAAATGTGTCCAGAGGTGAAGTTGTTTGTTTTTGTTACAGTTGTCAGAAAAAAAAGAAAAACACTTTCAAAATGAAATTGGAAAAAGTTACCAAAAACTGAAATTTCAAAATGAAAAAATGTCTGTTATTTTAGATAAACCTTTGTAACTGTTTTAATTTTTGTCCTACAAAAATGTGTCCAGAGGTGAAGTTGTTTATTTTTGTTCTAGTTATCAGGAAAAAGAAGAAAAACACTTTCAAAATGAAATTGGAAAAAGTTACCGAAAACTGAAATTTCAAAATGAAACAATGTATGGTATTTTAGAAAAACCTTTGTAACTTTTTTAATTTTTGTCCTACAAAAATGTGTCCAGAGGTGAAGTTGTTTGTTTTTGTTCCAGTTATCAGGAAAAAGAAGAAAAACACTTTCAAAATGAAATTGGAAAAAGTTACCGAAAACTGAAATTTCAAAATGAAAAAATGTCTGTTATTTTAGAAAAACCTTTGTAACTTTTTTAATTTTTGTCCTACAAAAATGTGTCCAGAGGTGAAGTTGTTTGTTTTTGTTCCAGTTGTCAGGAAAAAGAAGAAAAACACTTTCAAAATGAAATTGGAAAAAGTTACCAAAAAATGAAATTTCAAAATGAAAAAATGTCTGTTATTTTAGAAAAACCTTTGTAACTTTTTTAATTTTTGTCCTACAAAAATGTGTCCAGAGGTGAATTTGCTTATTTTTGTTCCAGTTGTTAGGAAAAAGAAGAAAAACACTTTCAAAATGAAATTGGAAAAAGTTACCAAAAAATGAAATTTCAAAATGAAAAAATGTCTGTTATTTAAGAAAAACCTTTGTAACATTTTAAATTTTTGTCCTACAAAAATGTGTATAGAGGTGAACTTGTTTGTTTTTGTTCCAGTTATCAGGAAAAAAAAGAATAAAACTTTCAAAATTAAATTGGAAAAAGTTACCGAAAACTGAAATTTCAAAATGAAAAAATGTCTGTTATTTAAGAAAAATCTTTGTAACTTTTTTAATTTTTTCCTACAAAAATGAGTCCAGAGGTGAAGTTGTTTGTTTTTGTTCCAGTTATCAGGAAAAAGAAGAAAAACACTTTCAAAATGAAATTGGAAAAAGTTACCGAAAACTGAAATTTCAAAATTGAAAAAATGTCTGTTATTTTAGAAAAACCTTTGTAACTTTTTTAATTTTTGTCCTACAAAAATGTGTCCAGAGTTGTTTATTTTTGTTCTAGTTATCAGGAAAAAGAAGAAAAACACTTTCAAAATGAAATTGGAAAAAGTTACCGAAAACTGAAATTTCAAAATGAAAAAATGTCTGTTATTTTAGAAAAACCTTTGTAACTTTTTTAATTTTTGTCCTACAAAAATGTGTCCAGAGGTGAAGTTGTTTATTTTTGTTCTAGTTATCAGGAAAAAGAAGAAAAACACTTTCAAAATGAAATTGGAAAAAGTTACCGAAAACTGAAATTTCAAAATGAAACAATGTATGGTATTTTAGAAAAACCTTTGTAACTTTTTTAATTTTTGTCCTACAAAAATGTGTCCAGAGGTGAACTTGTTTGTTTTTGTTCCAGTTGTTAGGAAAAAGAAGAAAAACACTTTCAAAATGAAATTGGAAAAAGTTACCAAAAAATGAAATTTTAAAATGAAAAAATGTCTGTTATTTTAGAAAAACCTTTGTAACTTTTATAATTTATGTCCTACAAAAATGTGTCCAGAGTTGAAGTTGTTTATTTTTGTTCCAGTTATCAGGAAAAAGAAAAAAAACACTTTCAAAATGAAAGTGGAAATAGTTACCAAAAAATGAAATTTCAAAATGAAAAAATGTCTGTTATTTTAGATAAACCTTTGTAATTTTTTTAATTTTTGTCCTACAAAAATGAGTCTAGAGGTGAATTTGTTTGTTTTTGTTCCAGTTATCAGGAAAAAGAAGAAAAACACTTTCAAAATAAAATTGGAAAAAGTTACCGAAAACTTAAATTTCAAAATGAAAAAATGTCTGTTATTTTAGAAAAACCTTTGTAACTTTTTTAATTTTTGTCCTACAAAAATGTGTATAGAGATGAACTTGTTTGTTTTTGTTCCAGTTATCAGGAAAAAAAAGAATAAAACTTTCAAAATTAAATTGGAAAAAGTTACCGAAAACTGAAATTTCAAAATGAAAAAATGTCTGTTATTTAAGAAAAATCTTTGTAACTTTTTTAATTTTTTCCTACAAAAATGAGTCCAGAGGTGAAGTTGTTTGTTTTTGTTCCAGTTATCAGGAAAAAGAAGAAAAACACTTTCAAAATGAAATTGGAAAAAGTTACCGAAAACTGAAATTTCAAAATGAAAAAATGTCTGTTATTTTAGATAAACCTTTGTAACTGTTTTAATTTTTGTCCTACAAAAATGTGTCCAGAGGTGAAGTTGTTTATTTTTGTTCTAGTTATCAGGAAAAAGAAGAAAAACACTTTCAAAATGAAATTGGAAAAAGTTACCGAAAACTGAAATTTCAAAATGAAACAATGTATGGTATTTTAGAAAAACCTTTGTAACTTTTTTAATTTTTGTCCTACAAAAATGTGTCCAGAGGTGAAGTTGTTTGTTTTTGTTCCAGTTATCAGGAAAAAGAAGAAAAACACTTTCAAAATGAAATTGGAAAAAGTTACCGAAAACTGAAATTTCAAAATTGAAAAAATGTCTGTTATTTTAGAAAAACCTTTGTAACTTTTTTAATTTTTGTCCTACAAAAATGTGTCCAGAGGTGAACTTGTTTGTTTTTGTTCCAGTTGTCAGGAAAAAGAAGAAAAACACTTTCAAAATGAAATTGGAAAAAGTTACCAAAAAATGAAATTTTAAAATGAAAAAATGTCTGTTATTTTAGAAAAACCTTTGTAACTTTTATAATTTATGTCCTACAAAAATGTGTCCAGAGGTGAATTTGCTTATTTTTGTTCCAGTTGTTAGGAAAAAGAAGAAAAACACTTTCAAAATGAAATTGGAAATAGTTACCAAAAAATGAAATTTCAAAATGAAAAAATGTCTGTTATTTAAGAAAAACCTTTGTAACTTTTTAAATTTTTGTCCTACAAAAATGTGTCCAGAGGTGAAGTTGTTTGTTTTTGTTCCAGTTATCAGGAAAAAGAAGAAAAACACTTTCAAAATGAAATTGGAAAAAGTTACCAAAAATTGAAATTTCAAAATTGAAAAAATGTCTGATATTTTAGAAAAACCTTTGTAACTTTTTTAATTTTTGTCCTACAAAAATGTGTCCAGAGGTGAACTTGTTTGTTTTTGTTCCAGTTGTCAGGAAAAAGAAGAAAAACACTTTCAAAATGAAATTGGAAAAAGTTACCAAAAAATGAAATTTTAAAATTAAAAAATGTCTGTTATTTTAGAAAAACCTTTGTAACTTTTATAATTTATGTCCTACAAAAATGTGTCCAGAGGTGAATTTGCTTATTTTTGTTCCAGTTATCAGGAAAAAGAAGAAAAACACTTTCAAAATGAAATTGGAAATAGTTACCAAAAAATGAAATTTCAAAATGAAAAAATGTCTGTTATTTAAGAAAAACCTTTGTAACTTTTTAAATTTTTGTCCTACAAAAATGTGTATAGAGGTGAACTTGTTTGTTTTTGTTCCAGTTATCAGGAAAAAAAAGAATAAAACTTTCAAAATTAAATTGGAAAAAGTTACCGAAAACTGAAATTTCAAAATGAAAAAATGTCTGTTATTTAAGAAAAATCTTTGTAACTTTTTTAATTTTTTCCTACAAAAATGAGTCCAGAGGTGAAGTTGTTTGTTTTTGTTCCAGTTATCAGGAAAAAGAAGAAAAACACTTTCAAAATGAAATTGGAAAAAGTTACCGAAAACTGAAATTTCAAAATGAAACAATGTATGGTATTTTAGAAAAACCTTTGTAACTTTTTTAATTTTTGTCCTACAAAAATGTGTCCAGAGGTGAAGTTGTTTGTTTTTGTTACAGTTGTCAGGAAAAAGAAGAAAAACACTTTCAAAATGAAATTGGAAAAAATTACCGAAAACTGAAATTTCAAAATGAAACAATGTATGGTATTTTAGAAAAACCTTTGTAACTTTTTTAATTTTTGTCCTACAAAAATGTGTACAGAGGTGAAGTTGTTTGTTTTTGTTACAGTTGTCAGAAAAAAAAGAAAAACACTTTCAAAATGAAATTGGAAAAAGTTACCAAAAAATGAAATTTTAAAATGAAAAAATGTCTGTTATTTTAGAAAAACCTTTGTAACTTTTATAATTTATGTCCTACAAAAATGTGTCCAGAGGTGAATTTGCTTATTTTTGTTCCAGTTATCAGGAAAAAGAAGAAAAACACTTTCAAAATGAAATTGGAAATAGTTACCAAAAAATGAAATTTCAAAATGAAAAAATGTCTGTTATTTAAGAAAAACCTTTGTAACTTTTTAAATTTTTGTCCTACAAAAATGTGTATAGAGGTGAACTTGTTTGTTTTTGTTCCAGTTATCAGGAAAAAAAAGAATAAAACTTTCAAAATTAAATTGGAAAAAGTTACCGAAAACTGAAATTTCAAAATGAAACAATGTATGGTATTTTAGAAAAACCTTTGTAACTTTTTTAATTTTTGTCCTACAAAAATGTGTCCAGAGGTGAAGTTGTTTATTTTTGTTCCAGTTATCAGGAAAAAGAAGAAAAACACTTTCAAAATGAAATTGGAAAAAGTTACCGAAAACTGAAATTTCAAAATTGAAAAAATGTCTGTTATTTTAGAAAAACCTTTGTAACTTTTTTAATTTTTGTCCTACAAAAATGTGTCCAGAGGTGAAGTTGTTTATTTTTGTTCTAGTTATCAGGAAAAAGAAGAAAAACACTTTCAAAATGAAATTGGAAAAAGTTACCGAAAACTGAAATTTCAAAATGAAACAATGTATGGTATTTTAGAAAAACCTTTGTAACTTTTTTAATTTTTGTCCTACAAAAATGTGTCCAGAGGTGAAGTTGTTTGTTTTTGTTCCAGTTATCAGGAAAAAGAAGAAAAACACTTTCAAAATGAAATTGGAAAAAGTTACCAAAAACTGAAATTTCAAAATGAAACAATGTATGGTATTTTAGAAAAACCTTTGTAACTTTTTAAATTTTTGTCCTACAAAAATGTGTCTAGAGGTGAACTTGTTTGTTTTTGTTCCAGTTGTCAGGAAAAAAAAGAATAAAACTTTCAAAATTAAATTGGAAAAAGTTACCGAAAACTGAAATTTCAAAATGAAAAAATGTCTGTTATTTAAGAAAAATCTTTGTAACTTTTTTAATTTTTTCCTACAAAAATGAGTCCAGAGGTGAAGTTGTTTCTTTTTGTTCCAGTTATCAGGAAAAAGAAGAAAAACACTTTCAAAATGAAATTGGAAAAAGTTACCGAAAACTGAAATTTCAAAATTGAAAAAATGTCTGTTATTTTAGAAAAACCTTTGTAACTTTTTTAATTTTTGTCCTACAAAAATGTGTCCAGAGGTGAAGTTGTTTATTTTTGTTCTAGTTATCAGGAAAAAGAAGAAAAACACTTTCAAAATGAAATTGGAAAAAGTTACCGAAAACTGAAATTTCAAAATGAAACAATGTATGGTATTTTAGAAAAACCTTTGTAACTTTTTTAATTTTTGTCCTACAAAAATGTGTCCAGAGGTGAACTTGTTTGTTTTTGTTGAAAAAGTTACCGAAAACTGAAATTTCAAAATGAAAAAATGTCTGTTATTTAAGAAAAATCTTTGTAAATTTTTTAATTTTTTCCTACAAAAATGAGTCCAGAGGTGAAGTTGTTTGTTTTTGTTCCAGTTATCAGGAAAAAGAAGAAAAACACTTTCAAAATGAAATTGGAAATAGTTACCAAAAAATGAAATTTCAAAATGAAAAAAAGTTGTTTGATTTTGTTCCAGTTGTCAGGAAAAAAAAATAAAACTTTCAAAATGAAATTGGAAAAAGTTACCAAAAAATGAAATTTCAAAATGAAAAAATGTCTGTTATTTTAGAAAAACCTTTGTAACTTTTTTAATTTTTGTCAGAAATGTAATTTTGAGAATAATTTATGAAAATATTAAGAAATAAAAAAGTTATTTAAAAAAATAAAAAAAATTTTTTTTTTCAAATTTTGAAAAAATTGTATTAAAAAAAATTTTGTAGATAAATTTGAAAATCCTTGTGTCAGATTTTAGGTTGTAATGACTGCAATAAACCTGCAAAATTTCAGGGCAATCCATTAAAATTTGTTTGAGATAATTTGTACACAATATTTTGTGACATACACACACACATACACACACATACACACACACACACATACACACATACATCTGGACATTTGCTCAGAATTTAATATACTTATATCCTAGATAAAAATGAGTCCATATAACCATGTTTTGAAAAATTGAAAATCGTCACGAATGCAAAGCTTCCTTATGAGGAAGCAAAAAGAGAAAATTCTTTAATAAATATAAAAAAGCGATAGATATTTATTTTAAAAGGTTGAATTTGTGTTTTCTAGTTGTTAAAAGAATCTAATAATATATAATAAACAGTAAAATATGTTATTTAAGTTTGTGTATGAAATGTCAAAAATCTATCATATTTAATAATTTATTTTAGCAAAGTAACTTAATTTTAGAAATTCGGAATTATTTAAATAATAAGTATTTTAAATACACTTTAATATTATTTAAATTTTTTTTTGATTATAATCTGAGAAATATAAAAGAATTTGCCTTAAAAACTAACCATTCTTCAGTTTATGGCGACTTTGAATGTTTGTAACTTCCTTAGAGAAAGATCGATTTATGCCAAATTTTTGGAGCACGTTGATTGAAGGAATATTTTCTTGCTACAAAAATTTCGCGTTCGGTTCTGCACTAGTCTTTAAAAGAAATTGATGTAAAATAAGTGTTTATTTTGAAGGTTACCGATAAGTATTATAACTAACTTGAAGTTGGTTTGCTACTTGCGATAAAAGCCAAATTCAAAATGAAACGATTTTTTTTATTTAAAAGAAATTTAAAATTATATTTAGGGTCATTTGGGGTAAATATAAATAACCCTGTCGGCACAGAACATCAGGAACGTTTTTAGAACGTTCCTAAAACGTTTCATGTCTGGTAAGGGACATGAAACGTTTTAAAACCGTTTTTAATACGTACGGCGACTTTGTGTCCACTGGGAAGGGGTAAATGTAAACAGGTAGATGTTTCAGCTAAATTTAGAAATTTAAAAATAAGTACAACGTCAATATTTTTACCTCAGCTCACCTACAAAATGTTCTGAGTAATGCCAATATTTTATTTTGACAATTGGCAATACCATAGTACAAGTTATTTTTTAATGCAAAAAAGATTGAAAATTAAAAATTTACTGTTTCAGTATTTTGTCTCGCATATGCATTAAACTAAATTAAAAAATCAAACCAAAATTTGTAACTCTTTCTTATTAATGGCTTAACAAAAATTGACTTTGATTTTTGATTTACGTTAATTTAGTTAATAACTAATTAAGTGTTTACATTTACCTAGAGAATTCGATAACTCGGGGTAAATATAAACAGAACGTCAACTAGATTAAAAAAAATTAATAAATTATTGAATCTGTCATTTTGAAATTTAAAAATTCGATTTTAGATTCTTATTCAGCAACCTTAAAAACTTTTTTTACCAAGTTGAATGAAAATCTATTAAAATTTGTTCAAGTTATTCAAGTTTTACATTACTAATTTTGTAATGGTTGATTGTTTATTTTGAGATCCATTAGCCAGTCAACTAGTTGATTTTTCTATATATCTACGAAGAACTTTTAGCAGTTTTTCCATCCCTTAAAACAGTAGTATACTTGAAATAACTTGTTTTATAAACTTCGCTTAACTACAGTGGTGTTTACATTTACCCCGAGTTTTAGAAAAATTTCAAATTCTCGGGGTAAATTTAAACAGTCAGTTTAAGGCTAGGGAAGTAAAGTAACAAGTTCATGCAAAAAAAACCGTCCATTTTACATTTTAACAAAAAACTAATGTTTTTAGTGTAACATAGCAATTCCGTTTACATTTACCCCAAATGACCCTATGTGAGTTTAAATATATTTATTTGAATTAAACTTTATTAATGAAATAAATAAAAGTAATTAATTAATTGAAAATAAATAAAACAATTTTTTTCAAAGTCAAATTAAATGATCTTTAATTGAGTTTAAATATATTCATTTAAATTAAATTTTAATACATTAATAAAAGTTTACAATTTTTTGTATTGTAAATTACTAATGTAAGACATTTTCTCGATTAATTACTTTATAAAGATACATTTTTCCTCTTTAGACTTAAAATTATATACGCAGTTTACAAGTTTTTTGTGTGATACAGCAAAAATATTTTTCGAAAAACTTTATAAATCCACATAAATTTTTTAAAGGGTTATAAAAATGATTTATTTTATTATTTTTTATAATTTCTCAACAGTTTGCACTTCATTTTTAAACAATTATGTTAAGGTTATATTTCGTTTAAGTATCAATAAAAGCACAGTCAGTATTTGATTTAATGTCAAAATATTAATTAAAAACTTACTCAAAATGCAGTGTTGTATTGGTATGTCAATATGTAATTAATAAAATTTATAAATCGTTTCAATTAATATTATTTATTATTAAAAAAATATTTTTAATCTACAGGTATATATTTAAACGAATTGTGAGAAAGTTTAACGAAACCCTTTCAAGAAATAAAATGTTTTACTGAAAACGAAGGATTGCTATTAAAATTAAGAACAACTAAAACTATTACCACAGTTTGTGAAAAGCACGAAGAAAAGTATCTTCATAAATATTCGCAATATTTTGGTAAAAAATGTTGTGACCCATTTAAATCTCACACCAGCGTAATATCAAAATCCTTACGAGAAGTATCGTTAACCTTTGTGAAAAATAATGACTTTGTGGAGCTAAAGCCCGGCACAAGTATTTGTCGAAATTGTAGAAAACAAGTAGCTGACAAGAAACGTAAAATTGATTATTTGAAATGACATCTGAAATGACATTAATAGAAGATGAGAATCCGGAAACATATACATCAACTGAGACTTCTGAAGATCGTTTATTGACTGAAGAGTACAGATTTTTAATAGATGAAATTAAAAAGAATATAAAAGTTTCCGAGAACGTAGACGATAAAATAAAAATGATAAGTTTGTTACTTAAATTTTGGTCGATTTAAAAAGTTTGCGAAGAATTTGAAGTGTCTGAATACCAAGTTAAAAAATGTAAAAAATTAACCAAATTACATGTAATTTTACCAGAATGCACGCACAAGATTCAAGAAGGAATAGAGGAAACAGCGAAAAGGAAAGTGACGGCTTTTTATGAAAACGACGAAAATAGCAGGATGTGTCCAGGAGCGAAGGACTACGTTTCCATAACAAATAAATGTGGTGAAAAAGAAAAAAGCGGTTGGTTCTTTCTAATTTAAGGGAACTGTATACGCATTTTAAAGAAACATCGCCAGATACAAAAACAGGAATTTCCAAATTTGTGGAATTAAGACCGAAGTGATTCGTTTATTGTCCATGACGAAATTCAGTCGCATCATTGGGTTAACGACGAAGCAACGTTGCATCCTTTTGCCATTTACTATCGTAAGGAAAATGAACAAGTAGAATCGAAAAATTTTTGCATTCTAATGGCCAGTAAAGACCATATAACTTCCGCTGTGTACGCTTTCCAGTCTAAAGTTCTCAAGAAATAGAAGCTTCTTTTTTCAAATCTTAAAATAATCCATTATTTTTCGGACGGAGCAGCGAGTCAATATAAAAATAGAAAAAACTTCATTAATTTCGCGCACCACTTTGACGATTTTAGAATTTCTTCGGATCTTCCTATGGAAAGAGTCCATGTGATGGAGTTGGCGGAACTGTAAAACGCTTGGTTAGAAAAGCCAGTTTACAAAGAGTAGGCGGTGAGTCTGCAATCTTAAACGTAGATGAGATGTTCGAATTTTGTCAAAAACAGATAGAGCGAATAAGCTTCATTAAAGTTGAAGAAAATGAAATTAAAAAAATAGACAGACATCGCATTCAAAGGTACCAACAAGCACGTACAGTTCCAGGAACACGAAATATGCACTGTTTTTTCGGCAGGGATTCAGTTCAACCTTTTCTGATTGCCCAAAAACAGATTCTACATTGCTGAATCTACAAACAAATATTCTCTATTCAATATTACTCTCCCTAGACTTATTCTACACAGGGCCACTCTATATAATAATAATAATAATAATAATAATAAATAACACACACAACAAATGATCCATTCTCTGTTGACTGATTCTCCTCAAATAAACTGTCCAATAATAAATAAAAAATTTGTAACTCTCCACAGACCGACACTACACGAACTAACTCTCCAAAATTAATTATAAAAATTAAGACTCTGCACAGACCGACTCTACACGAACTAACTCTCCAAAAATTAATAAATAATATAGTGACTCTCCACAGACTGATTAATTAGTATCAAATATAAATAAAACGATCAACTTAAATGTTCAAAAAGCTACACATGATAATCAATTACACAGGCCTACAAAATTTAGAATTTTGTCAGACCCAGAAACGGGATAAGTCATTTCCGATGTAATTTATCGGCCTGAATCTAAAACTGACAGCGAAATCGCTCTATCACGTCAGGATTCTGAAATATTCTAACCTAAAAGAGTGAAAAAGGCCATTTTTGGCAACATTCGACTCTCAATAAAATCTACAAAAAAGTTTTTTTATCATTGGAACAAATTTTAAAAGAAAATACAAATAATCACCTTTCAAAATATTCTACACACAATCCGATCCAACTATTTTTCACTATGGTACAACAATTTAAAGTTTTGGTTACACGACTTAAAAACTGAGAAAAGGAAAAATACAGTAATTGGAAAGTACTTTAACTTAATCATCTGATTCATAATATTTTGGGATCTTTGATTAGAAACCCGATGTTGGATTTTAAAATCCAAAATGGCGGATCCAATATGGCGGCTGTCAAAATAAAAAATTGATCGGATTTGCTTAAAACTTTTTACTCGGGGGTTTTTGAGGTTGCTGATTACAAATCCGATGTTAGATTTTCGAAATTCAAAACGGCGGATGTAATATGGCGACATATTTTTTGCTTTAAAGAAAAACGTGTAAAGTTCCATAAAGAAAAATAAAACTTGATTTTCTTCTCTAAAAGAGTGTATAAATCATGCCCTTAATGTTCGAATTTCATGTATTTCGATTTTTCTAACATCTTTCGATTAAATAGACTACAAAATTTGGTAACAAATGACCGGACAAAATAACAGTCTAAAAATTAAAAGTTCCCTATTTTTAAAATTCGACATCGGATTCGTAATTAGCTAACACAAAAACCTCCGAAAGAAATGAATTATAAGCAATTTAGATAAATTTTTATAAAGTACCTACCATATTAGATTCAATATGTCGTCATATTAGAACCGCCATTTTCAATTTCGAAAATGTGACATCAGGGGGTCGATTATGTAATTTCACTTCACTTCGACCTCCACTTCCACTTTCACTTAAATTTTCGCCTTCATTAATTTTCACTCTACTTCCGTTTCCCCTTTCACTTTCACTTAAATTTCCACCTTAATTAATTTTCACTCTACTTCCGTTTCCCCTTTCACTTTCACTTAAATTTCCACCTTAATTAATTTTCACTCTACTTCCGTTTCCACTTTCACTTAAATTTTTACCTTAACTAAGTTTCACTCTACTTCCGTTTCCACTTTCACTTAAATTTTCACCTTAATTAATTTTTACTTCACTTCCACTTTTACTTAAATTGGTATCTTAATTAATTTTCACTTCAATTCTTAAACTGGTTGGTCTCACCTGCGGATATAAAATCAGAGTAGTTGAGACCGCGGCGTGATGACTAACTTTTCTCTCTTTGTTGTTTTGCTCGGACATTTTTGTTTTAATTAATTGTTTACATCTTAAAACTTAGAAAAGTTACTCTAAAAGGTTGCTCTTTATATATAGCGCGTTGCATTCACCATCACGCTTGAGAGGTACTTGACAAATATTTTGTAATTTTTTTATAAATTCAGTAAGTGTAAATTAAAAACTAATAGGCCCTTAAAAACAAATGTTTCAATCTCAAAAACTAATTTTAGTTTTCTTTTTAAAACTATTTTTTTAAAAACACAAAGAAAAAATAAAAATTTTGAAAAGTTACTTGTGTATGTCAAAAATAGTTTTTCTACTATTTTTCCTACAATGTAATAGTGAATAAATATTATTAATAAAACTTTGTACAAAGTTGCAGTATATCAAGTACAATAAGTTGTCTTTAAAGCAAAATTATGTCGATTTATGATTTTTAAATAAATTACAATTACTCATTACGCCTTGGTCTCCTATATACTTAAATCATTTCATTTAAATTGAAATTTTATGTCCCTAGGTTGAGCTAGCAATTTTTCATTGTTTGTTGTCCACGTAATAGAATTAATATTTATTAATTTAAACTAATTTTAAAAACTTTCTAAGACTAAAAAAATTATAAAAAATTATATTTTTATAAGAGTCCTTTTGGAGATATGCTAAAAAGACTTTGGAGATAAAATTATTTTAGCCATTGCATAAACTATGTTTAATGAAATTATTTAGTTTCTTTTAATAATAATTAAGTTAAATTTTTACTATGAAAATGATTAACAATTAATAGAGGGTAGACTTTATAAAATTATCAATACATCAAAAATTTTCACATGTGAAAGAATCATTTATTTATAAACAATATATTCTTTATATAGTTTATTTGTATTTTGCAAAATCAATTATAATATTATCGAATGTAAAAGTTGTTAAGCTCTTACTTGTTGTTTTCTTTATAATTATTTGAAATTTATTGTTTTTTGAATGAAAATTTTTCGATTAAAAATAACTTGATTTAAGAGCATTTTGCCAAAAGGAATTTTCTTTTCAAAACAAGAACATTTTATTCAGTGATGTGCTATGGCAATGCTTTGGTTAAAGGGATGTTTGGATTAGTAGTTATTAGTGCGTTCAATATAATGAAAAGTTTTTCTCCAATCAAGAATGAGCTTCCTATTCTCATTAATTATAATAAAGTCTAAAAATTTATGCAATTATACTTTTAAATCTCGAAGATAAATAAAAAAAATTGATTTTCATCCGGCCAAAAATGTAGAAATTCCATTTTAAAAAACCATGTTTTTAGTTAACAAATGGAATTTCTAATAAACAATTTATCGAATCGGATTCAAATTTGGCACATGTCTTAAGGGTCTTGAGAGGTATATTTTTGTAGAATATAGAAAGAATTTGTTAACTTTTGTTCATGTTATTAAACAAATAAGAAAGTGCCATTTTTAGTGGTTTAAATTCATTTGCAAGTAAATAAATGGACCAATTTTAACATATGACCCATCATTTTAAAGGTATTTTCGAGCTCTACTACTTTCATTTACAACTTTTTCCCCTATAATTTGATGGGAAAGAACGGTCATCAAAAAACTGTTTTTCTGCACCTTCAAAATTGTTTATAACGCGCAGCATGAGAAATCTCGAGTGGGAAACATATACATATTCATACTACCACCCCACACTATATGAATCCACAATCAGACTTCAGGTATCAATTTTGGCAAAAAATGACTACTTTTTTCACAGGGTGACTAGACTATAGGACGACTAAAAAACGCCAATTTAACCTTACAACTAGAGAAATGTGAGATTTTATTTAAGGAAGTAGCTTATTTAGGCCATATTATTAGCAATGAAGGTGTAAAACCTAATCCGAAGAAAATAGAAGCAGTAGAACACTTTCCAACTCCAAAAACACCCAGGAACATAAAACAGTTTCTTGGCCTTGCTGGTTACTATCGTCAATTTATAAAAGACTTTTCAGCTATAGCAAAACCATTAACAAATTTATTAAAGAAAAATGAGAAATTCGTATGGGGATCAGAATAAGACAAAAGCTTTAAGGAATTAAGATCAATATTATGTAAAAGTCCTATATTACAATATCCTGATTTTAACAAAACTTTTACTATTACGACAGATGCTTGAGATTACGCAATTGGGGCCGTTTTGAGTCAAGAAAAAAATGGAATGGATCAAGAAATCCTTTTTAAAAAAAACTCAAGAAAAGACTTTACAAACTCAAGCTAGAATTTTGATCCAAACCAGGCAAGATACTAAATCAAAATCATCATCAGTTCCTTCTACAAGTAGAGGTATTACAGTCCCCCCTGCAAGACAAGGAAGAACTCTCCCAGCTCCTACAAAAATTCAGGACCCTGTAAAACAAAAAATAACTACGTCAAAAAGGAAGTTAGAAGGAAGTACTATTGGCCAACGTGTTCTAGAACGTAGAAAATTACAACAAGCGGCAACGTCTAAAAAGGCAATAGAATCATCGTCATCCTCAGAATCAGATGAGCCACCCCAGCCTCCAATAAGGAAGGAAAGCACAAGTGTGTTACCAAGTCTCGTCATTCCAACACAACCATTGTAAGATCCATATGGACCGAAAAGTGCTCCTGCAGTAATCCTTTCAGAAATCGATCAAATTCCTGAAGCTAGTAATATAGAACAAAATAAAGTTAAAGATGTGTGCCCACCTATTAGTGGAAGTGCTGATTCCTCATCCGAAGAAGAAGATGTTCATTCCAAAACAGGAGAAGAAATAGCTGTGGATTTAGAAAAATCTGTAGCTCAATTCAATCAATCATTACTCCAACATGAAGAATGGCTAAAAGAAGAGGAAGCAGCTCCAAGAGATTGGCCAAATACTTCACTAGGAAATGAAGATCCGGAAATACATGAAGCTGCTAACGCATATATGCCTGGAAATAATTTTGAATTCTCAGAAAAGGTAAATGAAATATTAAAAAACACTAAAAAACGAATTGAAAATGCAAACAAAAATAAAGAAAGTTTATCAATCACCTTACCCCAAACAAAAGAAAGTATAAATAAAACTAAAAACGTAACCTTCGAATGCCATTCAAAAAGAGCGACTACAGATTAAATTTTGATAGACCACTTGCTATATCAATTCCACATCCAACCATTCGAGAAGAATCAAATTTAGAGTCAGAACCAGAATCAACAGAAACAGAAAATGAAGATAGCAACTTATTTATAAATAAAATATTTACAAGTCCAATTGTATCAAAACCCAACATTCAAACTTCTATTGTTAGTATTCCTCCTAATCTTCCCGAAAATGTAAGTAATAAAATTGAATTTCAAAATTCAAAAGTTACTAGTAGTAGAGAAAATTTGACTTATTGCAGAAACAACTATGTTAATTTTTTATCAGCAGATAGTGAAATTACAACTTCATTTGGAAAGCTGCTTATCTACATAGGAGCAATAGATCTTCATGAAATAAAATTAAAAAATCCCCAAAAAGGACAAATTTTGGTCACTCCACGTGGAAAGAACAACATTTACTCGTTAATTATAAAGCACAAGGGTCAGTCCATTATATTTCACCTGAAGCCGTTGCGGCCTATTTTTAAAAAAATCTTATAATTTGTAAAAATGATGTTTAATATCCGTAGATTTCATTTTTGAGAATTATTTTATAAAATTTTTTGATTTAAACATAGAATTTGAATTTTTAAGTTGAGTTGCACAGAAAAAAGGTTAGATTGACAGTTATGAAAATTTAATAAAGAAGCATGGAAATAATTTAGATCATACAAATTTCTTGATTGATATTTGTTAAAAATGAGCTAATTTACTTGTATAAATAGATTATTATGTAAACAAACCCAAATTAGTAGATAAAAATTGATTTCAAAACTTAACTATAAAATGTCAAAAGTCACTACATTTTATTTACACTTTTCTAAAAAGTATATAAATATTTAAAAATTTATTACTATTTAATGTAAAGTATTTTTAATGTACTTTTATAATATGTGCTAACTTTTTAATTTTATAATATAGAAATATAAAAAATTTTACCTTTAATATTGAGTGTTTCATGATTTTCAGTGATTTTAATCACTTATTTCTTCTCAGGCGGTTAATCTAAAAATCCAATTTTTGTCTTAATATTTAAGTTTGGCCTTCTTTTTCATTTTATTAATTTTTCGTGATGGAGAACGAACTATTTTTCAGTTTAAATTTAGTTTAAAAAATCTGCTGAAAAACGCATTTTTTTGGTTAAAATGCAAGTATTTTTTTAACACTGAAGTTGGCTATCTCAATAGTTTTGCAAAAATCTACTTGTATTTAACCAAAAAAATGCGTTTTTTCAGCAGATTTTTTAAACTAAATTTAAACTGAAAAATAGTTCGTTCTCCATCACGAAAAATTAATAAAATGAAAAAGAAGGCCAAACTTAAATATTAAGACAAAAATTGGATTTTTTGATTAACCGCCTGAGAAGAAATAAGTGATTAAAATCACTGAAAATCATGAAACACTCAATATTAAAGGTAAAATTTTTTATATTTCTATATTATAAAATTAAAAAGTTAGCACATATTATAAAAGTACATTAAAAATACTTTACATTAAATAGTAATAAATTTTTAAATATTTATATACTTTTTAGAAAAGTGTAAATAAAATGTAGTGACTTTTGACATTTTATAGTTAAGTTTTGAAATCAATTTTTATCTACTAATTTGGGTTTGTTTACATAATAATCTATTTATACAAGTAAATTAGCTCATTTTTAACAAATATCAATCAAGAAATTTGTATGATCTAAATTATTTCCATGCTTCTTTATTAAATTTTCATAACTGTCAATCTAACCTTTTTTCTGTGCAACTCAACTTAAAAATTCAAATTCTATGTTTAAATCAAAAAATTTTATAAAATAATTCTCAAAAATGAAATCTACGGATATTAAACATCATTTTTACAAATTATAAGATTTTTTTAAAAATAGGCCGCAACGGCTTCAGGTGAAATATAATGGACTGACCCACAACTATTTTGACCCTCTAGTAAAACCGATGTATATTCTAGTTTAAAAAATTTAAAAATAACACTCCAAAAAGACAACGTAAAAGAAATCAGAATTTCTAGAAAAGGTGACATGACAGACGAATTAATAAAAGGAGAACTACTACAAATCATTAATGATATATTCCAACATAGCAACATAAAAGTCACTATATGTTATGGTCAAGTTACAATACCAAACGAAGAATTCCGAAAAGAAATAATCAAAGAATATCATAACAGTAAAATAGGAGGACACAAAGGGGTAACAAAAACGTATCGCAGGATAAGGGAAAAATTCTTTTGGCCAGGAATCAAAGACCAAGTAACAGAATTCATAAGAAAATGTCCAACTTGCCAAGAACAAAAATTAGTGCGTGTAAAAACTAGAGAACCAATGCTTATAACCGATACCCTTCTAGACGCCTTTGATAAGGTGTCATTAGATACTGTAGGAAAATTACCTACAACCCCGGATGGGAACCCTGTCGGATTGGGCTATCGTAAATCCACTCAAGTTATGGTAGATTTAAGGTAGGTTTAGGATAGACTAATAAAATTGTTATTATTTGATGTAATAATGCCAAAAAAAGTATTGGAAATGATAAAGGAATATCTAAGGATAAAATTCATATATTTTTTAGGATAACTTAACGTCAAATTAATGAGAAATTAATGTTTAAAGTAGGAAATGTCAGTTTTAGTGTAGGATGTATGTGTGTGTAAGGTCGATATTGGAATAAACTGTTGATATGTCGCCGCGCATTTTGCGCGACAGATGGCGGAGGTGACATTTGTCTATGGCTTTATATTACATGCTCCTTCATAAAGAAAGCTATTTTTCTATTTGTTAGTAGATTTAAACAAAATGGAGAAAAAAGTTATATTTGAAAAATAAAACATATAATTTCAACCCTCAAAAGAAATAATAGATGTTTAAGACCAATAAAAAACAAGTTGAAACTCCTCCTTCATAAAGAAAGCTATTTTTTATTTGATGGTCAAGTTACACAAAATAGAAAAAAAATTATATTTGAAAAATAAGACATATTATTTCAACCCTCAAAAGAAATAATGGATGTTTTAGACCAATAAAAAACGAACTCCTCCTACTTTTAAAATCAATTTTTCTACTTGTAGGTAGATTTAAACAAAATAGAGAAAAAAGATGGTTTATTTTTTTATTGGTCTAAAACATCCATTATTTCTTTTGAGGGTTGAAATTATATGTTTTATTTTTCAAATATAACTTTTTTCTCCATTTTGTTTAAATCTACCAACAAATAGAAAAATTTATTTTATAAGTAGGAGGAGTTTGTTTATTCCTTTATTGGTCTATAATACTCATTTTTTGTTTTGAGGGTTAAAATTATATGTTTTATTTTTCAAATATAACTTTTTTCTCCATTTTGTTTAAATCTACCAACAAATAGAAAAATTTATTTTAAAAGTAGGAGGAGTTTGTTTATTCTTTTATTGGTCTATAATATTCATTTTTTCTTTTCGGGGGTTGGAACTATATATGTTTTTTTTTATAAATATTTTTTCCATTTTGTGTAACTTGACCAACAAATAAAAAAATGCTTTCTTAATGAAGGAGGAAATTCAACTTTATTTTATTGGTCTAAAACATCCATTATTTTTTTTGAGGTTTAAAATTATATGTATTATTTTTCAAATATAATTTTTTTCCATTTTGTGTAACTTAACCAACAAATAAAAAAATAGCTTTCTTATTGAAGGAGGAGTTTCAACATTATTTTTATTTGTGTAAGTCATTTTTTTTTCTTTTGGGGTTGGAATTATATGCTTTATTTTTCAAATATAACTTTTTTCTCCATTTTGTTTAAATCTACCAACAAATAAAAAAATAGTTTTCTTTATGAAGGAGCATGTAATATAAAGCCATAGACAAATGTCACCTCCGCCATCTTTTGCGCAAAATGCGCGGCGACATATCAACAGTGTATTCCAATATCGACCTTACACACACATACATCCTACACTAAAACTGACATTTCCTACTTTAAACATTAATTTCTCATTAATTTGACATTAAGTTATCCTAAAAAATATATGAATTTCATCCTTAGATATTCCTTTATCATTTCCAATACTTTTTTTAGCATTATTACATCAAATAATAACAATTTTATTAGTCTATCCTAAACCTACCTTAAATCTACCATAACTTGGGTAGATTTACGATAGCCCAATCCGACAGGGTAACTGTCTCATTTTAACTATGCAGGAACATTTATCAAAATATTGTATTGCTGTACCTACTCCTGATATTTCAACTACCACAATTGCACACGCAGTAGCTACAGAATTATTTTCTAAATATGGAGCACCAAAGGTTATTTTAACGGACAAAGGAGGAAAGTTCATCAGTAAACTCATGAGAAAATTATCAAAAATTTTCGGTATGCAACAAGTAACTACATCTGGTTATAGACCCCAAACTAATGGTAGTTTAGAAAGAAGGCATATTGTTCTAATAGAATTTTTAAAACAGTATTCACAAAATTACGATGATTGGGATAAACTACTTCCTTTTTCAATGTTCGCATATAATACCTCAGTTCATGAAGCAACAAATTTTACACCTTTTGAATTAATATTTGGTAAAACAGCCAGAATTCCTAGCTCATTTCCACGAGAAGAAAAACTAGAGACCTATGGTTCCTATTTGTCAGAATTAATAAACAGATTAACCGAAATAAAAAATCTTGCTGCAGACAATCTTATAAGGTCCAAATTAAAATCAAAAAACAATTACGATAAAAAAATTAAACCATTTTTAGGAAAAATAGGAGACAAGGCTTATGTTTTAAGAGAAGTAAAGAAAAGTAAATTTGATTTTTATTACCATGGGCATTATTAAATAGTGGACATTTCAAATAAACATGCCGCTATACTTCTTAATAATAATGGTCAAAGATTCAAAAAACACGTAGACAAATTAAAATTAGCCTACGAATAAAAATAATAACACTATTTTATGTCTTATATATGGCTGAGCTTATTCTTCGCACTCCTCCCCTCCAAGGAGAGATTATCAACCTTAATATATTTCCGAAAGGAGATATTAATCGATTAGAATTCCCAAATGCCGTTTTAGAAGAATTAACAGCAGAATATGATTTAACAAAACCCCGATGTATTGTTGACAATGTAAAAATACCCTCACATAATAGACGTTACGATATTAAATGCTCAGTTAAAGATCTAAATAACGATAACATTTTTGTTGTAATAGCAAAAAACAAAAAAAAAATCAAAGATGCAGAACATGTTGCAGCGCGTAAAATGTTAAAGATGTTAGAAAAAGTCTACTATTTTAGAGAACAAGAAAAAGAATCTAATGTAAGAGGACTAACATATGTGCTATGTCAGGAAGATCCGTCCATTTTAAAGATAAAATTATATAAATGGAGCAATTGTTGTGAAATCTGTTATATGAGAGGTCATACTAAAACAGGATGTTTTAGACCAATAAGAAACAAAAAGTTACTTAACCCAAAAACAAAAAATAATTCTAATGATGATTATTGGAATATCCCAGGATCACTTGTAGAAAATAATGAAAATTCAAATAATAATGACAACTGGGATCTTCCAGAATCCACATTCAATTAAAAAAAATGAAAAAAATATATGGGGCATTTCATGTCAAGTGATCAAGGTGGAGAAAAATTTTTCTCCAATCGTAGCAAAACTTGGGGCTTTTGTAGTACTCATAGATAGTAATTTTTCATGAAAATATTTTTTTACCTAGTCCAATATTTTCCGAGGGGGAGGGGGTTAAATTTTTGTGTTTTTCAGTACAATGCTTATTTCAATAATTTTTTACTCTTAAACAATTAAACATACAAATTTTACAAAGTACATTTTGGAAAAGTTTTTTCATGCTCTTTCGATTGGAAATAAGCATTTTGAAAAAAAAAAAATTTTTTGACCCAAAAAAATCAAAATTAAAAATAAATTTCAATTTTTGGGGGAGAAAGACCCAATTTTTTTTTTAAACGAAAGCTGAGATTTTTTCTTAAAAGGACATATAAATGGTAAAGTGGGACTAGAATGTTTAAACATTAAAAAAAAGAATTTTCTCCTAAACGGAGCTTAAAACCGGGTTTTGAGCGCTCCGGCGAGTAGAAAACTCATTTTTTCAATGTTTAAACATTCTAGTCCCACTTTATCGTTTATATGTCCTTTTAGGAAAAAACCTCAGCTTTCGTTTAAAAAAAAAAAAAAATGGGTCTTTCTCCCCCAAAAATTGAAATTTATTTTTAATTTTGATTTTTTTGGGTCAAAAAATTTTTTTTTTCAAAATGTTTATTTCCAATCAAAAGAGCATGAAAAAACCTTTCCAAAATGTACTTTGTCAAATTTGTATGTTTAATTGTTTAAGAGTAAAAAATTATTAAAATAAACATTGCACCAAAAGACCCCTTGATCACTTGACGCGAAATCCCCCATATATATAAATTAAAATTTATTTAATATATACATTATCAAAAGAAATACTATTAAATAAATTTATATAAGCCCAGTAAAAAAAAGAATTGGAAGATAGCGAAATCGCATTGGCGGTGAGTTTCTGCCAATCCGTTTTCGAGAGAAAACCGAATTGGCAGAATTCTGCAAATGCGATTTCGCTATCTTCCAATTCTTTCCTCTTGAATCTTTCGATTGAACGATTATTAACCCGATTTGGCATTCAAATCGATAAGATTAATTGTTCTTAAGATTAAAAATACCGATTACTAACAAGAAATATGCAATATTAATAAAAAGTGTAAAAATAAATGTGACATGTGCACTACGCATTATTTACACAGAAAAAAACCGGACTCAAAATGAGTCGCATATGAGACTCATTTTGAACTGCAACAAAAATGATACCCCTTCGACTCATTCTGAGTTTCTTGGGAAAAGACTCAAAATGAGTCTTAAGGGGTATCATTTTTTCTTTACGATAAAATTATAATCACATTGGAAAAGCTAAGAATAATTTATAAAAATATGAATTAAAATAATTGTTTAAAACTAATTAACACGTTGCACTTGTCAAAACATTAATACTTGCAGTCGATTTATTGTTTTTATGAGAAATGGAAAAAAATTTTTAGGTTAGACATTTGTCAATTGACAGACAGGGACGGGTAAACATTAAACACGAAACATGCGAAACACACATAAGAAAGTCACTAGAATATTGTTATTTTACTCATTCTGAGTCACTTGAAGTTGCCGATTACTCATTTCGAGTCACTTGAAGTTGTCGATTACTCAATTCGAGACCGACTTCCAAATGAGTTGCAACAAAAATGAGTCGAGTTTTTTTCTGTGCGTGACGACTTTCAATTTTTCAAAAGAAGGTTATATGGACTCATTTTCATCTGGAACATATGTATATAAAGTTCTGAGCAAATGTCCAGATGTATGTGTTTATGTGTGTGTGTGTCACAAAAAAATTATGTACAAAATATTTCAGACAAATTTTAATGGATTTATCTGAAATTTTGCAGGTTTATTGCAGTCATTAGTACCTAAAATCTGACACAAGGATTTTCGAATAAATCTACAAAATTTTTTTTATACAATTTTTTCAAAATTAAAAAAATTTTTTTTTGTATTTTTTGAAATAACTATTTTATTTATTAATATTTTCATTAACTATTGTCAAAATTACATTCCTGACAAGAAAACGAATCAATTGATGTATACAAAGTGAGACGCATGCTTATTCCCGAAATCTTTTTTGTCCAAACAGTTATTTGATATAAAACTACTTAACTTAAAATTCACATAATAAGCACATTATTTGACATAAATTTCATGGCACACAAAAAACCTTTAACATAAATATAATTTGTCATAGAATTTATTAAACAGAAATATTATGTTACATAAAACTCAGATAACTTAATTCACATTTGACATAAAAATTATGTAACATAAATTTCTAATGACATAAAAATCATTTAACATACATTTATTTTGACATAAAATTCATTTAATGTAAATTTTATTTGTTATAAAATTCATTTGACATCAATTTCATTTGGCATAAATGTCATTTAACGTAATTCTCATTTAACATAAATATCATTAGACATCAATTTAGCTTTACATAAATTTCATTTGACGTGAATATCTTTTATCATAATTATTATTTAACGTAAAATAAAATTTATATAAATTTCATTTAGCATAAACTCCATTAAACATAATTCTCATTTGGCATAAAATTTACTTGCCATAATTTTCATTTGGTATAAATCCCATTTAACATAATTTTCATTTGACATAAAGTTCATTTGACAAAAAAGACATTTAACACAATTCTCATTTGTCATAAAAGTCATTCAACAACATTCTCATTTGACATAAAAATCATTTTACACAAATAACATTTTACATAACAATATCGGCGCGAATTTTAAAAGTAACCAATTAGATATTATCAACAACATTGTGATTCGACAATTTTGAAATTCGCGCCTATATTTTCATGTCAAATGATCTGTATGTAAAATAAAATCTATGACAACTGAATTTCATGTCAAATGAGAATGATGTGTAATGAGTTGTCCGTCAAATGAAATTTATATCAAGTGAACTTTATGACAAATGAAAATTATGTAAAATGAATTTTATAACAAATAAAATTTACGTTAAATGAATTTTATGTGAAAAGAAATTTATGTTAAATGATTTTTATGTGAATAGAAATTGATGTTACATAATTTTTATGTCAAATAAGAATTAAGTTATCTGAGTTTAATGTAACATAATTTTTCTGTTTAATGGATTCTATAAGAAATTATATTTATGTTAAATGGTTTTTGTGTGCAATAAAATTTATGTCAAATAATGTGCATATTATGTGAATTTTAAGTTAAGTAGTTTTATATCAAATACCTATTTGGTCAAAAAAGATTTGGGGAATAAGCATGCGTCTCATACAAAGTATACATATTGGGTCAGACCATTATATCCCAGGCAGAAAAGTCGGTGGTGTGCCGATGCCTACGACCGGTTCGACACCGGCACGGTGAAAAATTGGAACAATAACCGGTGCCGGCACTGTGGTACCGGGCCGATTCCTAAACGACAACCGGCCCGGCACCAGACCGGTAGTAACGTCGAACAAGAACCGGTACCACTACTTGATACCGTTTTTACACTGGAAACGTAGTTATGCCGGCATCAAAATTAGTACCGGCCCGGCACCGGCCCAGTTCCACTACTTGATACCGTTTTTACACCAGCGACGGAGTTTTGCCGGCATGAAACTTAGTACCGGCCCGGCACCGGCATTCGATGCAGTTTATCCACGGGAAACGTAGTTATGCCGGCATCAAAATTAGTACCGGCCCGGTACTACCACTTGATACCGTTTTTATAACAAAAATTTTTTTATTTAAAATATTTGAAACTTTTTTGGATCATTCTGGAACCTAATTTAATGAATAAAAATACTCTCGGATTTTTTTGATAGATTTATTAAAAAAAGAAATTTTTCAAAATAATGCTAAATTTAAAAAAAAGTTTATAATATTTTAGTATCTTAAAAAGTCTAAATTTGTAATTTTTTGAAAAATTTTTTACACCATTCGGAAGAATAAGAAAATCAAATCTCTCGAAATCAAATGTTTTTTAAAATCTATTTTTATATAGTTGGAAAAATTACATTTCATTAAACTCTATTTATTCAGCTTTAAATTGTGCGGGAAAAACACTCAAAAATCCGGGAATTTGTTACTGCTGAATTACTAGACACCCTATAATAACTTTGTTCGTTTAAAATAATTTGGGTCAGGTTTATCTGATTTATTGTTATAAAATTTTGATAATCTAACAAGGTATTATATTAATTTCATTATACTAAGTTTTTGCAAGTTTTTTCTATAAAGCCGGTACCGGGCCGGTACCATGCCAGCGGTTTTTCTTTAGCCTTAGTTCCAACGTATAATGACATTAATAAATTTTATTATAATTATTAACTTTGACATTACATTATTCAAACTGTCTTTTAGAAAAGGTTTTTTCTATTAATTTAGAACATTTTGTAATTGGTCCTGATGTCACACTTCATAAATAAACTTTCCATTTACTTTTTATAAGCAGGTTTAGGTTAGTGGATGCGGCGTCGACTTTGCAGCCCGAGGGTCCTGAGTTCAATTCCTCATATCTTCAGACTTTTCGTTAACAATTAATAATAATTCATATGTTTCAGCATTCTATTTAGTGTTTACAATTAATTTAATTAATAAATAATATTGTTTAACGTTTAATATATGTAAAAATGTGTTGTTAATAAAATATACTAATCTGACACCGTGCCAGTATAACACCGGCAGAAAAGTAACAAAATATTTTTTTTTTACTACCGGCATGGTATCTAGCCGGTGGTTTACCGGTACCGGGGCGGATATTTCCCGGGTTATCATTGTTCACTGGACCGGCTCCGGTCCGGCAGAATTGCCGGTACCGGGCCGGTATCTACATTTTTACTGGCCCGGTATCTTCTCCCGTGGGGGTCCCGAGCGCAGAATAGGCCCCCTGCGATCGGCTGCATGTCGTAAAAGGCGACTAAAAGAGACTTGGAGTGGTGCCATTCTTGCGTTTCAGACCCTCCATCGATTTTTTTTAGAAAATCCTCTTGAAATAAGTGGAAATTGAATCATTATTATTCAAAAAATGGCACTTTTCAAAAAATTATTTTTTTACTATTTAAAAATTTTTTTTTTTTTAATTTTCTTAAATTGTCTGTATACAAAAAGCGTAAATCCAAAATTTTTCAAAATCAAATTTAGGCTTTTTACTGGGCATGTATTCCACTTGAAAATTTCGAAGTGTCAACAAAATCGAAGAACTAGGGGACAACTTAGATTTTTTAGGCATGGAGTTACCCAAATGCATTGAATTTGGACGGTTTTTGGCTGAAAATGCTCGGCCGTTTATAATTATATCTCGTTAATCGATTAATATTTTTCAACTTTTTTAATCTTAAATTAAATATGAGACTTTAATAATTATACATACATAAGTTTTTAATTTTTTTTTTAATTTTTAAAAAATTTTCAGGGGTTGAAAATATTTCAAAAAAATGTTTAATTTTTTGTCAAATTTGTCGATGCTGCAATCTTTGTATAACTTATTAAAATTTTTAGTTATGTATCATTTATCGTAGAATTTAATAATCTTTCGAATAGTATATGTTTGTTAATTTTCTGACTTTTGTATTTCTAAAAGAATCGTGTTTTGAAGATTGGTATGTTTTTGGGCCTTGCGCGTGCAGCCGTACCGATAATTCCCAACGGTAGTGTAATTTTGTAGTAAACTTAAGGAAAAATTGCAGCAAACTTTCTATAAACTTCTAAAAAAATTTGAAAAAACTTGTTTGCTTCAGAGTGTACATGTTTTGATAAATAATCAATAAAACAGAGAGTGAATCAAATATGAAAACAAAAAATGCAATAGAAAATGACAGAAGATGTATATTTTTTTCGTTCTGGTGCCCTGTTTCCGTATCTCTATTCTTATTCATTCATCATTGCCCCTGACCCTACTGAAAATCCGTGTACAAGATCTTGTACATTTTCCTGTACAAGTTCAGCCGGAGAACTTGTACCATTTCACCCGTGCAGAAAATGCTCCACTTTGCCCTATTTAAAACAGGGTTCTGGTCGGGGCCTTGTCAGTTTTCCCTATTAAAATTTTTTTTTAAATAAATTTTTTAGAATTCCTTTTTGTTATAGAAGCTATTAATAATGTAAGGCAATCATTATTTTAGTTATTTAAAATTTTTTTTATTTTAGGGGTTTGACTAGAATTCCTATCCAGAACCCCAGGTAGGGTGTTCATTAGGTTTTAGATAGGGTACTGATCAGGGCCTCGACAGTTTTCCTCGTTTGAATAAAATGTAAATGAATTAAGTTTTTCAAATTAGTTCCTATAATAAAATTATAAACAATTGAAAAAATTAATTAAACGGAGTAATTATACTACATTTTTAAGAATTTTTTTATCTTATGGGTTTGACCAGAAATTCTGGCCAAAACCCTAAGTGGGGTGTTCACTAGATATGAAATAGGGCTCTGATCAGGGCCTAGACAGTTTTCCTCGTTTTAAAGGCATGTAAATAAATTTAATTTTTTAAAATTAACTTTTTTAAAACAGTTATTAAAGTTAAAAAAGCGTTTTCTTTTAAAACACTTTATAAAATAATTATGGTAATATATTTAAAAAACGAAAATACATATAATTTTTTTTCTTTAAGAACAATATTATAATAAAGTTTATCTATTAATAATAACAGCTAAATTATAAATAACGAATAATAATAGTTATTAAATAATTAATTATTATACATTTATTTACAAATATAAATTATGATTTTGAAAAATAATAATTAATAAACAATTATTAATAAATTATACTTAATGAATTTTAATAATTATTAATTTATAGGATGAATTTATTATTTGCTTTGTATATATATTATATTATTTTAATATATATAATTATTTTATATTATATTAGCTTAAAGTGAGAAAATGATTCGTAGAGATTGTTAAACTTAACACCTTCAATTTTTAATAACTATTTTTTTAACATAATTAATAAATTTGAATAAAATATTTATTAAATAAATATTAATTATTACTTATACATTTGGAAACAAAAATTATAACCTTTATTAATAATATAAAATTAAGGAAGCAGAAAGGAGCGACAACCTCCACAAGAAAAATGAATTAATCATAAAACCAAAAATTATATTTTTCAAAAATTTTTAAGTTTTTCTATTCTTGAAATTATATTATTTTTATCATTTTCACTTTTAAATTAGTCAAAATGACTATAATACCTCATTATGTTATGTATAAATATGTTGTATATATAATGAATATGTTCATTATGTTTCTAATATAATAATATTTTTAAGTACAGTAATTTTATTGTAATTTCTTTTGAATAAAATTAACCTCACAAAATAGGGCAATTTTAAGAAAAACTGACGAGGCCCTGACCAGTTTTTCCCTAAGTAAGACATTGGTCGGGAACAGCGTCACACACTAGTCGGGCACTGGTCAGTTTCTCTACCCAGAGCCACACCAGAGATCGGGAAAACCTGCCAGTACCCTATCAGGCCCACATTTTAATTTCTGCACGGGGCAGTTACAGAAACTTTACCATTTCTGCATAAGAAATAAAAATCTTGTACAAAATCGATTTTTTTTTAAATCAAAATTTCTCTAAAAGGTGTTGCACAATCATCTGTTTACACTCTAGAATTAAAATTCATAAGAAAATTCCAGATGCAGAGGCTTTTTTGTTCAATCAGTTTCAAGTCCACCGTGAATTCTCTTTCAATTAAAAAGTAGCGTGTGGTTCTCTCTTGTCTGTGTGCGCTTATTTCTTTCTTTGCAATATACATTCCAAGAAAATAATAACTACTTGTAATAAAATGTACATAAAAACAAAAATACAAGTTTCCAAAAAATTAATTCACACTAATTCTAGGTATGGTTATATTTATTATATTATTTCTTTTATCATATTGCATAACATTGTTATTTCTATTACAATAAATAATAGCACCATGAACATTCCACAGTACATTTTTTTACTTAATTTTTGTACTCGAAAACGCGACATAACGGTGCACTTGGAGGAATGAGAACATAAAGGATGACTAGAGGTATTTTTATACCTTTTCATCTGCTTTTATTTTTAATCCCATAAAGTACTTCGCAAAAATTACGGACTAAACTATCACGTATCCGAAAATCACACAGTTCTGAACAAAGGATTTTTGATTGTTTCTTCTGCAAAAATATCGGTCAACGATTAAGCTGCGTCTGCAACATAACAATATAAATACCATATCACGCTAGAAAAAAAGTTATTCAAGCTGATAAAAATCAGGCGCATTATTTTTCACATTAGCAAATCAAAAATCCATTATTTTTTCGTTGCATATTTGTTCAGCATTGTTTGATGTAGAAAGATTATAAAATATTGGACGCAAAACAATTTTGCAATTGGATGTTTCATTTTAGGCCAGAGAATTGTATTTTTAATAATATAATTGTATAATTAATATATTAGGTGGAATTATATAGTCAGTTTAATAAATATTCTTATAATTAACGCATTTATTTCTTTTGTAAAGAGAATTTTCAAAAAATGTTCTTATTTTTTTGTAAGCTATTTATCTTTCCACAAATCCGGATACGCAATCAATTATAATTATATACGCCAACAAGTTGAAATTCAATTTTTGCGTTTCCCACTCCGTATGTATAGCGCATTTTAGGGTTTTAAAAAGATTTTTTTTATTTAATCGTACATTTGTCGAGTATATCTTTAACTTATTTTTCATAGTGTTGCCGCACTTTGTGTTATTTTTTCATCCCTAAATTTCTGTGAAAGCTCGCTTGCTAATTTAATTACTTCCTGATTTTTCCGTTTTTAACTTATCAGTGTATATTGATTTCTGTCCTTCAATTAACACTGTTTAAGATTTTATATTTTTTAATCTTCTCTTTAATTTTTTTTATTTAATAATTTTAACATCCTACCTAGATAGCTGGTCATTATTACTTATTAATAAATAATATATAAATACATAAGTACATACTTTTTTCATCACTTTTTTAGGATTCCCCACAAGAATTTTTTTCTTTTTCTCATAAATTGCTCTTTGTATGTATGTATGTACGTTTATAAAAAGCTTTGAAATCCGAAAACGAAAGAAACGATGATAATAACGATGACGACATGCATCTTAATTACTTTTTACAACATAAATATAGCGATAATAAATTAAATATCAATTGAGAATTGTATATTTGCACCTTATGAAGTAATATTCATTCTTTCGACACGTTCCGCTAAAATAGGCTAACAAAATTATTAAATAACATTTCCATTGCTTAGGGGCTATTCGAAAAATAGGTAACACTATTCTTTAGAATTTCAACCCACCATCCTGTAACGCACTGTTGACAACATTTATGCCATTCTTTATGTAGACGGTAACAAATAGTTTACCTTCTCCTACCTAGTGAGAAATAAAAGATATATTTAATGACTAAGAAGTTGGTAGGATATCTAGATCTAGATTAGGTCTAAAAATGTTAACTATAGATGTCAAAGTTGTTTGACTTCTAAGATATTTGTATTTGTCATTCAGTAGCTTAATGTACTTTTACACATATTTCATAAAACTTAATATTTTCTAAATTTCTTCAAGTAAGTTAAACAAAAAACATTTTTGGAACAGTACTGATTCCGCTATATTGACATTTCTTGATGGTGCGCACTAAAAAGAATGAAGTTATCTATTCGAAATCCTAGACAGCGATTAAACATCTACTAAGCATCTAAGATGTAGAATAGACCACTCGTTTTTTGCAAATGTACAACCGAATTCTGCGCCGTAGACGTTTAATAAAGAACGTCTATATAGATCTTGATTTAGATTCCACATATAGAGAGATGTTTTAGACTTGCATTAGATCTTTCATTTCTAATTAGGTCACTTCTCCTTAAAAGCATTAAATATTTTTTGGACGGCCCTTAATAAAAAATTTTTTTGTTTTCATTCGTATTATAAAAATTTGTCATATAATGAATTGTAAAAAAGAATTTCAAGGAAAACATTCTTTATTTGTGAATTCCGATTGCATTATATTTTATTATATCTTCTACAAAAACCACCAGAAGCAAAATAGAAGAGCGGTAGAAAAATCTACATGTTTCCAAACCTCCACTTAGCTTGATCCTGATATCCAATAAAAAATAGTTTATTTTAAATAAATAATGAAATAATCTGAAACTATTTGGTTTAATACATTTTATTTACTGATTAAGGTCAAAATCTTATAACATTATGCTATACCTACTGGCATTCAAAAGCTTTCGTAAAATTTAAATTCCAGTCGCATTATTTTTCCTTCTTCTTTAACCCATTAACGCCTGAATGCACTGAATTTTTAGTCTGACTTCATACTTATATATTTTCTAATAAACTTATTATTTTCTCTTTGGCAAATAATTTTTTTGCATTAAAGTGTCCTCTATCCGAATATGATATTAGGAAATTAATAAAAAATTGTTTAACAATATTTTTTTGCATATAATTCAAAAATTGCAAAATTTTTTTAAAGGTTTTTTATTACACATTCTTAAATTGAGCCTTCCAATTCTATAACTCGCTCGACGCTCGGAGACACGCGCTCATGCCAGTCGGGTAGCAGTGAGCGCCTCTGGGCCTATCACTGCTACCCGACTGGTATTAGCGCGTGTCTCCGAGCGTCGGGCGAGTTATAGAATTGGAAAGCTCAATTTTAAAGTCAAAAAGTTTTTTTGACAGCTAACATTACCACAAATCGTGCACCCGATTGTTATACTTTAAAAAAATATATTGGCTTTTTGAATTTAAACGTTTCATTTTTCAAAATAGCGCCTAAAAACTCAAAATTTTTTGAAAATCTGAAATTTGATGCTCGATATACATTTTTTTTAAGCTTTGGCTTGAAAAGGTTTACTCGGGGGTTTTCTGGGTTGCTGATTACGAATCTGATATTCATTTTCCAAAATTCAAAATGGCGGATCCAATATGGCGGACGAAAATTTCAAAAATTGGTTGGATTCTCTTACAGATCCGTACTCGGTGATTTTTGGGGTCGCTGATTACGAATCTGATATTAATTTTCCAAAATTCAAAATGGTGGATCCAATATGGCGGACAAAAATTTTAAAATTTGGTTGGATTGATTCTTTTACAAATCCGTACTCACGGGTTTTTGGGGTCGCTGATCACCAATCTGATATTAGTTTTCCTAAATTCAAAATAGCGGATGTAATATGGCTGCAAAAATTTTCAAAATTCAGTCGGATTTTTTTGAAAATCCTTACTCTAGGATTTTTCGGGGTTACTGATTATGAATAGGATTTTAGTTTTTTGAAAATTAAAATGGAGGATCTAATATTATGCAATTATTATGCTAATAATAATTATTACATTTTATTATATTTATTTAACAAAATATTTATAAAAAGTTTTATTAAATTTTATTTTATAAAAAATAATGCAAAAATTATAGAAGTGAATATAATAATAATAATAAAAATTAATAATTATTAATTAATAACAAGAATTTATTTATATAAATGACGACAAATTAATTGTTTGATATTAATTAAATTTTTTTGCAGTCTTTTACATGTAAAGTTTTTATCATTTTGAAAACTTCGCGCGTATTTTGTTATAATTCTCTTTTCGTCCGCCAGGTGGTAGAGTTGTATTTCTCCCGACAAAAATAACCAAGACGCTCGATGGAAATATATCCTCATCAATTAAGTTTGAAGAAGTTGAGGATCATTTTGACGAAATTTTTATTCCAGACTCAGATGATTTCAATGAATCTGAAAATAAATTCAGTGAAGAAGACGGCTTAAGTGATACTGACTGTTGTGAAGATGACATACCAATTCCAAAAGAATCTTATTTCCAAAAATACGAAAATTATTCTGTTTCACAAAAGAAACTTGAAATTAATCATGTTTATGATAGCGATAAGGATGAAAAAATATAAGAAAAAATTGATTTAAAACTTATTAATTTATAAAATTAAAAATTTTAAAAAAATAAGATTTTCCGTGTCCATCTACCTCCACGCAGTGAGAATTGGAAACATCATTTTACGACCTGATGGCTAAAGATGTTCAAAATAATTGAAAAACCCTCAGTAAAACTTTTGAGTAAGGATTTTTAAAAAAATCCGACTGAATTTTGACAATTTTGTCCACCATATTACATCCGCTATTTTGAATTTAGGAAAACTAATATTAGATTGGTGATCAGCGACCACAAAAAACTCCGAGTACGGATTTGTAAGAGAATCCAACCAATTTTTAAAATTTTTGTCCGACATTTTGAATTTTGGTAAATAAATAACAGATTCGTAATCAGCGACCCCGAAAACCCCCGAGTAAACATTTTCAAGCCAAAGCTTAAAAAAATGTATATCGAGCATCAAATTTCAGATTTTCAAAAAATTTTGAGTTTTTAGGCGCCATTTTGAAAAATGAAACGTTTAAATTCAAAAAGCCAATATATTTTTTTAAAGTATAACAATCGAGTGCACGATTTTTGGTAATGTTAGCTGTCAAAAAAAATTTTTGACTTTAAAATTTAAGGATTTTGTAATAAAAACCTTTAAAAAATGGTGCAATTTTTTAATTATATGCAAAAAAAATATTGTCAAACAATTTTTTATTAATTTCCTAATATCATATTCGGATAGAGGACACTTTAATGCAAAAAAAATTATTTGTCAAAGAGAAAATAATAAGTTTATTAGAAAATATTTAAGTTTGAAGTCAGACTAAAAATTCAGTGCATTCAGGCGTTAATGGGTTAATACTTCAAGTTAGGAAAACAAATATTTTATCATTTTGAAATTTTGAAATTTTTTTTAATAAAACAAATTTCTTATAAAATAAATTCTTGAATATGTAACTTTTTGAAATCACAAAATCTTTATAAATGTAAATATTTAATTTTTTTAAAAACTCATTTTGCCCAATTTTCTTTAATGAAAATACGGTAATGGAGTATCGAGACGAAAATTGCCCTTAAAGTTAATTTACATTTTTAATGCAGACGGTTTTTGAGTTTGACAATTTTTTACAGAAAAAACTGATCTTAAAATTAGTCAGAAAAGTGACTCATTATTAGTTACAACAAAAATTAACCTCGTAGATGGCGCCTCGTTCTATGTCATTTAACATAGACTTATGTGAACCCTTGTACTCTAAGTCAACATTTTCCTTAAAATTGACCTAAATTTTACGGTCAGAGGGAATTGCTTGTCAATTTTTTATATCGAGGCAAAAATTGCCCTTAAAGTTAATTTACATATTTAATGCAGACGGTTTTTGAGTTTTTGAGTTTGACAATTTTTTACGTATAGGTCAAAATTGCTCTTAATTTTGTAATGTAAGGTCGTTATTGGGCTTTTTTTTGACCTTTAGTTAAAAACATATGTCAAATTATACATAGATCGTCCTGAAGTTGTCTACAACTCAGTTGACACGTTCTGTATTTGTTCTATAAAAAAGGGGTAACATTGTTATACAACAAATGTTATAGTGTAGATATGTAAGTAATATGTAAGTAATATGTAACAAAAAAGTAACAGAGTTCTGTAATTTATTTCGAAAATCATTATATAATGATGCTATAACAGTGTGTTGTCACTGTTATATTATAATAGTATTGTATCTGTTACATAATTAGAGTGTAACAAATTTTCTAGAACTTTTTTCTAAGGTAGGTATATAACATTGAAATAACATTGTTACAAAGACATGCCATTACAGCGTTACTAATTTATTACAGATCACACATGTAAATTTGATGACAATTTATTACATAACAGTTATTATGTAGATATTATAGAATTGAAGTGTAACTAAAATTCTAAAATTTTAGTTCTATACTACAAATAGATATGTGCTGTAACGTGTTATAGCACCATTCTATAACAATTTTACAATAAAATTATAAGATCTTACTTAGAACTGCAATCTGTACTTTTCAATGTAACAGGTGTTATGTGACTCTTATATATTTAAAATATGACAAATTATATAACAAAAAGCATCAAATTAACAATTAATAACAAATAAATTTAAAAATGAAAAAGCTATGAAAATAAGCATTTATAAAATATTTTGAAGTTGCATATATGCACAAATTTTCTAATTTCCCTTATGTCATACAATTATTCATTGTACTAAATAATAAAGAAGCAAAAAATTTTATAACGCTTATGAAAAAAGTGTAATATATAATAAACATATTGGTCGAGCGTGCTAGGCGCCTCATAGTACGGTTGAGCACAAATGGTCGAGGCTTCTAGTCCTCATCTAGTTATTAATATTGACGACGTTTCGATACATTAAGCATCCTCTTCAGGTCAAAATTGAAATTAATTAACAAACAGTCATTAAGTCATTTTAAAATTTTACCTTTTTATTAGGCGTTTCTTTTCTTTTTAGATAAAATGACTTAAAGACTGTTTGTTAATTAATTAATGTCAATTTTGAACTGAAGAGGATACTTAATGTATCGAAACGTCGTCAATATCAATATAAATAAAATTATACTTAAACTGTATATCGTTAATATCAATATAAATAAAATTAGTTAAACCATATTGTAAAATTTATTGCACCAAAGATCTAGTTATGTTATATATTTGTTACATAACATTGCAACATTGTTACAGATCAGTATATAACAGTGTTCCATATATGTTATATATTTGTAACAGCAATCAGAGCTGATATTTATCATAACATGCTTGTAACATGCTACAAGCTTGTGACAGAACGTGTTACAACGTGTTATGTAACAAACATATCGCCATTACATATTCGTGTTTGCTGGGAAGTGTCTATAGTATATTTAACATAACTTCAAATCAGAGTCGAACATAACCTCAAAATCAGGTCAATGGTCATCGTTTTGAAGTTAAGCATTAATGAAAAAACATAATCTTAAAATTAGGTAAAAGGCAATAGCAAAGTATTTAAGGTTGAAAAGTATAATAAAGTACCTACTATTAAAACAATTTTTTTTCAAAATGTCGGCTCCCGAAATGGTTGCTGAAATGTGTCTCTTTTGTTGGTGGGTGACACTCTCATTTAGAAACAATTTTGATTTTGAATTTTACTTTGAGATGATTCGTTCATTGCTTGTGTCATCTACCAACAAAAGAGACGTATTTCGCAGCAGCCATTTTAGAAACCGCCATTTTGAAATTTTTTTTTAAACGCTATTTTTTATCCACAGGTCAAAAAGAAGAGCCAAAATTTACCAAATTTTAACATTTCTGTCAAGTTTGACAAATTTTCAGACCTGTGGGTTAAAAATTCGACAAATGTGACTTAAACTTTGACTTGAGGTGATGATCTTTAAAGAGGCCTTATGAGGCTTTAGGTAAAAATTTAGGTCAATGCTAAGGGCAATTTTCATATGAACATAAAAAATTAACAAACAATTTTTTCTGCCCTCAAAATTTAGGTCAATTTCAATCGCAATTTTGACATAGATGTCACAAATTGACAAAAAATTCCTTCTGTCCAAATTTAAGTCAGTTTTTACCTAAATGTAAAAAATTGACAAAAAATCTCTGCTGCCCTCAAAATGTAGATTAATTTTATGGTCAGCTTTGATTTACAGGTAAAAACTGGATAATAACACTCTATTTGACCCGCTGTTAGGTTCAACTTTGAGGGCAGTTTTGACTTACACGTCAAAAGTTGACAAAAAAATATCTGTCTTACACTTCCTCAAAATTTGGTTTCTAAAGGTCAAATAGAAGCCCCATAAGGACTGCCTATGTACATAGGTCAAAATTTAGATCAAATTTGACATATTTTTTAACCTTCACATCAAAAAAGCAACTTGCATAGCATGCGTCAAGGAATCGTTCCCTTACATCAAAATTTTTGTCCTATTTGACTAAATTTTCGACCTACAGGTTTAAAGATAAGACAAATTTGACATAAATTTTAATATTAGTTTCAATCCATAAAAGTTGTTATAAACTAAAATCTGTTTTTCAAAAATCTATTAAAATTAATCATTTCAATAAGTTCAAATAAATGTTTAATTACATATCAAGAAATGTAAAAATAGGGGGTTGGCGCGCAGGGGACCAAAGCCCCCCTAATATATATGTATGTATAATAGAATAAATAAAAGTGAAACAATTAATAAATATTTAAAAATAAATAAGTACAATAATTTTCAATGCTATTATTAAATAATATTGTTTAATAAAAAAATTCTCTAGAACATTCATATGTTTCTCCGCTAGAATAACGCTAAAGAGATTGTTTTATCAGTTTTCATTTATTTTATAAATGGTCATTCATCACTATCATTATTATCGTCATCATTATTATCACCTTCACATAGAATTTAATTCGACAGCCTATCCTCATTATTTATCACGTTTAAATTGTTATATATCGTTGACAGAGGAATAAGTACAAAAGTTCAATTAATTTTTTATTGCTGTGTTTTTCCTATTCAATTTGTCTTTCTTTCATTGTTCTATTATCTATTAATAATATTATGTAAGTATTTTTACTTCTGTCTTTCTCCAGAAGTGGATTTATCGGATTCGTTGAAAAAATTGAACGTTTTTAGTTTAATAAAAGAAACATGTTAATTTGCATAAATACGTCAATTTATTCAATGGGAACGAAATTATCTTTTTATCGCAAAGTTAGGATTATCGTTATCATTTGTTTGTAGATATTGCGGCGAATTCTTTGGATGGATCTTCTGCGACTTGTGCTACTGAACGGAACGCTGTTCGACCTTTACATATATTGAAAATGGTTTCACGGATTTTTTTGATAGTCTATACCTCTACTTTCGGAAAGTCTTTCCATTTCAGGAAGTGGCTTGTACTCGCCTAAAATATTTTACATCTGCGTTTTTTTTCATAAATATTTATTGTAGATGGAAATTTTCTTAAGACGAAATATGTTGTATTAAATTATGTTTCTCTTTATCTAGTTGAATAAAGGGATTTCAAAAAAGTTTTTAAAATTTTGAAAATTTAAAAAAAGTAATTTTTTCTTCTTGATATATTTAAAACGATTAAATTGGTTCTAATATTTTAAGGAGAAATTCGTTTACAATAAAAACATTATACTATTATTTATTTATATGTTTTTCTTAATCTAAAAAAAATTCTTTAAAAAAACTGAATCAAATATCCGTGCTTCAATATTCCGTTAATAATAAAATAATTTGCAGAAAGAGGAATTGCAAATTTAATAATTATTATAAAATCAATAAGTATTTTTTCTTATAAAGTGTAAGAATTCTTCATAATTTTTCCTCAACCACTCCATGATATTTGCTAGTTTAATATTCTACATTCAATTTTCGATAAATGACTGCTTAATGTTAGTTCAAACTACAGTAAACTCATTTTTTGTACCGTAATATTAACATTCTACTAAATTTCAATTGTTTCTTAATTTTTAATTTGAATAGTTTTTTCAACATTTGTTTAAACATTTATTTAAATATTAATTTTAATATTTGATTAATAATTATTTAAATACTTAATATAAATAAATATAGAATTTAATTTAAATAAAATTTTTTCGAAAACAGAAATAGAAAAAAGAAGCATTTAGCGGTCACTTATCGAGAGAGTAATGTATCTTGATTGAGGAGAGAATGAGAGCAGAGAAAATCCGCACTAGAAACATTTCTCACATTCGTCTAAAACGCCATTTTATTGGACAACGACTTGTCCACATGAAAATTGAAAATTTCTTAAATAAATTTATTGAATTTGCTATACAGTTTATGCAATAATTCAGTCCCATATTCAGTAAATGTTCAGTATAGATCAATTCGAGGTCACTTCGGTGCATTTCTCCCATCAGTATAATAGTCATTATATTGTTCAATTATTCATTGTTTCAATATTTACTGTTCCAATATTCAATATCATTTTAAAATGTGCAAGAGAATGTGTTTTTGTGTGTATGTGTGTGCATGAGTACATGTCAGTGTGCATTTTATTATTCTTTTTTTTTGTTTTAAATCAGTATTGTTCTTTTTTTAATTATAGAATTCAGCATGTATAACTGTAGAATTAAGTTATAAACCGTTTAAAAAAAAATTCTTTTACAAAAAGAAACATTTATGTAAATTTTTCATGTAATAATAAATTTTAATTAATTAATAGAAAAAATATCTAGTATTAAAAAATATTTCTAATCATATTCAAATATATTCTTAATGAATTGAGAAATAAATAAAGAAAAAACAACAAGAATTAAAAATATTTTCCGTCAATGAAAAAAGTTTTTATTTTTTTGGATAACGTTTTTTTCTCAATAAAATTATAGTAAATGTTATCAGCAAAAATTTGTTGCTCAAAGTAAAAAATAAGCTCCCATACTCTCCTCTCACAAGCAATAAAAAGGAATATCTTCGATTGATATTAGTAAATATTTTGAAGAACTGAAAATAAATTGCCTGTCCACGTTTTTTAAAGTAGCGAGTACAATTTTCGGGAGCCACGGGACGGGACGAGTGATTAATCTAAAATCAATCTTGAATAGAATGAATGATCCAGAAAGTGAATTGGAAATTTGTCTGGACGCGGCTCAGAACTCGACAATGAAGGCTGAGCAGCCTGCTATTCCCTAGAATTCAAGTCGGTAGGCACTGCAACTCGTCTCATGGTCTTGAAGATTAATTGTGCAACGTGAAGCCGATGGCGATAGGTCTATATGATGAGCAGCCAATGCCTCTTCATTATCAGCTACCCAATAGCCCAAAGTGTCTGTGTCGTACGTTGGAATCATTGTTACCTCTGTAATCAATAAATACAGAAAGATAAAAGAACATTTTGTTCGCTCATTGCGATCAGTAATAGTTATTTTCGTATCAAGGGCGCAAAATAGGTGATTGCGACGATGGCGAGATGAAGGGACACAATTTCGCGCCCAAGGGAGCGAAGGTGTCTCCGAGGTCCCGAAATATCGCCCGAGTCGTAATCACCTTTGCGCCCACAATGCGAACATAATTTTTTGTCCTAACTGCATGGAAAGTAAGGCATTGAGGGAACGCAAGATTAAACGCTCATTTTAGTTAAAAATTAAACTCTATATAAATGTTGACTCTTTGAAGTCTATAATGATAAAAGCAGTATGCTGAAACAAAACTAAATAGAAAATTAATTTTGTTTTAGTTTTTGAATAATCCAAAAACAAAAGTATATTGATATATTTAGTTTCGTGTCGACTCGAAACTAAATTAACATTTGTGGTAAATTAACATCTAGGTGGCAGGATGACAAATCGCCTGAAAAAGTGCCAGGATGTGATAATTTAGTTAGTTTAGTTTTGTGTCAACACGAAACTAAATTCAGTTTGTTAATTTAGTTTCGTGTCGACTCAGAAATTGAAACGAAACTAAACTTTGGAGACGGTCCTTGGTTAAATTATTTTCTTTTTTGAGCAATAAGCTTTATTTTTATTAATTTCTACAGAAAAAAAAGAAGAGTTAACATGCGAAGACTCGCGTTTTTGTAGTATGTTTTTTCAGTTTTCTATTGTTTTTTGTCTTTGTTTAGCAAAACATAAATAAAAATAGACAAAAACAATAATACGTAAACACGTTAAATTTTTTTCTCCTTATAAATAATTTATTTATGTTAATATTTTTTATTTAAATATACTCAAATTTACATGTTTAATAGTTTACACACATTTTACACTATTGACCATTATATAATTTATAAACTTACTAATGATTACCCTGTAGTAAAAAAACATAAACATTAAAAAAACAATTTTAAAACATTTAAAAATATAACCAACTTTAAATAGTTCATTTAATCAAATGAAAGAATTTTTTATTTTTATTAGGGAAAAACTCATCCAAAAACAATTTCAATCGTGTCATCACACTACTAAATAAATTTAAATATATGTTTAATTCCTCAATATAATAAATTAAAAGAAAGATTACTAATGAAGAATATTCTCAAATATTTGGAAGTAATTTTCAATGTAAATATTTAAAAAAGTTACACTTATGACAGAAGTAACAGACATTAACCCATTAACGCCCACCAGGACGCAAAATGTATCATGATTTTACGACTCTTATTTTGTATGTAATAATTAGTTAAAAATTTAGGAAATACTATTGCCGACGTAAAATTTATTGCTCTTTTGGATTATGAAGCAAAAATTTGTTTATAATTATCTAAAAAAATTTATAACAATTTTATTGCCAAAAAACACACTTTCTCACGAAGAAAAAATTTTTCAATTGTTATTTTGACATAGAAAATTAAAGCATCTGGTCTCAAAAAGACAAAATATCGCGTCCTCGAACCCTCAGCAACAGGAAACCATAATTACTTTTTTTAAATTCAAGATGGCGGATATGAAAATGGCCATTTTTCCATAATGCAAAAGGCCGATAATAAAATTTCGGACAATTTTTTAAACAAGTTGTTCATTCTACGAATATTTAGCTTTCTCAATATAATATACAAAAATTTCTTAATTATTTATTGAATAATAATTATTTTAATGTAAAATTTTAACAATCTCAAGAAATTTAAAAATTTACCTTTTTTTAAAAAATACTAGCGTCGTTGTCCTCGCTCGCTCGGAAGACATTTTACTTGTTTATTTCCACTTATATAAATTTATTAAACAGCATTTCCATTAATAATGTATATATTTAAAAATTTGAATTTATATATTTATATATAATAATAATAATAATAATAATAATAATAATAATAATAATAATAGGGGAGAGTCACTACGGTCGGGACACCTTTACGGTTGGGTCACCTCGGGTTTCTTAGTTGTAACAAACTGGTGACATTTGACATTGCATGTAAATACTTGTTAGTGATGGTAGAAAACTTTTCACGTCACTTTCATTAAGTTCCAATGAACTACGCGAGCAGTACAAACGTAAAACGTAAATATGTGGTGAATTTTTAAAGCAAAACTTTTACTTAGTGTCGAGAAAGATTAATTAAACAAAATGGAAGATGTAAACAATAAAGTAAGATGATGAAATTTATTCATTAGAGAGTGCTTTAATACTTTGGTATGTTATTTGGTTTTTATATCGTGCGTTTATGTATGTGTGCTAAAAAAATCAAAAGGACGCGAAACTTACGGTCGGGTCACTTTATATCGTGCATGTTGGGACACATTATTGTACAATTATGGTGCGTTCTGACATCGGAAATTCAATTGTTTAAGGTAGAGATGTGTGAAGAACGTCATTTTACAGTGAAAAAAATATATTCATGTTCGAAAAACGTTCGTAAAACATTTTAAAGTCTCATTTCATATCTCCTGCGATAACGTGTTGTAAACGTTTCGTGTACTGAGAACGTTTTTAGATTCATTTTTATATGAATTTTATATTTCCTTTTTCCATTTTCAAGTGTATTGCAGCATTCTTCTGTAATTTACGGGCCATTTTCAGTAATATTCCTTCATATCACATTGATTTTCTACGGTGTTCCGACCGTAAAGACCTGATCCGACCGTAACGACATTTTTTTCTTTTTTAAAATGTTTATAACTTTTCCAATTTTTGTCCAAACATTTTCTGATGTACAGAAGAAACATTCCATTTTAGAAGATCTTTCCAACCATATGTCAGAAAACGTGAAATTCGGCCTAGAACGGAAGTTATGGGCACAAGTCAAAAAGTGTCCCGACCGTAGTGACTCTCCCCTAAGGGACAGTATATTTAATTTTAAATTATTTATTTTAATTATTAAACAATTAGATTATTATTCTTACATTTCTTATTCTTATTTTGTACAAAATAAAAAAAAATTATTTCAATAAATGTTATAAATCATTTAATGTAAAACTAAATTTGAAAATTTTGAAATATAGAACTTTGGGAGTATTAGCATAAATGATTATTACACTGAAACCTCCATCGAGGGATATTCGATCGAGTGACGTCTCAATTTTTTTTCGGGGACGCGGCAGGGAAGGGACTTAAGAGGGAAGACTTTGAGTGGCGTGCGTGTCTGTCAGTAACGTATCTATTGAGGGAGATATGTTCTTGTTTTTAATATAATGCTATATATTATTGATATTTTATAGTTGGTCATTTTTATTTTATCATTATTAATGTTTTCTAATTTTTATTTTTCTAATTTGTTATTTCTTCAAATTCACAAACTTATTGAGAAATAGGAAATATTACACAATATCTAAGCGTTGGTATTTATTAAGTATCAACGGCCCTGTCTGTTTTCGTTTTCGAGCAAGGTGACCTTGTTCGATCGAGTAGACACCACTCCCGAGCAGTGGACTCGATGAAGGTTTCAGTGTATAATAATATATAACTTTAATATATAACGATCGCTGCGCATGACAGTAGTGACGTGATCACACACTCAGATTTGCGTTGTAGCGGTACGGATTACTACTTTTTCGAGCAAAAAGTTAAAAAGTAAAACTTTAAAATTTCTACAAGTAATAATTACAACATACTGAATGTGAAAAGTAATACAAAATTTATTGAAAATTACAATGACGATGTACAAATTAAAATTCTTAATGCAATTTTTAAAAGTCAATACTGTAATAATTACTATTAGTACTTTTCACAACAAAAAATATTAATAATTGGGTAGTTCAACAATCGAATGAAGAAAATAAAAAAAATGTTGACCCAATATGCTCATTTCTCAAAAAATTTAAGAAAAAATCAATTTCTAGTATGGTATATTTAGCTATATTTTTAGGAAATTCGAAATACTTCAGTCAAATGAATGGAATTTTTAATCCATTTATTATTTATTTATATAATGTTTTACAGGAGCTCTCTGTTTTGTATGTATCGTTTTGCTGTGTCATAATTGGAAAATTCTCGAGTTGCGAATTGCTTTAAAATTAATATTCGTTATTTAGTGTATTGCACTGTGGTTTGAAGTTTTTTTAATTTAACAGAGTGAAGTGTTTTTTCGTATGATTTTTGTGAAGTCTAGGAGTTAAGTTTTTACAATGGATGAGGATACCCTTAAAATAATAACATTTATGAAAAAAATATCTTTTTAATAAAAAAACGCAATAAGTATTTGTTTCATCATAATTATAAATTATGATTAAAAAAATAAAATTTGTTCACCATAATTATGTATTATTTACTAAAATTATACATTTTTTAACTAAAGGAAAAAACTCGTTAACTAAAATAATAATTTATATTAAAAATTTTCTGCTTTTCGTGACTTTTTGTTATATTATTTCCCAACTCTTGTTTGTTTACAAAGTCATAACCATAAAATGGTGAGTTTGAAAGTGACTCAATCAACAAGTTTAATTGAAAATAAAATCGGTTATTAATTTGGGTAGTAAAATTATTTAATTATTAATAATTCGAACTGGTTTTAATAAGAATAATTCAATATTTAACCTTTTTAATATAATTAGTAAAGAAACAGCAAAGTTGTTTTACTGACACATTCAAGTAAGTGTTTTACCCTCTGTAATATTATACCCATCGTAATTTTTACCCTTTACCTAAGTCATTTTTACCCATTACCATTCGTAATATTACCACTTTTTTTCTATTATATATATATAATACACTGGATAAAGTTATACAAGTTTTCAAGGAGAATCTAAATATTATTGTGGACAAAAGTTCGGTAAATAAAATACATAGATTGGGAAAATTGAAGTCGAATGATAATTGCAGACCAATATTACTTGGATTAAACTCTGGTTTATTAAGAAATAATATTTTGGAGAAGAGAAGTAAATTGAGAGGCACAAGCATATATATAAACATAAACAGAGACAAGGAGACTCAAAACACTTTTCACCAATGTAGACCTTTAATAAAAAGATTAACCCCTTCGCAGTCCAGCTAAAAATCGCTTGTGGTCCAAAAACGGTATAAGAAAAAAAAGTTTCTAAAAAATGTAATTTCATTGTAATTAAGGTTTTTGGAGTCGCAAAATTCGAATCTAATGTCAGATTTTCAAAATTCAAAATGTCGGATCCAATATGGCGGTCCAGAAAATAAAAAATCCAACGGAATTGTTTAAAACTTGTTACTCGGGGGTTTTCGGGGTCGCTGTTTACGAATCCGATGTCAGATTTTGAAATCCAAAATGGCCGACCTAAAATTCCATCAAATTGCATGAATCTTGAAATTATCCGCCATATTGGATTCACCATTTTAATTTTGTAAATCTGACATCATATTCGTAATCAGCGACCCCGAAAACCCCCAAGTAACAAGTTTCAAGCGTATTTGATAAATTTTTAAATCTTCATAGTCGCCATTTTAGGTCCAACATTTTGAATTTTGCAAATCTGATTTGAAATTCGGATTCAGCGACCCCAAAAACCTTAGTATGCTCTTGGTCATTCAAATCGAATTATGTTTAGTATCTTTTTTTTGAGATGGACATATATGGCCACAGACGTAAAGGTGACACGACTTTTTGTGGCCACATATGGGCCATGGACTGTTAAGGGGTTAAAGGAAAATGGCATTATAACTAGAGAAACATATGATGGTATAAAAGTCAACAACAGATATTATAAACTCGATGATTTTTATCACAACATAAGGAATCTAATAATATATGATTATTTATTAAAATTTTATTTAATAACGAAATTTTTATTGTCTGCAATATATGTATATTGGCCTCCAAATAATGAAATAGATTTTTATATACACTGAGAAAACTGGAGAGTCAAATTCAGAGGTTCAAAAAGTGTATGTTTGCTTTGCTTATGAAGAGAGTTAAATAGTCCTTCTAAAATAAATTTTGAATTGTATATTTGTATATTCTATCCCATTACATCTGAGGGTTAAAAGTTGCGCAGAAAATGTGTACGATCTGATGCGCGCGAAATTATTTCTCTGACATTTTATGTATTTAATTTAGGGGTTAGGTTGCCATATTTATTCATTTCGCGCCGGATAAGGAAGGGATTTCTCAAGATGGTTAATTTGTCCCTCTGTTATAAACTCATTTTCCCTCCAAGAGAAATGGCACGAATATCTGTCAATGGTGTATTTGAATATTGAGATTGTTATCCAATAGCTAACTCTCAAATATTAACGATTTGTCCCTCCAGATGTTTAGTCCAATACTCCAGTTTTCTCAGTGTAGAATCTTTAGAACAAATTTTAGCAGATTTTATTGAAACTAATCCTGTAGATACTAAAAATATTTTAGTTGTCGATTTTAACGCTAGGATAGGGAATTTGAATTGTGATAGTCTAAATATTCTTAATGATAGAAATCTAAAAAATGTAAGAAGTTAATATGACCAAACTATTAATAAACGAGGCAAAATGTTGACAGAATTGATGGAAACTAATAGTTTCTTTGTATGTAATGGCCGTACTCTCTCAGACACGCCTGGAAGTTATACATTTAGTGCGGAAGAGGGATGTAGTACGATTGACCTTCTCTGGATCAGTGAGAATATGGCACATTTAACTACACACAAAAAACCCAGTCTCATTTTTGTTGCATCTCAAAATGAGACTATGTTAAACGCCATAGAACGTGGCGCCACCTAAGAGTCTCATTTTTGTTGCAACTCAAAATGAGTAGCGTATGATACTCATTTTGAGACTAGGTTTTTTCAGTGTAGAGTTTTCATAGAAAGGTCTCATATTTCGGTTTCTCTCACGATTTCAGTAGACTATTTAGAAAAGGACAAAAGTATCAATGTGAAATATAAAACATACCTGTGAGCAATAAGACGATTGTAAGATGCATTTCTTAATCCGTTTAAACAAATTAAACATTTAGCAACAATTTTGTTATTTTGTGAAATTCACTGTAAATTCAATTCATCCCATGGGATTAAATTGTATTGGCTACTCTTCTTTATTTTGCTTGAAACTTGTCAAATTTACTATAATATTTTAATTTTAAGGTTAATAACTGTAATTATTTACGTTTTTGAATGTCCGACATCATTGTTATGTAATTTACGAGTTTTATACCGTTGATTACGGTAAATTACTTATATATGTAATTTACCGTAGAAAACCTCATGTTACGCGAAACTTCGCAACCCTGGGGGCACGTAGCGCTCCCCAGACGAGCGTGTTAAGCTGCGGTCACACCTTTGCAGGCTGCCTGCCTGCGCAGGTATCAGTAACGAGAGTCAGGGAGAAGTATGAATTCATTGACTCTCTTACTCTTGTACGTTACCATGACAACTTGCAGGCAGGCAGGCTGCCTGCAGAGGTGTAACCGCAGCTTTACACACTTTTTTTAAAAGACCTCAAGGCTGGGTCGCGCTACGCCCCCTAGAAAATTATGCAGCAGAACTCAGGGCTGAGTGGCGCAACAATACTCAAAAATGTGCTGCAAGTTTCCCTCTGTTTTCTCATTGTGGGTCCAATATGGCGGACATTTTTTAAAAAAGTAATTGTATTTGCTTGAAAATGGTCATTCGAGAGTTTTTGAGGACGCTGATTATGAATCTGACTTTAGAAAAATAATGAATATCAAACAAGTTAGTCTTTGTGGGAAATTTATGGTTTCGTGGCCAAGGGCCAAAACCCTATAGCGAGACTTCTGTGTCCGTCCGTAGTTTTTGACAACGTTGCGCCATATCAATCGTTATCATCACAAAGTCTTGTGATTAATTATTTGCATAATGTCGAGAACAAAAAGACAGAAACGGTTTCGTGGTAGTAAAGAGCTTGAATTGAAAGAAGATGAAGAGACCATGGATATAAAATAAAAAAGTGGCTTTTTTGCACGTAGATCTCCTTTTTAAAAAATCAGAAAGAGAAGCATCATAGGGTTTCGTGGCCTAAAATGACAAAAATGATGATAATGATAATGAATAAATAAAAAAACAACCATTACCATAGTAACGGTATAAGGGTTTTGGCCCTTGGCCACGAAATGGTTATAAATTTTTTGAGATAATTATAAACATTTTTAAGCTTCATATTCCGAAAATATGCTATTTGTCGCTATTTTCGAAATTTGGACCCCCTGTCCCACCATGTAACGCAAATTATTTATTAGACTCGATTATTAATAAAATTATTTGTTTACTATTATAATTATTGTTAACAATTTTTAAATTTATATTTTACTTAACATTGTTAATATTAAACAATAAAAACCTTTAAATTAAAATTAAAGAATTATATATGAACAGCAAATTATTATATAATATACTATTATTTTAACGGCTAATTCCTCCAACCACAATTAAAAATTAATGAATGTTCAAAGCCATTTTAATAGCTCATGATTAATTGATTAAGGAATTAAGCATTGATTAACTTTTAATCAGTATTGTTGAAACTAGCCCTATTTATTTTATTATATTAATTGACTATTAAATTAATAAAATCGTAAATGTATTAAAATTTTTTTTAAGTTTTAATTTAACATTCAAACGACTTTTTTGAATATAATTTTTTATTTTTTATGTATAAGAAATTAAAAAAATAAAAATAGACTACATAAAAATAAAAAATAATTTTTATGTATTATTTAAAAAATAAATGTTGACATAGCTATTAAAATCCGTTACTCAAAGTTTCTTTGAGTTGATGATTATAAATATAATTACAGTCTTTAAGAATTCAAAATAGCGGATTCATAAAATTTTTTTTCCTAGGTGCTTTTGTGATGAGCTACATTGGTTATTGCATTTGATAGTAATTTTTATCAATGAGCAATTACCCTTTATAGAAAGAAAATACTAATATTTTGAGCAATTTTATATTCCAACATTGTTCTCTTGAATGTAACTATAAAAATGTAGTGAAACGTTTTTGGAAAAATATTCATAAACTTGAGAGAAGTAAAACTTTGAAATTATTCAGAATTTTTTTAAAACGTATAATTTTTTATGGGTAAGAGATATTAAGGTCAACTTCTTTTAAATTGTCTATAAACACTTTCCACTAAACATTTTTTGAAAGAAAATTAATTTAATACTTTCTTTCAATCAAAGAAAAAAATTTTATTTTCGATTTTTGCTTGGGTTATGAAAAATATAGATGAAAGATGAAAAATATCATGAAATTAAGAATGAAAAGAAGAATTAAAAATGAATAAAGTAGATAGTCTCACCTAAATCTTTATCCTCCCAAGTTTTCTTCGCCTCTAGCAAAGCATCATATACCTCACGACTAGGTTCAGTACCACTGAAAACATAATACCTCGCTCTGACTCTCTTGAAAAATTCTAAAGCCGTATAGTAAGAATTCCCGTGATGAGGAACATAGGTTAAATCTATGTAAACCGGTTGAACTTTATTCTTCGAGTCCTTTAATTTCTTTTCATTTTTACTAGGACTCTCAGATCGTTTTTTATTTTTAATATTTTCGGAAATAACATTTTTCGTTTGTTTTCGCTCCTTTTTCGGTGTTCCAGGTGATGCCTTATTAGAAACTTCATTAGGTAACGGAACCGGAGTTGGTAATTTTAATGGTTCACCCCAATCATGTAAATCAAAATTTAAACTGTCAGGAGACAGATCACAGGAACTGCTGCTTGGTTGAACAGGACTTCGTAAATTGAATTTTCTCTGTAGTTTTGGTGATGGCAGACCTAAAGGAATCCCCAAATCTGCAATTGGATCATTTGTAATTCGTTCTCGTTGAATGGATGTTTGTAGATTGAATTTTCTTGGTGGTTTAGGTGAAGGTAGACCTAGAGGACTTCCCCAATCAGCAATTGGATCATCTCTTTCTTTATCGTGAGAAGATAGATCAGAAGTGCCAGCCTTTATGTCTTTCTCCTCTAGTAAAATTTTATCCGAGTCCAAGTCAGCATCGTCTATTAATTTCTTAGAATCTTTATCACTGAATGCACCTGCGAACTCCATTTCGACAGTTAATTTTTTCCTTTCGGTTTGAGAATCACTAAAGCGTACAGCACTTTCAGATGTCGTGGTTGGTAATTTACCGTAAAAACTGCTGGTCATTGTCTCGTGTTCATATTTATTAGGAGATTGTCCAACCTGGGAGGCGGCAGAAAATGGTGAACTTGGAGGTTCATTATCAGAATAAGAAAGTGTTTCTTGTCCAACTTCTTTGTCACTCAATACATTCGATCCTGAATTTGATACTAGTTGAGGATCAGCTGACTTCAACTCTCCAATTACATTTTCAATAACTTCTGGTAAATTATTATCAACTTTCACATCCGTCTTTTCTGTAATGACGACAGTTTCACCTTTCTCGTTTGTAGCTTCGGTAACTTCTTTGGTAGTAGTGATTATTTCCCCATCATCAGACATTGTTCTGATGGTTGTGATTGTGGTCCTTATTACCTCGCCTGACCGAAATCCTTCAGGGGTGCTTGTTCTCGACTTACCTTCGAGCCGCTTGTCGGGTGTTGATCTACCAGATGGGTGAGTACCGTCTTTGATCAGTGGTGAAATTGGAACATCTGGTGTTGATTTTCCAGTAGATTCACTGTAAGCAACATCCTTTGTCAGCGATATGTCAGGAGAAGATTTTCCAGAGTAACTTTTCTCGTCAGACACGAAATCACGTACTAATGAAGAGATCGAGTGTTCTAAATGTTCAGCAGACATTTTGTCGAGTTGCTGATTTGGTGTTGATTTTCCAGAATCGTAAAACGTTTTCGCATCAGACGTTGAAACGCCAGAAGTTGATGTTAGAGTTGTTGTTTCTATCATCGTTTTGTCAGATTTCCGTGCAATTGTTGAAATTTCTGGTGTTGTTTCTGTATTAATGACTTTTGTCACATCTTTCGAGATAGCTTCCGGTATTCCATCTCCAGAAATAATACAAGTAAATAATTCTGGTTCTTCAATTTCAGATCCGTCATCAATAACGATTGTTCTTGTCGTTTTTGTTGTGTCAGTTTCCATAATATCTGGATCTACATCATAAACAACAACATCTTGTTTCACACTGTTCAATGAATCATGAATTTTTTCAAGCTGTGAAGTTAGATGAGTTGTTTTTAGAACCATAGTCTTCAAATCATCATCAGATTTATTTGATCCATCAAGTTGCTTTTTTTCGGTAACTTCTTGAGAAGAAGTTCCAGTGGTACTAGTAACATCTGAAGTGGATTCTGGTGTATCGGATCGACGTCCAAGGTCTGGTGTTGATTTTCCAGAAAGAGTGGTAATATGGGTTGTTCTAATTTCCGTCATGCCACCAACAAATGCTTTATGGAAAGGACTTTCATAATCAGCAACGTAAGAGGGCATTGTTTTGGTAACTTTGTCATCGAACTGCTTTATTTCTGGTGTTGAATATCCGGAAGATTTTTTGTCTGGAGTGGACAGCAGTGATCGTTCAAGGGAATCGTCCTGCTCCAAAAATAGCAACTTATCAATCACACTATCTCTTGATAACTTCTTATTGGAAATGATTTCATCGATTATTTCTAAAATAATGTATCTAGGTACCTGGGTTCTGTTAGTTATCTCCTGGAGGAATATATCGGTAATATTTTTACCTTTGGTAATATAGTCTTCCATCAACAGGCTTTTTATTTCTGTGCGCTTATCCTCCGATATTGATACCTCCTCAGGAATATGCGTTTCCAAAAGATCTGAACTTTGCTGAAAGGATGTTCTAGTAGTTGATAGTACAGCTTCGGGACTCGTACTTTTGGAAACAGTTTTAAGGCCTTCAACATCTTGCTCTGTTTTATAAACAACACTCTTGATATCATGTCTTATGAGGTCGCTATTACAATCATCATGATCCTTAACACTAGCTAAATTAGATTGCTTTGAATCAGGCACCAAAGTTATTGTGTCACCTTCTTTTAAAGCGGATGTTTTATCTGCAGTTGTCTGTGCCTCAATACCTTCGACTGAAAGTTCTTCAAGCTCTAGAATATCACTACCGAGAACATTTTGTCTCGTTAAATTTTTTAATAGAATAATTTTCTCGATAATTACGATAATATCTCTTCTTGAAACTAAGTTAATATTCGCAATTTTATCCACTGTTTTTAAATTCAATTTTTTATTTTTGTAAATGTAATCATCAATTATATATTTCTCTATATTTTTAAAAGTATCCACCTGTAATTTATCCAACTCGTCATCATTATCATATTCATTGTTCGATTCAGATAAATTTATATCTTGATCAAATCCAACAATAGTATCTCTAGGAATTTTCAATTTTAAAATTATCTCATCAATAATAACGATTATAACTGATTTTGAAAGTGTATGAGTTACACTCAATTCATCCAGTATTTGTGCACTTATTTTCCTTTTTTTACCCACACATTCATTTACGACGTAATTTTCTATCTCCATTCTTTCATTGGATTTTAGCTGCAAAACATCTATTACATCAGGTACTAGTTGCGACTTTGATTCAACAGAGTCCTTTTGATAATTCATAGATTTTTTTGACAATAGAATTTCAGCTTCGCTTTCCTTCTGGGAACGAGGAAGTTTTTCTCTTATGCTCGTCTTTTCATATTTCTCTTCTAGAATTTCTGATTTTATTGAATCCTCCAAAGCTCCTCTTACTTGTTCTATTAGATGAATCTTTTCACTTGGCTTATCGTCAAATAAACTGCCAGTTCGAGATCGGGACACTGGTGTTTTATCAGCACCTTCAAATAAGCTGTGCGATCGGGAGCGATCTTTAGGTATTTGATCATGAACTGGTGATTCTGATCTAGATACCTTTGTATCTTGTACTTTGTTAGAATCTTGAATAATATTTGATGATCTTGATTTATCAAATAACTTTTCATCGCATTTCTTACTGGCACTTGATGATGTAAATATAATTTCTTCTTTATCGACTTCTATTACTGATTCACCTTGAAAAGAAGTACTTCCTGTTGCTGCGAATTCCTCTTGATTATGATTTTCACCAACAATACTTGATGATCTTGTCTTTTTATCATCCTGTTTCTCACTGATGATACTAGATGATCTGAACCAAATTTCATCTGTTTTATCAGAACCAACTTTTTTAGTTATTGAGATTTCATTCTCATCATGTTTCTCACTTGTAACACTTGATGATCTACATTTTGGATTTTTAACATCATATTCCACACAGGAAATACTTGTCGATCTGGATCTAACTTCCTCTTTTTCACAATCACCTGTTTTTACTGACGTGACCTCCCTCTCAGCGTGTTTTTCACTATCAATACTTGATGATCTTGATCTTGGTTTCCTGTCTTCATTCTTTACACTGGTAATACTTGGCGATCTGGATTCAACTTCCTTTTTTTTAGATGTGATACTAGAATTAACATGGGTATCAACTTTTTTTGTTAATGATATTTTCTTCTCGCCATCTTTCTCACTAGCAATACTTGATTTTCTGTTTTCAGATGTATTATCCGAATCATCTTTTTCAGCTAATGCGATTTCCTTTTCATCATGTTTCTCACTATCAATACTTGATGATCTTGATATTGGTTTTTCGTCATCATGATTTACACTCGTGATACTTGACGATCTAGACTTAGCTTCTTCTTCATAATCAACTTTTTTTGTTGATGCGGTTACGTTTTCATCATATACTTCACTAGCATTGCTGGATGATCTAGATCGTATTTCTTCTTTTTTGAAATTTTTGTCCGAATCAACTGATGATGCAGCTTCTTTAGCTGAAGATAAATTCTCCTTTTCATCCGCCATTCCACGTCCAAAACTTGATGATCTTGACCTATCATGTTCATGAAACTTCAATTCATCTTTCTGTATCAACGTATCATGATCTGCCTCTTTAGCAATTACACTAGAAGACCTAGATTTAGCACAATCTCCGTCAGAATCGAGTTTATCACCATCAATACTTGGTGATTTCGATTTATCTAATGTATCTTTATCGTCTGACTTATCACTTGTTGAACTTGGTGATTTAGTTCGATCAATAGAATCTTCATCTAATTTATCACTTATTAAACTACCAGATCTAAGATGTTCAAATTGATCCTTTTCAATTTTTATGTCAATCTTAGAGTCCGAAAGCAGAGAAAACTTTCGTGACGATTCTGGCGTATGATTATCACTAACAATGCTAGGTGATCTTGATTTGGTGAGTTCAGGTAATTCTATATCTGCTTCTCTATCGCCGACAATACTAGGTACCTTCGATCGATCATTTGAATCATCCTCTTGAACATCGACAGGTGACAGTTGATAAATGTCCTTCTGATCAGTACATTTTAAGTCTGTCTTTTCGCACACTGTTGGTTTGAATTTTAGTGTTTCATTTTCCAATTCATTTAATTGAAATTTATCAGCTGCAGGTGATTTTGAAATTGTTGATACATTGACCAATTTGTCAACATCACATTGTGATTTATCCTTTTCTGCAATTGGATTGTCATCAACTGCGCTTAGAGTCATAGATCGGTCCAAGAAGTCATTATTAGATACTGCAGATTTTGCCTTCTCTACATCATCCTTTACATCTGTGTTCTCACTTTTAATTGTCGATGATCTGGAAATGGTTCTTTCTGTTGGACTCTTTTCAGGGGATGTATCTCCAGCGACACTTGGAGATTTGGAATTATCACTGGACTCCTTTTTATCTGACTTTTCACTTGCTGGCGATTTTATTTGATCCGATTCTTTATCTTTAACAATTGTGTCAACTTTTGTTTGATCAACATCTTTGAAATCTAGTTTTTCACTAGAAATACTAGGGATTCTCGACGATTTTGATTTACTTACTGTCTTTCCAAGTACATCTTTCTCATCAAACTTATTGTCAGCAGAGCTGGGAGACGTAGAATTAGTATCCATCTCATCAGATTTGTCACTTAATACCGGAGATTTTGATTTATCTAAAGAATCTTTTATTTCTGCTTTTTCACTCGCTATACTGAATGACCTAGATGCAGTCTCTTCTAATGAACCTTGAGTTTTATCGCCAGCAACAGTTGGAGTCTTTGAATCATGAATATTCGAAACTTTTAATTCATCTTCTATCAAATCTTCTTTTACGCTAGCAACACTCGAAGCTCTTACTTCAATAATTTCTTCATCAGATTTGTCACTAAATATGATAAGAGACTTTAACCGGTCATTATCGATTTCTAATTTTTCCTTCTCGTCAAGAATTGCAAAATCTTCTTGTTTATTTAGAATACTTACAAACTGACAATCTTTATCACTGACAATACTTGTTGATCTTGATCTAGCATGTTCTTCGGCCCGAGTACTTTCAATACTTGTAAAATGTGAATTATTAATAGGCTCTTCACCTAATGATTTAGGTAATTCACTATCTTCCTGATCTGGCTTTTTCGAATTTGAACTCTGGTGGAAAATTAATGGATTTTCAATTAGACCTTCTGCAAAAACACTCTCTGCTGGAGAAACATCACCTGAGTAATCCACTTTCGTCTTCAAGTCTTGAAGATCAGTTTTTGCTTCATTCTCTACAGTCTCTTCGCCTTTCTTTCCTAAAATATTATCTGGATCCTGAGATGTACGTGTACCAATCGGTGACTTATCCAAACTATCAACTGGAGAAACCTGTGCCTTTGCTTTTGGAGACGATTTATCAGACATGCTGTCTTTATCTGGCGAAGTTTCTGCAGAATGCAGGGTTTCGTTATCCTTCGTCAGGGAATCTTTTTCTGATACAGACTTTGAGGAGCTATCTTTTAAGGATTCATCAGGCGTGACTGTTTTCGTGAAAGTAATTGTACCCGGAGCACAGATTTCCGTCTCGTGTCCTCCATCCTCACTGCTGGCTGTCACAAACATTTTACGTACCGCTGCGTCTTGTGGATCTTGGTCAAAAATTTTCTCTGTTAGGTCAGTCAAAGAAAGTTTTTCCATAGCTTTTTTGGCATTGCTCTTTTTTTCCTTATCAACACCTACTAGTTCTTTTTCTTCACTTACTGAAACAACCTTTTCTTTCGCTTCACTGAGATACTTCTCGGTCGCGTCGACAATTTCCGACGCCTCAGAAACTTCTCTTTCACGTACACGTACATCTTGCTCCTCCAGAACTTCCTTTATGTCTTCGAGATCGAACTCTTTTCCCTCATTTTCTTTAGTGTCACGTACAAATTTTTCATCAGCTTCAATTACATCACTAGAGTCTTCTTCCTCTTCTGTTTTAGATTCAATGAATTTTCTGGATATATCCGGTGACTGTATGGAACCACTAACTTTGTATTCTTCTCGCTCAACTGCTTCAAAGTCATCTTTTTCCGAGATAGTTTTTCCTAATGGAGAATCTCTAGCTTCAACAGCTAATTCGTGATGTTTATCATCACCTACAAGTGCTGTCACATCTTTTGATGGAATACTAACAAAACCTTCAATAAGTTCATCTTCAATTTCTAAATCAGTTTCAATATGCGAAGTTTTCTGTTTTCTAATATCTGTCAATTCTTCATTTTTATCAAAATTCTGAGCTTTTTTATCTGATGCATCAAATATCGAAGACTTAGATATATTTTTTTTGATTATGATGCTATCAATTATTTCTATAATAACGTCTTGTGGGATTATTTTCAATAAGGATATCTCTTCGATAATTGGTGAATTAATTTTCTTTCCCTTACTAATAAATTCTTTGTCAATATAATCTTCTACGTCATTTCTCTTTTGGGGACTGATTACCACCTCGGTTTTAATAATTTCCTTAATATCTATTGCACTTTCACGACAAAGACCACGTTTGATGATAGTTTTTTCAATCATTTCAATTACTATCTCTTTGGAAATACGTTTTGCGAATATAATATACTCTATAATTTCTGTTGTGATTCTTTGCTTCTTTGATATAATTATATTATCAACGATCTCGTCAATGGTCAAGGTTTGATCAATCATATGTTTTAGATCATCAGGGAGGGTATCATCAATTATCAGTACTCTCTGTACCTCTTGATCAGATATTTTTTTAATGGATTTAGGAGATGATGGTGTTGATCCAGGAGTGACAATTACTAATTCAGCCTTTGCTGGTGATAATTTTTGTTCGAATCCAATATCAGAGCAATCTATTTCTTCCTTGTGTTGAGCATCCTCAAGTTTTAAGGGTAAAATGGTTTTAGTGCAGACTTTTTCCAGTCCAGCATCCATCACATCTTGCTTTTCTTCTTCATCAGTACATATACTTGTCCTTTCATAAATTCTGATGTTCGATAAGAGGTCTGATCCCATTCCTAGAGTTTCATCTCTAACGGGTTCTTCCTCACTCGCTGAGGGTGCAGTTTCAGTGTCTCGAATTACCTTAACACAAGACTCTTCGTCAAGCTCAAATCCTTTCGCATTCTCATTAATTGGAAGGGGTTTAACGAAATCGCTCTCGATCATTTCCTCCACTTCCTCCTGAGTAGGTAATTGTTCAGTAACACCCACCTTTGTTGGCATTATGCATTTAGCACCTGCTTTTGAAACTTCTTCAATTGGTTTTGTATTCAAAGATAATTCTTCTTCTTCTTCCTGTTTGGGAATTAGAGAAAGTGCTTTATCTGACAAAAAATCATCTTCTTTGAGTACTTCAGCAACTTTTTTGACAATCTCAACAACGTCCTTTGGCTTTTCGTCGAGATGAATTCCGGCTGTACCGGCTAGGACTTCGCCAACGTCACGAACAGCTTCCTTCAAGTCGAGAACGTACTGATCTTCTTCCTCTTTTTCATTGTCAATTTCATCATCTTTCGGAATGGAGAATGTTACTCTTTCAAGTTCCTTGGAAATTGAAGGTGTAGAGTCTATTTCTTCCAATTTTTCCGCAACGCCTGTTAAAGTATTGGTAATAATATCACCTGGTGGAGGAAGGTCGACTAACTTAATTCTTGATTCCATTGGAGCTTTTTCTTCAAGGGACTCTAAAGAATCCCAAAGACTGTCCTTAACGGATTTAAATTTCTTAGAAGATTCCTGAATTAGTTTTTCAACTTCTTCGATGTCTGCAATCTCTTGTTTCTTCCCTAGCTTGGATGTTTCATCCAGTTTTTCTGCTTCGTCATTAACTGATAACTTTTCTTCCTGATCGGTTACACTACTGAAATCTCGAATCTCCTCCTTCAAAATTGTTGCCGTTTCCTTTATCGCCGCGGTCTTTATATCCATCACAACCGGCTCGACTGTTTCAAATGTTTCACATTTTTCATGAACCTTCCCCACCTTTTGGAAAACTTGGTCCACATCGACGTCTTCGAAATTATCAATCGGTTTATAATCCTTTGGCGAATTTGATTTTGATGATGATTTATCATCATCTTTATCAGAATCTTTTTTCTTTTTGGTGAGTTTATCGATTCCTTTTTCGAATTTATCTGCTACTTTTCCAAAAAAGCTGAATACGCCCTTTTGTTCCTTGGTTGTTAGTGTTGAAGGACATTTTGCTTCTTGAGGCGACTGGACCCTTTCGTCTTTTACCTTACTAAAACCGTCAGTTGAATAAAGATTCGGATCAACTTCCTCGTGAACTGGAAGATCAGCAACTTCGTCTGGTGTTTTAACGGAATCTCTCTGATGAGCTGGAATCGACTGACGAACAACTGGTGATGGCAATTCGGCTGGAATTACTTCCTTTACTTTTTGAGGAACTTTCTCCTTTACTTCCTCAGCGACGTGCTTTTCATCAATATCTTCCTTGATATCATCCAAAGTGATTCTTTCATCTTCCGGAAGAGTAGGAGCTGTTGTGGTTGCGCCGGATTCAAGTGTTGATATCTTTTCCTGTGACTCTTCCATTTTTTCTGGAATCAGATCCTTTTCGATATCTTGTTTTATATCAGTATCAGTTTTTTTTTCGGATGAATCCATCTTGTCAGGACTTAAACTAGAAGGTTCTTTGGTAATGTCTTCAGAGTCTTTCTTTCCAGAATCGTCTTTCTCTTCCGATTTTTGAACAACTTCAGTGGCTGAGGCAATAATTTCTTTCATTTCTTCTTTCAATTGTTCCTTATGCTCAGGTGACAGTAATTCCGAAACTCTCTTTTCATCCACTTTCGTAGAAGATATTTCTCCGAAATCCAACTTCTTTTCTGGAATCTCATCTTTCTTTTCCTCCTCATCTTGATGGAGAAATTTTTTTTCGAGAATTTTATGTTTCTCTGATTCAACTTCATCAAGAAAGTGTTTCTGCTCACCTTCGGCACTTTGAACGGAATCTTCGGTGAAAATTTCTTCTTTCTCGACAATAAGGTACTCGTCTTCTTCAGTTAATTCTTGACTCGCTTTTCGGGAGTCTTTTTTTGGGGCATCTTCAATTTCAGCTGTCACGTCCTCTTCAGTCATGTCCTCCTCCTTCTTGTCTGTGGCTTCTGCAGTAATGTCGTCATCGCCTTCGAAACGTTCCTCTTTTCGTGCTTCCTCTATTCTTTCAGCTTTCTGGAGAACTGCTTCAATTTCCTCAACGACTTCTCGTTCTTCTTTGAGATCAGCGAGTACTTTACTTTCAATCGAGTCAAGAGATATATCTTCCGATTTTTCCGTTAAATTCTTTTCGATTATTCGAATTACTGAATCAGGTTCAATACCGGACGGAGTTGACACTGTCGATGAGTCAGTTGTTCCTTTATCGCCCTTGACTTTCTTAATTACTCCATCTTTGTCAGACTTAACCGAAGTTGTAGGAGTACTTTTAGTGGATTTCGCTGGGCTAATGGGAACTCTGCTTTTGCTAGGACTAGACGGTTTTGTTCGTCGACTGATTGGTTTCCTTTCGACTGATTTTCCTTTGGTTGTTTTGAAGGCAGTGACCGATCCAGCCATTTCGATATTTTTTTGCTCAACGACTTTGCGATTATTAGCGTCTTTTGCACTTTTAGCTGGAGCTGATGTTACTTTTGTGGCCGGTTTCATTAGGACTCTTGCCGTTTTTGACATTTCTATTTTGGTGACTGTGACATTTAGAGATTTCTTTGGAGTGGTTGGTGATGATTTGATATCCTTCTTGTCAGTTAGTTTCGTACTTTTTTTCTCTATTGGTTTTGATGTTGTCTTTGCCGATTCTAATTTATTAACCTTCATCATTTTCACATCCTTCACATCTTTAGAATCCTTTTTCTTTGGCTCTGGTTTTGGTTTCTGTTCTTTTATGATAGTCTTTTCAGTTTCGGCTTTAATAATATCGTTTTTTTTCGTTTCACCCTCATCCAATTTTTGGTTCTTCTTTTTCACATCCTCAATCTTTTTAACGTCTTTGGTTTCATCGATCTTCTTTGATTCGTATTCAATCTTCTTATTCTCCACAACCTTCTTTGTTTTTCCTTCAACTTTCATTATCCTCTTTTGTGGCGATTCATCACTAGCTCTTATGGTCTTTATTTCTGATTGGTCCTTCTTTTCCCGTTTAGTTTCAAATTTCTTTGCTTCTCGATCAAATTTCTTCAGGGGTTTATCCTTAAGAGTGACTAATGAAGTAGATGGAGAAAGGCTTTTAGCGGAGCAGGTTGAATGTTTCAGAAATTCGAGATGCTTCAAACGATCTAGGCCCTCAAAAATTTTGTGTTGAGGTGTACTTCCGGGGAAAAGAATTCTCGTTATTGTACTTTCGGGATTCGCTGGTTGCCAGACTAATAGTGCACAAATAGAGACGATATTTTGTATGGGAAAGACAAGATTGTTGGAGTCCTTTTTATGAGATCCGGAAAATAATTTGAAATCCGAGGCATGCCATTTAGTGAGGAATTCTCTAACCTCCTTGCTGTCTTTACTGGGACTCAGAACGTACATGTCAAGCGTTCCATGACCGACTTTATGATAGAGATTTATTGGATCAGGATCCCTGTAGCAATGATGGGCTCTTAGACTAATATGTCGAAGATTCACCATCATCTCTTGACCCATATCAATTAAATCTAAAATCAACGGATCCATATCCTTGTCACCATCAGGTGAATTCGAATGTCTTCTTTCCTGTAAAGCAATTAACATTGTTTAATTCTGCAAAAAAAACTGTTTATAATCGATTTGATAATTTTCAGTTAAATCATTTTTTTATAATTTTTTTCAAGCTTACTATGAAAACTTTCTACAAGTTTTAATTACAAACTAGAAAGTAAAAAAGAAATTGTAATTAACCACAAGGTTACAGAAGAAATGTCCAATTTGAGGATAAACGTGCATCTCCTTCTTTTTCCGAAGAATACTGGACATGCCACCAATATTGCTGTTGTTTATCCTCGTGACCAGAACGGCATCCAGCCGATCTAAATGTCTGGCAAAGTCCCAGAAACAAGCTTTCCTAGCGAAGCCCCCATCGACAAGCATATTAAAACCATTTATTCCAAAGAGAGCTGCATCTCCCTGTCCACCTGGGAAGACATATAGAGTTGGATGACTAAAGCGAATGTTTCCCACAACATCGGAAGGTTCCATTAGTTGATCTAATGTTTGATGTACAAGATATTGCTCAATATAATGTGTAAAACTGGTAATAGCTGGAACACCTGCCGTAAGAACATCATCCGGATTCACCTTAACCTGACAGGACCTAAAATCATCATTTTCATCTTAATTCACGATTACGTTAATTCCATTTTTATAAAAATCATTTAAAATCATAAATCAGAAAATTGTAATCATGATTCATTAACACTATTAATATTTATTTTTTATTTGAGTTTTGAGAAAGTTATTCTCTAGATGGTTCTGTTCTCAAATTTAAAGAAAATGAATATTGTACAATGTGGGTTTATGATTTTTTACTTTTGTAGAGATTAATATCAGTTAAACATACCTAGCACAAGATTCTTTAGATAATCTTGCAGTCGACCATTCACCAACTCCTGCGCAATGAATATGTACAGTTACACTATTCTCGTAAGCACGAAGCACTCTTTGAACCTCGTGTTCGCTAAATGCGTCTACAAAGTCTGCATAACTAAAGGTTCCATCCTGTAATGGTGATTAAAATACTATTGAATATAAAATATCTTTAAGGAAATATCGAGGGAAGAAAAAACGAACATCTATTAATATTTACATAAGCCATAATTCTATAACTATTTTGATAAATGATATTAAAAAAGGTTTTTTCAAATCAATAAACAATTTTCTTTTTTGAAAAGTAAAATAAAAATACATCATCTTGAATAATTACTTTCTTTGTTCGAAAAACTAAATTTTCAGTTTTTAATAAAAAATATACGTAAATATTTTTCCACCTTGAAGGATAATTAAAAATCTATCAGCACAACATATGTACCTGCAGTATCCAGGAACCATTACCACCAAAAATGTAGCCAGCGTGAATGATGTGTCTGTGTTTTGTAAAACTTGCGAGAAGATTGCGTATGCATTGTAAGAGAGTATTTGTTTGGGGATGTATCAGAACTTCTGTCACGAGGTTCTCTGTAGCATATTGAATAAGACGTTCGCCTGCAAATATAACCATATATGCACTTTTAGTTTAATGAAATTTGGAGAACAAGTATAAAAAGATAAAATGTTCCATTTCTACACAAGAAAATAAAAGCAACTTTTATACAAAATTTATACATATGGGTTAATCTCTAGAAAGGAACAAATTCAGAATTCAAATTTCGTTTTAAAAAACGTTGAAAAATCACTTTTATTATTAGCCCTATGGCAAAGGGGGATCTTAATAAACTTGTAAAATACGTAGTTACAATTTTTAATAACATTCCCAAACAGCACATAAGCTTGCCATGCAAGATGTGCAAGCTTGCACAGCAAGCTTATGGAAAATTCATAGCAAGTACTAATATGTCCTAAATTTTGAAAGGTTGTAGTGCAAGCTTGCTGCAAGGTCTTAATGCAAGCTTGCAGTAAGCTTGTCTTCAAAGCAAATATTTAATTATATAATATTAAATAAATTATTTAACATTCAACTCCTATTTAATATTACACGTGTAACAATAACAATTATTTTTATTATAATAAAAATTATTTTTAATTTCCTCAAAGAATTGGAGTTACACAGGCCTACAAAATTTAGAATTTTGTCAGACCCAGAAATGGGATAAGTCATATCCGATGTAATTTATCACCCTGAATCCAAAACTGACAGCGAAATTGCTCTATCACGTCAGGGTTCTAAGATATTCTAACCTAAAAGAGTGAAAAAGACCTTTTTTGGCAACATTCGACTCTCAATAAAATCTACAAAAAATTTTTTTAGCATTGGAACAAATTTTAAAAGAAAGTACAATTAATCACCTTTCAAAATAATCTACACCCAATTCGATCTGACTGTTTTCACTATGGTACAACAATTTAAAGTTTTGGTTACACGTCCTAAAAACTAAGAAAAGGAAAAATAGAATAATTGGAAAATACTTTAACTTAAACATATGATTCTTAATATTTTGGGATCGTTGATTAGAAAACCGATGTTGGATTTTGAAATTCAAAATGGCGGATCCAATATGGCGGCTGTCAAAATAAAAAATTGATCGGATTCACTTGAAACTTTTTACTCGGGGGGTTTTAAGGTCGCTAATTACGAATCCGATGTCAGATTTTCGAAATTCAAAATGGCGGATGTAATATGGCGATATATTTTAAAAAAATTTAACGGATTCGCTTGAAACTCTTCACTTGAGTGTTTTTGAGGTCGCATATTACGAATCTGATGTCACACCCAGATAACACAAAAACTTCCAGGAAGTTGCCAGGAAGTTTCCCAAGGCAACTTCGGAAGTTACCTTCGGTAACTTCCTGGCGACTTCCCTGACATACAACAATGTCCGCCTTTTTGTAATTTCCTTTGGTAACTTCCTGGCAACTTCCTGGAAACTTCTTAGAAATTACCAAAGGAAGTTTCTAAGAAATTATCTAGAAATTACCAAAGGAAGTTTCTTGGAAATTACCAAAGGAAGTTTCTCGGAAATTATACAGAAATTTCCAAAACTAATTTAAATTATTTGTAAAAAAATTTATTGTTTAAAAAACTTTAAAAAAGTAAGAGATCATCATATTTTTCATTTACCTAAAATAAAAGATTGTATTAAATGAAAAAAAAAATGTAATAAAGTTAAATGTGCGAGTGGGTGAGCAGACTCGAACCTTCGTATAGCCTGACGGATGGGTATACCGTAAGGTCTCAAGTGGCCTGCTGGGATAGTGCTTTAACACACTCAACCAAATTGCCATTTGTATACATTTTTGAAAATATAATATACACATTATCTATTGCATACTTTCTACTAGGTATCTTTATTTTCTGTTTTACCAACTATAGTAACAGTTGTTTTAGCAGGTGAGGTTATGTTATAGTTAAACGTTTACTTTACATGTCAATATACAATATAATTTAATATTGTAGTGTCAATTTTATAATTGTTTATTTATTATTACGTGAAAGTGAATATTTATTTTTGAATTAATGTTTTGGGGTGTTGGTGTTTGTGAATAATAAAGAAAAAATTGCGTTCTTATTTTAATTATCTTTATCATTATTATATATTATCATTTTTTTAAATTTCTGAAATTAAATTAATGTTTATATTAATTAGAATTAAAAAATGTGTGTAATGAACAGATGTAAATAGGCGACTCAAGAAAATGCACCTATCGCCGCAAAAGAGAATTTTCAAGAATCATGTTAAAAAATAAAATTACAAAATAATAATAAGAAATTTGAATTTTTCCATTATTTTTATTTAATTATCGTTTACAAATAACAAAATTTTTCGACAAAAATTCAATTATTATCAAAAATTAAAATAAAATTCTTTACAATATTTCAATTATTTTCAAAAAATTTTCCCAATTCAATAATTTTTAATATTTACTATTTTCAAAAAATTTTTGATACAATTTTACGAAAACATTCAATTATTTTTATAAATAATTATAAAATTTCATTTAGGAATTCAATTATTTGCATTGTAGAATTTTAAATTTTAATACAATTTTAAATAAATACCTTGAAAAATACAATTATTCTTAAAAATTTCATTAAAACTTGACCAAAGAATTTAATATTAAAAATCATTCAATTATTCAATAAAATAATAAAATTTGATGCAATAATTCAAATATTTTCTTAATTAACTTTTTATTTATCGCAGAAAATCAATTATTTTCCAAATTTTTAGTAATTCTGCAAAAGAATTCAATTGACTTGTTAAAAATTTATTATTCCAATAAAATCAATTATTTTAAGGAATTTTAATAAAATTATTTTCAAAAGTTCAATTATCTTCATAAATAACAAAAATCTTTGCAGAAATTCAATTATTATCATTTTTTAAACAAGTTGTGAATTAAGATGTTCATTACATGAACATTGTGCTTCCTCTTTACGATAAGCAAAAAATTTTCTTTAAAGTGAATTTTTTCATTTTATTTAATTCTATTAATGCTAATAAAATATATTCTTTTTATACATCAATCGATTCGTCTTGATGAAATGAAGATTTTTAGTTTGTTTTTAAGTCTAGATTAACATTTTATTATAAAGCAACATAATTTTTAAGAAGGAAATAAATTTCTAATAAAAGTGCGAATTTTTGGTTTTAATTATGTTTAATTCTATAAATTCAAATAAAATATATACTTTATATATACCAATCGATCCGTTTTAATGCAACGGATAAGATTATTAAAAAAAATGAGTAAAATCTTATTGTACTGGAATATAATTTTGATGAAAGAACTAAATTTTTGATAAAAAAAGGTAATTTTTTTGCGTTAATTGTCATTACCTCTATAAACTCTCATACAATTTATACTTTATATATACCAATCGATTCGTCTTGATGCAAAGAAGAAGATTTTATTGTATATTAACTTCAATATTCAATTAAAAAAAAATTTTTTGAAAAAAATTTTTTTTTTGAAAAAAGTAAAAAAAAAATTTTTTTTAATAGATTTTTTAATGTCCATCAATCCATTTCGAGATATTTTTATGATAAATATTCCTAGCAATTTTCAGCCGAATTCGTTGAAACCTCTTCGAGTTATCGTGTTCACAAAAAACGGGATCCACACACACACACACACACACACACATACACACACACACACACACACATACATACATCCGGACAATTGTTCAGGGTCTTATATAACATAGTCCCATATAGAAGAAAATTTGTCAAAAGGATTTTTAAAAATTTTGTAAATTAAACGACTACAAAGCTTCCTCACGAGGAAGCAAAAATAATTTTCTTTGAATAAATACATAATTATTTTTAACAATCTTAATTTATACATTTTGGGAAAAGTTGATAAATAACAACAATAATTGGTTTAAACAAATAAAAGATGTATTGTAACATTAAAATATATTGTATTTATTGATATAAAACAATTTCACTGTATAAGTTTAATGCTTTTTTTGTATTATTTTGCAATATATCAAAAAACAAGTTGTGAATTAAGATGTTCATTACATGAACATTTTGCTTCCTCTTTACGATAAGCAAAAAATTTTCTTTAAAGTGAATTTTTTCATTTTATTTAATTCTATTAATGCTAATAAAATATATTCTTTTTATATATCAATCGATTCGTCTTGATGAAATAAAGATTTTTAGTTTGTTTTCAAGTCTAGATTAACATTTTATTATAAGGCAACATGATTTTTAAGAAGGAAATAAATTTCTAATAAAAGTGCGCATTTTTGGTTTTAATTATGTTTAATTCTATAAATTCAAATAAAATATATACTTTATATATACCAATCGATCCGTTTTAATGCAATGGATAAGATTATTGAAAAAAATGAGTAAAATCTTATTGTACTGGAATATAATTTTGATAAAAGAACGAAATTTTTGATAAAAAAGGTAATTTTTTTGCTTTAATTGTCATTACCTCTATAAACTCTCATACAATTTATACTTTATATATACCAATCGATTCGTCTTGATGCAAAGAAGAAGATTTTATTGTATATTAACTTCAATATTCAATTAAAAAAAATTTTTTGAAAAAATTTTTTTTTTTGAAAAAAGTAAAAAAAAAATTTTTTTAAATAGATTTTTTAATGTCCATCAATCCATTTCAAGATATTTTTATGATAAATATTCCTAGCAATTTTCAGCCGAATTCGTTGAAACCTCTTCGAGTTCACAAAAAACGGGATCCACACACACACACATACACACACACATACATACACCCGGACAATTGTTCAGGGTCTTATATAACATAGTCCCATATAGAAGAAAATTTGTCAAAAGGATTTTTAAAAATTTTTTAAATTAAACCACTACAAAGCTTCCTCACGAGGAAGCAAAAACACTTGGTCAATTTTCTGTATTGTCGTATACATACTTTTTTAGTTGTTATAAATAAACAAGAAGAAATGTAAAAAATGTATTTTTGTATTTTTCAAAAGTAGATAAGATTTTGTTCAGCGAGTTTAAATGTCGATTCAATTGATACAAAAGTCGAGCAAATATACAACATTATGCATTACCTGGCTACCCCGGGTGACCAGCCGGTAGCGCGAAGATTAATATGTCTTGTTGAATCTCTACAATATTTATGAAGATAATTGAACTTTTGAAAATAATTTTATTAAAATTCCTTAAAATAATTGATTTTATTGGAATAATAAATTTTTAACAAGTCAATTGAATTCTTTTGCAGAATTACTAAAAATTTGGAAAATAATTGATTTTCTGCGATAAATAAAAAGTTAATTAAGAAAATATTTGAATTATTGCATCAAATTTTATTATTTTATTGAATAATTGAATGATTTTTAATATTAAATTCTTTGGTCAAGTTTTAATGAAATTTTTAAGAATAATTGTATTTTTCAAGGTATTTATTTAAAATTGTATTAAAATTTAAAATTCTACAATGCAAATAATTGAATTCCTAAATGAAATTTTATAATTATTTATAAAAATAATTGAATGTTTTCGTAAAATTGTATCAAAAATTTTTTGAAAATAGTAAATATTAAAAATTATTGAATTGGGAAAATTTTTTGAAAATAATTGAAATATTGTAAAGAATTTTATTTTAATTTTTGATAATAATTGAATTTTTGTCGAAAAATTTTGTTATTTGTAAACGATAATTAAATAAAAATAATGGAAAAATTCAAATTTCTTATTATTATTTTGTAATTTTATTTTTTAACATGATTCTTGAAAATTCTCTTTTGCGGCGATAGGTGCATTTTCTTGAGTCGCCTATTTACATCTGTTCATTACACACATTTTTTAATTCTAATTAATATAAACATTAATTTAATTTCAGAAATTTAAAAAAATGATAATATATAATAATGATAAAGATAATTAAAATAAGAACGCAATTTTTTCTTTATTATTCACAAACACCAACACCCCAAAACATTAATTCAAAAATAAATATTCACTTTCACGTAATAATAAATAAACAATTATAAAATTGACACTACAATATTAAATTATATTGTATATTGACATGTAAAGTAAACGTTTAACTATAACATAACCTCACCTGCTAAAACAACTGTTACTATAGTTGGTAAAACAGAAAATAAAGATACCTAGTAGAAAGTATGCAATAGATAATGTGTATATTATATTTTCAAAAATGTATACAAATGGCAATTTGGTTGAGTGTGTTAAAGCACTATCCCAGCAGGCCACTTGAGACCTTACGGTATACCCATCCGTCAGGCTATACGAAGGTTCGAGTCTGCTCACCCACTCGCACATTTAACTTTATTACATTTTTTTTTCATTTAATACAATCTTTTATTTTAGGTAAATGAAAAATATGATGATCTCTTACTTTTTTAAAGTTTTTTAAACAATAAATTTTTTTACAAATAATTTAAATTAGTTTTGGAAATTTCTGTATAATTTCCGAGAAACTTCCTTTGGTAATTTCCAAGAAACTTCCTTTGGTAATTTCTAGATAATTTCTTAGAAACTTCCTTTGGTAATTTCTAAGAAGTTTCCAGGAAGTTGCCAGGAAGTTACCAAAGGAAATTACAAAAAGGCGGACATTGTTGTATGTCAGGGAAGTCGCCAGGAAGTTACCGAAGGTAACTTCCGAAGTTGCCTTGGGAAACTTCCTGGCAACTTCCTGGAAGTTTTTGTGTTATCTGGGCATTTTCGAAATTTAAAATGGCGGATCAAATATGACGACATATCGAATCTAATATGGTGGGTATTCTATAAAAATTTATCTAAATTGCTTATAATTCATTTCTTTCGGGGGTTTTTTTCTTAGCTAATTACGAATCCGATGTCGAATTTTAAAAATAGAGAACTTTTAATTTTTAGGCTGTTTTTTTGTCCGGTCAATTATTACCAAATTTTGTAGTCTATTTAATCGAAAGATGTTAGTAAAATCGAGAAACATAAAATTCGAACATTTAGGGTGTAAAATATTTTGAAAGGTGATTAATTGTACTCTCTTTTAAAATTTGTTCCAATGATAAAAAAAATTTTTGTAGATTTTATTGAGAGTCGAATGTTGCCAAAAATGTCCTTTTTCACTCTTTTAGGTTAGAATATCTCAGAATCCTGACGTGATAGAGCAATTTCGCTGTCTGTTTTAGATTCAGGGTGATAAATTACATCGGAAATGACTTATCTCGTTTCTGGGTCTGAAATTTGTAGGCCTGTGTTATCCGTGATCAGTGGATAATAGTTAAAAATCAGGCAGAGAAGCAGGCGCAATGCGCCTACATCATAGGGTTTCGTAGCCTAAAATGACAAAAATGATGATAATGATAATAAATGAATAAAAAAATAAATAATACAAACTATAAGTTTTAACTTTCACTCAATAACCATTACCTTGACAACAATTGTTATGACAACCATTGCCATAGTAACGGTTGTTATGGCAAACATTAACTTAGCAGCGGTTGCCATGGCAAACATTAACATAGCCACGGTTGCCATGGCAACGGCTGTTATGACAAACATTAACATAGTAACGGTTGTTAAGACGTAAGACATAAGACGTAATACTTAAGACGTAGGACTTAAGACCTTCCGATACCAAAGACGTAAGACGTAAGACGTAATACTTAAGACCTTCTTATACCAAAGGCGTATGACGTAAGACTTAGGACTTAAGACCTTCTTGTACCGAAGTCTTACTATAAGACTTAAGGCTTAATACATTAAGTCTTACTTAGGAGTTAAGACCTTCTTATACCAAAGTCTCGCTATAAGACTTAGGACTTAATACATAAGACTTAGTAACTTAAAAACTACGGACGGACACCGAAGTCTCGCTATAAGGGTTTTGGCCCTTGGCTACGAAACCCTAAAAATTGTTAAAGTCGTGGCAAGCTTCACTATATTACTTCACTATACTTGTTGTACACCATAAGTGTATATAAGGAAGGGTGTAAATTGAAATTATTGATGGACCGAGCAGTGACGATTATTATCTCGCCGAGAAATAATTATCACCCGGTATACGCGGAAAATTTCGATTTAACCTTCATTCAACTTCCAGCGACGACCTTGAGCACTTTAGAAACCCCGTCGTCTATTGTGACAAGCCCTGTCACCATACGTCATCAAATACCTGGCATCTTAGAACCGTCCTCTTACCATCGTCCTTACTCCCTCACTCATTAGTTTTTCCCAAATTTCTCCCTCGCACTAGTTTTTCCCATTTATCTTTCTAACTCCGTAAATTCTCAGTTTTAATTTCGAAATAAAATATTATTTATTAACAAAATGTAACAGAGATAAGGTGCGCAACTTATATCTGCACATTCGGAATATCCAACATTATGCTTTCGGTTTTACATTAAAAGTCAATTTATTTCCTCTCGGGTTACTCTCACTCGTTAGATGTAATTTCAATTAAATCAAACTTAGAATAAATAAAAAAAAGAAATATAACTTAATGAATTAGCACTATCTCAATATATATTTTACCGATTTTAACCTCAGGAATTAATTAGCAAATTACAATATTAAAGAAATAATTAGTAACGTTAACTATCTAATTAATCGAAACTTATAGCGTCTAAAAGTAAAATCCTACGAAGTATTTTTGTTTATTATTAGTTCCGTATCAATATAATTGGTTATTCATTAATTTTTTATTATAAAATTACTTAAAGTGTTTATTAAGTTAATTTTTAGCGGTTAGGAGAAACGGTGGGTACATATAAAAATCGTTAATTTATTTGGAATAACACTTTTTCTCCTATTCTATTTATCATATCTTCCCTCCTTGTTCAGTAACTTCTGGCTGTTGATTACTTTCGAGTTTTATTTCGTGAATTCTCGCTGCTATTGGTCCACGGAGTCAGCGTCTGAGTCGGCGTCTCCACAAGCATCCAGTGTCCTCGTGATATCCAACGTCATCATCGGTTCCGGCGGATCTCAACATCTTGGAATCATCACATCGTTTATCCTTTGCATCAATCTGTGATTTTGTTTCTCTCTATAATTTTCTTTTCTTTATGTTTCTTTTCACTCTCGTGTTTTCTCTGCCTCGTCGAGGAGTTTAGTTACTTCCGACGTAGTGTGCGTCGGTGGTTTCGCTACCATAGATCACGTGCAGATTTAAACAAGATATTGTTCAACAGGATATTTTTCAATTTAATACTTTTGTTGTCCCTAATTTATTGTTCCCCCCACAATCGGGTTTCGAAGACGCATTTTTGATGCCACCTTCGACAACGGAGCCCTTTACAACTCTTTCCGCCGAAACCACTAAAACCAAGAAGCGTAAAGGGAAACCACGCAAACGCCCGGGTAAAAATTACCGCGACTGCGCCCGTCATCTAGCCAAGTGTAAGGCCATATTACATTTATCGCCGCTCAAAGTTACGGCCCCACACTTTACAACTACTCCGGCCAGTCTCAAGCAAACCCTCCCGGAGTTATTACGGGCACCCGAAACCCGCCTACCATCTCTTGAGGAACTTTTCCAAACCGCCATGGACGTTCTATATATTCCTGTTAGAAGCTCACCCGAAAAATTCCCACCAACTCCGAGATCTCCGAGTCCAACTAGACGCCGTCTGTTTCAAACCACGATCGCTTAAAGTCTCTCTCTCCCCACATAGATTTCCGTCTTTTCGGTAGAGGACTGAATCATACTTCTTCACTATATTATCATTTAAGATAATATAGTGAAGAGCCTGTTTAGGGGGCTTATACTTATACTCTACGCGAAGCAAGTCGTGCGCGAGAGAGGTATTTCTAGCCATCTATCCAGAAATTGGAAAACTAATAGATCTTTCTCTTATAATTCACTAACTCGCTGGTAGATAGCGAAAAATACCTTTCTCGCGCACAACTTGTTTTGCGTAGAGTATAAGTATCAGTTTCCTAAACAGGCACTTCACTATATTATCTTAAATGATAATATTAACGTCTGCCACGACGTTAACAATTTTTAACTATTATCCACTGTTCACGGATAATAGTTCACAACTCCAATTCTTTGGGGAAATTAAAAATCATTTTTATTAGAATAATATAATAGTTATTATTACATGTGTAATATTAAATAAATGTTGAATGTTAAAAAAATTATTTAATATTCTATACTATTAATATATAATAATATAATAATAATAATATATTATTATATAATATTACTGCATGCTTGCATTAAGACTTTGCAGCAAGCTTGTACTACAACCTTGTAGCAAGCTTGCATTACAACCTTGCAAAATTTAGGACATTTTAGTACTTGCCATGAATTTGCATCTAGCTTGCCGTGCAAGCTTGCACATCTTACATGGCAAGCTTGTGGCAAGCATATGTGCTGATTAGGTTATTATTAAAAATTAATGTTTTTTATACAGAATCTTTGCTAAACATATCGCAGCTAAAATAATTTAAAAATTGATTGAAACTTACTACTTGGCGGTTTTTGGGGTCGTTGATTACAAATCTGATATCAGTTTCTTAAAATCCAAAATGGCTGATTCAATATGGCGGAAAAAGTGAGAGTAATAAGCCTCAGAAAATTTATTTTGCTTCTTTTGGTTACACTGGTTGACAAAAAGTTAATTTTTCTCTGATTCAAAGATCGGACAATGATATTCTTATAGGATTTTCATCACTGATCACGAATATGACCACCAAAAGTGCTTATCACGTCGATATTTTAAGAAAAATGGACTCAAAGTTTCAAAAAAACCCTGTTTTTGGTTTTTTATCAAGTGTAGAGAATGATGCCGACGTGCTAGAAGTCGTTAATTATTAATTAATCAAAAAAGCCCAAAAACATGGTTTTTGAAAATTTGCGTCCATTTTTCTCAAAATCTCGACGTAATGGGCACTTTGGAGGTCATATTCGTGTTCAGCGATGAAAATCCTATGAGAATATCATTGTCCTATCTTTGAATAATTTTCCATATCGACCACCCCTGTCGGAGTGGTGAAATCGAATTCAAATCAAGTTTGATTTGAATTCGATTAAACTTGATTAGATGCAGAATTTTGGTAATAATTGATGAAATTTGATGAAATAAAGCATTGCTAATGAACGTGAGTTAATATTTTAGTTGATTTGTGTAAGAATTGAGTTGAATTAATTGTTAATTAAAGTGTAATTAGTGTATAAATCAAGTGAAGTACTTACCTGTCAGTTTTAGTGCTTCTTAAATAGCATATTTAGTGAATAAAGAAAAGAAAAAATTAGAAAAATTAATTACTTTAACAAAGGTAACAATTAAAGCATTTATTTCTTACATATTTAGAGCAAGATGATATTTTGTTATTAAATAAATAATATTTAAAGTTGTAGATGTCAGTTCTAACGTGAGACTTATGTGTATATGTGTGTGTGTAAAGCGATAGTGTAATATACTACTGATACATCGCCGCGCATTTGTCACGGCAGGTGACGGGACTGGCATCTTTACTTCTTTCTGTTTTATCACATTCAAATCAAGAATTAGGAAAACAAACTTTTCAAAATGAATTTTATATAAATATATTATAATTTATAACACATAATTCCAACCCCCAAAAGAAAAAATTAATGACTTAGACTAATAAAAATAATGTTGAAACTTCTCCTTCATAAAGAAAGCAATTTTTTTATTTGTTGGTTAAGTTACACAAAATGAAAAAAAAATTATATTTAAAAAATCAAACATATAATTCCAACCCTAAAAAAATGAATGACTTAGACCAATAAAAATAAAGCTGAAACTCATCCTTCATAAAGAAAGCTATTTTTTTATTTGTTGGTTAAGTTACACAAAATAGAGAAAAAAATAATATTTGAAAAATAAAACATAATTCCAACCGCCAAAAGCAAAAATAGATATATTAGACCAATAAAAAAATAAACAAACTCCTCCTACTTTCGAAATCAATTTTTCTATTTGTAGGTTGAGTTAAACAAAATGGAGAACCCTGTTAAAAATTCCTTCGAAGAATCTTATACAGGATCCTGTTTTAGGAATATTCGTGAGATCAAGCGTGTTATCCTCTGTACCAAAACAAACAACAACATAGAATCCTGGTCAGTTTTCTTTGTAAAATCATTTGTAAGATCTTGCATTAACAATTGTAACGTGGCGTTACAAACTTTCCCGCGTCCGTCGCTAATGAGGCGATTGATCCCGGAAAAGGCCGAAGGGCCTCGAGGGCATCAATCGCCAAATTCGCAAGCAGACGCGACACTTCTTGTTTAGTGACTCTCCTGAGAGTATACCTCCCCAGTCTCGGTGTGACAGTTTTTCCTCCCACTTTACAAGTGTGTGGCCAGCCCGTATTGGAATAGAACTGTAAGTTAATAAATCTTAATACTAATATTGGTTTTCTTTATTCACGATTCTCCCTACCTTCCCCCCCCCATTTTCCTCAATAAATAATTGGAAATCCGGGCAACCAATTATAAATTGGCGCCCAACGAAAAAATCCACCTTCACATTCCCTTCTACCAAGAAAATTCCCAGAAAATTAAATTTCTTTTATTTCTCATTTTTAATTGTCGAAATCCAGTGAAAATTAAGAGAAACAATCCCACCTGTCACCTCATGGCCACCTAACCTCCAAAACCAAATCTTTTTCCTGTTTCCCATATTTGCTGGAATATTTATATTCTTGCATGAAAATTATTGAATTTTATCGACATTTTATATTATTATATTGTAAGTTTTTGACAAATGTGACAAATTTTTCATGTGACTGACGCAGACAATGACAGAAAATTGTGTAAAAACAAGTGCGTGAGAATACTGGTAAAAAATTAATCGTGAAAATTTATTGAAATCGTGACTAAATTCGTGAAAATTAGTGAAATTAAATTAAAATAACGGAATATAAAATGAGAAATTAAAAAAAAGTGAATTTAACGATTATTTTTGGAAATATTTCGTAATAAATAAACACCGGTAGATTTGTTTTCACTGTCAAGGTCGTGTATAGTGTAGTACAAGTAGCAGTCGAAAAAACATAAACACAATATTTGTCGCGAATAAATCGGAAAATAATTTTGTCAAAATTCGAAATAAAATTTGTATACACCGTGATAAATTAAATTTAATCGAAAATTTAGAAAATAAACTTAGTGAAAATCAATGCGTATACCGGGTGACTCAAAAGTTCGGTATAGAGGGAAAAATTAGAATATAGAGACACAGTGACCAACTTATACCGGGTGACACATTTGAACAGTCGTTTAATAGAAAATAGATTCAGATAGTGATAACAATTAATAAATAAATTTAATTCCGGTTATTAATGAAAATTAATTGTTGAAAATAAGTGGAATAATTTTCTTTTAATCTTAGTTTTCTTTCGTTGTTCAGAATAGACAATTAGGAAGAAAATTAATCTTTTTGCGACTTATAACGGGTGTGTCAAAAGTGTCAATCTATTTTCTTTTTCTCTCGTATTTCTTTTCAAAATAGAACGTGTAATTAATTTTTTTTGACAACGCATAAATAAATTTAATAAATTTCGGAAAATTATTGGAAAATATTTCGAACATTTGTGATTGAATGGAAAAAGCAATGGAAAATTTTTCTCACGGAAAATTCATGACGATGGATAGAAACTAGCAGAAAAATTTTTCTTTTGTCTTTTTTTGGGTTGAAAATTGTGGAATAGGTTAAATAACGATTTAAATTTTATTCTAACTTTTCAATAATAAATCACAAATGGCTTCGAAACGTGTTTTACGGTCAACAACGAAAAGAATGCAGGAAGACAGAGAAACAGAAAATTTGTCAGATAGCGATACGGAAACAGCGAGCGATATAGAAACCCCCCACCAAACTGATGCACACGATAAGATGCATAATTTGGAAGCCACAATCCAAAGACAAGAAGCAATGCTTCGTGCCTTCATGGAAATTACTCCCACAGAAAAATTGAAATTATTAAATTTCGATTCATCCTTGCCCCTCCCCCCAAAAGCACAAGTCGCAGCGAACACATCTCTGCCTATGCCCAGGCCGAGTAATCAAGAAACTGCCCCCAGTTCAAATTCGATATTGCAGCAGTACTTCGGAACAATAAAGAAAACTGCCGGCAATCAAGGAAAACTATCGAAAAAATTAACGGAAAATTTTTCAGAAAAATCAAAAGACGGAACTTTTGACATTAATTCGTTTTTAGGGACAAATAGTCAAATGATTAAGAATAGGAACGAATTAACAGCATACGATGAAATGCTGAGAAAAGAAAGAGAAAAATTGCGCGAAAAAGAAAAACAATTAGAACTCGAACATAGGAGAATTGTACAAGAAAAATACAAACCTTCAGCACACAGTTCGGTAAATAGAAACGATCAAAACAACAGCTATTTGGAAGATAGTTTTCGAACGAAATTAGATAATTATTTCGATTCCGACAAACGCGAAATTAGGGAAAAAAGACAAAATGTCCAATTTGAAGATAAGAAAAAAAATCAGAAATTTAACTACGAATGGCCGAACGATAGCGAAATAGGAATTGTTTACTAACCCAAAAAGATAGGAACTGTTCCGAAAGGAAAAAATATTAATTTTCATCGGGAAATAAAAGAAAAATCATCTGTATCAGATCAATTCAAAAATGAATTATCGTTACGCGATAAAGAACTAGATCAGCTTAGATTAGAACTAGAACGAATGAAAATTGCGATGGAAAATTTATCGAAAAGTAAAAATCCAAATTTCGAGAAAAATTTCACGGAAAGCACGGAAATTGAGAATCCAAATGCCCAAGTCGACAACAATCGACATTTTGGAAATTTCAATAACCATTTTCCCTTTAGCATGCTACAAACACCTTTTCAAATCATGTCAAATTGGCCAGTTAAATTTCGTAATAACAAAACGGACAACCCAGTACAATTTTTAAAAGAATTGTTTAGATTTATGCGAGGATATAAAATCCCAGAAAGTCGTGTCTTAGAAAATATTGACGCAGTGTTAGCGGACGAAGCCCTCGAATGGTGTAGAACGGTTAGACACAATTGGTTTTCTTTGCAAGATTTTCGTGAAGAATTCGAAAGGACATTCTTAGACGAGAAGTTCTACGAGGAAATCAACACGAAAATAAAATATTGCAATCAGAAGGAGAGAGAAGAAATTCAAACTTTTCTGATTGGAATAAGAAAATTATTTGCAAAAATTTACCCACGAAAAGGTCTACATTGGGAATTACGTCGCGCTTACGAAAACATGCGAATAGAATATAAAATGTACATACAGAGAAACGATTTTAAAACCTTCGAGGAACTAGAAAGCTTAGGTAAAGAATTCGAAATTGAATGAAATAAATCGAAAATTCGCGGAAAAACGTTAACAATTAAAACAGATAAAAAAGAAAACTCGCCTAGTAACAAGCCGAAACAATACTCAAATCAGGAAAATTCTAGAAGATTTGGTGGAAGTTCGAAATTCCATTCAAAGTCTTCTGGAAATTATCCTCAAAAAAATTGGTCAAATGGACAACCAAAAATTACTTTTCCACCTGACTCAACTACAGACAGTAGTAATGGTCAGAAAATGATAGAAAATCCTGCAGGTGACAATAATAATGCAAGAAATAGTCTTCAAGTGGCATTTCCAAACCATTCTTCTGCAGGGAATGGAAACAATGCCAAGACAAATCAAAATCAGAAAAATTATTCAAATTCACCCAAAAAATGTTACGGTTCGGAAAAGTAGGTCACATTCGTAGAGATTGTAGGTCGGAAAATCAGGGAAACGAGTAGAGGGGGTACTGAAAAACCCAGTATCCCCAAAAATTGTCGAATTACTAGAAAATTGCGATACGTTAATAAAAGACTTAAGATTTTTTACCGATATCAAATACAAAGAAGTAACTTTTAAAACTTTAATCGATACAGGCGCTACAAGCTCATTTTTTGGTCATAAAAATTGGATATATTTACAAATGTATGGTATTAAATTAGAACCAGTAAAAAATAAATTCGTGACAGCAGCAAGCGGTAAAAATTTACAGATTATAGGCAAAGTTACGATACCCGTGGAAATTGGTAATATAACGAAAAATCTAACGTTCAGAATAGTTCCAGCATTAAAAGGTTACGGAATTTTAGGAATAGATATGTTACGCGAAATAGGCATGAAATTAGACTTCGAAAAAGACACATGGTCATTAAAAGATTTACCTAACGTTATATACAAAATAGGGAATAAGTCTGACAACAAAAACGAAAAAATGAACATTATCGAACCCAAACTACGAGATATAGGATCACAAACCGGATGGTCGAGTACACAACGAGAAAATCGAAAAATTGTGAACACGCAAAATCCAATGAAAAGTAGGTTAAAACCCGAGAAAAGTTTTGAACCGAAAAGTACAAATAATAATGAAAATTCGAGAAAATTCGAGGAAAATGTTAGAAAATTCGAAAACAATTTTCAAAATAAAACATTTAAGAAAGCAAATTCAGGAAAATTCGAGAAAAAATTCGAATTAGGCAAATCGAAAAATATCGATACGGAAAAAAATAGAAAAAAGACGGAAATTTTTCCAAGGGTCAACTCGGGAAACGAAAAGAAAATTCCACAAATTATACTAATACAATCCTTACAACAGCCAAAAATACCTCCCCAATCTCCAACTCCCAAACCCAGGAAAATTCCTCCAAGATTAATGGATATCCCATTATCAAACAGATTTGATAATTTAGAATTGGATTCTAGTCTTGACGAGACAGGTGAATCATTTCTTTTTCCAATCGACAATCCTTGTAAGAAAAATTTGTATAAAAAAGCGGAATTGAAAAGGAAAATTAGCGAACGCGAAAAATGTTCAGAAAATTGGCGAAAACGTGAAAATTCGCAAAAATTGAAAAACGAGAAAAAATCGGAAAATTTAGGATCGAAAAATTGTATGACAACTGGAAATAAATTTCGTAAACCGTTAAATACGAAATGGATAAATTTTAAAAATAACGCGATAATAAACAATAATATTCAGGGAAGAATATTACGAGAAACAAATTGTTTAGACGAAACAGAATTTTGTTCCGGACTGGTTGAATTGTCCGAGGAAGAACAAGATTTTTTAAATAAATTTTTAAATGTTAGATTACCACCCCCCGAAGAAATTTTGAAAGCTACTCATTTGACTGAACACGTAATTGACACGCAGGGTACAGCACCGATAAAACAAAGATATTATTATGTTTCGCCGAAAATTAAGGAGGAAATAATTAAGGAAATTAAGAGAATGTTACGCGAAGGTATTATCGAGTCAAGTAATAGCAATTGGTCCAATCCAATTGTTATGATAAAGAAAGCGAACGGAACATACAGATTGTGCCTAGACTTTCGGAAAGTCAACGCAGTCACGAAAAAAGATCTGTATCCGGTTCCGTTAATGGCCGAAATTTTAGATATGCTTAGAGCCGCGAAATACATTTCTAAAGTCGATTTAAGGTGGGCGTATAATCAAATCCCATTGAGCGAAGAGTCTAAGGAAAAAACGGCTTTCGTAGTCCCTGGTTTTGGAATGTTCCAGTACAAGCGAATGCCGTTTGGACTTTGCAATGCTCCCGCAACGTTCCAGCGGTTAATGGACAAAATTATTACGCCTGACCTTAAACCGAAAGTTTTCTGTTATCTCGATGACATTGTAATAGTTTCATCAACTTTCAACGAACATATGAAATATTTAGAAATAGTGTTAGGAAAATTAAAAGAAGCAGGGTTGACAGTTAATTTTGAGAAAAGTGAATTCGGTTGTGCAGAGGTAAAATACCTAGGTTTCGTAGTTAACGAAAAAGGACTGCAAATCGACGACGACAAAGTCAAACCTATTCGAGAATTTCCGACTCCTAAAACTATTAAACAGTTACAACGTTTTATAGGAATGGTAAGCTGGTACCGACGATTTATCCCACATTTCGCTGAAATAATTGAACCCTTGCAAAAATTACTACGTAAAAATGTAAAATGGAATTGAGACGAAAATCAGGAATTAGCAAAATTAAAATTGATCGAGTTGTTGACGACAGCTCCGATTTTAAACCCTCCTGATTTTCGACACACCTTCATTTTAGAAACGGACGCAAGCGACACTGGTCTAGGCGCAGTTTTAACGCAGGAAATAGACGGAAAAAATGTCGTAGTAGCATACGGTAGTAAAAATTTGAGCGAAACTGAGAGAAATTATTCGACGACAGAAAAAGAGTGTCTCGCCGTAAAAACGTTTATAGGGAAATTTAGACAATATTTGGAAGGTAGTCATTTTAAGGTAATAACTGATCACATTGCCTTAAATGGTTACACAATTTGAAAACCCCCACAGGACGCTTGGCGAGATGGGCGTTGGAACTATCAGAACATGATTTCGAAATAATTTATCGAAAAGGTTCAGCGAATGTAGTCCCAGACGCATTTTCGAGAGTATTCGAGGAAAATCAAGATGTTCCTGAGATATTAAAAATCGAAACTAGCGAAACTCAAACAGAAAATAATTGGTACGAAACGAAAATGAGATTAGTTGAATCAAAACCTCACGAACACCGAATTTCACAAGAAAATTATTTCGCGATGGGGAACTCCCAGAATTTTAATCTCGGATAATGGCACCGAATATGCCAACAAAATTATCAGGGAAATGTCGGAAAAATTCGGAATCAGGCATTCGTTTACTCCTAAGTACTACCCACAAGCGAATCCCACCGAAAGAACAAACAGATCGATTAAAACGGCAATAAAAGCTTATTTGGACAAAGAGCAAAATCTTTGGGATAAAGATATCGAAGATTTGCAATTTGCACTAAATACAGCTAAACATTCGTCGACAAAATTTTCACCAGCTTTCCTTCATTTAGGTCGCGAACTTCAACCTTTCCAAACACTTAAAAAAGATTTCGAAAATCCGGACGATATTGAATTTCAGGAAGTAGACAAGTGGACAGAAAGGCTGAGACGCTTACAAATCATTAAGGACGAAGTTCAACGAAATTTAGACAAAGCGAACGAAAATCAAGCGAAATATTACAATTTGCGTAGGAGAAAATTAGAATTCGAAGTAGGAGATCTAGTCTGGAAGAAAGACAAATCTCTTTCCAGTAAAGATCTAGGAATAGCGCGAAAATTGAAAAAAGATTTCGAAGGCCCATATAAAATAATTCTAAAAATTTCCCCTACTATGTACGAATTAGGGAAAATTAGAGGAAAATCAATAGGATCATGGAATATAAATGTTTTACGAAAATTCGTGGAAAATAAAAAATTAGAGAAAATTTTCAGGAAAATATAGGAATTCACTAGAAAATTAGTAGAAAATCATAGGAAAATTAAATAAAATATAAGAAAATTATGTTAAAATTACACAAAAATTAAAGGAAAATTGTTGGAAAATAAGACAAAACAGACAATTATTTTTATTTTCTTTTACATTAACGAATGTGAATTAAAATAAAAGTTTACTTTCACAGAGAATGGCAGGATCCGTCAAAACGTGGGAAGAGTACGCCAGAGAGGAAATCCGACTTACAAATTGGCAACAAAAGCAGGAATTGGAAAAAAGTATAGAAAAATTACAAAAGGAAATAATATGGGATGAGAAACTACTTAAGGCCAAAAAACGGACACTCGAAAAATTACGAACCTCATTAACAGCAGTAAACTCTGAAATAATGGACGAAGAAGATCACGAAGAAAATCTCACAGACGATTCCTCAGAAGACTCATCAAATGAGTCAAAAAATTCCAGCCAAGTCACAGTCCTCGAACAAAGAATCGAAAAAAACATCGAGAACAATTTAGAAGAAAATAGGGAGGAAAAAGTAGACGAAAATAATCAAGAAAACGATAAGGAAAACAGAAGTGTCAACGATGAAGAAAAACACAACATAAATGAAGAGAATATTTTCGCAGTGAACTTCGAGAAACGTACATATTCCTACGAGAAGGAAAAAGAAGTATTCTTGGGCAAGCGTCGCTGGAGATGCGATAGACGCAAAAGATTAGAGGAAAATGTAGAGGAAAGAAAACAACAAGATTTGGAGTGGAAGAATCTTCGCCAAAAGAACGAAAACGAAGTGAAAGAATTCTTAAATAAAATAAAACAAAAACATTGAAACGTTAAAAACAATTAGCCTAAAAAACACAAACACAAATTTGGATATATTTTTTTTTCTCTCCATACTCTATAATACTCAAGATGAAACATATTGATTTTCCAGTTACTTCTATTATCCCATCGAAAGGAACGATTAATAAAATTTTTTTTTGCTTAAAGCATAATGTAACAAAAGGATATAATAAACAAAATTTATCTTACTCACACTCTTTATTTCTTAAAATAAAACATACAAATAAATAAAAACAATGACAACGAATAAAATATTCTCCTTTGAAATTAGATTTTTATTTTCAATTTTTTTTTGTACAAATAAAAAGAAAATTTTCTTTTTGTTTACATATGTTACAGGAAATAATGGAAAATAAGGAAACTTGGCCATGCTGATTTTGCAAGGAAAAAATATGGAAATCGCAGTATCTACTTCATGACGAATTTTGCGGAAAGAGAAACCTCAAAGCACGAGCAGGATACTGCGAACCGGCGGAAAATGGGAGAAAATACGTACGAGCCAACTGGGACAAACGATGAGAGGAATTGAAGGAATATTTGGAGAATAGCTTAGCAGAAAATTCAAGAAAATTAGCGGAAAATAATAATAAAGAAATAATTGAATTTATAAACTTCGATACAAATTATGAAGAATTGTTTGAAAATTAACCCAAAATTTTTTGTAAGGGGTAACACTTCGGCCCGTTTAGGGGAAGGGGGGTGTAACGTGGCGTTACAAACTTTCCCGCGTCCGTCGCGAATGAGGCGATTGATCCCGGAAAAGGCCGAAGGGCCTCGAGGGCATCAATCGCCAAATTCGCGAGCAGACGCGACACTTCTTGTTTCGTGACTCTCCTGAGAGTATACCTCCCCAGTCTCGGTGTGACAGTTCCCCCCCCCCACTTTACAAGTGTGTGGCCAGCCCGTATTGGAATAGAACTGTAAGTTAATAAATCTTAATAATAATATTGGTTTTCTTTTTTCACGATTCTCTCTACCTTCCCCCCCATTTTCCTCAATAAATAATTGGAAATCCGGGCAACCAATTATACAATCTGGAAGTAAAAAAGCTCAAGATCCTCAAAGGATCCAATATTTTCCGAGGGGGAGGGGTTAAATTTTTGTGTTTTTCAGTACAATGCTTATTTCAATAATTTTTTACTCTTAAACAATTAAACATACAAATTTGACAAAGTACATTTTGGAAAAGTTTTTTCATGCTCTTTCGATTAAAAATAAGCATTTAAAAACAAAATTTTGACCCAAAAAAATCAAAATTAAACATAAATTTCAATTTTTGGGGGAGAAAGACCCGATTTTTTTTAAACAAAAGCTGAGGTTTTTTCCTAAAAGGACATATAAATGATAAAGTGGGACTAGAATGTTTAGACGTTGAAAAAAAGAATTTTGTCCAACGCCTTCAGGGAAATGGAGTCATTGTGCACTAGGCACCAGTGGAGGAATGTACCTCATTCCTCCACTGGCCGTTTGTCCAGTGGAGAAATGAGTTTGCCCAGTGGAGGAATGAGTTTGTCCAGTGGAGGAATGGAGTTATTTGTTTATCATTATTTGTGTTTTGGCTTACAATTCATTTATTTCTCTAATTCATTTTTGCAAATATTGTTTTAAGGAAGTATCTAAATAAACAAGTTGCTTACTTCAAGTAAGTAAGCAAGAGAGTAAAAGTAAGCTTAACATTGCTTACACATGTAAAAACTCAATAAATTAAATTTAATATAAATAAAATAAGTTTAAACAGTTGTTGGACAAAGTATTATGTGCAATTCGTGGAGAACAGCGATTTTCGCTTGCTTGATTGCTGCTCTCGCTGCGCTCGAGCAGCAAACTTCAAGCTCGCGAGAAATCGCCCTTGTTCTCCACTAGTTGCACAATATACTATTCTCCTAAACGAAGCTGAAAACCGTGTTTTGAGCGCTCTGGCGAGTAGAAAACTATTTTTTTCAATGTTTAAACATTCTAGTCCCACTTTATCATTTATATGTCCTTTTAGGAAAAAACCTCAGCTTTCGATAAAAAAAATCGGGTCTTTCTCCCCCAAAAATTGAAATTTATTTTTAATTTGGATTTTTTTTATCAAAAAATTTTCTTTTTTTAAAATGCTTATTTTCAATCGAAAGAGCATGAAAAAACCTTTCCAAAATGTGCATTGTTAAATTCGTATGTTTAATTGTTTAAGTGTAAAAAATTATTGAAATAAACATTACACCAAAGGTCCCCTTGATCACTTGACATGAAATGCCCCATATATGGGCCAGATCGTGGGCCCACGATCCGACAAGGCTTAAAAATTGTTAATTTAGTGTAAGATTCTTACAAAAAATTTGAAAAAATTGATTGATACATACATTGTTGAAAATGAAATTTTATTTAAAAAATTTTAAAATCTTATCGTAAATTATTTTAAAAAGATTTAAAAATATTTTTATTAAAAGCTACGTGTGAAAACAAAACTTTTCATTATAAAAACGTCCAATTTGATCAATTTTTGAAGCAAAAGCAAAATAATTTCCGATTTGGCCTTGAGTGCCCCATAAATAGTTATTTTTTTAATAAGTATGTTACATTTCAATTTATAATTTCAGCGCTGCACATAACGGTCCCACAATTCAAAAGGAAGTTGAAGTAAAATCACTTCCAAGCTTGCGTGGCTATGCGGTATGCGTATTCGACTTGTGTCCTCTAGGTCTAGTTTTCGATCCCCCGTGCGTGCGAAATTTTTCATTCTTAGTTTTAAGTGTTCTGTGTATAATTCTGAATACTGTTACATAAAGTATAAGTTTAAATAATTATTAACAATGTATAATTGGTTGCCCGGATTTCCAATTATTTATTGAGGAAAATGGGGGGAAGGTAGGGAGAATCGTGAATAAAGAAAACCAATATTATTATTAAGATTTATTAACTTACAGTTCTATTCCAATACGGGCTGGCCACACACTTGTAAAGTGGGGGGGGGGAACTGTCACACCGAGACTGGGGAGGTATACTCTCAGGAGAGTCACGAAACAAGAAGTGTCGCGTCTGCTCGTGAATTTGGCGATTGATGCCCTCGAGGCCCTTCGGCCTTTTCCGGGATCAATCGCCTCATTCGCGACGGACGCGGGAAAGTTTGTAACGCCACGTTACACCCCCCTTCCCCTAAACGGGACGAAGTGTAACCCCTTACAAAAAATTTTGGGTTAATTTTCAAACAATTCTTCATAATTTGTATCGAAGTTTATAAATTCAATTATTTCTTTATTATTATTTTCCGCTAATTTTCTTGAATTTTCTGCTAAGCTATTCTCCAAATATTCCTTCAATTCCTCTCGTCTTTTGTCCCAGTTGGCTCGTACGTATTTTCTCCCATTTTCCGCCGATTCGCAGTATCCTGCTCGTGCTTTGAGGTTTCTCTTTCCGCAAAATTCGTCATGAAGTAGATACTGCGATTTCCATATTTTTTCCTTGCAAAATCAGCATGGCCAAGTTTCCTTATTTTCCATTATTTCCTGTAACATATGTAAACAAAAAGAAAATTTTCCTTTTATTTGTACAAAAAAAAATTGAAAATAAAAGTGTAATTTGAAAGGAGAATATTTTATTCGTTGTCATTGTTTTTATTTATTTGTATGTTTTATTTTAAGAAATTAAGAGTGTGAGTAAGATAAATTTTGTTTATTATATCCTTTTGTTACATTATGCTTTAAGCAAAAAAAATTTTATTAATCGTTCCTTTCGATGGGATAATAGAAGTAACTGGAAAATCAATATGTTTCATCTTGAGTATTATAGAGTATGGAGAGAAAAAAAAATATATCCAAATTTGTGTTTGTGTTTTTTAGGCTAATTGTTTTTAACGTTTCAATGTTTTTGTTTTATTTTATTTAAGAATTCTTTCACTTCGTTTTCGTTCTTTTGGCGAAGATTCTTCCACTCATTTGATGAGTCTTCTGAGGAATCGTCTGTGAGATTTTCTTCGTGATCTTCTTCGTCCATTATTTCAGAGTTTACTGCTGTTAATGAGGTTCGTAATTTTTCGAGTGTCCGTTTTTTGGCCTTATGTAGTTTTTTATCCCATATTATTTCCTTTTGTAATTTTTCTATACTTTTTTCCAAGCGTCCTGTGGGGGTTTTCAAATTGTGTAACCATTTTAAGGCAATGTGATCAGTTATTACCTTAAAATGACTACCTTCCAAATATTGTCTAAATTTCCCTATAAACGTTTTTACGGCGAGACACTCTTTTTCTGTCGTCGAATATTTTCTCTCAGTTTCGCTCAAATTTTTACTACCGTATGCTACTACGACATTTTTTCCGTCTATTTCCTGCGTTAAAACTGCGCCTAGACCAGTGTCGCTTGCGTCCGTTTCTAAAATGAAGGTGTGTCGAAAATCAGGAGGGTTTAAAATCGGAGATGTCGTCAACAACTCGATCAATTTTAATTTTGCTAATTCCTGATTTTCGTCCCAATTCCATTTTACATTTTTACGTAGTAATTTTTGGAAGGGTTCAATTATTTCAGCGAAATGTGGGATAAATCGTCGGTACCAGCTTACTATTTCTATAAAATGTTGTAACTGTTTAATAGTTTTATTAGTCGGAAATTCTCGAATAGGTTTGACTTTGTCGTCGTCGATTTGCAGTCCTTTTTCGTTAACTACGAAACCTAGGTATTTTACCTCTGCACAACCGAATCACTTTTCTCAAAATTAACTGTCAACCCTGCTTCTTTTAATTTTCCTAACACTATTTCTAAATATTTCATATGTTCGTTGAAAGTTGATGAAACTATTACAATGTCATCGAGATAACAGAAAACTTTCGGTTTAAGGTCAGGCGTAATAATTTTGTCCATTAACCGCTGGAACGTTGCGGGAGCATTGCAAAGTCCAAACGGCATTCGCTTGTACTGGAACATTCCAAAACCAGGGACTACGAAAGCCGTTTTTTCCTTAGACTCTTCGCTCAATGGGATTTGATTATACGCCCACCTTAAATCGACTTTAGAAATGTATTTCGCGGCTCTAAGCATATCTAAAATTTCGGCCATTAACGGAACCGGATACAGATCTTTTTTCGTGACTGCGTTGACTTTCCGAAAGTGTAGGCACAATCTATATGTTCCGTTCGCTTTCTTTATCATAACAATTGGATTGGACCAATTGCTATTACTTGACTCGATAATACCTTCGCGTAACATTCTCTTAATTTCCTTAATTATTTCCTCCTTAATTTTCGGCGAAACATAATAATATCTTTGTTTTATCGGTGCTGTACCCTGCGTGTCAATTACGTGTTCAGTCAAATGAGTAGCTTTCAAAATTTCTTCGGGGGGTGGTAATCTAACATTTAAAAATTTATTTAAAAAATCTTGTTCTTCCTCGGACAATTCAACCAGTCCGGAACAAAATTCTGTTTCGTCTAAACAATTTGTTTCTCGTAATATTCTTCCCTGAATATTATTGTTTATTATCGCGTTATTTTTAAAATTTATCCATTTCGTATTTAACGGTTTACGAAATTTATTTCCAGTTGTCATACAATTTTTCGATCCTAAATTTTCCGATTTTTTCTCGTTTTTCAATTTTTGCGAATTTTCACGTTTTCGCCAATTTTCTGAACATTTTTCGCGTTCGCTAATTTTCCTTTTCAATTCCGCTTTTTTATACAAATTTTTCTTACAAGGATTGTCGATTGGAAAAAGAAATGATTCACCTGTCTCGTCAAGACTAGAATCCAATTCTAAATTATCAAATCTGTTTGATAATGGGATATCCATTAATCTTGGAGGAATTTTCCTGGGTTTGGGAGTTGGAGATTGGGGAGGTATTTTTGGCTGTTGTAAGGATTGTATTAGTATAATTTGTGGAATTTTCTTTTCGTTTCCCGAGTTGACCCTTGGAAAAATTTCCGTCTTTTTTCTATTTTTTTCCGTATCGATATTTTTCGATTTGCCTAATTCGAATTTTTTCTCGAATTTTCCTGAATTTGCTTTCTTAAATGTTTTATTTTGAAAATTGTTTTCGAATTTTCTAACATTTTCCTCGAATTTTCTCGAATTTTCATTATTATTTGTACTTTTCGGTTCAAAACTTTTCTCGGGTTTTAACCTACTTTTCATTGGATTTTGCGTGTTCACAATTTTTCGATTTTCTCGTTGTGTACTCGACCATCCGGTTTGTGATCCTATATCTCGTAGTTTGGGTTCGATAATGTTCATTTTTTCGTTTTTGTTGTCAGACTTATTCCCTATTTTGTATATAACGTTAGGTAAATCTTTTAATGACCATGTGTCTTTTTCGAAGTCTAATTTCATGCCTATTTCGCGTAACATATCTATTCCTAAAATTCCGTAACCTTTTAATGCTGGAACTATTCTGAACGTTAGATTTTTCGTTATATTACCAATTTCCACGGGTATCGTAACTTTGCCTATAATCTGTAAATTTTTACCGCTTGCTGCTGTCACGAATTTATTTTTTACTGGTTCTAATTTAATACCATACATTTGTAAATATATCCAATTTTTATGACCAAAAAATGAGCTTGTAGCGCCTGTATCGATTAAAGTTTTAAAAGTTACTTCTTTGTATTTGATATCGGTAAAAAATCTTAAGTCTTTTATTAACGTATCGCAATTTTCTAGTAATTCGACAATTTTTGGGGATACTGGGTTTTTCAGTACCCCCTCTACTCGTTTCCCTGATTTTCCGACCTACAATCTCTACGAATGTGACCTACTTTTCCGAACCGTAACATTTTTTGGGTGAATTTGAATAATTTTTCTGATTTTGATTTGTCTTGGCATTGTTTCCATTCCCTGCAGAAGAATGGTTTGGAAATGCCACTTGAAGACTATTTCTTGCATTATTATTGTCACCTGCAGGATTTTCTATCATTTTCTGACCATTACTACTGTCTGTAGTTGAGTCAGGTGGAAAAGTAATTTTTGGTTGTCCATTTGACCAATTTTTTTGAGGATAATTTCCAGAAGACTTTGAATGGAATTTCGAACTTCCACCAAATCTGCTAGAATTTTCCTGATTTGAGTATTGTTTCGGCTTGTTACTAGGCGAGTTTTCTTTTTTATCTGTTTTAATTGTTAACGTTTGTCCGCGAATTTTCGATTTATTTCATTCAATTTCGAATTCTTTACCTAAGCTTTCTAGTTCCTCGAAGGTTTTAAAATCGTTTCTTTGTATGTACATTTTATATTCTATTCGCATGTTTTCGTAAGCGCGACGTAATTCCCAATGTAGACCTTTTCGTGGGTAAATTTTTGCAAATAATTTTCTTATTCCAATCAGAAAAGTTTGAATTTCTTCTCTCTCCTTCTGATTGCAATATTTTATTTTCGTGTTGATTTCCTCGTAGAACTTCTCGTCTAAGAATGTCCTTTCGAATTCTTCACGAAAATCTTGCAAAGAAAACCAATTGTGTCTAACCGTTCTACACCATTCGAGGGCTTCGTCCGCTAACACTGCGTCAATATTTTCTAAGACACGACTTTCTGGGATTTTATATCCTCGCATAAATCTGAACAATTCTTTTAAAAATTGTACTGGGTTGTCCGTTTTGTTATTACGAAATTTAACTGGCCAATTTGACATGATTTGAAAAGGTGTTTGTAGCATGCCAAAGGGAAAATGGTTATTGAAATTTCCAAAATGTCGATTGTTGTCGACTTGGGCATTTGGATTCTCAATTTCCGTGCTTTCCGTGAAATTTTTCTCGAAATTTGAATTTTTTCTTTTCGATAAATTTTCCATCGCAATTTTCATTCGTTCTAGTTCTAATCTAAGCTGATCTAGTTCTTTATCGCGTAACGATAATTCATTTTTGAATTGATCTGATACAGATGATTTTTCTTTTATTTCCCGATGAAAATTAATATTTTTTCCTTTCGGAACAGTTCCTATCTTTTTGGGTTAGTAAACAATTCCTATTTCGCTATCGTTCGGCCATTCGTAGTTAAATTTCTGATTTTTTTTCTTATCTTCAAATTGGACATTTTGTCTTTTTTCCCTAATTTCGCGTTTGTCGGAATCGAAATAATTATCTAATTTCGTTCGAAAACTATCTTCCAAATAGCTGTTGTTTTGATCGTTTCTATTTACCGAACTGTGTGCTGAAGGTTTGTATTTTTCTTGTACAATTCTCCTATGTTCGAGTTCTAATTGTTTTTCTTTTTCGCGCAATTTTTCTCTTTCTTTTCTCAGCATTTCATCGTATGCTGTTAATTCGTTCCTATTCTTAATCATTTGACTATTTGTCCCTAAAAACGAATGAATGTCAAAAAGTTCCGTCTTTTGATTTTTTTGAAAAATTTTCCGTTAATTTTTCCGATACTTTTCCTTGATTGCTGGCAGTTTTCTTTATTGTTCCGAAGTACTGCTGCAATATCGAATTTGAACTGGGGGCAGTTTCTTGATTACTCGGCCTGGGCATAGGCAGAGATGTGTTCGCTGCGACTTGTGCTTTTGGGGGAAGTGGCAAGGATGAATCGAAATTTAATAATTTCAATTTTTCTGTGGGAGTAATTTCCATGAAGGCACGAAGCATTGCTTCTTGTCTTTGGATTGTGGCTTCCAAATTATGCATCTTATCGTGTGCATCAGTTTGGTGGGGGGTTTCTATATCGCTCGCCGTTTCCGTATCGCTATCTGACAAATTTTCTGTTTCTCTGTCTTCCTGCATTCTTTTCGTTGTTGACCGTAAAACACGTTTCGAAGCCATTTGTGATTTATTATTGAAAAGTTAGAATAAAATTTAAATCGTTATTTAACCTATTTCACAATTTTCAACCCAAAAAAAAGACAAAAGAAAAATTTTTCTGCTAGTTTCTATCTATCGTCATGAATTTTCCGTGAGAAAAATTTTCCATTGCTTTTTCTATTCAATCACAAAAGTTCGAAATATTTTCCAATAATTTTCCGAAATTTATTAAATTTATTTATGCGTTGTCAAAAAAAATATTAATTACACGTTCTATTTTGAAAAGAAATACGAGAGAAAAAGAAAATAGATTGACACTTTTGACACACCCGTTATAAGTCGCAAAAAGATTAATTTTCTTCCTAATTGTCTATTCTGAACAACGAAAGAAAACTAAGATTAAAAGAAAATTATTCCACATATTTTCAACAATTAATTTTCATTAATAACCGGAATTAAATTTATTTATTAATTGTTATCACTATCTGGATCTATTTTCTATTAAACGACTGTTCAAATGTGTCACCCGGTATAAGTTGGTCACTGTGTCTCTATATTCTAATTTTTCTCTCTATACCGAACTTTTGAGTCACCCGGTATACGCATTGATTTTCACTAAGTTTATTTTCTAAATTTTCGATTAAATTTAATTTATCACGGTGTATACAAATTTTATTTCGAATTTTGACAAAATTATTTTCCGATTTATTCGCGACAAATATTGTGTTTATGTTTTTTCGACTGCTATTTGTACTACACTACACACGACCTTGACAGTGAAAACAAATCTACCGGTGTTTATTTATTACGAAATATTTCCAAAAATAATCGTTAAATTCACTTTTTCTTTTTAATTTCTTATTTTATATTCTGTTATTTTAATTTAATTTCACTAATTTTCGCTAATTTTTACGAATTTAGTCACGATTTCAATAAATTTTCACGATTAATTTTTTACCAGTATTCTCACGCACTTGTTTTTACACAATTTTCTGTCATTGTCTGCGTCAGTCACATGAAAAATTTGTCACATTTGTCAAAAACTTACAATATAATAATATAAAATGTCGATAAAATTCAATAATTTTCATGCAAGAATATAAATATTCCAGCAAATATGGGAAACAGAAAAAGGTTTGGTTTTGGAGGTTAGGCGGCCATGAGTTGACAGGTGGGATTGTTTCTCTTAATTTTCACTGGATTTCGACAATTAAAAATGAGAAATAAAAGAAATTTAATTTACTGGGAATTTTCTTGGTAGAAGGGAATGTGAAGGTGGATTTTTTCGTTGGGCGCCAATTTATAATTGGTTGCCCGGATTTCCAATTATTTATTGAGGAAAATGGGGGGGAAGGTAGGGAGAATCGTGAATAAAGAAAACCAATATTAGTATTAAGATTTATTAACTTACAGTTCTATTCCAATACGGGCTGGCCACACACTTGTAAAGTGGGAGGAAAAACTGTCACACCGAGACTGGGGAGGTATACTCTCAGGAGAGTCACTAAACAAGAAGTGTCGCGTCTGCTTGCGAATTTGGCGATTGATGCCCTCGAGGCCCTTCGGCCTTTTCCGGGATCAATCGCCTCATTCGCGACGGAAGCGGGGAAGTTTGTAACGCCACGTTACAAATGATAATAATAATTTAGTCATTAATTTAAATAAATAAGATAGTCTGTTTAAATTATTTAAAAAAATAAGAAAAATATTTTTTTTAAATTTATTGCAAAAAAAGATAGTCTATTAATTATTCATATTTTTATTCATACCCATAAACATTTATTTGTTTTGTGCAACTATTAAATTTCTGCTTGGGTATTATTTATGATAAATCGTTTTTGTTATAGAATTGTTATATATTTGTTCTAAAACAATGTTCTAGTTTTGTTCTAGAATTGTTACAGACTTTTGTTCCTATTTTGTGCCTCCAGGGGGACGACATTTTGACCTGCCAGTTCCTCACTAGTTACAGAACTTGTTCTTTTTTCTTCTGGAATAGTTACAGAATTATTCTGTAACTTTGCACACTTGGTTGTAGTGACAAATGCGCGGCGATATATCAGTAGTATATTACACTATCGCTTTACACACACACATACACATAAGTCTCACGTTTGAATTGACATCTCCAACTTTAAATATTAATTATTTAATAACAAAATACCATCTTGCCCTAAATATGTAAGAAATAAATGCTTTAATTGTTACTTTTGTCAAAGTAAGTAAGTTTCCCTAATTTTTTCTTTTCTTTATTCACTAAATATGCTATGTAAGAAGCACTAAAACTGACAGGTAAGTACACTACCGTCCAAAAGTATCAGGACGATTACACTCGACTCTATTAAAAAACATGCCATCACTTTTTGAATCATATCTCGGGAATAAAAGGAGATACAAAAAAAACTTAAACACGGTGAGAAAGCTTATTAAATTTAGCATAATATAATCCATATTTGAAGTTATTTCGTTAACTATTTTAGGAGTTATAGAGTGAGAAATAGAAAAAAAAATTATCAAATTTTCTCATTTTTGTCTCTTGACTTTAATGTTTTCAAAAATCTAGAAAAATTTAGATAGAATTTTTTTAAGAACACAAAAATCTTCCTTAGAATTTCAGTTTTACAATAAGCTTTACAAAATTAAAAAATATTAATCCGTCATCGATTTATCATTAAAAATGTGACGCTGTGTTGCGAACGAACAGTGCATTGAAATTCAACTACGACGACGCAATTCTGGCTTCGCGCGACTGTGCGCGGATGCGAATGGGAGAGAAAGCAAGGACGAATTCATGGGGGGGGGGATCGAGGAACTTCTGAGTTTCTTTATATTCTTCGTGAAACGTCATTATTTATTATTTTCTTTTAATATTATTTAATTATTAATTACAATTTTTAATCTTTATTAATAAGTATAATAATTAATGCTAATAGAATTATTATTATAATATAATTGTACAAAATAATGATTATTTAATTTTAACAGTTTAATCAAGATTTTTAAAAGCACTTCTATAAATAAATTAATCAATAAAAGTTAATAAATAAGAAAATATTTTATGCCAAAATTATTATGTCTGTGGTCGTCTATTTTATTTTTGCTTAAAAGAACAATTTATATTTCTCCGTGTGCAGAAATACACTTTATTCCTTCACTTCTCGCACAATGAAGAAAAATTCTACTTTTTTATAAATTTTTAAAAGAAAGTGAACATTTAGTAAGATTTAATTTTTTAAGATTTTTACGAATGTTAACAGTAATATCCAGTCAAAATATCAATAAGTATGAACGACTTTGACACGTTCTCAAGGTCGCAAATGTTCACTAACTGCAACCTGGTGAGGTAGCCTGATTTGTTTTGACTGGAAAATAATAATTTTTAAATCGTCCGTGTAAAACAGTAGCTTGCTCTAATAACGTAATTTTTTCACATTTAAAAGCATCTCAAAATTATGTGTTTAATTTTATTTAGTTTTAAAAACAATGACGCTAAGAAAAGAAATTAATATTAAAAAGCGAATAAAAATTATTACTTTGAAAGAAGAAGGTTTTTCGTGTAACGATATTGCAAAAAAATTAAATCTAAGTAAAAGTGGTGTTCATTACATTTTACAAAGATACAAAGAAAGTGGTAATTTTATTAACCGTAAAGGACGTGGAAGAAATAAATGTATTTCTGGAAGTGAAGAAAAGTTTATTGTCGTTTTAAGCAAAAAAAATAGAAAACTGACGGCTCCAGATATTACTGCTGAAGTAAATAAACAAAGAGAAGATCCAATATCAGTTACCACAGTAAAAAGGGTACTGAAAAAAATGGACTACAAGGTCGAATTGCTGCGAGAAAACCTCTTTTGCGAGCTGCAAATAAAAAGAAAAGGCTGTTGTGGGCGAAAGAACATAAAAATTGGACTGAAGAGCAATGGTTAAAAGTTCTCTTTTCGGATGAATCGAAATTCCAAAATTTTTGGAGGAAATCGCAGGGTTTATGTTCGACGTAAAGTAGGTGAAAGAATGAATCCGGATATGAAAGTGCCAACTGTAAAACATGGTGGTAGATCAGTAATGGTATGGGGCTGCTTCGGCAATGGGCAAGTAGGAGATTTAAAGAAAATTACTGGTATAATGGATGCTAAAATGTACCATGGAATACTTGTGAGACATATGGTCCCAAGTGGTAAGCGAATTATTGGAAATAAATTTGAATTTCAAGAGGATAATGATCCAAAACATACCAGTAAAATCTGCAAAGCGTACGTGGGTCGAAAAATTAGAGACGGTACTTTGACAAAAATGGAATGGCCTGCACAATCACCTGATTGTAATCCAATCGAGCTTTTATGGGACGAGTTGGATAGAAGAGTAAGGACGATAAGACCTAAAAATGCTATCGACTTGTGGAACTGCTTGAAACGGCGTGGAAATGCATCGAAAAGGATTATTTAATGAAACTTATACACAGAATGCCTCGAGTGTGCCAAGCAGTCTTAAATGCAAAAGGAGGCTATTTTGCAGAATCTAAAATTTAACAAAATTTTATGATTAAAGTTTTTAAAAATTATTTAATTAAAATTTTTTATTTTGTTAAATATAATATTTGTTTAAATATTTGTTGGTGATTTTGTACTATTTACTTTTTAAGAAAATGTATGGTAAGTTCAATTTTTGTATTAATTAATAACACATATGGCAACAATTTATTTTAATAAATAAATATCAAATCTTCATGAAAATTTAAATTAAATTATTTATTAATAATAACGTTTCACGAAGAATATAAAGAAACTCAGAAGTTCCTCGTTCCCCCCCCCCATGAATTCGTCCCTCCTTTCTCTCCCATTCGCATCCGCGCACAGTCGCGCGAAGCCAGAATTGCGTCGTCGTAGTTGAATTTCAATGCACCGTTCGTTCGCAACACGGCGTCACATTTTTAATGATAAATCGATGACGGATTAATATTTTTTAATTTTGTAAAGCTTATTGTAAAACTGAAATTCTAAGGAAGATTTTTGTGTTCTTAAAAAAATTCTATCTAAATTTTTCTAGATTTTTGAAAACATTAAAGTCAAGAGACAAAAATGAGAAAATTTGATAATTTTTTTTTCTATTTCTCACTCTATAACTCCTAAAATAGTTAACGAAATAACTTCAAATATGGATTATATTATGCTAAATTTAATAAGCTTTCTCACCGTGTTTAAGTTTTTTTTGTATCTCCTTTTATTCCCGAGATATGATTCAAAAAGTGATGGCATGTTTTTTAATAGAGTCGAGTGTAATCGCCCTGATACTTTTGGACGGTAGTGTACTTCACTTGCTTTATACACTAATTACACTTTAATTAACAATTAATTCAACTCAATTCTTACTTCTTTTATGGAAAGAAATGCGTTTATCGTTTTAAATGGAAGATCAATGGGAGATGACCCCGCGAAATGTACTTTTTTGAATTCTTTAGGGAAATCAACAATAGATCTTGCCTGGTCTAATCTTTCAGGGATTGAACAAGTACTAGATTTTCTAGTTAATTATATAACCACTACTTCAGACCACTTCCCAATATCAATTAATTTAAATAAACTAATTAATAAGCATGAAACTCGAAACGATATGATTCGCTTACGATGGAAGAATGAATCACGGGAAGAATATAGATATATTCTCAGCAACTCTCCGTTAGAAATAGAAGAAAATGCAGATATAAAAATAATTGCTGAAACTTTTGTTAGAAAAATTCATGATATAGCAAATATTTTAGGGATGAGAATAGGAAATAATAAAATAAAAGGGAAATCCATATCTAGATGATGTTATCAGTAATTGGGAAATCAAAATGAGTCTTAAGAAGTGCAGGGACGGTAAGTCGCCGGGTTCAGATAGTATCACAAATGAATTTTAGAAAAATCTTTCAGATACTTGGATCAATTATTTCTCAATTTTATTTAATATTTGGAAAAAAGAAGAGGTTCCAAATTCATGGGCAAATATCTTGGCTAGAATGATGTATAAAAAAGGTGAGAAAAAGGACCCGGCGAACTACCGTCCAATCGCTTTGGTAAATTGCATTGTAAAAATGTTTACGCAAATAGTTGCAGAAAGACTAAACAGGTGGATAGAGAACGGCAATTTTTTACCAGAGTGTCAGGCGGGATTTAGAAAAAACAAAAGTTGCGTTGACAATATTTTTCTCTTAACGCAATAATACAACCTCGCCTGAACCTCACTGGGGGAAAGTTGTTCGTTCTGTTTGTAGATTTTCGTAGTGCTTTCCCTTCGGTTTCACACGAAATTTTGTGGGAGAAACTTTTCAGGATGGGAATTGGCAGTAAAATCATAAAAATTTTGATAAATTTATATTTAAAAGCCTCTATTGCAGTTAAAGGGTCATCCGGGGTTTCGGAGTATACCAAGGTCACTCAAGGGGTTTTACAGGGTGAAGTACTAAGTCCCCTACTTTTTTCTTGTTTTATTGCTGATTTTAAAGAGTTCTTGATTGCTGAAGGAATTAGAGGAGTCTCCCTAAATCATTTAGTTGAGATATTACTTTTTGCGTATGCGGATGACAGCAATTCTTGCTGACACATGTGTAAATATGAGGAAAATATTAAAAGCATTAAAAAAATATGGTATTATTAATAAACTAGAAATAAATGTAAAGAAAACGCAAATAGTTATTTTTAGAAAAGGTGGGCATTCTCATAATTATAAATACGGATCATTTATGTATGACAAAACACAAAAAATTGATATAGTCCCTAATTTTGAATACCTAGGAGTATTTTTTTCAAACTCGGAAACGTTTTTTAATGAAATAAACTAGGCTATCAGTAAAGCGAATGTAGCTCTTGGAACAACAGTGTCTTTGTTGAATCGTCTAAAACTGAAATCTTGGAGTCCAGTTATTAGATTATTTAAATGCCTTACTGTAAGTAATTTATTTTACGCTATTCAAGTATGGGATTTGAGATATCTGGATGATATTGAAATAATTCAAAATACTTTCCTCAAAAAAATGTTATTTCTTCCTAAAAACACTCTTAACTATGCATTGTGACTGGAGACGGGAGTCTCCAGATTATCAGTTAAAGTTTTTTAAATATGTTTTAAATTTAATAGAGAAAATACTATTGATGGAAGAAGGCAGATATCCAAAAATGTGTTCTTTAAGATTGAAAGCTTTAGCTCAGAGCAAATCTGATAAAAATAAATTTAATTGGTATGATAAGGTAGGACTCATATTCCAATATATTAATGAAAAAATAAAATAGGAAAACTTAAATATAGATAAATTGCAAGAGAAAAAAATTTTTGGATAGAAAAATACGAAAATTACTTATATATGGAAGATTTTAAAAAATTGAGTGAATCTCATTCACTGCGGATTCTGCCACACTTGGTTTTAATCAAAGGACCGCAAAATTATTCACAAATTAAAATTCTGTTAAAGTATATAAGAGTTGTAAGTCAAATTCGTCTTTTAAATAACATATGTACTAGAATAATAATAATAGATAAGAAATCTTATAAGCTAAGCTATCGCTTTTTATCTTTTTTTCTTCTGAATCTTTTTGAATAACATTTTTCTTATTATCTTCTTCAATACTTTTTCTATCTACTTTTTTTCCTTTCTGTCGCTGTTTTAATCTATTGAATCTTTAAACTTTAATTCAAGAACACACTGATCCCTGCTTATGACCTTTCTTTATCTCAGGCTTTTCTTTTTTATTCCTTTTAATCTCTTTTTATCTCATATTTTTTCTCAATCTCTTCTAATAACCTTTATTTCATCCTTCTACTATTAACTTCATTCTCTTTCTATCCTCATTTGAATCTTAGTATTTACTTTTTTCCTTATCTTTATAAATGGTGTATTCCACATCAGTTCAACATAAAATTTTTTACTAGGTTTTGAGATTCGGTTAAGATTGGGTACACTATATCCTCTGGTGGTAGTAAACAAAATATCTAAGCGGTTATGAAAATTTTAAAAATTGACGGACATATTGAATTTTTAATTTTTTTGGTACTTTTTTGAAAATTCTATATTTTTGGTTCTTTTTAATGGGTTTTAGTTTCTGACCTCCTAATTTGTTCGTATTAATAGTACATTGTACAACTAGTGGCGAAAGTGTGATTTTTCGAGAGTGAAGTTTGCTGCTCTCGCTACGCTCGAGCCGCAAACTTCACTCTCGAAAAATCATTCTTTCACCACGAGTTGTGCACTACGTTTTCTCCAACACCTTGCGAGGAAAGGTTTCTTCGTGAGTTTCGTATAATTTTAATTTAACGTGTGCTTATGTTTAATATAACAAAAGACGAATGTTTTGTGTGGGGAAGAAGTTAGATACAAAATGAATCTCGGTCAAAGAAAAAGAAAAAAGAATAAGTTCATGATTTACTTTCTCCACGCCAAATTTACTTTCGCCACGCTGAATTTACTTTCGCCACGCCAAATTTTACTTTCGCCACGCTCTTCAGAGCAGTTGAGAAAAGTTCTACTTTCGCCACACTTTTCTACCAAGAAAAGTACTCCTCTTAGAGCAAGTGTTGGAGAAAGTATATTTTTTCAAAAATTTAAAATTGAAAAAATTATTTAAATTAATTGTTTAAACATTTAATTTAAATTTTCAAACTGCCATAGAAAAAATATGCTACCTTCAATTTTTTTCGTTTTTTACCATATGTAGCCACAAATGTGCTGAACTTGTCCTGCAAGTTTCATTGTGGGACAGCCAGAAGTTTTTTAAGAAAAAAAATAAAACATATATCTGCGCGTAAGGCTGTAGCGTGCCTTTCCAATGCCGCGCGATAATAGATGGAATTTTAATAAAAATACGAGTTATTACTAACTCTAGAACAGAAATATGATTTTTTTAATACTCTAACGGAAAAATGGGGTTGTTAGCCCCCCCAAATTTAAATCATTTGTACAACGTTGCATTTTTTGTAATTATTTTATTTTTGCTTCCTCATATAGAGGAAGTATTGTAATACCAAAATTGTTCAGGTTCGATTTTTTAACATATCTTTATGTTATTTGATCTCAGGAGTTCAAAAATGACATTTTTGAAAAATGTCATTCCGTATGTGCGTTTGTGTGTGTAAACATCATATTTTCATAAAAATATCTCCAAATTATAAAGAGCTTTTGGGCTGAATTTTTTTTAAATTGTAGGTCTAACCCGCGGAGATAAAATGAGAGTACTTTGAAATAGATTTATATAGTTTAACTATTTCTTTTTTTTTAATTTTTCAAAAAAACCTTTTTTGCCCATAACTTAGAAAAAATGTTAAGACACCTATAAATGTTTTTGTCTCATTTTGTAGAGTTTTTTAAAACACATCTTTTGAGTCCTCAATGAACATTTTTCGTTCATATTCACCGGAGATATTAAACTTTTAAAAATAAAAAATTTTAGACAATAAGACTTCTTAAAAAATTTTGTTGAAAAATGTAGAAAAAACTTGAAAATTATAGTTACCATCTTGTAGAGCATTAAAAAACTCTTCGATTGATCTATTTTTGAAGCTAATTCGATTAGAAATAAAGAAGTTATTGATATTTAAAAAACAGAAATCGCGAACGAAATTTTTTTTTATGTGGAAGTATTAAATAAAGAGAAAAAATATTACAGCAATTGAGAATAATTGTTCAAAATTTATATTTTATTGTTATTAACATCTCTATGAGGACACAACGAGATTTACGGAAACAAGTAAAATGAACACCAAAATTATAAAAAAAAGTATAACTTGGTAGCAGTTTTTAACATTCTGGCCAATTTCACATGAACAGATAAATATTAACTTATGCCTTACATAAAAATAAAATATTTCTAACAATTAAAGAAAAATAACAGTTAAGTTGTAATACTAAACTTTAATTTTATTTTGATGAAATCAACTTTGTGACAAAGTGGTTCGTCACTGTCGCCGAGATTTGTGAGAACACTTAAGTGCCCGCATTAGTTCCGCCCCTGTACAATAATAATGGCCGTTTCCGTACCAATTTGAATTTATACTAATTATTGTTTTGAGTTATAGTCTGAAGTTGAATGTTTTACTTTGAGAATTTATTCTGCGTTTGCTTTTGATTTTTCAGTTTAAAAGTTATTTTGTATCTGTTACTAATATTATTTCCTGTTGAAATATTTAGTCAACATTTTGATTTGAGTTCCGTTTGGAGAGAAGCGTGCTTGCTGTAAGAGCATGAGAGAGCAGTCGAATGCAGGGCATTGTATGAAAAGCATATAGAGGTGTATAATATAGAGTATAATTGTTTGTAAGAGAGCGCCGAGAAATTGGTGAGAGTTGTTAAGATAAAAACAAAGAACTTGTGAAATTGAACTTGAAAGTTCATTGTGTGTCAGCGTGTGTTCCAAGAGAACTTTCGAAGACTCGTGTGTCGAACAGTGTGTTTTTTGGAACTGTTGAAAGTGAGTCGAATTTGACTGAGTTGACGCATTTTACATTTTTTTATTTGTGAGAAATAAAGACCGGATTCAACGAAACAACGAATCATTGGTGAATTATCCAGCGTTTAGTTCCCTGATTGAATAAATTGTTTGAATTGAGATCTGTTTTCTTTGATTATTTATCCTGTGAATTATTGGTGAGTTAATCTAACCTCAAATTTTCCGCATGTAGAATTGTGTTTCACGCCATGCGCTTTCCATGGCGGTCTCAGTAGAATCTCACCCAAATTATTAGAGTCTCAAATTTAATAGTGGTTTAGAGTTTGAATTGAAATAATTATTTTATTAATTTAGGAATTAAAAAAAAGTAAATTAACTGGCGCTCAACTGATCATTATTTAGAGTAAATTTGATTAGTGAGAGAAATGAGAAACAATTGCTGATTAGACAGAAAGCATATTTGACTAATTCAATAAAATAGCAAATAAAGTCTAGAAGATTATTAGTTGATCAATTGAGTTTAAATCAGAGAATTTTCTTAATTAATTTAAATTGATAATTTCCCTTGGTCACAATTTTTGGCGCCCAACGTGGGGCAACGTTGAGACTTGAAGCACATTTTTATTCTAGCGTCTATTGTTCTTTGTTTGTGATATTTTGTGTATGTCCAGCGAAATTTATTTTTGTGTGTAATAATCATTTTTTCCAGCGAATATTTCTTGTGTGTAATAAATTTCTTCCAGCGTGTCGACAATTTTAATTTTTTTTTGTGATAATTATTTGACGAATAATTGTCACCTAACCTCAAATTTGAAATTTTAGTTCTGAGTCGTGTACGTGGTGATAAAAATTTCAGAAGTCGGACATTTTTCTTCGCAAGGAAATTTAAATTAATTTTGTGAATTATTACTTTCACAAAGAGAAATTTTTCTTTTGAAATTTAATTTTTCTTTTAGTGTTGATAAATTTTTTTTAAAAAATGGATAATTACGTGCAACGAGTTCTGGATTTATTCAGTTTCGACCAAGCTGAAGCAGCTTGGACGGCAATTCGGTTATTATCACCAGGACAAATTATTCGTGGTCTTGATAGGCATATAGCGAGTATCGAAGGTAGTATTCAAGTGCTACGCGAGCGTTTGTTTCGTACGGAAATGCGGTTAAAATTAGCTGAAAACGTTGACATACCGTGGGACGAAAATTTTGACGGTGGAAATTTACAATTAATTTTCGATTATGAAGCATTGCCGGAGTTAACATCGGAAGTTACTTCCAACGTGACCCAGCGAAAGAAACCGGATAGGAGAAGTTCGACGACTAGCGTTCTTGAGTCAAGTAAGAACTCATCCGTGATGAGTGTAGAACAGAGTGACGACACGGTGGTCGCACCTAACTCTACCCCCACCACGGTGATAAGTCAAACTTTCCCTTTTGTTTCTTCTACCCCGATAATGACATCCGCGAGTGTAGTCACAACGTCGATCGTTTCAACATCGCCAAGCACCCATACCAGCGCAGTGGTTCACACCACAACATCTTCGAGCATGCCAATAATTTCCTCCGAAATTGCCCCCAATATGGCTAAATTGCAACAATTTAGTTTATTATTGAATGATCCTGAGTACCGGATGTTTTAGAGTGGAAAGCAGAACAGCGTCGACTGTTAGAAGAACAATATTTAAATTTTACCTCCCCAATCAGACCAGTTGAACATTCCAATCCCGAACCGGTAGTTAAAAGCAGCGTGAAACGGGAAGAAGTTTTGAAAGAAGTTGTGTCGAAAAGTCCGAGTGCCGAGCGTGAGTCCAAGCTAAAAGTAGGAAAAGAAAGAGAGCGTGCCCAGACTAGCGAGAAAGGGTCACCAAGTCCAAAGGTGGGGGAAGATTCCCCTTACGCTTTCACGTCATCGTACGATGAGGAGGAAGTACCAGCGTCTAACCATAACTCACAACGCCGCAGTTGGTATCGCACTATCCGAAACGATGTGTAGACTTGGCAAGAATTTCGTGAGGCGTTTCGACATGAATTTTCCAGCGAGAGTGATGACTTGGAAATTATGGAGGAATTAAGAAGCCGCACTCAGGCGAAAGAAGAGAAGATCACCGCATATTTAACTAATCTCAAAATTATTATGGGTCATCTCCAGAAGCCCCTTCCTGGAAAAAGCGCAAAGGTGGAAGCGCTGAAAGAAAAACAAGCGGAGAGTGAATCGGAATCCAGCGTCAAATCAACTAAAAGCTCGAAAGGGGGAAGTAAGAAGAAATCCAAGAGCAAAAAGAACAGTAAGGACAAAAGTGAGAAGGTGGATGCACTTAAAACACAAGCACCAGCGTCGCCCAGTGTTTTAAAACCAACCCCACCTCAGCACATTCCAGCGCCATCTGCTCCAACATTTGCTTCTGTTTTAAGGGGCGCAAATCAGACTTCACCTCAACAGCAGAATTAGCCAGCGTTGAGCCACGGTCTGAACAATGGAACAAATCCAAAGGGTTTTGTGGGAGCTTGCTTCCATTGTCAAGGTGTTGGACACAAAGCATCGGAGTGTCAATTTCGTGTATGTCATTTTTGCAAAGGACAAGGACATTATGCAAATAAGTGTCCTTTGAGGCAAAAATGTCAAGTTTGTGGTACAACGGGAGTCGTGTTCGCAAATTGTCCTAATTGCGTACAAAAAGACAATATCAGATTGCTATGGGAAACGAGCGTGCGGGGGGACAGAACTGTCCTGCTCCCACCACCATTACACCGGGGCAGCCAACATGGACACCACGACCAATGTAAAGTGGGAGAAATTTGTGAGGGCAGTTGTACCAGCGTGTAGAAGTCAGAGTGAAGGGGATTCACTCTCAGTGCAAGTAGGAGAGGGAGGTGTCATGACAACCAGCGTACAGAGTGGAGGGGATCCACTCTCAGTCACGAGCGAAGGTGTTTCGGAACGAGAAACATGTATGAGTAAGGCGAGCTCACTCCCAACGAAAGAGAAAAAAGTAGTGGACGGGGAGAAATCGAGTGGGACGGACTTACTCACTCCAGTGAGAAGAAGTGGGGAGAAATTCAGTGGGACGGACTTACTCACACCCAGGAGGAGAAAAGGAGAGAGGCTGAGCAGCGTACCGAATGGAGGGGATCCATTCAACCAAATTTTGACAAGAGAGTGTAAAGGTGCGATTAGGAAATTAAAATTTAGTGACATTTATTTGGAAAATGACAATATGAGTGTTAATAATTGTGAAAATAAATTGAGTTTAGAGAAAAAAGCGGATTGTGTTGAGAGTCGTTGGGGACAAAAATGTCCCTTACCTGAGTTTGTGGTGAATGACTTACCGAATTCTGATCAATTGACGAGTAATATTCAGATCGCAAATGATCGGACCGGTAATTCAATCCAAGGGGGGAGGAAGCTGTTATGAAAACAGCTGAGCCCACCATGGATGACGAAGCTGTTGACGGAGCGAGGACTGAAAATAGATATTTCTTAAAATTAGTCATCGCCGATCAACCTTATCTAGCGTTATTTGATCCTGGGGCTATGATCTCGGTGGTAGGCCCGAAACTAGCGGAGAAATTTAAATCAAAGCTTCAATCAACTGACACGATGATCCAGAGTGCTATCGGTGGTTCTACAAACACTCTTGGAAAATTGAAATTGTGGTTAACCGTCGATGGTGTTTCTCAGCCATTCGAGTTAAGGGCAATCGATTCATTGATTTAGGAAATAATCTTAGGAGTTGATTTTTGTCGAGCGTTCGACATGGATGTTCAACTTGGAAAGGGTTTGTGGAGAGTCAACAGCAGGGAGTGGCACGAGTTTGCCACAAATTTAAACCAGCGTAGTGATAGTGACATTTTTGCGGAGTGTGCAGGAATTTCAGAAATAACCAGTGATCAGCGTGAACAAATCCAAGACTTAGTCAAAAATTTGATAATACCACCATCGAAAGAACATGGTATGACAACGCTCACTGAACATCACATTGTTGTTTCTAATTCTTCACCAGTCAAACAACGACCGAGAAGAATGGCTCCTGCAATATTGGATTGGTTAATAAAGGAAATTAAAAGACTGTTGGACATGGGTACCTTCCAGCGTTTGATTGACTCGCTCTTTGGTCCAGAATTCGATCCTTACGTGTTCGGATATTTGCACGACATTATCATCATCAGCGAAACTTTCGAAGCTCACCTTCACTGGTTAGAACTAGTGTTAAAAAAATTGGCAGAGGCAAATTTAGAGGTCAACCCCGGTAAATGTGAGTTCGATTGCTCTAGAGTTGCATATTTAGGTTACGTTCTTGATAACAAAGGATTAAGAACTGACCCTGACAAGATTTTACCAGTGTTAAATTATCCAGCGCCAAGAAATGTTAAAGAAGTGAGAAGATTTCTTGGGATGGTGGGGTGGTATTCGAGGTTCATTGAGAAGGATAGTGAAATGAAGTTGCCACTTTTGAAACTTCTTAAAAAGAGCCAGAGTTGGGAATGGGGTGAAGAACAAGAAAATGTGTTTAATCTCCTGAAATCAAAATTGACGTCAGCACCCGTGTTGGCACGCCCCGATTTCAGTAAACCATTTACTGTTCAGTGCGACGCGAGCAATTCAGCGTTGGGCGCAGTACTCACACAGGAGACCGAGGATGGAGAACATCCTATCGCTTATGTCAGCAGAGTACTCACATTGCACGAGAGAAATTACAGCGTCACGGAGAAGGAGTGTCTAGCGTTGTTGTGGTCCGTGAAGAAGAAGTTTCTCCCTTATTTGGAGGGTTCCAAATTCCAAGTTATTACGGACCACAGTGCTTTAAAATGGTTGCGTAATTTGAAAGAACCCACTGGACGTCTTGCGCGTTGGTCACTGGAACTTCAACAGTGGAATTTCGACGTGATTCATCGCAAAGGCACACTACATCAAGTTCCAGATGCCCTTTCGCAAATAGTCGAGCAAGACGAAGAGGAGGAAATTGCTGCCTTCGAGACGATAAATGATCCGTGGTACTTGAAACGACGTGAATTAGTAAGAATTAGTTCGAGCGGAAAGAATCAACAAGGTACAGGAGAGATTAGTGAATCTAAATTCGGGCCAAAGAACCGACAAGCTAGAGAATTACCAAACCAGCGCGTCCAATACCATTCAAGAAGGACGAAGTCGATCTCCAACCCCAAGAAAGAGAGCGGAACAGGAGGAAGAGAACTTCACGAAGGAGGAAGGATTAGCACCAGATAAGGATCACCAGGTGGAAGCGGAAAACGTGAAGGCGAAGAAACAATCACCTGATGAGATTTGGGCCGAACTCCAGCGTCTGCCTCTAGCCACATTGCCAACTCCAAATTGGTCATTAGTTGATTTCCCAGCGTCAAGGATTACCACACCGTCAATTCCATTCGATCCCTCGGTACCACCGCCAGTTTTATTCCTTCCACATCAAGTTTTCCCCCCGCAAAGCGTGGATGAACCAGGACCTTCAACGAGGGTGGATTCAGCCGACCGTTTCGTGGAACAAACTAAAGAACTGGCTCAAGCGTTACGAGGATTGCCGGAGGAAGCGATTATGTTAGCGATGCGAGAGTTCTTCGAGGAGAGACGTCGTACCAACAAGTAACTTTAGAAGTGTAGTGACAGTGTGGGTGTAAAAAAAAAAATTATTTTTGCGTTTTCTCTTTTTTTAATATTCAAGTTTCCGAGGTTGATTTTTGGGCGGTACTACAAACTAGTACCGGCCAAGGGGGGGAATTGTGACAAAGTGGTTCGTCACTGTCGCCGAGATTTGTGAGGACACTTAAGTGCCCGCATTAGTTCCGCCCCTGTACAATAATAATGGCCGTTTCCGTACCAATTTGAATTTATACTAATTATTGTTTTGAGTTATAGTCTGAAGTTGAATGTTTTACTTTGAGAATTTATTCTGCGTTTGCTTTTGATTTTTCAGTTTAAAAGTTATTTTGTATCTGTTACTAATATTATTTCCTGTTGAAATATTTAGTCAACATTTTGATTTGAGTTCCGTTTGGAGAGAAGCGTGCTTGCTGTAAGAGCATGAGAGAGCAGTCGAATGCAGGGCATTGTATGAAAAGCATATAGAGGTGTATAATATAGAGTATAATTGTTTGTAAGAGAGCGCCGAGAAATTGGTGAGAGTTGTTAAGATAAAAACAAAGAACTTGTGAAATTGAACTTGAAAGTTCATTGTGTGTCAGCGTGTGTTCCAAGAGAACTTTTGAAGACTCGTGTGTCGAACAGTGTGTTTTTTGGAACTGTTGAAAGTGAGTCGAATTTGACTGAGTTGACGCATTTTACATTTTTTTGTTTGTGAGAAATAAAGACCGGATTCAACGAAACAACGAATCATTGGTGAATTATCCAGCGTTTAGTTCCCTGATTGAATAAATTGTTTAAATTGAGATCTGTGTTCTTTGATTATTTATCCTGCGAATTATTGGTAAGTTAATCTAACCTCAAATTTTCCGCATGTAGAATTGTGTTTCACGTCATGCGCTTTCCATGGCGGTCTCAGTAGAATCTCACCCAAATTATTAGAGTCTCAAATTTAATAGTGGTTTAGAGTTTGAATTGAAATAATAATTTTGTTAATTTAGTAATTAAAAAAAAAGTAAATTAATTGGCGCTCAACTGAGCATTATTTAGAGTAAATTTAATTAGTGAGAGAAATGAGAAACAATTGCTGATTAGACAGAAAGCATATTTGACTAATTCAATAAAATAGCAAATAAAGTCTAGGAGATTATTAGCTGATCAATTGAGTTTAAATCAGAGAATTTTCTTAATTAATTCAAATTGATAATTTCCCTTGGTCACAACTTAAAGATTAAAATATTATTTACAAAACGTATAATGTATAAAATTACAAAGTTTAAACGATCTTCAAATAGAATCTTTAAATAGAATCTTCAAAACTTTATCATTAACAGGTATGATGACAGATGCGAATAGATGCGTTTTTGATTACCCGACCGTGCAAACAACAGAATGCGTATACTCATGTCAAAAAGGAAAGTTGAAGGTAGCATATTTTTTCTATGGCTTTTGAAAAATTTAAATTAATTGTTTAAACGATTATAATCGTTTAAACAATTAATTTAAATAATTTTTTCAATTTGAAATTTTTAAATAAAAATATACTTTAATACGAACAAATTAAGAGGTCAGAAACCAAATTCCGTTAAAATTAACTAAAGATATAGAATTTTCAAAAAAATACCAAAAAATTGAAAGTTCAATATGTCCGTCAAATTTAAAAAAAAATTTCAAAACCGCATGGGAATTTTGTTTATTACTACCACACGGAAAAAAAGAAATGTGTTATTAACTTGAAAACTTGTAAATTTTACTAAAGTCATATGTTAATTTATTATTTCCAGTCATTGATGTCTATTTGCAATACTTATCACAGTTCATGAATATTAATATATTAGTTAAGGTAATTGAACAATTATTTATAATACTTATCACAGTTTGAGAGTAACATTAAAAAAAATCAGGCAGAGAAGCAAGCGCAATGTGCCCACATCATTGGGTTTCGTGGACTAAAATGACAAAAATGATAATGATAATGAATGAATAAAAAAAACAACCATTACGATAGTAACGGTTGCCATGGCAACGGATATTATGACAAACATTAACATAGCAACGGTTGCTGTGCCCTGTTTAAAAAATTTGATAGAAATTTCTTTCCATTTCAATCGTGTTTCTGAATCCAGAATTTTCAACAATTACAATCAGTCTCTATCACATACTTTTAATAGAAAGTATATCCAAAACAATACTTTGTCTATCCGAAAATTGTCCCATGTTGTCCCACTAATTTCGAAGAAAGTCCTATCAAATTCAATTAAAATTGATTATTAAAAATTGTTTCCAATTTAATAAGATTTTTTTATTTAAATTCTATCAAATCCTATACTGAAAAATGACAGAAAGTTCTTTCCCATTGAAAAAAAATGTTAGTGGAAAAAATAATAAAAGATTTTTATGATCATTAATAACATTATATTCTTAGCACACTCTAAACATACAAACATTTTAATTAAACTGGAAGAATTAAATTAAAACTTGTACCCTACGGGAATCGAACCCCGTACCTATGACCTATCTATCTAAATGCTTAACGACCGCGGCTATCGAATCGGCGTGACAAATATTAAAATTATATAAACTGCAACTTTGAAAAACGTAATATTATGTAAAATATTACAATTTTTGAAAGTACCTATAAAAATACAAGCAGAAATTAAAATATTTATAGAGATTTGCAATACATGCTATTATGTTAAAAATATTAATTAAATATTTTATAAATTTTTGCTCAAATGTCATTTTTTTTTTAAGTGTAATAAAAAAACAGAAAATTCGTAAAAATTAAAATTTGCAAAAGGACTGGGTCTGACCAGCTCAAGTGTGTTAAAAAAATTTCAATGATTTTCTAAAATATTAAAACTTTTTTAAAACTCTGTAGTTCACAACAAAACAATAAAACCTTTTTAACCGTTTTTTGAAATTTTAAATTTTTGTTACGTTTTTGCATTTACAAAATATTACAAAATTAAAAAAAAATTAATAACTCAAAAACCGTTTACCATAAATTAATTAAACTTACAATGATTACACAAAATTGTTCACTCTTTTAAAAGAAAATATTTGCATGATTGTAACTTTAAAAATTCCATATTTCTAATAACAATTTTATAAACAATTTGAATTATTTATGTGTTCTCTACCTCTCCAAATGCAATAAAACTAATAGGAAGTATATTCAGTAGTCTCTTCTTGAAGCACCTAATAAAAAATTTTTGTATTTTCAATTTGGAATGTACATAACGAATTTTTTATTAAAAACGCGCGTCTACTCCACAATGGGAAAAATTTTAATGTCGTGGAAAATTCAGATAATAGGATTTGATAGAAAATGTATCCAAATCATAGAGATAGAGATAGAGAAATATTTGATTTTCATGTAGAAAGAATTTGATAGATATTCAATCAAAACTCATAAATAGAAAACTATAATATTTTTCGACTTATAGAATTTGATAGAATTTGTATTCAAACTCTTGATAGTAAAATATTGAATTTTAGTATATTATTAACTTTGATAGATAATACATCAAAACTTATGATAGGAATGGATTTAATTTTCTACTTTGGATAGAAGTGGATTGGATTTTCAACATTTGATTAAATTGGAATCGAATTTCAAGGATGAAGGAAGAAAATTTTATCAAATCCTATCCATTTTAATAATTTTTTTAAACAGGGTGGCAACGCTATAAGGGTTTTGTCCTTTGGCCACGAAATCCTAAAAATACTTAGATAAATTTTTAACCTATAAAATAGACTCCGCGTGATAAATGAAAAATGTGTGAAATATATTCTTATACCTTCGAAAGTTTTATTAAGGTGAATAAATCTACACGATTGAAGGCAGTAACTAACATAATGGCCCATTATTATACACTTTGGTGAATGCGTTTTCGCGACAAAACCGTATTGGTGGGTTACGGTGAATACATTTTGCTCACCGTGAATACTTTTTGTTTTAAACTCTCGATTTAAAGATTACTAAGCAAAGTTGAGAATAAATATGAAGAGCGTGAGTAACGTGATGTATAAAAATGGCTATTGCGAGAAGGTAATAAGAAATTTTGAGTAAAAACGAAAAATTAAATGTGAAAAAAATGTCAAATGTTGATCGATTACTATATGCTTTACTATGCCTACAATGCATGACAGATTAAAGGGAGCATGACGTTACCGGCAGAAAGTTATTAGGAAAGGCGGAAAATTTTGAATTTTTAATGAATTTTTATTTATTAATTATAATTAATAATTATAATTAATTAATTAATTAATTAAATATAATTAATTAATAACTAAATATTATTTGCGTTCACTTGGATTTCTTTTCAATTTCAAAATTTTCCGCCTTTCCTAATAACTTTCTGCCGGTAACGTCATGCTCCCTTTAATCTGTCATGCATTGTAGGCATAGTAAAGCATATGGTAATCGATCAACATTTGACACTACAATACTCAATATTCAAAAATACAAAATAGCGGACTATTTTTTTAAATGGCCCAATTTACTCGAAACATGTTAATCCGGAGATTTTAATACTTCTCCGGAGATCCATGAATAGGATAAAAATCCAAAGAAATCCATAGGGTTGGCAACGCTGCTTTAGAAAGTGAAGATGCTGATCCAAGTCCAGAAAATCTAACTAGTGAGCAGATCAATACTATAAAAAAGAACGGAATTAGTCAACACTTAAAGAGGACCTGGTCTAAAATTACTATTAAATTTCTTTGGACATTACAAATAATTTTGTAACGTCCGTGCCGTTGATATAGTCAAACATTTAATAGTAATTGTAAAAATCTAAAAAATTTAGGGAAAACATTTGCATAGGTTTCGTAAACAAAAAATAAACAACATATTATAAAATAATACGTATAAAAGATTTTTGGCATTTTTAATAATTATTTTTTAAAAGCAAATGGAAAGTTATAAAAACTGGGTAGGGGACATGCCACGGTAGTGACATTTTAGGAGTGTTTCATGTCATTTCATCGATATGAGTCAAAGTAAATAACTCATTTTGTGGGTCCACTTAGAATAGTGAGTCCCAAATATAATTTATTTGAAGCATATTATTCTGATTCTCCACTCACTTTTACTGTAAATGAAATTAATGATTATTTTTTAACTATTTGTGGAAATCAGTCTTTTAATATATATATATAGCCTTAGCTGCTCTCGGATATCCTTATTACTGTTCATTTTGATAATGACTTTTCTTATTTTTGAGATATTGGTCTATCTGACATATTAAATGCTTTAAAGGGTAGAAAAACTAAAGCGCAGGGATTTGATGGTAATTTGATCAGCATTATAAGAAAAGCGATGTCAGTTTTACTTTCTTTTATGCTTCAAATTTTTAATCAATCTCTGCAAACCTCAGTTTTTCCTGATAAATGGAAGAATGTTCTTACTAAACCAGTTATTAAGTTAAGATTCCACATCATCCTGGGGAGTATAGAGCGGTTGCTATTCTGTGTGGTCTGTCAAAGGTTCTTGAGAGGTGTGTGCATGATCAGTTGATTGAATTTATAGAGTTTAATAACATTCTTGATCCATTTCAGTCTGGCTATAGAAAAGAATTAAGCACTCAAACACTTTTACTTAAAATTACTGATGGCTTATTTTATACTATTGATAACAGGAAGGTAACTATAATTCGACGCCTCCTGTTCATATAATGCTTATTTCAAAGCTAATTAGGGTATTATAAGTCTTATTCAAGTTCAGGGTATTATAAGTCTTATTCAAGTTTTAGGGTAATAAAAATCTTATTCAAAATGTAATCCGATATAATTCTTATTCAAATTTCCTTGTATTATTTTTAAAAATTTATTTATAATATTTATTGATATTAATAATATTAATTATATTAATTAATTAATCATATCATATCATATCATATCATTAATCATTCCACGTCAACCGGACCAAAGCTCTGTCCAAAATTCTATGCGATGAAATAAACATACAATATGTCAAAATACTCGTAAACTCATGCCCTTTCAATTACAAAGTGGCAAATTTGAAAATTCAAAATAGCGTCATTACTGTGTCACCTCAAAGACACTAAATTCCAAAATTTGAAAATATATCAATCAATTACTTTTAAAAATGGTTAAAAAATGATAACTCATGATATATTTGAATGTTTTTGGGGACGCTGATTACGAATCTGAATCAGATTTTGAAAATTCAAAATGGCGGATCCAATATCGCGGACATTTTTCAAAATTTTTTTGGATTCGCTGCAAACTTATCACTCGGGGGTTTTCGGGGTGGCTGATGACGAATCTGATGTCAGTTTTTCAAATTCAAAATGGCAGATCCAATATGGCGACTGAAATTTCAAAAAATAATTGAACTCACATGAACTATTTTACTCGGAGGTATTTGAGGTCGCAGATCACGAATATGATGTTAGAATTTAAAAACTTTTTAATGGTGAATTCAATGTGAAAGTATGTACGTCAGGGGATCCTTAGGTAGCTGATGGCAATTCTGACTTCAGTATTCTAAAAATTCAATAAGTGTTGACTATTCTTTTAACACTAGTCAGTAGTTTACGTAACGATCTCTTCATATTAGAATTTCTTCCCCTTTACTTGTTTTTGTACGAACATTAAAGTGTTGGTTTTTCTTATCTATTTGTTGCGTCTAAGACTTCAACATGTTAAGTATGGTTCATCTTTATTTGTTTTTGAAATAACAGTTAAATGTTAGAATCTTCTTCATAATTAATTCATTTATAACTTGTTTCCTATAATATTAATGTGTTTAACTTTGTGTTCCCTTCTTTATTTGTTATTGTAAAAGCATTGAAAAATTCGATTTCATTTCGATTTATATGTCATTTTTTTGTTTGGTCTTCAAGATTTGTTTTTCATTTTCATTTGGCGTAGCAACGTTCATTTTTGTAACTTAATTAGCCATCATGGTGGATAGTAAAATAGAAGCTTCTATTTATATGACTCATGTAGATAGATGCATTAATTCTTTAAATCTTGCTAACCATAAAGGGATTTATTTAAGAAAACTGTCCAAGACACTGTTAAAAAAGTTTCCTTTGGTAGCAGAAAATGCAAGAATTTGCCACCAGTGTCGTAAATTGTGCAATAGCAACGATTATGATACTAATCAGGATTATTCTGTAACAGAAGAACCTGAAATAAATAAAAAATGTGTTTCAAGAGAAAAGCAATTAGAGCAATTATTAAACGGGCTAAAAGAAAAATTTACTTCTTTACCGAAAAATGATCCACTTCGCATATCTATCCTGACCATATCTTCTGACTGTTGGACAGTAAGACAAATTGCTTTAGAGTTTGGCACTTCCGAGAGACAAGCTAGACAAGCTAAACATTTGAAAAATGATGGCGGAATTTTTGCCAAACCTGAATTAAAACAAGGAAAAACATTACCTGAGGAAACGATTAATAAAGTTCAGGAGTTTTATAAGTGTGATCGAAATAGCCGTTTAATGCCGGGAAGAAAAAAAACTGTTTCCGTTAAAGTCAATGGAAAAAAAACGATTACTACAAAAAAGACTCTTGCTTACCGATATTAAAGTAATGCATGCAGAATTTAAGGAAAAATATCCTGATTTGCCGATTGGCATATCAAAGTTTGCTGCTTTAAGGCCAAAAAATTGTGTTTGTGCGGGTTCGGCTGTCACTCATAGCGTTCGCGTCTGCTTAATTCATCAAAATTTTAAATTAATGATTGATGAGTTAAAATTTAAAAAACTGGCACCTGATTTAGAGCTTTTAATTAAAAATTATAAGGATTGTTTTAATTTTGTTTTATGTAAAAATCCTCAGCCTTCTTGTTTTCTCTTAGAATGCACCTCATGTCCTGGAATTAAAACCTTTTTAAATAAAGTGTCAACTGCTTTAGAAGCTAGTGAAATTAGTGAAATTATTTGTAGTTCTTGGCAATCGACTGATAGATGTATTCTGAAGAAAATGTTCTTTTCCTCAGAAGATTTTATAAGAGAAATGTCCACTCAGTTTGAGAAACTTTTACCGCATCATTTTATTGCTAAGAGGTAGTCTAAGTACCTTCAGGAAAAGAAAAATAATCCTAAAGACGGCGAAGTAATATTGCAGTGTTATTTTTCTGAAAACTATGCTTATGTTGCACAGGATGCTGTGAAAGGATTTCATTATATTAATGATCAATGCACAGTACATCCTGCAGTTTTCTATTACAAGGAAGGGAATGAAATTGTATTACTTTCAGACTGTACAACGCATGATACTGCAGCAGTTTACATATTTTAGCAGACAGTAATACCGGAAATAAAGAAAGAATGCCCAAATGTCAAAAAATATACTATTTTACTGACGGGGCTAAACAGCACTAAAAAATGGGTACCAAATAATAAATTTAATAAACCACGAAAAAGATTTTAATGTAAAGGCTGAGTGACATTTCCATGCAACAGCTCGTGGGAAAGGAGCATGCGATGGCGTTAGAGCAGTTTTAAAAAGAGAAGCAACGCGTGCCAGTTTACAACGTAAACCTCGAGACGCCATTTTGAATGCCAAAGCTCTTTTTGATTAGGCAAAAAAGCACATTAAATCGACTCAATTTTTTAATTATTCAAAACAGCAACATGAAAAAATGAAATGTTCGCTAAACAAGAGATTTTCCGCGGCACCTTCTGTAACAAAAATTCAATCGGCACATTGTTTTATAGTTACACCACATAGTAAACTCAACGTTTATTGGTACTCGAATAGCCATGAACCGCTAGCCATTGTCCAATATCACCAGAAAACCCCCGAGTGATAAGTTTCAAGCGAATACAAAAAAATTTTGAAAAATGGCCGCGATATTGGATCCGCCATTTTTAATTTTGAAAATCTGATTTCAGATTCGTAATCAGCGACCCCAAAAACATTTAAATATATCATGAGTTATCATGTTTAAACCTTTTTTTAAAAGTAATTAAAAGATATATTTTCAAATTTTTGAATTTAGTGTCTTTGAGGTGACACAGTAATGACGCCATTTTGAATTTTTAAATTTGCCACTTTGCAATTAAAAGGTCATGAGTTTACGAGTATTTTGACATATTGTATGTTTATTTTCATCGCATAGAATTTTGGACAGAGCTTTGGTCCGGTTGACGTGAAATGCCCCATAGATATTTTTTATTTTTATATACTTTTTTCCCATAAAAAACAGGTGGTTCACTTGAATTTTGGTCAATATTTGAATCAATAAAATATTAATTTTTACAGGTAATATAGGAATTTCATGATTAAAGATCATACAAAATCATTTCATAATTGTAAGTTTTCAAAATCAAATATGCATAAACAACGTGAAATAAAGAACGGTGCTGAAAAAGGGCCAAAATCCAAGCCTATAAGGGAATTGTAAAAGTTTCCCAAAATTTAAAATGGCGGATCCAATATGGCGGATGATTTTTTTTAAATGTTTCAATTCGCATAAAAATTGTTACTTGGGGGTTTTTGGGGTCGCTGATTACGAATCTGATGTTAGTTTCACAAAATTCAAAATGGCGGATCAAATATGGCGGATGACTTTTTTAATAAATGATGAGATTCGCCTTAAACTATTTACTCGGGAGATTTTCGAGGTCGCGGATAACGAATATGATATTCGTTTTTTAAAATTAAAAATGGCGGATCCAATATGTAATAAAATTCAAACGAATCCATTTGTTTTCAAAAATTGACCGCTATATTGCATCAGCTATTTTTAATTTTTGTAAACTAACATCTGGTTCATAAGCAACTAAGAAATCTCCCAAGCAAAGCGCTTAAGCAAATATATGAAAATAAGATTCAATGCATCCGACCTTTGAAGGTAAGAAAAACAATATTATATTCGTTATCAGCGACCCCAAAAACCCCCGAGTAACAATTTTTAAGCGAATTGAAACATTTTTTTAAAAAGTCACCCGCCATCTTGGATCCGCCATTTTGAATTTTGGGAAACTAACATCAGATTCGTAATCAGCGACTCCAAAAACCTCCGAGTAACAATTTTCAAGCGTTTTTTATTTATTTTTTTAAATGTGAATAATTTTTATAAATTATTGGAATTTATGACTTAGGGAATTTGGAATAAGACTTTTATTATCCTAAAACTTGAATAAGACTTTTATTACACTAAAACTTGAATAAGACTTATAATACTCTGAACTTGAATAAGAACTATATGGTACAGAATATTGAATAGGAACTACATGAATTTAGCTTTTCAATAAGTATTATATAAAATGGAGGCATCGAATTATCTTCTTTGATTTTAGCAAGGCCTTTGACATGGTCCCTCACAGTCTATTGGTATTAAAATTAAAATCTTTTGGTATTTCAGCGTCTGTTTTGAAATAGTTTGCTTACTATTTGTCTTGCAGAAGGCAATTTGTCTATGGAAAGTATGGTGAAATATCTGAATGGGGTCTTATTGGAACAGGCGTCCCACAGGGTTCGGTATTGGGTCCTTTACTGTTTATACTTTTCACAAATGATTTGAGGAGTATTCTGAAGCTTACAAAGCATATGTATTTTGTTGTTGATCTGCAAATCTATGTACAGTGTAGTCTTGATGATTTAAAGGAAAGTGTGGCACCGATTAATGAGGATGTAAAAGCTGTTTACACTTGGGCGTAGTCAAATAAACTTATAATAAATCTTAATAAAAGTTATTCAAAGATAACTGGTTCATCCTGGAATGTGAATAGATTACACTTAAATCAGTGCAGTCCCATTTACATTAATAACACAGTCATGCCTTATGTGCAGCTTGTTAAGAACTTGGGACTTATTTTTAATCCAACTCTTTTTTGGGAAAAACATGTTGGTAACATTTGTAGAAAGGTTTATGCAACAATGTAATAGTCAAATAGAAATGCTCTGTCTATTAAATTAAAAACACAGCTTGTCTCTTCTTTGATATTACCTCATTTCGACTATTGTTGTGCTGTTTATAATTATTTGACAGATGAACTCAATTATAAGCTTGAGAAACTTCTTAATTCATGTATAAGGTTTATTTTTAATTTAAAAAAAGAGATGAGCGAATTTCTTTTTACCGTGAAATACTGGGGTGGTTAGATGTTAAAAACAGACGTCTATTTTTTTGGAGTTCGACATATGCAACTTTAAATTCTAAAAATCCTTGTTATTTATATAAAAAGTTCATTTTTAGGAGTGAAATTACCTCGAGAGAAATGAGAAATCCTTATCTATTTAGGGTGCCTCTGTGTCGAACGGAACAATATGAAATTCTTTCATTGTTTCTTCTACAACTTTTTGGAACTCTCTTCCTGGTTCGATAACCAAAGCAGAAAGTATTGCTATTTTTAAGACTAACCTTTTTAGACATTTATTAACTCAGTGATATTGTATAATTAAAAAAAAAAATTTGTGACTAAAAATTATTTATACTTTAATTGAGGGGTTGGATGCTATAACGTGTTACGCGCTATTTACTTAAAATGGCGCGTAACACATTATAATGTCCAGCCCCTCAATTACTTATAAATGAATTTTTTTTTATTTAAAGTAGTAGAGTCTCTTATAACTTTTATGTTTAATGTATGATTTTTAAAATAAATGTTCTTGTTTCTTATCATTATATTGTTGTATTTTAAGCATTATTTTTGTTATTCAACTCTGTATTCAAATTGCTTTACGAATATGTTTTATTCTTGATATGTAGGGGAGACTGGGGCGAAAAGTTAAATTTTGCATAAATGACTTTTTTTTGCAATATAATCCGCTTAGATGCAAATATTTGTATATCAATATTGTAGGGCAACTTGTCCTCTACAACTTTCAATAAAAAAGTTCCTGATATTTTCGCATAAAATACATGTTTTGTCCTTTTTTGAAAATTTTGTTTTTTTTAAGTTTTCGCCCCATGCTGGGGCGAAAAGTTAAATTATATTTTTAGCCTACTAAAACTATTTTCTGATAGGTGATAAGTAGTAGATAAGTTAAAGTATACGTAAACAAGTAATTTAGTAAATAAAAGATCTTTGTTTATTTAAAAAAGCTTTAGAATAGTTGTAAAGTTAAAAAATTAAAATTTCAAAAAAAAAAAAATTTTTTGGTTTATTTCATGTGAACGGTCTTGTTTTTTGACAGAGTACTTGCCCAATATTAAATAAATAATTTTTAAACAAACAAACCTAAAAAACAAAAAATAAAAAAAAATTAAATACATGTAAAAATACATTTAACTTTTCGCCCCAGGGTGCGTTTTTGTCTTTTACAACAAATATAAAAAATCTGACTAAAGATATTTAGCAAATACCTTTATGTATCTCTTCAGGGGACCCAAATAATGAAGTAAAAAAATCGCGGTGAGGATAAATGCAAAAAGTATACTTAAAAGTTAATATTTTCTTTTTCGAAAAAATTTTCAAAAGTAGGTTGAAAAAAAAATTTCAATATAGACACCACAAAAATTAACAGAATTGCACACAACTCCGGACATTTATTTAGGATGATAATACCCTTTTATAATTAAAATTACAAAGCTCCAATTATTCCCGTTCGAAAGATAATGAATTTTAACGGTTTTGGCAGTTTAACTTTTCGCCCCAGTCTCCCCTATTATGTATATTTAAAAATTGTATTTTAATGATAGTTCTCATGGTTTTCCTGGAACAAAATAAAGAAATTCTAATTCAGTAATATGCAGTTAAAACTCATTAGGAACATAATTATCACAGTTTGCGGAAAATCACCAATGTAATATATAATATAAATTAACATTTTCTTTATGAAAATGGTAAATTGAAGTGTTAAATTAGGTAACTATACCTAACATAGATCAAATCATGAGAAAACAACTAACTTTCATTCTAAAACAAAATGTGTACTTCCGCATGATGGTGTCAATGTGTCCTTGTTACGGTCTACTCATGCGCAGAGAGCAATCATCTCACGTTACGAACATAGGATCAGAAACCGCACGTTGTAGGGGGTTAACCCTTTAAGGGAAGGAAGAATTTTTTTTTGTAGTTTAAGGGAAAGTGGGAGAAAATGTGATTTCGTGATCGCGCTCTCATTTAAAAAGAAAAGAATATTTTGAGTCGGGTATTTTTGGTAAATATAGATAAACGTTCTAAGATTGGTGCTCATCTCAGAATTTTGCAAAATTTTGATAAATAATTACCGAGAATTGGCGCCACCTACTTGACCACCGACAAATAGATCTACTTGTTATGTGCTCGCCACCATATTGTTCCCCACTTTCGCCAAAAATCTAACTTTTATAATTATGATTTTCAATATTTATTTAAAAAATTACTTGCAAATTTCAAGAATATTCGTTATCAGCACAAATTCCCTTAATTATCATAATAAATCAGAACGAGATATATCTAACTACTTAGAAGTGAGACGAGAGGCGGAAAAAAACTTTTTTCGAGTAATTTCTTGCTCATGGCCTTAAACTGAAATTGCAACCCCCGGGATAATGGGAAAATTGCCGATTAAAAAATTTCATTGTTATATTCGGTTTCAGCGACCCCAAAAATATGGGGATAGGGGGGTGTAACCTCTGGGTTTTGACTTTTTTGTGTGCCTGTGTTATTTACCAGTTATAATTTGCTTAATCTTCAGATATATAAAGCAATTTTGATTTTATTATCTAAGTTAATATAATTAAATTTTTGCAGTTAGATATCAGATTTATAATTATCAATATTGCATATTTAGTATGAGAATTAAGGAAACTGAAAACAACGATAAAAGAAGTCGCGATCGTCCACCTAAAAAATGTAAAAATCGATTAAATAGTGATAGAAAAGAAACTAAAATAAATAACAAGAATGTCTGAAAAACTATCTATACAAGAGCCAATGAAAATTTAAATTACGCAAAACAGAACATTCCTGCCATAAAATTGGCTGCCAAACTGTGAGAAAATAAATCTATTTCAGAAGAAAATAAAGTAACTAATAATTTTTACTCCTCTGAAGTACCGGGAATATTGAAGCATATAAATCTATTGCTTGTGACCGTGACAAAAGAGATTTGTATTCTTTAGAATTTTTAGTAAGTTTAGGATTTGATAGTTCATCAGGACATGTGAATCTACATAAAAAATGCAAAAATCCAAATGCTATGCATATTTAGTATGAGGCCATCCATAAATTATGTAACACGTTTAGTGGGAGGGGGGGTTCAAAAAAATATTATCGTTTGTTACTTGGGAGAGGGGGGTGTCAATATTTATTGTTACATAATATTTGTAACATTTATTTCTCAATTTCTCTAAAAATGTTAAAATGTTTTTAAAAAAACCACTTTTGGCTGCCATTTCACTGTACTCGATTTTAAGTGCAGAATCGAATCGTTTTAAGAATCGATTTTTAGTACAATCGATTATTATTTCCAATTTTCGGATTCGGTAATCTTGTCGTTTGTTGTCGTCATGATTTGTCTTACTTTTTATTTATTGTTGAATAATTTAAATGACTAGTGTGATAATATCTTCATTTATAAAAAATAAAACATGATATTGTCAATATCTATCAGCAATTATTTGACGCTTACAGACAATCTCAATTGACAAAGTCTGCTGATAAGGCACAGGAAGAAGTTAATGTTATTTGAAAAAATCTAAAAGATACTTATAAGTCGCAAGATGACTTAGTGATAGAAGCCGAAGATTTGATAAAAAAATATTTAAATTTGTCTCAAAGGAAGAAATGTAACAATATCTTAAATTTCTTGACTCCGGTGAGTTTGTTTATTATACATATATTACGAACATAACCCACAAATTGTCAAAAGAAACATGCTTGTTAAAAATTAGAAATTTTTAACAGTTTAAATAGAAAATTTTTGTTGTAAAACTATGGAGTTTAAACATAGTTTCTTCTAAACGTGATACTCCTGCTCAAACTGCTCAGATTTCAAAAATTCGTTTGTTGGAAACAGAACTTAATTCTATTGTCACTAGACGAGATTTAGGTCTTGGAGATAAGTCAAGTAAACCAAAAATAAAAAAATTACCCAAAACTTTAGAAGATGAACGTAAAAAGTTGGATATATTAAAACGAAACGCTGGTCGACAAAAAGAATTTAGAAAAACGCGAAAAGATAATCTTAATAAACTTCGTGAGCAGGACAAAAATATTGCCAATTTTTTAAGAATTCGAACTGAACCTGGACGTCTAAGATTGGAATCAGATCAGCCTGAACTTTTAAATGCCATATCTCAAGTTGCTATACATGGGGGCTCTGCGGATATTCGTCGTCGATCAGAAACAATACGAACGTGTAAAACTCTTGATCAATTGCAGGCTCAACTGGTTGAAATAGGGTTTACGATTTCGAGAAGTGCAACTTATTTGCGTTTGTTGCCGAGAAACTCAGCTACAAATGAAAGAAAAAAGCACATCCAAACTGTGCCTGTTAAGCTTTCTCGTACACAAACTGATCTCCATCACAGTCATTAAGATCAACACTTTTGCAAAGGTACAATAAATTGTATTGAAAAATTAGATTCAACTCTCAGTCCTGAAGAGGCCAGATTCTTCAATTTAATTAAAAGTTTGTAACAGGTGGTATATTTTTTGTGACGTATAATTCGAATTGTTTTAAATTGATGGAACGACCCTAAAGCGCGGCATTTTAGGCGCATGCGTCTCATTCAAAATTTGGGTTGAGGCCCATGCGGTGTCGCCAATGCGGCATTCTTGGGTCGTCCATGCTGTGATAAGTGTGTGTTTAAGACGCTCACTTGGGTTCGCCCAACATAACCCCCCCCAATTCTGTTTTTTCTAAAGAGTCTCATAAATAAATTAATATTATTTTATACCGTCGACCTTCTGTCGACTGGCGCCCGCGGATGTTATTTATTTTAATTGTTTATTTGTTAAATTGTTGTTACTGAACCCACACAGCTCAGAACCCGGCCGCGTGTGGTGTGGAATTTTATTGTCATTTTAAAGTAATTAAAATTCCTGTTTCATTTGGCGCCCAACGTGGGGCACGTTGGGATAATTTAGTCCTTTTTTCATAATTTTTTGTGAAATTTCAGTTATAATAATTTCTTTTAAAATTTTATATGACTTGAGAGAAAATTTTGTTTCAATAGTGAATCATTGCGATAGATAACTTAACCTTGACAGTGTTTAGTCGACAGTGTTTACAGTCGATCCCTACAGTTTATAACGAAAATAATTTTCGTCGAAATAAAATTAAATTGAAGAATATTTCCCAGAAATCATTTTATTCATGAATTGAAGATAAATGCAATTATCGAATTAATTGACTCTTACGTATGGAATCAGGAAATAACTATAAATTTCGACAAAATTATTTATGTAATTTTTTTGACAATATTTATTTATTTAATTCTGCACAGAGAAATGTCGAATTTTGTATCTTGTTGCATTTTTGCGTTTCTGTGCAGATATTGAGTGAGTAAGTGTGAGTTAATTGGAATATAATAAGTAAGACGATCCAAGAATCAAATTTTAATTTTCGACAGTAATGTTTTATTTTGTAATTGTTATTGTTTGTTATCTTGTTAACGAATGTCATAATTGCTCTATGAATTTTTGTGAGTAGAAATTACTCTTGACGAACTATTAATCTTGAAATATTTTGTGTTGACGAAAATTGCAAATAATAATTAAAGTTGCAATTTTGTTTTTTTTAATTGATGTCAAAGATCTTGTTCCTGACATGGATTATAATAATTTAACGAATATTAATTGAAAATACCAACTGTCAGATCTTGCTCTTTCAGCTGATTTTTCCCCCATTGATCAAACGAATTGCAGACGGATGGTACATATCTTGTTCTACCTCCGGCGCATGAAATATATTTATGAATGATTTATATTATTTATATAATTGACTTTATTGTTGCATATTGTCGACTATTTATTGTTTAATATTTATTATTTTACATTTCAGGAAATTTTATATGTAAAAAATTTTTTTTAAAAATAGATTGTATATATTTTCTTGTCAGTGATTTTAATATTGAGTGTTGAGACGGATTATTGGACTTTGGTAGACTACTTTCATAGGTTTGGCAGATATTTACTAATTGTCAAAATTATTTTATTAAATCATATTGTTGTACAATTGTTATTATTCTTTTGCTGTTGTTTAGATTCATTTTAATTATCTTTATTTACTGTTAGTTGTTATTGTTTAAATTGTAAATACTATTGTTTTGTTAATTTTACAAAAAAAATTTATTTTGTTAATTATTTATTTTTTATTTACTTTTTTTTCATATATATTTTTTTCTGATTTATTGAATTATATTAAATTTAAAAAAAAGAGAAAGAATAATTTTGTTTTGTAATTAAAGTGCAAGTTGCCAAACCAATGAAATCCTAATAAACATTTTAGCAGTAAGTGGGTAGTCAACCTCGTAAAAGTCGACGTTATCGATGTCGAATTAAAAATCACATTATTAAATTATACGTTAAAGAATATTGTTAATTTCGGTCAACTTGCTGACGAGGGTTGGTTCCCCCTGTTGTTAGATACAACCGTTAATCACAATTGTGCTTGTATTAACTAGATTGAGAAAAGAAAAAAGACAAAAGATTTTTTTTCTCTCTTCTGCATTAATTAATCAAATTAATTAAAATTATACTTTAAAGACTTCTTTACTGGAGTTGATTGGATTAATTTTTATAAATACTGATCGACATAACGAAAACCATTTCTTAATAGTGTGGAGTTAAACTATAAAATTTTTTGATTGTTAATAAAATAGAATTAAAGAGATTTGAATTCAGATGTGTCCTTATTAAAATTCTTATCCTTTTGGTTCAGTATCGTCGACAGTATTTGATAACGTGATTAAGTTCTTTTATTTTTTTTTATTATTCGATACTATTTGAAAATAAATAAATATTAAGGAAGATATTTTAGATAACTGGAGCCAGCCTTATTGATTATTACAATATTCTTTTCTTTTACAATATTGACTGTATTTTATTACTTTTTTCTCCTGTAACGCTGAATAGGCGAATTGATCCCTATTTGGGTTGATTATTGGTAGGGCGTTTTTTTTCTAAAAAAGAGAGGAAAAAGAGGGTAAATCATCATTCGGAAAAATTATCGTCGTCAGTTACTGGGAGGGAGAAGAATTTTTGTATCTTCTTTCTTCTCAACCACTATGCCGCAAACGCGTGCTCAAACGGCTGCAGGCTCTGAGGGAGGCTCGGGTTATCGACAATACAATAGAAATAATCGAACGGATAATTTTAATAAAAGTAGGAATATTTTCCCGGGAAATAGTAAAGACGATCTGACGACACATCAAATGGACATAGACACAGATAGTACTCAAACCGTGAATAACACCGGACGTACAAACTCATCAGTTGATGCCGACTTTCTATTGGGATATCAAAACGGTCTTCCATGGGGTAGGGATAGATTATCCTTGGACGAATTGAACCTTTCCACTGCGGGGGGAGGGGGTCGAAATGTTATTACCCCCAATATTCTTTTTGGTCCATACGCGGACGTTTCTCAAAAAGTCGACACATTAAAAACAAATTTGGATGAGGTTAAAGAGAAAGTTGCTCAAATAGATACGTTGAAACATTAAATTCGCGATTTGAAAGACTCATTAAATAAAGTAGACATTGTTGAAGAGTTCGAGATACTTTCTGAACAAGTTTCCCAACTTTTGGAAAAACAGACAGAGATCTTTGAACAATTAAAATTCAATGCGAACCATCAGGGCGAAAGGGGAATTGTGATCAGTTGTCGGGCAGGGATCGTACGGGATGTTTCTTTCGCGAATCAAGAAACGATGGATATGAGGATGTGCCCAGTGCAATTCAAATTGGCAGAGTCATGTCATCTTGGAAAATTTCATTTCCTAAGACGACGAAAGACCCAGAACAGTTTTTATTGATACTGGAGGACCATCTGTCATCGAGTGGAATTCCAAGGGATAGCTTTGTGCCTCACTTGTCTCGATTGTTCGAGGGTCCTTATAAGTCTTGGTACTTCCTGAAGAAAGAGGTATGGAGTACTTGGTTCGATTTTGCGCAGGATTTCCAATATGAATGGGGAGTTAAAAAGCATGATTCCGATTTGTTACTTGAAATTAGTCAATTGGAATTAGAAAATCATGAAACTCTTGCGGAATTTACTTGTCGTGCAAGAATTATATTTTCGAGAATGCAAAAACCTCCTGAGTTTAGAGAACAGTTGAAGCAAATATTGTCTAAGTTCAACCCTAGGTTGATTTTCGAAATCTTAAATTTGTCTCTTAGAAATTATAGTGAGTATTTACACTATGTTAGTGAAAGGAATTATATACATCGTAGAGCGGTCGACTCACAACCAGCACGAGTCAAGACGATGAGAACTCGGTTGAATCGGTTACAAGAAAATGAACAGGTAGATCGCGAAAATAGCGAATGTGATTCTTCATCGGAGGAATCCGACGATGGGTCAACCGTCGACTTAAACGCGCTTAACAACGCGAAACCTAGGTCAAAATCGTTAAATCGTGATCGTCTCGAAAACAATTTGCAACGATTTAATGATTCAAAACCGAAATAGATTCGTTCTCCAAAATCGTCTAATACACAGATATCAAGGGGTAAAAATACTGATTTCGATGGTAATAAACAATCTTATAGTCGTGAGAATATGATTTGCCTTAATTGCGGACATACAGGACATGGGGCTCGATTTTGTAAAAATGATCCACAGATAGTTTGTTGCATTTGTCGGAAGATCGGTCACTATAATAAGGACTGTGAGTCGCGTCAGGGAAACGTAGAGCGCCTTCAGTAGTCAATCCTCAGATTACTGAATCGAAAGGCGTGAATGAGGATAATGAGTCTTTATTAACATTTAAATTAGATCAAAAAAATAATATACAAACAGTTAGGGATCTCGAGCAAAATAAAGTTTCAAACCTAGAAGATGAGGAAACGATTAAATTACAGATTCTTAACGAGTCGAATTCTGATTGCGGAAGCGAAGACGAAGAAATAGAAGAAATAATTCGTCAACGGGCAGTCGACAACGCGGACATGGCGGTTAATTTGTCGACTATAGGCGACGTGATTAACGCGGAAAATGCTCAAAATACGGTCGATGAGAATGCGACTTCTTATAGGCTATGGAGGCCAACTCTTTTACCGTCTCACTATATACGTTGGCTTTCTGAACGCAGAATATACCGCTCTGGTGGTGAATTGACAGAACCAAAGCGCGTGGTTAGAATTCCTGTTGAAATAGTTATTTTCGGCGAAAAAGTTTCCGGAATAGTAGATAGCGGTAGTGAGAGGTCATTTTTAAGTTCTTCTGCTTATGAGAGAGTAAAACACTTTCAGATCGGAGAACTGAAAGAGGATTCGTCGTCAAAGATGGGCGTCCGCTTGGGTGATAAGTCTGTTGTTAGGTCCTCGGGTGGCACAGGATTCGTAATAGATATAGGCGACATTTACGGCCCACAATGGTTTAGTGTTCTTCCTGAATTATCCAGTGATTTGATTCTGGGAATGGATTTTTGGCTTAATTTTAAAGTTAGGGTGGATCCGTTCTCACAAACCTGGACATTGGATGGGAGTAAATTCAATTATCCACTGTTGCGTCGCCGTGTAGGACTTAATGTACTTCAGGCCCTTTCGTGTGACGAATCAGAAAGGTTAAGAGCTTTCTTGGATGCCGAATTCGACAAAGACTCAACAGGTATGACTGACTTAGTCAAACATGTAATTGCATTAGACGACGATACACCACATCGACAGAAACCTTACAGGCGAAGCGAAATTGTAAGACAATTCATTGATCAAGAAGTCGACAGGTTATTAGAAAAGAATTATATTCGAAGAAGTAACAGCGATTGGTCCTTTTCTCCAGTCGTTGCTCCTAAAGCTAACGGTGGTCTCAGATTTTGTGTTAACTATCAGCCATTAAATAAAAAGTCGAGAAAATTGGCTTACCCCTTGCATAATATGCGGTCGATATTATCACAATTGCATCAAGCAAAATATATTTCGACATTGGACATGAGTGAAGCATTTCATCAGATACCCATGGATGAGTCCAGTCGAAAGTATACGGCTTTTGTTGTTGAGGGTAGGGGACTGCTTGAATGGTTGCGAATGCCGTATGGTTTGACGGGAGCTCTGTCGACGTTTCAGAGATTGATGGACTCGTTGAAACAACGTTTACAGGTATTAATGTCGGAAAGAGGGTTACTAAATAAGTGGTGTGATCAAGTTTTCACTTATTTGGATGATTGGATAGTCGTCAGTGAGGATTTTGATGAACATGTGCAAATTTTGTCGTTGGTTTTCGAAGTTTTTCGAGAAGCTAAATTGTTAATAAATCGTGAGAAAAGTTTCTTCGCGTGCAAAGAGGTTAAATTTCTCGGATATATAGTCGATGAATTTGGCATGAGACCAAACCCGGAAAAGATTCAACCGATTATCGATTTCCCAGTTCCGAAATATAGAACTCAACTTAGACAGTTTAACGGGTTAGTTAACTGGTATCATAGACATTTAAAAAACATCGCACGGATACAGGGCCCTTTAAATAAATTGACTAGTATCAAAGTTCCGTGGAAATGGACGGCGATCGAACAGAAGTCCTTCGATGACGTCAAGAAGGCTTTAATCGAAGCGCCGAGATTATATGTACCGATACCGGGGCAACCTTTTACTCTATATACGGATGCAAGCGATTTCGGTTTAGGTGCGGTGTTAGTTCAGGCAGATCCTGAAACGGGTAAGGAAATTCTCATTGAGGTATTAAGTCGACCATTGAGAGGTACCGAATTGCACTATACGACGACAGAAAAAGAATGCTTGGCGGTAGTTTGGGCCGTGGAAAAACTAAGATGTTATTTAGAGGGTATGCCTTTTAAAGTAGGAACTGATCATCAAGCTCTTCAGTGGCTTCATGGTTTAAAAAACCCGGTAGGTCGATTAGCGAGATGGGCAATTTACCTTTACCAGCATAACATGACCGTAGAACATCGACGCGGAACGTTAAATGAGGCACCTGATGCACTATTGCGAATGCATAATGTCGACGTTGATCCCAATGGCTGGGAGAAGGTTATTGAAGAAGCAATTCAGAGCAAAATTCAATTGAACACTATTTGTGACCAAGATTGGTACACAACGAAATTTAATTTAGTTAAAGAACAACCAGATAGATTTAATGGGTGGAAAATAGACGGCGACGTTCTGTATTACTATCGTCCAGATTACGAAAAGGCACTAATCGACGACGAAAACCCATGGAAAAAAGTCGTCAAACCCGAAGAAATACCGATAATCCTATATGATAACCATGATTTGCCACAGGCCGGCCATCTTGGTAAAGATAAAACTCTAGATAGAATACGCCAAAATTTTTATTGGCCAGGAATGACTAATGACGTGAAAAATTATGTCGACGAGTGCGATGTTTGCGCAAAGGTAAAATATAATCAGAATCCTATCAAGGGACAATTGATTCCGAGAACATCGTATTCTTCGTGGTCTTATTTATCTATTGATACGGTCGTGACTCAAACCCAAACAAAAAAGGGAAATTCGTGTGTTTTAGTTGTCTTGGATTTATATACTAAGTTTCTCGAACTTTTCCCGGTACGTATCCTCAAGCTAATCCAGTTGAAAGGTTTAATCGAACCATTAAACCCATGATCGCTGCTTTCCTCATGCATGATCACAAAGAGTGGGACGAAAATTTATCAAAGTTACAATTGGCATACAATACGGTACCACATACGGGAACTGGGATCTCTCCTTTTTTCTTGAACCATGGGAGGGAGGCTATAGTGAAGAACTTCAGACAGTCGACTGACAAAGACATAAACGAATCAGTCGATGACTCGGTTTCCTTTTGGGCGGGGCATATGAGTTTAATTGACGAGTTTAGACATAAAATTGAAAGTCAACTTAAAAAGTACAATATTAAACGCCTAGCCGGTGTCAATTCGAGTAGGCCGACGACGATTGAACTAAAGAATGGTATGGAGGTTTACTACCCAAACAAAAAGTTAAGTAATAAGTCTTAGAGTTACTCAGCAAAGCTTGCTTATAAATATTTAGGTCCCGCTTTTGTTGGTAAGGTTCTTGGTTCGTCAACAGTCGAAGTAGTAGATAAATCTGGAAAATATGTAGGAAAGTATAGCGTAACTGATTTGAAAATTCCTAGAAGAAGTCTTCGAAAATTGTAATGTTTTACAGGATCAGTCTACAACAGTTTCGGAAACGACGTCAACTGTCAGCAGAGTCGACCTTTTAGTCGACCAATTGGAGAACTTGCAGCTCCAGAGGAAGATGATGGAGGAAGCAATGACGACGTTGCAAAGAAATTTTGAGGCTCAAAGGCGTGAACTAGAGTTTGCTCTTCAAAAGGAGAAGAGTAAGGACGAGGCTGTGGAGGAGTCTCTCGAGGGAGCTTGTGCTTTGCCTCCTCGAACACCAGAGGAAGCAGTTGAAGAGTTTTTCGAGAATTTCGACGACTCAAAATCGGTTAGGTCGACAATTTCTAATGTGTTGCCTCACAAAGGGAAGGGTGACCGGAAGATTGCCGAACAAATCGACATGTTTCTCTCTGAGATACGAAATTGGAAGCCATCTCAGCTTAAGGTGAGGAGAGTGGAGAGAGTCTACCCGGATCAAATCCAAGTGGAGAACGTGAAGAGAGAGAGGTTTTCAAACATCAAACACCCCGTGCAGAAATCTGAAAAAACGGGAAAACAATTGACAATGGTTAATTTTCCGGGAGTGGAATTGGCACCATCTGTTCCGGAGAAACCACTACCATTTCGCATGCCCAGCTTTCGCGAAGTACTGCAGGAACTTGGAGTGGGAGAATTGTTGAATCAAGAGGATGCCCAGCAACCACTATACTTCGTCGACTGTAGGATCATTAGCCAGGAGCTTCTGCGCAAAATTATCACCGCGAGAGCGAAATTGCTTTTGGAAAAAAGGAGTCTGGAATGGTGGATCGTTCGACCCAGACTCATGTCACCCAGGTTGGCAAGCAGACTTCATCAGGATGTGTCAATTGCAGGTCACGTGAACATAAATTCCGAGAATGTCCTCTGCCATATCGTCCAGGTTTTTGCACTCTCTGCGGGGCAGAGGGATATGATACTGCAAACTGCATTTTTCCTCATGGAGTGGAACACGAGCGGATATTGGGACGCTGTGTCGGATGTGGACGAAACGAATTCTTTTACTGTCCAGAGTGCCCTGATTGCAATATCAGACATGCCGGTTTGGTCGACTGTTACGTTTGCAGTAACTTTTAAACATTTAATTCCTAATATTTGATTGTTATGCATACATAAAAGTATATGCATAAACTGTAAATATGAGCATGCACTTGTTGACATCAGGAGTTTTAAGCATTACTCAGTAGAACGTGCAGTAGAAATGATCAGAAATTGACACTCTAAATGATATGAAACTCATCGTACCGGTAGAGAATAAGAGAAACGCGAAGGAATGCTCGATAACTTCTGTTGACTCCAATGTATTGCTCATCTCGAATATATATAGGTATATGCGTATATATATAAATATTATTCTCTATTTCGACTAAGTTAAATCCAATATAAGAGATATAAAACAAGATCAAACAAAGCCAACCTTAATTGTTTAAACAACAAGACATTTTTATGGACAGTTCTTATGGCATATCTAACTACCATTTTAATTATTATTATTATAAATTGATTTTTAAACAAAGAAAAGTTATATTTAACAAAATTATAACAATACAAATGTATAAATTGATTGTTATAACCATATATAAGTAACATATAAATTGTTAATAATTAGAATCAACTTATATAACATTTCAATAATTCTTCGAATTTGTATTATATAAGAACGACTCTAAAGAGGGATATCCAACGCATAGTGACCTCACTCAACCAAAGTTCAGTAACCTGGGGCCTGTTCGGTTAAATTTGATTGGTTAACTAAAATAGCTCGGCTCCAGATTGGTCTGGAAGACAACATACATTTTTCTAAACATCTCTATTGGCTACTCGTTACTTTGCGCCCTTTTTCCGCAAGTGGGAACTATTGCATAAAAGCCGGAAAGCCCTCTTCCGAATCGTCATTTTCTTCCGTTCTCTTACCGAAGTAACCAAAGATTTTGTCCCATCAGGCAGATGCCCTTTTTATATTATTTTGTAATCGTACCAAAAGACATAGTCTGTTAAATTATTCGTGCCGTCGAATTCTGTATTTAACAGAAGTTCTTACGAGTCGAGACAATCAAAATATTCAGGGTCTTGATGTAAAGCTTTTAGTTTTAATACGGTTTTCGATTGTTACGGATCGTTCTAATCCCGTTTTTTTACTCATTTTAAAGTTTGTGCCTTTCAAATAAAATATTTGAAAGTAGTAGTAAGTATTTATGTAAATTCAAACCGATACAACTGTAAGTATTTGGTAAGAATTATCATTGTATAACCACCTTTATAATTGAGCTTTTTCTTATAATAAAAGAATTCTATAATTCTAAATCTATATTTTCTTCTATCCTTTTAAATTAGGAATAACGTCATAACAGCTCCCATAGAGCTGAAGCAATAACGAACTCACAAATAAATAATTTTTGCAAGACTTACCATCTTGCGAGAAAATTGCTAGCGACTTCCGAAAGTACATCGCTCGATATTCAAACCACGGTTATTATTAGAATATTATTTTTAATATAAACGTAACACGACTACTTACGGCTAAATTATGCAACATGGCCGACGTTTATGATTCCCGAGGATCATCGATATTTGATCGATGACAAAGTCGACGAGTTGAAGCGTCGAATAAAGGCTAAGTTTAATGACGACTCCGATTTGCCTAATAAAATCAGGAAATTTTTGATTCGTGAGAATGCTTTGAAATCAGTCGACGATTTTGAGAAAACTCCAATCAAGTCGCCGTTGGAACTTTCTAAAGAGAAATGCCAGAGAGCCATTAATTCATTGCTTACTCCACAAACCGTCAAGTCCTTGGATGAGGTCATGAAAGAACGTCCGGAACTACGGGATGGAGAAGAGGTCACGGTGATCGTGCCAACAAAGTTTAAGAAGAACTAAAATGAGAGACAGTTTATCGAAAGATAACCGTTATTTTTGTTTTATATTACGAAGTCAAGTGACTTAGTAAGAATACATTTTATTTTTGTACTTAAATATATAAGTTTTGTTTAAGAGTCGACGAAGTCAATTGACTTATATAAGATAAGGTTTATTATTTTATTATAGAAAAACATGTTAATTTTTATTTTTATAGTTATCCAGTCGACAATAAAAACTGAAATTTCACAATATTACATTGAGCGTTTTAATATGAGGTATCTACTTTACATTAATTATTTTAAATTGAGTCTTCATGTATGTGTATTTTTTTTAACTTATGATTTGAGTTGTTTCAGTTATCACCGTTCACTTTAGTTGAATTTCATTATAACGTCACATCTGAAAGGGGAGAGTGTAACAGGTGGTATATTTTTTGTGACGTATAATTCTAATTGTTTTAAATTGATGGAACGCCCCTGAAGCGCGGCATTTTAGGCGCATGCGTCTCATTCAAAATTTGGGTTGAGGCCCATGCGGTGTCGCCAATGCGGCATTCTTGGGTCGTCCATGCTGTGATAAGTGTGTGAGGAAAATATAATTTGTTGTGGCCACAAAGCGAGTGTGTAATTAGTTATATCGCTTGATTATAATTTTTACTGGAATTGATTAAAATAAAGGATAATGTCGACTAAAAATGACGTAAGTTGATTCCTTACTTTTATTTTAAGACGCTCACTTGGGTTCGCCCAACATAACCCTCCCCCAATTCTGTTTTTGCTAAAGAGTCTCATAAATAAATTAATATTATTTTATACCGTCGACCTTCTGTCGACTGGCGCCCGCGGATGTTATTTATTTTAATTGTTTATTTGTTAAATTGTTGTTACTGAACCCACACAGCTCAGAACCCGGCCGCGTGTGGTGTGGAATTTTATTGTCATTTTAAAGTAATTAAAATTACTGTTTAAAGTTTTATTTTTCTTTCATCACGTTAAATTAATTTGACATTTTTTATTTTTATAAAATAATAAAAATTAATTTCTTTTATTTAAAATAAATTCAGGTTGCATTTATACCACAAGACGACAAGGCCCGTGTGCCTTTAGGAAAAACAGCAGCAAAATTGCAAGCTCCCATAATTATGCACCTCGAGTATAGGGTTCAACCCCCAGATCACGATTGGGTGATTGCAGGTGGACACAAACTTATTCCTTCCGTTTATGCCAGCATTGTTATTAAAGATGGGCGAATAGGAAAAAAAGTAACGCTTCTTACTCTGGACCAACTTACGTGGCAATAAGGAGCGCAAAACACAGTTCGACTATCCGTCATCAAGTGAAGATTTAGAAGTGCCTGATCTTCCCAGCCCAACATGATATTCTAAACACGTTTTTGAAAGTCAATACTTTCTACAGGCAAATTCCATTTGCACTTATTTACAGTATTCAAATATATGAAAAAATAAGAATTTTTCTTATGTAGTATATTGACTTTTTGTAGATTATTAAATGTGATAATATTCGCTGTTGCAAACCTCTTCGAAGCGACTTGAAGAAAATACTAATCTGGGGTCGAATACCGCCACCACTTCTTTTACTTTGAGATCAGTCAGGTCTTTGAATTCCATCACCTCAGGAAGGAATCCCAACCACATTTGCTAGTCTTTTACAACAAAGTTCGCTTGATCTAAAACCGAATTACGAAGGATCTCTAATTATGCCGTACGATTTCTATTGTCCTTCAGTTTAATCTGATCTTCTAAACTGAACGGGACGCATAAATAATCTCTAAAAATCATTAGTTAGAAGTTTTAAATGCTTAAATTTCGTTTATTAGAATTTTCTTCTAGCAAAATTCTGTCTTTTCAAAATTAGACTTTGTAGAAATCATGTAAATAAAGAGTTCTTGTAAATAGAAATTCATATAAATAAGAATTCATTTTAATAGAAAGTACCATTATTGAAAATTGTGTTAAATGATAATTCTCAAAAATATAAATTCGAGTATTTATAGTTGTGTTAATGTAAATATTCGGGTCATGTTAAAATCGATTAAACAAAAATTCGAAAAAATGAAATTTTGCTAAAAGAAAATTTTAATAAACGAAATTCAATCATTTTAAACTTCTAACTAATGATTTTTAGAGATTATTCATGCGTCCCAACAGAACGTGTAAATATTGTGCATTCTACTCTGCCTTAAAAAAAGTACTGACAGACACAGACGATCTTTGCACCCTTATGGAGTACTTGACGCATCTAGAACACGTCAACTACGAGTAATCTCTCGACGTAAATGTGAGGCACTTTGCTATGTAACAAGAAGTTAAGAAGAACAATCTGAATGGATTGACATCAAAAATATCGATAAAGAATGCTTAACTAACGAAACCGAGTCGTCAAAAACAACCAAAAATCTTTCTATTCCAATTGTTACCTCATTCTACAATTAGTTGGAAAATCCATTTACCGAAGATTGCGATTAATCAACTAATTAAAGCGTTCTTTACAAATTTAAGAAATGAGATTATTGCTTTAAAGTTGAATTACTGATAGTATTAATACGATTATAATTCTAAATAATTACTGAAAGTAATTATTATTATACTTAAAATTGTTCGCTGTGATTGAAAACAACATTTTTTTAAATTTTTAGTGATAAGATTATAGTTTTAGAGATAATCACTGTTAGCATATCAGTTTGATTATCATGAAAATCATAAAATTATTATAATAAAATAATTATTAATATAGTTCTAATTTTTCCCTGTGATGAAAGAAAGCATTATTTAGTAATTTAAAAAAAATTATTGTTTTAAAGTTATATCAGTATTATTGATTACCATTGTAAATCTAAAATTATATAAAAAAGCACTGTTGTAATTTTAAATGTTTACTGTAATCAATAAAATTATTCATCCACATATTTTCGCATATTCAATTTTTAATTATTTTGTTACTATTGTGCAATATAAATATTGTCAGTAATAATAAACAAAATTGCTTATAAAAACGTAAATAAAATTATTTTAAAAAATCACGTAACAGTCATAGGGGGGCTTAAACGATTCTGTTACGACTTGTTACATGGGGGGGTTCAAAATTTAAATAAAAACGTGTTACGTATATTATAAATAGCCCCTATGAGAATTAAGAAAACTGCAAACAAGGATAAAAGAAGTCGCAGTCGTCCATCTGCAAAATGTACAAATCGATTAAATAGTGATAGAAAGGAAACTGGGGGTCGATTATGTAATGTCACTTCCTGTCAAAAATTATTTTCACTTAATTTCCAATTCACTTTGAATCAACTTTAAATTTTACTCCAATTTTTTTACTCCACTTTCACTTTCACCATAAATATTCTGTCATCTCAGTTTTACTTCACTTTCATACACAACTTTTTTCACTTTATTTTCACTCCACTTTCAGTCACAATTTTTTTATCACTGTATTGCTTCCTCAGATAGAGGAAGTATTGTAATACCAACATTTTTCGACTACAATTTTTGACATATCTTTATGTTATTTGACCTCAGGAGTTCAAAAATGACATTTTTAAAAAATGTCATACGGTATGTATGTGTGTAAACAGCACATTTTTATAAATATCTCCAAATTATGAAGAGTTTTTGGACTAAATCTTTTTTTAAATTGTAGGTCTCACCTGCAGACATAAAACGAGAGTACTTTGAGACAAATTAATAAAGTTTAAATATATATTTTTTTTTATTTTTAATTTTTCAAAAAAACGTTTTTTGTCCATAACTTTATAAAAATGTTAGGACTGCTATGAATGTTTTTTTCTAATTTTGTAGAGTTTGTTTAGACGCATCTTTTGAGCCCTTAATGAACATTTTTCGTCCATATTCACTGGAAATATTAAACTTTTCAAAATAAAATTTTTGGAAAATAAGACTTTTTTGAAAATTTTGTTGAAAATGTAGAAGTGAATTCAAACTATCATCATCATCTGGTAGAACATTAAAAAACGCTTCGATTGACCTATTTTTGCAGCTAGTTCGATTAGAAAGAAAGGAGTTATTCATATTTTAAAAAACAGAAATTGTGATTAAAATTTTAAAAAAAAATTTAATGTGGAAGTACCTTTGAAAGGTTAAAAACTATCATTTTCCAAATTATTTTAAAAATTTAAAACAAGTTGTTCATTTCATGACCATTTAGCTTCCTCAATATATATTATTATATATAATTTTAAAAGTTAAATAATTATAATAGTTTATTAAATATAATTTAAAAACCGGGTAAAGTACCCTAAATAAATATTAATTATTCAATTTTTTATTATAGAATAATTATTTTAAAAAGTTATAATAAAATGTCAAAAAATACAAAATTTTAATTTTTTGTGAAAAATTAAAATATTTATTAATTCTATAAATTTTGATGAAATATATACTTTATATACATGAATCGATTCGTTTTTATGTCAGGAATGCAATTTTTACAAGAATTTTTAAAAATTTTAATATAGAAAAAAGTTATTTCAAAAAACCAAAAAATTGATTTTTTTAAAAATTAAAAAAATGTTGAAAAAAATTTTTTTTTTATATATTTTTGAAAATCTTTCTGTCTGATTCTTGGTATTCATGACCGTAATACACCTACAAAATCTTATAAAAATCCATCAAGATGTGCAAGAGAAAATTTGTCCACAAGAATCGGTGACATACACACACACACACATACACCCACACACATACATACACACATACATACACACATACATCCGGACATTTGTTCCTCTCGACGAATTATATATACTACACTTGAAAATTTGTAAAAATAATTGATTTTAAAAAATTCGGAAATCGACATCACTATAAGGCTTCCTTTATGAGGAAGCAAAAAGAAAATAATTAGTCATAATATACCATAAAAATCAAAATCGCTTATGTATAAAAACTGCATTTTTAATCAAGTAAAGAGAAAAAAATATTAGGGAGGATGGGGCAAGGATAGTTAGGTAAAACCTTTTTGGATCCAGCGGCCAATCTTGAATATGTATCTGCAACTGAGAAGTATTTTTGGAAAGCCTGGTTATTTAGCTACAATTTTGCTGTAGGGGAGAGTAGGCTACATTGAACCAGCGTCAACAGTGAACCACTTTAATTTTCTAAGAAATGACTGAGTGGAATTTTTTCTTATTTAATATATAAATTAGTATTACCGAAAGCGACTACGTTCAAAAATTTCGAGCACGTAGGTTTATTATTTACAAAGAAAAACGAAGAAAACTGTTTTTCACGTACAAAACAAAAAATTTTGTGGAAATATAATGAATTAGTAAATAGTATATACCAAAATAGTAAGACCAATCACGACGACGACAATAAATGTTACAAATATTACGTAACAATGAATATTGACCCCCCCTCCCTCAAGTAACAAATGATAACATTTTCTCTAACCCCCCACCCCCTAAACGTGTTATGTAATTTATGGATGGCCCCTAATAGAAAATTGTTAATTTAAAAGAAAATTTTTGATAATTGTGGAGTAAGAGTTGACCAAATCCTACAAGAACTGCCTTCAAAAACCGATGAAGTTCGCTCAAACACTAGAAATTAATAAAGGATTGATGTCCATTCTTGCGCTTATATTGGCATCATTCAAATCTAAAATAGAATTGAAATTGTATGAGCTGGAAAAATTCTGTTGGAGAACATACTATTATTATATTTAAAAAAATGGAAATTGCAGGAGATCAAGATTCAACTACAGAAATTTCTAAAGCACATAAAAAGTTCTTAAATTATAAATTTATTAAATGATTTATTTATATTATTTATTTTTTTCATAAATTAACATATTTTTAGTGACGGGCAAAATGTTGGTGAGGCTTGTGTATTTAAATCGAGAAAACTTAAAAATGGTGGTTTATCATTAGACAAATCATTTAACTACACTATTAACAATGTTGTGAAATATGGTACATGTAGATTATGTAAAGAAAAACCAGTGATCATCTTAAAAATAACCGTTGAAAAGAATATTCAGAAACTTATCTTTCTGATAATATTTCAAATAAAGTAATTAAAAATTTTTAAATTTTTAAATAAATAATAAAAAAATTATTTTCGTTTTTAATTTTAGTTCATATGTTTTAATTTTTCATCTTTCTCCGAATTTTATTTTATTTTTATGTTTTTTTATCATGAGATTAAATTTAAAATTACTGTTTCAAAATTTAATACTAAGAGGTTTATTGTAGTTTTTAAAAAATATTTTTGAGCCTAATTAATAATAATTGACAAGATTCTGATAGTGAAATGAGAATTTGTAATTAAAAGTTAATTTTTTCAATTAGACGTTTGATCAAAGTGAATTTGATGGCATGGTTGTCGACTGAGTGACATTGAAATTTTTGCCATTCTCGTTTTTTGAAGATCAGAAGACTTAGGATATTTTCCATTATTTAAAACCCGAAGTTACCTTACCATTACGCTCCTTTTTAAAGTCACAATGCGAAAAAGGATATAAAGAAAGACAAGAGGGGGTTTTGAAAATCTTGCTTGAGAATTTGTCAAAAATTTCTTTCACCATAGATGGTTGGACGTCGTACTGTGGCTTTACGGCTCATTTTATTGATAACAATTGGATTTTGCATTCTTTAGTCATCGAATTTCTTTTTTCTAATGGAAATCACACTGGACGCGATATAGCGGAATTATTCTATAGAGTTCTTTGTAAATATGCCTTACAGAATAAAGTACAAGAGATCACCGTAGATAACGCTGCGGCAAATACTACCTTTATGTAAGAAATGTCCAAAATTATGATGAATTTTAAAGCTAGTGAACAACATTATCATTGCTTGGCACACATTTTTAACTTGTGTGTTCAAGACTATTTGAAAATTCTCCGAATTAATGAAATAAATGAAACTGACGAAAATATTGACTGTGAAGAAAATGAGACTGACGACGAAAACACCGAAAATGACGAAGAGTTTCACTCTGAAGATTTGGGAAGAACTTCTCCTCTCCCCAAACTTAGATCCTCATTTAGTCTTTTGAAGAATTCGGAGCAATGGAGAAATAAATTAAGTTCTTGTTGCACTTTATGCAATATCTAATTTCTAGCTCTAAACATTGATATAACGACCCGACGGAATTCTACCTATAATATGCTAACCTTAGCCTTCAGAATGAAACCAGCACTAAATTTTAGAAGAACCGTCAAAATTTTTAGAATATTTTCATGTTTTGTCGATTAAGTTGAGTGGGGGAAAGAACATAACCCTGCCTTCAGTAATTATAGGATTTAATTTACTGCTAGATAAACTTGAAGCTGCGAAAAATATCCTGATTTTGAAAGATGACAGAACGCATGTCAAGAAATTTTGTTAGATGCTCTAGAAGCAGCGATTAAAAAACCCTTAAAACATTATAGAAAATTTCATTAGGTATATTGTGTTGTTCTCATTTTAGACCCTCGACATGAAATTGAAACATTTCAATTAACAGAATGGGATAAAAAAATGGCTAAAAAGTCTATCTAAATATTTGAACAGTTTTATAAATCGCAATATTACCAAAAAAGGTATTTTTGAATATTAACTTCATACGTAGATAAACGGTTAACATTAAATAAAAAACTATAGTTTATTTCGATTTAGTAATTAAATTAAAATTTTTAATTTAAAATATAATAAATAATTAATAATAATATTAATATTAATTTATAATAATATAAAATAATAAATAATAATAAAATGATAAATATTTAATTTAAATAATTTACATAAAACATGTTTATTTCCTTAAAGTTTTATTTTTTAATAAATGTCTTACTTTTTTAAAATTAAATGCGTCAACTATTTATTTCAGCTATTTCCATTCAAGCTTTTATTTTTATTTTATCCTTGAAAAACAAAATTTATATCACCTTTAGTAACTCTTAATAATTTAAAAAATAATTTGTGCTAATGAATTAATAATATAATGTAATAATGTTTTAATAATAGGTCACTCTTTAGAGAGAAGAAGAAGTTTCAAAAGTTCATAAATCTAATTTAAAAACTGAAGACAAATTTGGTTTGAATATTCTGTTTTTGGCAGATTCTGATTCAGAGGATGGGTTTTCCATTCCAAAAAATTCGAAAGCTCCTGAATGGAAATAGGAAATTGATTATTATTGTTCTTAAAAACAAGCTAGAAAAAATACCGACATTCTCGAATGGTGGAAAAAACATTAAACAATCTTGCCAAACCTTGCAAGAATGTCACGGGACTTTTCATGTACAAGTGCGACATTGGTTCCATCAGAAAGACTATTTTCACACAGCTCTCTTCTTATCACAAAGCACAGGAACCGTTTATCTAATAATTCTGTTACCCAGTTTATGTGTCTTAATTTGTAGAATATTTGTTCTCTTACTTTGAAAATTGATTCATTGATTGAAAAAATTTAAACGAAAATGTTTCGAGACATGTTCTGGCTTCTATTTGTCAATTTATAATAAAATTGTTTAGATTTAAAAATTCTGCTACATGAATTTATTAATTTTTTTAATTTTATTGCTTAATAAACATGATATATCCGATAATTTTTAAAAAATCAAATATTGTTAAATTATTACACTTGCTACAACATAAATGTTGATTAGACTCATATGCCAATTTAATTAAATATAATTGTTATTTTAATCTTATATACCGTAAACTGGAGCTATTAGGAACAAAATTCTGCTTTCGGGTAGAGTTTATGCTGTCGGCACCGTTTATCAATAAATTGAGCTGCCGGATCAAAGAAGGGCACATAAACTTGCCACGCTGAAAAACGTTGGCCCCTGGACACTTAAAATTAAAATTTTGATTTAAAATGTTTATCATACATATTCTCATAGAAAATTTGATTGCGCATCTTTTTTTCTAATAAAATTTTTTTCTATCTATTACCGTTTTCGAAATTATAAAATAAAACCATTTTTTTAAAATATGAAATTTAATTAAATTTTGCACTTCAACTCGCGATATTTCAGTCAATTTTGCATATTTTCCAATGACACAAAAACTAAATTACTCGTTGAAATATCCTGAGAATGATGAAAGAAGAAAAAAATTGTTTTAATTAAAAATAAAATTGTTATTAATATTTTTCTGAACAATTGCAAAAACCGCGAAGTGCAATTTTCACGAGCTTCGTTTAACGGGCGAATTTTAAGCAGCAACAAACTTCCAGTGAGAAAGTTGTTTATTGCAGACCAAAAAAGTTTTTGAAAAGCTGTATGACAATTGAATAATTAGTAACAAATTAGTGAATGTTGAAAGTTGCACGCGCGGCTGAACGTGTGACGCCCATTTGTTGAAAGAAGCTCAACAGCATATGTCACAGTGTTGTGTCGCCTTTAGAGGTTAAGTAAATCAAAACAAACATTCCGCTCATCCGCTCGCGCAACTTTAAACACTCACTAATTTGTTACTAATTGTTCAATCCTTTATTATATTAAGTTGAAGAACGCCCGACAGACCGACCGACCCTACTCACATATATATATATATATGAACATATATATGAACACTACTCAATGCATACACATGTATACTCACACATATACACTAAACACATACACATGTATACTCACACATATACACTCAATGCATACACATGTATACTCACACATAAACACTCAACACATACACATGTATACTCACACATATACATTAAACACATACACATGTATACTCACACATAAACACTCAACACATGTACACTCACACATACACATTTATACTCACACATATACACTTAATACATACACATGTATACTCACACATATACACACAACACATATGCACTAAACACATACACATGTATTCTCACCAGGGACCGCCACCGACACGATGTGACACGAAAATCAGTATCGTGTCGGTATCGTGTCGAGAAAAGTATCGTGTTGCGACACGATACGATACCGACACGATACGAAATTAACGTGTCGCACATGTTACATTAAAAAATGCTTTTTATCAGCACATGACGCATATACGGCTATCTTGTAAAACCAAAAATTAATATATTTTAAGTTGCGCAGTAGTGTAATTTAGTATTGATGGATGCGCAGTAGTGTAATTTGGTATTGATTGATGAGCAGTAGTGTAATTTAGTATTGATTGATGAGCAGTAGTGTAATTTAGTATTGATGGATGCGCAGTAGTGTAATTTGGTATTTATTGCTGCGCAGTAGTCTAATTAAGTATTATTGAATGCACAGTAGTGTAATTTAGTATTTATTGCTGCGCAGTAGTGTAATTTGGTATTTATTGCTGCGCAGTAGTCTAATTAAGTATTATTGGATGCACAGTAGTGTAATTTAGTATTTATTGCTGCGCAGTTGTGTAATTTAGTATTAATTGATGCGCAGTAGTGTAATTTAGTATTAATGGATGCGCAGTAGTGTAATTTGGTATTAATTGCTGCGCAGTCAGGGTGGCCACTATTTTTAAATTTTTCGTCTCCCGGTTTAATCCCGGTCCTCCCGGTGAAAATAAGCTGTTTCTCCCGGTTTTTAATTATAATTTTACTGTGAGCAGAACATTACCTTTATGTAATATGTAGTTGTAAATGATAAAAATTCGGCCAAAAACACTAAAAACAGGGCTCGGATCGTCTTTAAAACTAAAAAAAGTATCTTTCGCGCATAAATTCACAACAAAAGTCACGAAAAGTCGCATAAAATTTCCGAAAAAGTCGGAAAAAATTCGAATGAAATTTTAGGAAAAAAACGCCGAAAAGGAAACACAAAATTGTAAAAAAATCACATTTCTCGCTAACATATATACTTTAACATCAAACAATCTGGAATAATATTTAATAAAATTTAATAAAATTAATGCATGGCAAAATTTTAATTAGATATTTTTAACATTTTTTTTAATGCTGTTCAAAATTTCAATTATTTTTATAAATAATAAAACTCTTTTCCAAAATTCGATTATTTAAAAAAATTCAATAAAATGCCTGTCATAATTTCAATTATCTTTATAAATAATAAAATTCTTCTCTGAAATTAATTTATTTTCAAAAATAAGAAAATTTTTTGCAAAATTTCAATTACATTCAAAAATTTTATTTAAATTTTTCGTCAAAATGTTATAAATAATAAAATTCATCATGGAAATTCAATTATTTTCAAAAGTAATAAAATACTCCGCAGAATTTCAATTATTTTCAAATTTTTTTTAATTTCTCGTCAAATTACCATTATCTTCAAAAAATAAGAAATTTCATCATGGAAATTCAATTACCTTTATAAATAATAAAATTCTTCTCTGTTATTCAATTATTTTCAAAGAATTTTAATAAAATTCTTGTCAGAATTTCAATGATTTATTTCTGTACATTTGTAATTATTTTTGTAAATAATAAAATTTATCCTAGAAATTCATTTATTTTCAAAAGTAATAAAATTCTTCGCAGAAATTCACTTATTTTTAAAATTTTTTAAAAATTCTCCTCACAATTTCAACTATTTTTAAAAATATCAAAATTCTTCTTCAATATTCAATAATTTTTAAACATTTTTAAAACAAATCTGTTCAAAATTTCAATTATCATTATAAATAATAAAATTCTTCTCTGAAATTTAATTATTTGCAAAGAATTTTAATTATCTTTATAAATAAAAAAAATTATCCTAGAAATTCAATTATTTTCTAATATTTTTTTATAAAATCTTATAATATAAAATAGTGATTTTCTCACTCGATTTCAAAATGATTGAATTTGAATCTTTTGATGATTTTTAATTCTTATAGAAAAATAATAATTAAATATTTATTTAAAAAAGAAGTTATTGATGTTTTATGAAAAATTTGAATGAAATCTGTAAATAAACTTATCAGAAAATTTTATTGAGTAAAACTTTTTCCTTTAACTTTAATTTTCTGAAATCTTTAAATGTAAAATTTTTGTCCCGGTTTTTTCCCGATTTAAATTTCTGTCCCGGCTTTTTCCCGGTTTTCTCCCGATTGATTTTTCTCCCGGGTTTTTCCCGGTTCTCCCGGTTGGGTGGCCACCCTGGCAGTATATTAAACCTGCATACTGCGCAGTTATAAATACAAAATTACATTATTGCGCAGTAATTAATGCTAGATTAGACTACTGCGCAGCAATTAATACTAAATTATGTTACTGTGCAGCAACAAAACCAAGTTACACTACTGTGCATGTCCAAGAGTAGCGGTAGGCTTCTGCGCAGCAATAAGTACTAATTTACACTACTGCGCATGTCCAAATGTAGTGATAGGCTACTGCGCAGCATTTATTACTAATTTGCACTACTGCGCATGTTCAAGTGTGGGAGGCAACTACTGCGCAGCAATAAGTAATTAGTTGCCCTACTGCGCATGTCCAAGAGTAATGTAATTGCTACTGCGCAGCAATAAATACTAATTTGCACTTCTGCGCATGTCCGCCATATTGAATTTGTTACTAAGTTACCTAATTGATTATATGTAATGTAATTACATAAATTACGTAAGACATTTAGGGGGTATGGGGGTCTGTAAATTCTTACAAAGAATAAAAATGGCGCTAATGTATAGAAAATATCTTACATTAATGGGAGGGGGGGGGGTAAATTAAAAAAAATATCTTTCGCAATTTATGGATGGCCCCTAACAGTATTTTGTAATTTTGTATAATATGATTGTGCACATCTTATGTAATATAATCAGCTATTTTTGTAATGCGACACGATACGAAAATCCTATCGTGTCGGTATCGTGTCGGCATCGTGTCGCGACACGATACTCTTCTCCGTGGTAGAATCATATCGTATCGTGACACGATACCTTTGCTTTGTGACGGTCCATGATTCTCACACATATACACACAACATATACACATGTATACTCACACATATACATACAACACATACACATGTATACTCATACATATATACTAAACACATACACATTTATAGTCACACATATACACACAACACATATGCACTAAACACATACACATGTATTCTCACACACATACACACAACATATACACATGTATACTCACACATATGCACTAAGCACATACACATGTATACTCACACATATACACAAACCACATTCACATGTATACTCACACATCTACACAAAACACAAACACATGTATACTCACACATATACACATAACACATACTCAGATTCACTTGAAATTTGTTACTCAGTGGTTTTTGCGGTTGCTGATTACGAATATGATGTCAGTTTTTAAATTGAAAATATTAGATCCAATATTAGTAAACGCCATATTGGATCCGCCAATTTGAATTTTTAAAAACGGACATTATATTCGTAATCAGCGACCCCAAAAACCCCCTCAAGCAAAAAATTTTAAGTAAGTCTAATGACAATTTAAAAATGTCGTTCGCTTTTTTTGATCCACCACTTGTGATATTGAAACAACAATTGGTAGGATTTTTTCACTTTTGTATTATTTTGGTAAGTTAAATTTTCGACACTAGGTTAAAAATAAATAACAAAGAAAAATTGAAGTATTAGATATTTTATATTATAAGCAATAAGCGCAGAGGAACCAATTTAGAACAAATTTTAAAAATTGGTTCCTCTGCGCTTATTGCTTATAATATAAAATATGTAATACTTCAATCCTACCAATTGTTGTTTCAATATCACAAGTAGTTCAGTGCGAGTGCAACTCGCATTTGTCCAGTTTTTTTTTTATTTTATTTTTAAATTTTTTAACCAAATTTTTTAATGATTTTAAAAAAATAATTTTTAAAAGATTTTTTGATATATTTTTTGTGATCAGATTGTAAAAATATACTAATAAATACATTTTTAGTTAATTAGATCAAATAATGTAAAAATTAGAAATAAAAATTTTTTCTGAAATTTTTTTATTTTTTTCTTGATAACGCTATGGCCACTTTTTATGCATTTTTGACCAAAAATCTTGTTATTTCCTTGACAACACTATGACCATCACCTCCAATCACATTCTCTATATTTTTCCTGTAATCTAGGTGTGAAAATACGCATCTGTACCAAATTTGAGCTCTCTTGGTCAAATAGTTCAGCCGCTAGAGGGGGACACACGATTTGAATACGGACACAAGAGTCTCACCATTAGGGTTCCGTCGGTACACCGTATCCGTAAGTGTACGGAACCCTGAAAACAATTTGTTTATAAAAAATTTATTAAATAATTATTAAAAATAAACTCTTTAAAAAGTCTCTAATTCCAAAAAGAGTATATTTTATGTCTTTAATATGCCTGCTTGAAAAAGAAATAAAATTTTGTATCAAAAGTTGCAAAAAAATTCATTTTTCCGTAACTTTGATAAAAAATATTTTTATGTCTGTTTTTTGGTAAACATATTCCTAAGGCCAAATAGAAATGTCTTTTCAAAATTTAGATTTAAAAAATATACTTTTTAATTTCAGTGAAAATTTCACGAAGTCTGACCCAATATTTATTAGATCCAATTATTCCATTCATTTGACTCAATTATTTCGAATTTCCTAAAAATAGCTAAATATTTAATACTACAAATTAAAATACTTATGCATTTAATATTGTTGAATAAAAATATTAAAATTTGAAAATTCAAAATGTTAAATCCAAAATAACGGATTATATTAAGGGTTAGCGGGGTTGAAAGTGCCTATTTCGACAAAATGAAAGAAAATAATAGTAAAATAATAACTATTTGTTTTTATTTATGAACTATTTGGAGTAGAATTTTGTGTAGTTATTGATTTTTTATATATTTTTGAACTATTGTTCATAGTTATTAATAAAAATGGTATTTTTTGGAGTGCGGCGATGCGTACCAAGGATCCCGCTGACACCTCCGGGTTATTAGTTATAGTAATGTGAAAATTTCAGATTGTAAAAGTATCCAAAAAATTTTAAACCACTGGACAAAATTTTGCATTACAAAAATCAAGGCTATTTAACACGTAAAAAAATATATGCAATTATTTTCTTGTCTCAAATTAATAAGAGAAACATATATATAGCCAAATGCAGACCTTTCGTATTTTCGTTCTGATTCATTTATTATTTATTCTAGGTATTTGGTTCTTACATATGTTAATGATAAATAGTAAAAGTTTGAATAATATGTTAACAAAAATATTTTCTCATTTTATACTTAAAAAATAGTTTTTCACGATTAACTTAACTTTTTTTATCTCAAGATATAATAGAAAAATAATTTTTGCAACACTAACCTGTAAAATTAAATTGAGGGGCTGGATGGTATAATGTGTTACGCGCCATTCACTTAACATGGCGCGTAACACATTATAGCATCCAGCCCCTCAATTTTACACACTAAAAACAGTGTGTAAAGTTCTTCTTTTTATAGCGGTGCATAAAGTGTTACTATACACACCGCTAGCAGTGCGTAAAGTGAATTCCAGTGTGTAAAGTGATTTTCAGTGCGTAAAATGATTACTTTACACATTCTTGTGACTGTTTTATGAAAAACGATGAAATAAAGCTTTTAATCAACAATTTACAATCACATTTTTTTATTTTAGCTTCAAGAAAATTAATATTTAATTTAAAAAAACATTATTGTAGTACATTTTTCCCAAAATACGATTTCCCAGAGAATATTTTTCCCAAAATCAAATTTCCCAATCTATAGTGGTTTCCAAAGGACATTCTTAACAAAATCAGATTTTCCCAAATTAATACATATTTGTGCAAGTATTTAGTTCCATTGACAAATTTTAATAAAATTTATAAGAATAATTTCTATTTTCGGAGAAATTGAAAAAAAAATTGTACGTGTACTTAAAGTAATTGAAATTCCAACAAGAATTGTATTAAAAGTTTTGAAAATGAATTAATTTCGGAGAAAAATATTATATTATTTATAAAGATAATTAAAATTTTGACAAAGAATTCTGTTAAAATTTTATTACAAATTCTTAAGACAAATTAAAAAAAAAAATTTTTTTGAAATAATTGAATTGTTTTGTGAAATTTTGTTAAAATAGAAATGATATGACTACATTTTTGCAAATTATTGGTTACAACATGCAATTCTAAATTCTTCTTATATTCACAATTTTATATTATTTCATTGAAATTATATTTGTTCGTTATAATTTTATAATTGTTTTATTTATATTTATACACTGGACATATTAAAAAAAATAATTGACATTATAACTAATGAACAATTTTATTTTGGGAAAATATGACTTTGGGAAAAAAGTACTTTGGGAATGATACTTCTTTGGGAATACGATTTTTTGAGAAAAATATACTTTGGGAAAATGAGTTTAAGAAAAGTGACCCCCTACCAACAACATAATTATAAGAAAGAAAATGATTTTTAATAAAAGTTGAAATTTTTTTAATTTTTCTTTATTGAGATTAATTCTATAAATTCAAATGCAATGTAAAGTTAATAATTACCAATTTTTCTTTTGAGGATTTTTTAAATTTTATCAATTCATTTTGAGATATTATTATGATAAATATATCTAGCAATATTGAAATAAATTCGTTGAAATGTCTTAAAGATATCGTGTTCGCCAAAACGAAATCTACACACACACGTATACAAAATTACATACATCCAGACAATTGCTTAGGGGCTTGAATAACATAGTCCTATATGGAGAATATTTGTTTCAAGGATTTTTAAAAATTTTGTAAATTAATGGTCTACAAAGCTTTCTCCACGAGGAAGAACTAATAAATTTACCTCATTTAAAAAAAATTTTTTAATCTATAACACTAACTGTTTTTACATATTTTAAGTAACCTGTATTGCTATAATCAATTTCAAAAACTAATTTAAATAATAGAAGAATATATCTTATGATTTTCATACTTTTTATTGCTAATAATAATACATAATAATAATAACAAAATACAAATACAGAAAAAATAATATGTTAAAATAAATAAAATAATAAAATACGAATACTGACGTTAAAATGCAAATAAATAATTAAAAACAAATAAGTTAAATTTCAACCGAGCCAGCGTTAGCGAGGGAGGTATATGTCGCTAGTTGTAATATAACTTTCCAAAAAACTTTTTTGGACTGCAATAAACAACTTTCTTACTGGAAGTTTTTTGCTGCTTAAAATTCGCCCGTTAAACAAAGCTCATGAAAATTGCACTTCACGGTTTTTGCAATTGTTCAGAAAAATATTAATAACAATTTTATTTTTAATTAAATCAATTTTTTTCTTCATTCATCATTCTCAGGATATTTCAACGAGTAATTTAGTTTTTCTGACATTAGAAAATATGGAAAATTTACTGAAATATCGCGAGTTGAAGTGAAAAATTTAATTAAATTTCATGTTTTCAAAAAAATGGTTTTTCTTTATTATTTCGAAAACGGTAATAGATAGAAAAAAATTTTATTAGAAAAAAAGATGCGCAATCAAATTTTCTGTAAAGATATGCATAATAAACAATTTAAATAAAAAGTTTAATGTTAAGTGTCCAGGGGCCACCGTTTTTCAGCGCGGCGAGTTTATGTGTCCTTCTTTGATCCGGCAGCTTAATTGTGTAACTTGCTTTTGAAAAATTATTTCTGCGGTAACTAGCAATACTTTTCAATGCAATAATTATGACTATTAATTATTTTGTAAACAATAGTAGCTTGTAAGTGACTTCATGTGTTTTAGTGAAGTTTCAAACGTCGAAAACATTTGATTGCTGGGGTAAGTTGTTTCATTTTTAACTTTTCAAAGTGATTGTTTTTATTAATGGAATTTTTTATTGGAATCTTTATTGAGCTCACTAAATAATAAAGATGTTTATTTTGTATTTATAGTAATATTTTAGAAACAAAAACAAAAAATTCACAAACGGCGGGTATATAAGATACTTAATTATTTCTTCCGAATTGTTAAAGTATGTTGTCAGAACATAAATTTTTCGTAATTTATTTTGTTTTTTACCACCTAATTTGGTTTTTAGTATTCAAAGATGATTCGAAATTGTAAAAGAGTGTTGGGACCAAAAAGTCGCAAAAACGGCCAGTGATTCCATCGTCGACCTCAACTGATGATACCAGCAACGTTGAAAACACACATTCGCTCTTTTAATTTTGTTTTTATATTTGTTTTATACTCTGTGTTCACTTTCGAGCAATAAAAAATAACTTCTTTAACTTTAAATACGTTTTCCAATGGTTTTTACCACCTTGTTCCTAATAGCCCCATTTTGTAATTTCGAAAAAATGCGTCTTTTTCGTATTTTTTGCTTAAAATTCCAGCTTTGATCAAGACAATTTTTTAACCCTTCATGTGTTTTCCAAAATTAAGAAAAGAATCCAAAAATTAAAGCAATATTTCAATACACAAAAAAGTTGCAAGACTTTAAGTTGAAATCTGTTCCTAATAGCCCCAGTTTACGGTACACTATTTTGCAATTAATTAATTTATATTATAAAAGTAAATAGATTATTTTTATATTGATAAACACTTTCTTGTAAGAAAGGTTTTTTTCAACATTAAATTTCTGAAAGTTTATTGTATATTTTCAATAAATAGGTTATTAATTCATTTATGTCCAAAAAATCGAATTATATACTGCAAAATTGCATTAATATTAAAAAAATTGTACTTTTAATAATAAATGTCAAATAGGAAGGTTAAAAGAAATGTCGTTAGATAATTTTAACATTTACAATGAAAATTTCTCGGAGTCCATCGTTCTAACGAGAGATTGTTGAAACGGTACGAGACGATGCGATAATAAAATTATGGGTGTTTTCGGCAAATGCTCGGATTTTACTCCAGATTACTTCAGTGGTGCTAACTTTAATTTTTAAATTGAAAAACAAATTTAAAGCTATAAAAAAATGGGGGACTAACTCTGCTGGGGCTCGAAAAAAATATGATAAAAATGTAATAAAAAATATGTTAATATGATTTTAATTTTTAAATGTGGTTTCGATTACTGTTTAAGTAACACGTTGTAATTAGTTACTTCAGTAAGCTATTAATTTTCATTGGTTCAAATATTATGAATTGTCACAATCTGTGAAATATCCCTTAGGTTCTAGAAAAGTTGTTTTAAAGCCCAACCTACCGTTTGGTAATTTCCTTGAAATTCCCTAGAAAAATGTTACCTGATAAACCAGATTGTGCTTTCACTTCGAATTACGATTACACTCTGGTTTATCTGGTAACATTTTTTCTAAGGAATGGAAGGAAATTACCAAACAGGAGGTTGGGTTTTGAAGCAATTTTTTTAGAACCTAAGGGATATTTCATACATTGTGAAAATTCACAATATTTTAACCAATAAAAATTAAGAGCTTACCGAAGTAACCAATTACAACGCGTTACTTAATCAGTAATAGAAGCCATATTCAAAAATTAAAGTGAGCACTACTGAAATAATCTGGAGTATAATCCGAGCATTTGCCGAAAACACCCCAAGACAACTGAACGAGTGTATGGGTCGATTAGGTTATTTTTCGTAATTTCTCACTCGAATGCAACTCTAATCGTTTGGTTTAAATTTATTTTCAGGGAAATAGATGAAGACATTATCGTGAATGAATAAGTGAAAAATCATGAAGGCGACTCTGCAGCAGATTATAGCGATAGTCAATTAAAAAAATTATGCAGTATGATTCTATTACTTAAACTTTCTAAAATTTTAAAACTTACTTTAAAAAATCGATTTAATTATTAAAATAAAGAAAATATTGTTGTTTATAATAAATATTCTATATTATACATTCTATCTTCCAAACATGTTTCTGCAACCAAAGGACAATCAAATTTTTATTTAATGCTTTGCTTAACGATACTAACAGTAATCTGTAAAATTGCATAATTAATTCAGGCACATATTTGTAGTCATCAACACAATAAAATCCACTAGAAACAATTTTCAAGTGTAACCGATTAATTTTTTAAAAATTGTTCTTTTTAACCAGATAATAATCGTGCTGTGCACGTAGTGAGCACTAGATGCAAGGCATTGTCCGCGTGCAATTCTTGCTTTGCCGCCCGAGTCGAAATTTAGAGTCGAATCAAAGTCTGCTAAGATTTACTTTATAAAGGATCTAGAAGAACCTAAAGAAGGTTTAGTTATGTTGATAAAGGTTCGATTTTAGATCGTATAGGGTACAACAAAAAACTGATGATAACAACTAAATTGGATTATTATTAATTCAGCATAAACAATTCCTTTTTTAATTATATGATATGGTTAATATACGTAACCTGATTTTTAAATTAATAATTACTACAACACAACATAAACAATAAAATAACATTGAACTCGGATCAAAAATATATATTTATTTTGTAATACACATATGAGCGATTCCACCTCAAGTGATCAAGGGGTCTTTTGGTGTAATGTTAATTTCAATAATTTTTTACTCTTAAACAATTAAACATACAAATTTGACAAAGTACATTTTGGAACGGTTTTTTCATGCTCTTTCGATTGGAAATAAGCATTTTGAAAAAAAAAATTTTGACCCAAAAAAATCAAAATTAAAAATAAATTTCAATTTTTGGGGGAGAGAGATACGATTTTTTTTTAAACGAAGGCTGAGGTTTTTTACTAAAAGGACATATAAATGAAAAAGTGGGACTAGAATGTTTAAACATTGAAAAAAGAGGTTTTTGTTTTTACTTGCCGGAGCGCTATAAACCCGGTTTTTAGTTCCGTTTAGGAGAAAATTCTTTTTTTCAATGTGTAAACATTCTAGTCCAACTTTATCATTTATATGTCCTTTTAGGAAAAAACATCAGCTTTCATTAAAAAAGAAAAAAAATCGTACATCTCTCCCCCAAAAATTGAAATTTATTTTTAATTTTGATTTTTTTGGGTCAAAAATTTTTTTTTTCAAAATGCTTATTTCCAATCGAAAGAGCACGAAAAAACCTTTCCAAAATGTACTTTGACAAATTTGTATGTTTAATTGTTTAAGAGTAAAAAATTATTGAAATAAGCATTGTACTGAAAAACACAAAAATTCAACCCTCTCCCCCTCGGAAAATATTGGACTAGGTAAAAAAATATTTTCACACAAAATTACTATCTATGAGTACTACAAAAGCCCCAAGTTTTGCTACGATTGGAGAAATATTTTTCTCCACCTTGATCACTTGACATGGAATCGCTCATATGTATACATATTTTCATAAAATAAATCAATTTTTATAGCCATCTGCAGATTTGACAAAGTACATTTTGGAAAGATTTTCCCATGCTCTTTCGATTGGAAATAAGAATTTAAAAAAAAATTTTGACCCAAAAAAAACAAAATTAAAAATAAATTTCAGTTTTTGGAAGAGAGAGATACGATTTTTTTAAACGAAACCTGAGGTTTTTGACTGAAAGGACATATAAATGAAAAAGTGGGACTAGAATGTTTACACATTGAAAAAAAGAATTTTCTCCTAAACGGAACTAAAAACCGGGTTTATAGCGCTCCGGCGAGTAAAAACAAAATCCTCTTTTTTCAATGTTTAAACATTCTAGCACTTTTCATTTATATGTCCTTTTAGTAAAAAAGCTCAGCTTTCGTTTAAAAAAAATCGTATCTCTCTCCCCTAAAAATTGAAATTTATTTTTAATTTTGATTTTTTTGGGTCAAAATTTTTTTTTCAAAATGCTTTTTTACAATCGAAAGAGCATGAAAAAACGTTTCCAAAATGTACTTTGTCCAATTTGTATGTTTAATTATCTAATTTGACCCGTTTTTTGACCTATAGGTTAAAAAGTGCTCTACATGTGGGTCCTTACATTACGTAAAAATCCATGTTTAATTTGACCTATTTTTTACCTACATGTCAAAAAGTGGTCCGTGCGTGAGCTCTTACATTATGTTAAAATCCATGTTTAATTTTACCTATTTTTTGAACTACGGCTTTTAAAAGGGGCCTTAATGTGGGCCATCATATTACGTCAAAATTTAATATGTGTTCTACCTACAGGTCAGAGCATGCCCCCTCAAATAGGACGTCAAAGCCTATGCGAAAGACAAATTTTTTACTTGCAGGCTGTTATGTTACTACAAAATTGATGACAAAGATTTAAAATTTCAGATTGGCTAATATCATAAGATCGCATTTTACCGTCTTTACATTATTTTATTTAAATTGTTTATTATGCATATCTTTATAGAAAATTTGATTGCGCATCTTTTTTTCTAATAAAATTTTTTTCTATCTATTACCGTTTTCGAAATAATAAAGAAAAACCATTTTTTTGAAAACATGAAATTTAATTAAATTTTTCACTTCAACTCGCGATATTTCAGTAAATTTTCCATATTTTCTAATGTCAGAAAAACTAAATTACTCGTTGAAATATCCTGAGAATGATGAATGAAGAAAAAAATTGTTTTAATTAAAAATAAAATTGTTATTAATATTTTTCTGAACAATTGCAAAAACCGTGAAGTGCAATTTTCATGAGCTTCGTTTAACGGGCGAATTTTAAGCAGCAAAAAACAAATTAGTGAGTGTTTAAAGTTGCGCGAGCGGATGAGCGGAAGGTTTGTTTTGATTTACTTAACCTCTAAAGGCGAAACAACACTGTGACATATGCTGTTGAGCTTCTTTCAACAAACGGGCGTCACACGTTTAGCCGCGCGTGCAACTTTCAACATTCACTAATTTGTTACTAATTATTCAATTGTCATACAGCTTTTCAAAAAACTTTTTTGGTCTGCAATAAACAACTTTCTCACTGGAAGTTTGTTGCTGCTTAAAATTCGCCCGTTAAACGAAGCTCGTGAAAATTGCACTTCGCGGTTTTTGCAATTGTTCAGAAAAATATTAATAACAATTTTATTTTTAATTAAAACAATTTTTTTCTTCATTCATCATTCTCAGGATATTTCAACGAGTAATTTAGTTTTTCTGACATTAGAAAATATGGAAAATTTACTGAAATATCGCGAGTTGAAGTGAAAAATTTAATTAAATTTCATGTTTTTAAAAAAATGGTTTTTCTTTATTATTTCGAAAACGGTAATAGATTGAAAAAAATTTTATTAGAATAAAAGATGCGCAATCAAATTTTCTATGAGGATATGTATAATAAACATTTTAAATCAAAATTTTAATTTTAAGTGTCTAGGGGCCAACGTTTTTCAGCGTGGCAAGTTTATGTGCCCTTCTTTGATCCGGCAGCTCAATTATTAACACTGAACTAATAATTACACTAAAAGTTTTTACTATACATATAAAGTTTTTTTAAACACATTCAAACCGCACTTTGTGTAACATTCCATTAAACACGCAAGAATACAAATCGGAACGCAAGATATAAACAAGAATTTTTATTTTTTAAATAAAAAACACTATTTTTTAACACTACAATAAACACAAAGAATATTTAAAATGAAAAATGATAAACCATTATTTATTTATTAAAATTTTAAATATTTTTATTATTCTGGCGAGCGCGGTTTAAGCGTACATCTCTCAAATGCTAGAAAGCAACTCACGCTTCAAAGTATTTCTTTGAAAATTTTCCTGAAAATTCAAAAAATTCCTTAATATTTCTTATAGAAATTTTTGTTAATTTCTTTCTTACTTAGTATATGGGTCAGACCATTATATATCAAATAAAGTCGTTGAGGCCTAATTTTTGGAAAAAATGATTTTTTCAAAAATGATTCTTGATGATGTCTAGGGAACGAAATAAAAAGAATTATGTTAAAATATTTATTACTTTTCTCAAAATATGAATGTTAAGTGGAGAAGGTGCGGAAAAATGTCACTTTTTTAACTGTTAGAAAATGTATAAAAAACATAGAAAAATGCTTCAAAATGTAAAAAAATTATTGATTCTTGTTTAAAATTACTTAATTAATTAATCCGTGTTCAATAAACTAGTAAAAAATTAAAATAATAGATAAAACATGGTTTCAAAGTTAGTCTGCCAAATAACCTCATTTTTGCAACTTTTATCAATGAATTACAAGAAAGTGAAATTGTTAAATTGAAAAAAACTCACCGAATATAGAGTATTTTCGATGAAGTTTCATATTTTCTTATCAGTTTTTCTGGTTTTCCTTTAAATATACAAGAAATATTAAGTTGAAAATACGCAATTTCCGAATTTTTGCAAACTTTGCAACTTAATATCCCCGTTAAAGAAAAATAAAAAATTTGGCACTTTCACAGCTATTAAATGACACGAAAATCTACACGCACCAAAAAGTTTCGTTTTGGTCCCGAATCTAATTTAAGAGATACAAGTGTTTAAAAATTTTACATTATTTCAGATTAAAACTGTATATTGTCTTCTAACTGAAGTTGGTTTTTTCTCCTTGGTTATATTTCAATCACAGTAATTCAAATTCAAACCAACTTCAGTTAGAAGACAATGTACAGTTTTAACCTGAAATAATGTAAAACCTTTATGGCTGGTCATACTAAGTGAAACCAGATGTGTCAAACTTTTAAAAACGAGAAAATGTTTCGAAAGTCTTTGCTCAAGAATGAAAATATTTTACTGTACACAAATTAATTTTTCTAAGAATGTTTTACTCTATATTTATAATTTAAACTTTTAAATAAATATAAAAATCTGAAAATTATAAATATTTATTATTATTAATATAATACTTCTTTATACTATATTTTAATATATTATATTATAATAAACATAATACAATATTAATAATATTAAATTTTATTATAAACACTAAAATCTAATGTTTTTAAATTCACTGTAAACATCTTAATTTTAATATATACCTTAAAAATATAGCAAAATATTATAATAATATTAATAAAGAATTTTTTTACACAAGAAATTAATTATTTCATTAATTTAATGTCAATTTGTCCAGTTAAAATTGATTAAAAGTTTAATTATATAAGTAAATTTAACCATTTGCTTTTGTATTTAAATATTTTCAAACTATCTATTATAAAAAATATGTTTGTAGTTGTGAAATTAACTCAAGTCTAACATTCAGCAAATAGTTCTTAAAAAAATCTTGAAAGTATCTAAAAGAATATGAAATGTTGTTTCAGGAGTTGTTAGATCTTGGGGAGAACTAATTCTAAATATGCTCTTAGACACAGCATAGTTTAAAAGTGTTTGAATATCCTTTATTAGGCCTTAGTAGACTTTAAGTAGAATTTATAGGATCTAAACGTACTTCTAAAGAAGTTAATATGCTCTATTAAATCTTAAACCAATTCTAAATTTCGACTCGAACGGCGTGCCTTAATCAATGTCTTGTGATGGTAACTGGTAACTTAAGGGCAATGCATTAGATTGGCATTACCTTATCACGCGTGCAAGTCTTCTGTGCCTTCTCAATAGTTACACTAATGACAAGCACTCGTTCGGATTTATAAATAATAATATCTTGTGATGGTAACTTCAGTGCAATGCATTACACTCGCATTACCTTATCACGCGTGCAATTCTTATGTGACGTGTTATACTCATAACAAACAGTCGTGCAGATTAATTAATATACTATTTTTGTTAGTAAATGAAAAAAAGATGTCGGTTTGATATGTGACGCATTACATAGTGTTGTCCTCTTAGTTGATTTATTAGGATGTGAAATAAGTACATTTGTGACTATTTATGTTCTTGAAGAATAAGTGCAGTGTTTTTGATGTCATAGAATCAAAACATATAAACATTTTGTTTTTTAAATACTAATTATATTATATAAACCTACATTTATTGTTGTAAAGTTGTAATTATTTGAATAAATTATTATTGTAACTAAACATTTTCATTAAATCTGATATTTTTTCTCAAAAATGTTATATAATCGGATTATTTATTAATTGTAAATAATAAAATTATATAAATTAAGATACGTACAAAAGAATTCTTCCTTTCTTGAAAATTAATCAATTTATTATAATTAAAATGGATTTATAATAAAAGCACGCACTGTGAATGCTCTCGTGCCTCTGGAATACGTGCCGCACATATGCATGTCCATAGCGGATAGAAATGCGTGGTGATTGGATGGCAAAAGGTGCGTGCTGATCCGCACGTGTGCTTAGCATTATGAAAATCATGATCTTACATTTTGTTATCTGGGTATTTCATCCGCGATTACATATTCTTTAAAACTTACATTTTCATCATCAGCGACCCAAAAAAAAACCCCGAGTAACAAATTTCAAGTGAATTTTACTGATTTAAAAAAAATTATCTGAAAACTTCCGCTATATTCGATCACCCATTTTGGATTTTTTAAAGACAATTGTAGATTCGGAAGAATGCGTTTAAAATATACAAGAAAACGTGTTTCCCAATTGAAGTATGGTAATAATAAGCGTGGCCTAGTGAAAAACACAAATTTTTACAAACATAGTCAACTTTGACATTACTTTGTTAACTTATAAATAGGTTAAATTTATTTTTGATTATTTTTTCCATAATTGGACGCGTTTGAGCAACAACCCCCCAAAGGTTTTATCTTTTTTAATGCTTTTAATCAAAAGTTCTCTGATTTTGTAACACTTTTTATAAAAATTCTCTATAGTGGGGCGTATACGTACACACACAACAAAGCTACAAATCAGTTAGTTCTGTAATCGTTCTTCACTCGAACTATACTAGGGAAGACCGAGGAGGAAAGTAACAAAAATCAATTATTTTATTTTACCGTTCAAACTGTTAAACGAATAATTTTTGTTAATACGTGAATTGAAAGCTAGGACCTTCACCTGTTAAATAACATTTTAATTAGACATTTAAATTAAATAACCAGTTTACAGCATGACTTTTCACGACCTCCGCATTTGTTACTTTCCTCCTAACGACCGAGGAGGAAAGTAACAGCACCTTGGAGAAAAGTAACATTATAGATTATGGTTAATATTACATAAGTTTAAGACTATCATTAATTTAAAATATTTTCATTATCAATTTAGAAAAATACAAGGATACTCAGAGTACAAATTATACATATTTGATACTTTATTTGATACATATTCAATACATTTGGTACATCAATGACTCAGCAATATTATTTTTTTATTTATATCACAGATGTAGCATTTAATTTTAAATCTTAGCGTATATGTAATATTAAATTATTAAAATGCGAAACAAAAGTACTTTTTTTATATTTTAATTTAAATTAATAATAACGTAATAGCTTTAGCCACTTAAGAAAACTTGAGAAATTTTTCTATTTTTCATATTTTTGGTATATAAATAGTTAAAAATAAAACATTAATCTTTTAAAACATAAAAATAACGTTATCTAAAGCTCTAAACAAATATTAACAGTTATGGCAAACATAGAATAAAAAAATAAGAACACAGAATTAAAACTTGACTGGTTAAATAAACCATTTTTAGGTTATGTTAATAATATATGTCAAAACGAAAGTCAATTTACTTATATTCATTACATTTAACGAACAAAAGTTAATCTGTAACTTTAAATATGATTTACTTGACTCATTTTATAAAGTATGCACAATGTATTGAAACGAGGAGGAAAGTTACAGCGTGTAACTTTCCTCCTTACTCTCCTTCCAAACAAAAAAGTTAAAATTACACACACTATGAAGAAGTTGTAGGAAGTACTACTAACTAAAAAACATTTATATTCTGTATTTTCGCTAATTTGTTTAAAAGATATAAGCGTTGTTACTTTCCTTCTCGGTCTCCACTAAACATATCGTTTCATCCAAGCAGTAGACAAAAATTTTGTAACCTCTACCCACATAGCACAATATCGTGCTGTAAGTTTGTGGTGTATCTTATACGTAAGGCTTGTAAGGTTAAGCGGTATTTTTGTGGTAGACATAAGGTGAACTAAAAAGTTCCGCCCTGATAGTAAGCTTACAAGTAAAGATTGAGGTAAGCTTATATGGTAAGACTGTGGTAAGGTTATTATTTAGTTGTAAGGTTGCTGTAGGGCTAAGATAAGTTTACAAATTAATTAATTAATTAATATTAAAATAAAAATATTAACTCCGTTGCCCTGCTCTATTTTTGAAACTTAACATGAAGCAGAAAATTTTGAAAACAAATTTAGTAGGACTGGGATTTGAACCCGAGGTCAACGCGCATAAACCTAACATCCTAACTAACTGAGCTAAGTCGAGAACTGACAGAAAGAAATTAAATTTTGCCTTTAAGGACTTTCTCATCTTCTTGGTACACCTTAAAGGCAAAATTTAATTTCTTTCTGTCAGTTCTCCACTTAGCTCAGTTAGTTAGGATGTTAGGTTTATGCGCGTTGACCTCGGGTTCGAATCCCAGTCCCACTAAATTTGTTTTCAAAATTTTCTGCTTCATGTTAGGTTCCAAAAATAGAGCAGGGCAACGGAGTTAATATTTTTATTTTAATATTAATTAATTAATTAATTTGTAAACTTACCTTAGCCCTACAGCAACCTTACAACTAAATAATAACCTTACCACAATCTTACCATATAAGCTTACCTCAAGCTTTACATGTAAGCTTACCTTGACCTTTACATGTAACCTTACCTTGACCGTTACATGTAAGCTTACCTTGACCTTTACTTGTAAGCTTACTATTAGGGCGGAACTTTTTAGTTCACCTTATGTCTACCACAAAAATACCGCTTAACCTTACAAGCTTTACGTATAAGATACACCACAAACTTACAGCACGATATTGTGCTATGTGGGTACAGATAAAATTTTCTTCTTGTACACGGAAAAAAGATTCTGGCTTGCTTTTTAAGGTAGATTTCTTGCTTTCGGAGTGTGTATAGTACTTGCTTAAATAGTATGGGTCGCATTCTACCTATTAAAGAAAAAATTATTTTTCCGTGTACATGAAACATTCGAATCTTTCATAATTAATACCAAAAACTTACGAAAATTTTGAAATGAGTTAAAAAATTATTAAAACTGATAAGTGGCCCAACTCCAAACTGACGCTGTTACATAACTATCCACATTAAATTTTTATACAAAATTGCATTTAGTGTGGTTATAGGTTATTTCTCTTGTCAGCCTAGGTGTGACTGGTTAGTTATTATATAGATATTACTGGTCATGTGCCAGACTTTTGAGATTCAGCATTTGTTATATTTTCATTAATATATATTTAATACCTAGTAATATCACTGTAATGAAAAGTCACATCCCCTTCTTATTAGTAACTTTACAAGGAGAGAAAATATGTTGGTAAAGATTTACTTTTCATCCTACATACAGGTAAGAAATTATATAGAATAGAAGGGGTAATGTAATGCTGGAAGCATTGTACAGTGCACTGTTTCTACCAACCTAGCGAATGAGTGAAACTTACTTGTCGTTGTTATAGTTAGTATCACTATTAATGACATTTATTATTTTATTACATTTTCAGTGTTATCTGCAACATTTTATTTTAAAACATTCACTTACCATTCCTCGCTTCTTCACCTTCAGGTGCTTGTCCTATGAGAGCATGTAATTCTTTTTCAAGGTCTACATGACAACTGTCTTTATCCCAGGATAGAAATCCTGCAATAATAAAATATTTCCTATCATTAAAAATGAACTCCTCTTTTGTTTTTTAGTTTAAGGTCATGTAATTAGTAAATGATCTTGAACCTAAAATTTTTGTTCGTGATCATGTATCATTGCATGTCTCACTTCTAAGAGAGTAAAGATATCGGACTGAGAAAAATAGTATTGCAATGATAAGAAATTAGTTTTCTGAGCTTACTAAAATTTTGTTGACATCTGTAAAAATTTTTTATCGTCAATAAAACTTAAAAAAATTGAACAAGTACAAGTTATTACACTCGCGGGTTTCGTACACCAAAATTAGACTAATTTTTTTAAGTAGATATTTGGAGCAGAAGTGTGATTCATTAAAAGTAATTAATACTAATTAAGAAAAAAAGAAATCGATTTTTTTTAAATTTTTTTATGACAATATTTCCCTCATTCTTAATTATATATATATACATATACATATATATATATATATACATATACACATATATATATATATATATATATATATATATATATTGAACAAGTTGTTCATTCTACGAACATTTAGCTTCCTCAATATAATATACACCAATTTCTCAATGATTTATTGAATAATAATTATTTTAAAGTAAAATTTTAACACACTCTAATAAAATTTGATCTAGATATTTTGTACACAATATTTTGTGACATACACACACACATACATACACCCACGCAGACACACATACATCTGAAGTGCGTTCGCGTAAATACACCTTCACTTTCACTTTTCCAAAATCTAATTTAATTTTCACTCTAAATACACTTTCACTCTTACTTTCACTTTCACTCTAACTTTCATTTTTTTTAAATTTTGTGACGTCAGAATAGATATTCTTCCTTTTTTTTCTTTTTTCCTTTTTGGCGTTTTACTTTTAATATATTATTTAGAAATTAAGTTTTAGTAAAATTTTTAACACAATTCTTACATTGTGAAACTAAAACATTATTGAAACTAAAAACAAATACGTATTTACTAAATTTAGTAAAGTTTAATTATTTATTTAATAAAGCAAATAAATATCCATTAAAATATAAATAAAATTATTGTACTTCAATTCAATTAGTTTCAATAATTTTTATGTTTAAAATTTAATATTTATAATTTAGTTATTAGAATTTAAAATTCCATATTTTCAAGTTTATTATGTATACAAAATTTTTAAACTATTTTATAAAAATGTATTAATTTTTATACAAGATTTTTAATTCCATCTAATGTTAAAAATCTATGGTAATTTCTCCTAACATCGAACTTCTTAAACTTTGAAAAAGGGTAAAAAAGTGTACCAATGTCTCCATCATTTTGGAAAAGTTAGAACTAGTACCCCACTCTAAAAATTTTCAAATTAGGAACGCCTCCTAAATTTTTTTCAATTTTTGGACGGACGTAACGAAGGGGCCAATTTCAAGGGTCTCACTAATGAGTTTTCCGCCTTTTTTCTATTATTCGTTAAAAACGAAAATTGGCCAGCCCACTGGAAAATTACACCCCCCAACTTGAAAATTTTTAGAGGGGACAAAAGTATAAAAGTAGAGACAACTTTTTTCAATTTACTACTACTTTTTCTTTTTCTACTTTTCTTCTTCTACTTCTAACTTCTAACTTTAACTTTCACTAACATTACATTTTTTTAACAACCCATTTCAACTTTGAATTTTTAAGTTCGCTACTCTCATTTTTTCTCCTCTTTTGAGAAAAAAAGAACAACTGTTAATTTCTTCTTTACAAGTTTTCAAAGTTTGACACAAGTTTCAAACAAATTTTCAAAGTTTGACACAAGTTTCAAACAAATTTTCAAAGTTTGACACAAGTTTCAAACAAATTTTCAAATTTGACACAAGTTTCAAACAAATTTTTAAAGTTTGACACAAGTTTCAAACAATTTTTCAAAGTTTGACACAAGTTCCAAACAAACTTTCAAAGTCTTAACAGGTTTTCAAACTTTTAACAAGTTTTCAAACTTTTAAACAAGTTTGACACTAATTTCAAAAAGTTCAACAAGTTTTAACAAATTTTCAAAGTTTTAACAAGTTTTCAAAGTTTTCAAACTTTTAAAAAAGTTTGACACTAATTTTTGGGAGAAATTATCAAACATGTTATCGACGATGTATTTTGCTGCCTATTTGTTTGCCGAAATTTCAAATTGCGTCTATAAAAAGTAAGTTTAATAAATAAAAAATAATAAAAATTAATTCATTTATTCACATTCAATTTTTTACACGATTTTACTTTCTTCTATTCTTTACATTTTCGTCAGAAATAGAGACTTGTAAAACCGAGTTTCATGATGACACTTGAATTTTTGAATAGGAAAAACGCGCGGTTTTGATCTCTTCGTTAATTTCTTTTCTTCCTTTCTTTAATACGTTTTACACTTATTTAAGACAATTTAATTAATCAGAACCGATCAAAATATTCCCGAACTATTAGACATTTAGTCTAGGTTCAAATAATATTTTAATATTTCGTTATTAACTATATTAAAATATGTTATATCTTCGTAAGTAACAATTTAATTACGTTTTCACTCTTACTTCACTTTCACTTTCATTCTCACTTTTCCAAAATTTAATTTAATTTTCATTTTCACTTCACTTTCACTCTCGCTTTTACTTTTCCAAAATTTAATTTAATTTTCACTCTCACTTCACTTTCACTCTCACTTTTTCAAAATCTAACGTACCACATTTATTAAATTGTTTCTTCCTATAACTAACATATTTTTATAAAATCAAAAAATTTTAACCACTTTTAGCAAAAAATTGTAATTATTTCTTGAATTAATACCGTCAAAATAAGCCCCTTTCATGTGAACGTACACATATGTTTAGAATTTGATAAGTATTAAATAAGGTAATAGATTTACTTTCTTTTAAATTTAGCAATTCCTCTGCTTGGCACTTTATTGGTTAAGAAGCTCTTAATTAATTAAGTTTATTTATTTATAATAATTAAAAAATCGCATTTATTTTTCTATCTTAACTTTTGTTCAAACTATTATTTAAATAATGGCAGCAAAAAAGCAATTTTTTTATGTTTTAGTGTTTATAGATATTTGAGACTGTCGAGACTGACCCACACATGTCCTCAATGTGTCCTGAGAATGTCCTCAACATTTGTTGCGAAAGTCTCAAATACTTCATAAAAATGTCCATATGACACATTTGGACGTCTTTAGACCAGTTATAGAATTTAAAAACTATTTTAAGATTGTTAGGATATCTTCAGAGCTGGATCTAGAAATTTTTATAGGGTGGGGCAGGGATGCAAATCGTCGCCCTTTTCTTTAATCATTAAAATGATATTTTACTTATTCAATCACATTTAAAATATAGTTAAAATTAAACCCATTTTGTATTTTATTGTTTAAAGCATTATATTTCAAATTAAGTATTTAAATATATTTGAAGTAATAAGCATTAAATATAGTAATTCATTAAGGGCAGGTCCAAGTTGTGAAATGTAAACAAACCGAGCACTAAAATCACATTTTTCAAACAGACTTTTTCTCACAAAAATTAACATTTTTACACTTGCTTAAGGGAAATGGTAAATTATAATGTCAAAGTTTTCAATTTAATAATTTTTGACTATAAGCAATGAAAAGCAATTAGTAAAATAAATAATTAAAATCACCTGTAAATAGCATTTTTGACGCGCACAGTGGGACGAAATAATTTTTGTTGGGGTCGTCCATAAAGCATGTGATACATATTTTCGATAATCTAGACCCCCTCCCCCCTCATGATGCTTTTTCCATAGACAGTTATAACATAGAGTGTGATATTTTGCTGACCTCCCCCCACCCTCTAAAGTATTACATGCTTTATGGATGGCCCCTGTTGGACAAGTCAATGTGCAGACCACAATTTTCAAAAAAATTTTAATTACTTTTTTTAATTAAAGGAGAGTTAATTCCGCATCAAAACAACAAGAGACATTTAAAAAAAAATTTAATTTTGATTTATTTAACAATAAAAATGGAAAAAAAAATTTTGTTCTATTTAACATTGTCATTTTGGGAAAATCTTAAAAATTTCTTTGGGTTTAGTCATTCTTGATGCAGAAATTTCCAAAAAAGAAGACAAAAATTCGCTAAGGGCCAAAATAAGTGAAACCGGCCACTTGAAAAAATTTTGTCTCCAATTCTCAAGTTATCTATGATTTTTGATAGATATATGAGTAAACTTTTTGCCCCTAAAATATTTTTAAATTATGCTAAAAAATGAAAATTTATAATTGTTAGTAACAATACTTTTAAACAATTGCAAATTGAAGAATGTTCTCAATGTTTTTGAAAGATTAAATTACGATGTTATGATGCGCAAAACTCCAAGGATTAATTTTAAAAAAAAAAAATTAGTAACCTACAATATTATAGAAATTATGGAGATTTGTTTGACAAAATACAGGCGAAATTCGACTCGATTTACTGGAAAAACATAAAATTGCAAACGAATAAATAAGATCGTCTTTTGTTTTGTTAGAAACTTCACGCTTTCAAGCGGATTTTTAGGATGAAAAGTCGATTTTCTCCTGCATTTTGTCATATCAGCGATTGGACCTTCAACATGTGGAAGGGGAAATTTTTTCCTTTCCTTCTTGAAATTACAAGAGAAAGGGTAAAAACTGAGTCTCAGGTAGCGAAAAATTAAAGTGTTTGATTATATAAACCGCACGGACGATGAAGAAGTTTTTACCCTTTCTCTTGTAATGTTAAGAAGGAAAGGGAAAAATTTCCCTTTCCACATGTTGAAGGTTCAATCGCTGATATGAGGCTTCTTCATCGTCAGTGCGGCGGTTAATATACTCAAACAGTTTATTTTTCGAGACGCGTCGAAATTGCTATTTTACTGGTGATTTTAATTTTGTTATTTTACTAATTGCTTTTCATTGCTTATAGTCAAAAATTATTTCATTGGAAACTTTGACACTATAATTTACCATTTCCCTTAAGAAAGTGTAAAAATGTTAATTTTTATAAGAAAAAAGTCTGTTTGAAAAATGTGATTTTTGTGCCCAGTTTGTTTACATTTCACAACTTGGACATGCCCTTAATGTCTATTCATAGTTGTTCACTAAAATAAGGAAACAGAAAATTTGTTTTTTCTTAATATATTAATATTTTTCCATATAACAGAAGCAATTTTGGCGGCCCTATAAAGTTGGCGCCTGGGGCACTTGTCCACCCTAGCCCCCCTATAGATCCGGGCCTAGATATCTTTAGGATATTTAAAAAATGTATTTTTACCTTTTAGAATGATATTTAAGTTGTAGGAAACGTGTATGAGTTTTATTAAAACTTAAGTTTAGTTTCGGAAAATGTTAATGGGAAAGTAAGAGTGTAAGTGAATATTAAATTTACTTTTGGAAAAAGAGAAAGTGTAAATGCAAACGAAAAAAAAAATTTCGTTTTGGAAAAGTAAAAGTGTTAGTGTAAATGAAAATTAAATTAAATTTTGGAAAAGTGTAAGTGAAAGTGTAAGTATAAATGAAAATTAAATTTTGGAAAAGTGAAAGTAAGAGTGAAAGTGAAAATTTAATTAAATTTTGGAAAAGTGAGAGTGAAAGTCAAAGTGAGAGTGAAAGTGTATTGAGAGTGAAAATTTAATTAAATTTTGAAAAAGTTAAAGTGAGAGTGAAAGTGTATTGAGAGTGAAAATCAAATTAAATTTTGAAAACATGAAGGTGAGAGTGAAAGTAAAAGAGAAAGTGAGAGTGAAAATTTAATTAAATTTTGGAAAAGTGAAAGTGAAGGTGTAATTACGCGAACGCAGGCCTGGACATTTGCTTAGAATTGAACATACATATATGTTCTTGCCAAAAATGAGTCCATGTAACCTTCATTTAAAAATCGTCACGAATGCAAAGCTTCCTTATGAGGAAGCAAAATTATTAAATAGGTATAGTTAATAGAATTCAATTTGTATTCGATCTTTTAATAATGTATTAATTAAAGTCATATCAAAATAAACAAAGTTTATATTAATTAGTTTGGCGTTAATTGTCGGTACAGAAAGATTCAATTTCTTCGCCCAAAATGAATCCTAACAATTTTAAAGATCGTTTTGATGATGCAGTGAAATTACTATTTTTAAAAACGTCTTGACAATATCCCTGTTAAAAATCCCTGTGAAGGATCTTATACAGGATCCTGTTTCAGGAATATTCGTAAGATCCTTTGCAAGTTCGTACATAAAAACGCTACTACCCAGGGTTCCCTAATGAACCTTAATAAGATCAAGCGTGTTATCCTATGTACCGAAACAAACAACAACATAGCATCTTGGGCAGTTTCCTTTTTAAAATCATTTGTAAGATCTTGCATTAACAATAATCTGGAAGTAAAAAACTCAGCTTAAAATCCCCGTTCAGGATCCTCTAGGGATCCTGTGTAGGTTCCGATGCAGGAACTTTAGCTATTAAATGTTCCTGCAAGGGTACTGTACAGGAATTCGATAAATTGTTTATCAGAAATTCCATTTGTTAACTAAAAACATGGTTTTTTAAAATGTAATTTCTACATTTTTGGCCGGATGAAAATCAATTTTTTTTTGTTGGATTCTCTTCATGAAATGCCAATCTATCAATCACAATTTGTAGCAAATTGAATTTTTACAAAAAAACTAGTTTTTGGGGGGGAGAAATTTTTGGCTTATAAACAAATGAACACTACATCAACAATTTTTACTTTAACAATTTGGCATAAACGCCATTTGATTACTTATTCTTTTCTGCAAATTTAGCAAACAAAAATTTTGATCTAGGTCAAAAGGGGGGGGAGATAATTTTTTTTTCCAAAAATTCCTGAGCCTTTAATTATTAATATTTTTTATTTTTTTTATTATATTTTTTTAGTTGATTAGTCACACTAATTATCAAAAAATCAATCTAAACATCTATAAACTTCTTGTTCGTAAAAATATTTTTCAAAAGTATGCAACGTTCGAATACAACGTTTGAGCAGCCGAGATACTTCATTTGTTTATAAGCCAAAAATTTCTCCCCCCCAAAAACTAGTTTTTTTGTCAAAATTCAATTTGCTACAAATTGTGATTGATAGATTGGTATTTCATAAAGAGAACCCAACAAAAAAAATTGATTTTCATCCGGCCAAAAATGTAGAAATTCCATTTTAAAAAACCATGTTTTTAGTTAACAAATGGAATTTCTGATAAACAATTTATCGAATCGGATTCAAATTTGGCACATGTCTTAAGGGTCTTGAGAGGTATATTTTTGTAGAATATAGAAAGAATTTGTTAACTTTTGTTCATGTTATTAAACAAATAAGAAAGTGCCATTTTTAGTGGTTTAAATTCATTTGCAAGTAAACAAATGGACCAATTTTAACATATGACCCATAATTTTAAAGGTATTTTCGAGCTCTACAACTTTCATTTACAACTTTTTCCCCTATAATTTGATGGGAAAGAACGGTCATCAAAAAACTGTTTTTCGGCACCTTCAAAATTGTTCATAACGCGCAGCATGAGAAATCTCGAGTGGGAAACATATACATATTCATACTACCACCCCACACTATATGAATCCACAATCAGACTTCAGGTATCAATTTTGGCAAAAAATGACTACTTTTTTCACAGGGCGACTGGACTACTATTGGACTATTTATAGCTTTTTCTAATACAGTCCCCGAATTTCTTTCAAACATTCATTGATTACCCAGGCGCGAAAGACCAATGCTGACGATGGATTGAAGCTTTATTGAGCCTTGAACGCCCAGCGTGGGTAATCCAGAGACCAATGTTCGTCCCATGCTCGATTCAAGACTCGATCAATCTTCGTGTGTGAAGCTTGAATACCCAATCTTTATTCAACCTTGAATCAAGGCTTGAATCAACGATGATACAATATTCACTTTATTTATTACCGTATGCACTAAACAATAATCAATAATTTCATCAATCATTTTTAAATAATATAAAAAATTATCTAAATTAATAAATAATTATTAAAAATTAAATAATTTATTAATATTTACATTTAATATATTACATGTAAATATTTAGAAGTCATTAAAAAATAAATATTAATAAATAATTATTTAATATTTAATAATTATTGATATTATTATTAAATACTATAATAATTATATAATTATATAATAATATAATATAATAAGTATTATTATTAATTATTATTATTATTTAAAATAATAATACTATAATTATAATATTAAGATAACAGTGGTAAATAAATATTAATAATTATTTAGTGTATAATATTTACATTAATGATATTATATTATAAATAAAGTTAAATCTTATATTATTTTTTTCTTGCACAGTGTAAAATTATTATTTACAAATTTCAAAAGTTTCGCTTTCGTTTGTCTGAAAAATTTTCAGTGATCAAAAACTTCCAGTGTAAAAATTGTTCATTAGGGTGTAATAAATATTTATGCCAAGTATTTTTACATTAGGATTAACCGTTTAGAAAATATTATCAAAATACTATTTTTTTTCAAACGCGAGTGACCTTGCGACTCAGCGTAGCCAACTCAACACATACGTTAAACTCTTGAGTTGGCAACGTTGAGTTGCAAGGTCACACGCGTTTGACAAAACATAGTATTTTAATAATATTTATTAAACGGTTAATCCTAGTGTAAAAATATATAGCATAAATATTTATTGCACCTTAATGAACATTTTTTACACTGTAAGCTTTTGATCACTGAAAATTTTTCAGACAAACGAAACTCTTGATCTTTAAAAATAATAATTTGACACTGTGCAAGAAAAAATAATATATAATAAAATTAAACATATTATCAAAAATAAATATTGTAATATTAAATAATTTATAAATATTTATATTTAATATTGTTCAGTGCACACGGTAATAAAGAAAGTGAATATTGTATTTTCACTCACGAAGATTGACTGAGTCTTGAATCGAGCATGGAACGAACATTGGTGTCCAATGCTGAATCAATGTTGAGTTACCATGCTCTGGCAGTGATATACTTGATTAAGCAGGATCCCTTCCAACCTTCGTTGGCCGTGCGGTTTAAATAGGTGCGTTTATAGAGGTGTCGGGTATGCGTCGGGGGGTTCGATCCCACATGCGAGCGAATATTTTTCCGTTTTCGTTTCTAAGCGATATATAAAATCATCAAATTGTGTGTTGTGTTGTGAATACAAAATGTGAATATGTTTGTAAATAATATTAAAAGTCTGTTAAAAAATCAAGAAAAAATGTGCCGATTAACAAAAAAATTATCTTTTTTTACTAAAATTATTTTTTTAATGTTAGTATTTCAAATGACATTTATTGTTAGTAATAATATATTATTTACATGTAAATAATATATATAATTGTTTTAATAGTATATTGGAATTAAATTTATACACATATATAATATGAATAAAAATAATGTCAATAATATTTATTATTATTATTATTATTATTATTATCAAATGATATTTTCATATTATATTGAATGGGCGCGAGAGTCGCGTAAATTGGGGAACAGTGGAAGCAGCCTTGTTTCAGTCTTGAATTAGGCTTCCGCAGCATTGATTGAAGATTGAACGCCAATCTTCAACAAAGACTGGAGCGCGAGACTTAAATAAATGTTACATTATGGCTAGAATCAACCTTGCTTCCGCCGTCCCGCCAAGGCTTGATCAATATTGACCAATCCTCATCCAAGCTTCAGTAAAGCCTGAATCCAGCGTCAGTTCGCGCCTGGGTACCATTGAATGCTCGTCGCTAGTTCAGTGTTGGTACACCGTATCCAAGAGTTAGGAAATAATTCCTAAAATATCTGGGACAGGGTCATTTTTTCGAAAAAAATCAAATTCTATTTCTCCTAGCTTGCAAATATATCCGCTAATCAGCTTCGCTATATTTTTCCTGTAATTTGCACTTAAAAATGAGTATGTGTGTTTGTTGTTATTTTATGCTGTTTTGGAAGCTGAATTGGATACTATTGTCCGTTTACAAATATTGCAAATTTAAAAAAATTTCAAATGATGATATCTCAGTGCCAAATATAGATTTTGCAAGATTCAAAAGGCTTTTTAAAAGCATTGTCTGGTTCTTGATTCTGATATTCGCCAAAATTAGGTTGGCCTGTGTAATTGTTGCATAGGGGTGTCGATAAACGTAACTATACAATAGACACTGATGTTATGCATTTAAATTTGTTGGGTGTAGGAAAGCACTGGCTAAAATTGATCGGAAGCCCTTAGAGTGACACTTATCGATTGCATCCCACTATGCGGAACACAATCTAAAAACAGTTCGGGTCTGTATACTCCAGTATTATCTACATATTTGTGCAATCTAGGGTGACTTTTATTTTGCAAAAATTGGAATTGCTCAGGTTGCTTGGCTGAATTTGCTTTAAATGTGAAAAAATGAGCTATGCACAAAAACAGCCCAATCGACAAATATTAACCCATTAACGACCAAATGTACAATTTTTTGGACCAAAGTTTAACACTATATTTTAACATAAAAACTCAACAGAAAAAATTCCGCAATAGTAATTTCTTATTGACCAAAAACAACTCTTTCGAATGGCGTTCCATAAAATTTTATAAATTTATGAATAAACAAATTACATATGTTGTTTAAAATAACCGTGAAATTTTTATGTTTTGTTTTTTCAATTTTAGTACAGGTATTCATCTTAAAAAACATCTAAAAGTCATAAATAACGCGTCAAAAATATATTCCCTATCAGATAAGGGTATTCCGAAAACAAAATTTTCAAAATGGCGTCTAAAGTGCATTTTTATTAGGGTTCCGTACCCCGGTAGGAACCTTATTAAAACGGTTACGGAAAATGACCATGTACCCCCCCCCCTAGCGTTCAGTTTTTCATCTAGAGAGCTAAAAATTGGTACACATATGTATTTTCACGCGTAGATTGCACGAAAAATATAGGGAACGTGATTGGAGTAACCTAGTGATCTGGCGTTATACATTTTTATTTATTTTTTCGTGCAGATTTCAACAAACGTACAAAAAAATTATTGGAGTTCATTTTCATATTTTTTTTAGTTTTAGAAAAAAAGTGTGTACCCCCCCTGGGTTTTCACAATTCTTGATCTATTAGGCTACAGTTTTGCTTATTTTATGTATGTTCATGTGTAGATTTCAAGAAAAATACACCGAACATGAATGGATTTGATCTTCATATTTTTTTAGCGAAAAACTCGAAGTTTTTAAAAATTTCGTCAAAAAAGTGTGTATTTTACCCTAGCACCAACAGTTTTTTTATCTCAAGAGGTGAAAATTGGTACACTTTTGTATTTTTACGTGTAGTTTACAATAAAAAATCTTTAATGTTTCATATTTTATAAACAAAAAAATTTCTTAATTCAAATTTTTTTAATAATCGTTTAATCATATTTATAAAAAAAATTTTTATTTTAATTTCTTTAATGTATATTTAAAAAGGCCATTCATAAATTGTGTGAAGTATTTAGGGAAGCAAAAATAGACAAAATTTAACGTTTTATTACAGAAAAATTGCAGCGAAAAATATTGAAGTTAATCTTTATATTTTTTTAGCAAAAAAGTAGAAGTTTTAAACAAGGGTACGGAACCCTCGGTGTTAGTACGAGTTCCACTCGCACTTGTCCGGTTTTTACAATATCGTAGCCATGTGAACAAAATCGCAAAACTTGATAGATTTCTTTAAAATTTGACAGCTTATTGTTTTTGATATCCCTGATCACGAAAACAAAGTCAGAGTTTAAAAATGTAAAATGGCGGATACAACATGGCGGACGACATTTTTTGATAATCTGTGGATTCGCTTGAAATTTATTACTCGGGGGTTTTCAGGGTCGCTGATTACGAATCCAAAGTCAGATTTTGATAATTCAAAATAGCGAATAAAATGGTTAAGAGCTTATTTGATTCCCTTGAAAATTGTTACTCGGAGGATTTCAGGGTCGCTGATTACGAATTCAAAATCAGATTTAAAAAATTAAAAATGGCGGATCCAATATGGCTGTAGGTGTAATTAAAAGTTGATTGGATTTGGTTGAAAATTATTACTTAGGGGTTTCCGGGTCGCTGATTACGAATATTACAACCATTTTTTAAAATTCAAAATGCAGGATTCACTTTTATATCACATTTTATTTCAGTATATAAACAACTTCTGTGAAATAAAATAACACATTAACAAATTAATATTATGCAAAAATAATTAATACTGTGACAAAACAGACAAGCAGTACAAACTTGAATCAAAGTAACACTAAAACAAAATAACATTATACAACCCAGGCGGAAAAGTCGGTGGTGTGCCGATGCCTACGACCGCTTCGACACCGGCCCTGTGGACAAGTCGAACAATAACCGGTGCCGGCACTGTGGTACCGGGCCGGTTCCTAAAAGACAAACGGCCCGGTAGTAACGTCGAACAATAACCGGTACTGGCACTGTGGTACCGGGCCGGTTAATAAAAGACAACCGGCCCAGCACCGGCCCGGTACCACTACATAATACCGTTTTTACACCGGCGACGGAGTTTTGCCGGCATCAAAATTAGTACCGGCCCGGCACCAGCCCGGTTCCGGAATTCGATACCGTTTTTAAACCGGAAACGTAGTTATGCCGGCATTAAAATTAGTACCGCCCCGGTACTTCTACTTGATACCGTTTTTACAACAAAATTTTTTTTATTTAAAATATTTGAAACTTTTTTGGATCATTCTGGAACCTAATTTAATGAATAAAAATACGTTCGGATCCATAAGCCATATTGGATCCGCCATTTTTAATTTTCTAAATCTGATTTTGAATTCGTAATGAGCGACCCTGAAAACCCCCGAGTAACAAATTTCAAGCGAATCCACAGATTTTCAAAAAATGTCGTCCACCATGTTGTATCCGCTATTTTGAATTTTTAAACTCTGACTTTGTTTTCGTGATCAGGGATATCAAAAACATTACCCAGGTGAGAACTGACGGCTAGTTCAGGCTTTACGAAGCTTGATTCAGGCCTGGTCAGGATTGATTGAGGCTGGGTAAGACGGCCGATGCAAGGCTGCTTGAGTCTATAAATGTAACACCGATTTCAGCCTGACGCGCAGTCTTTGATGAATACCCTAGTAGAAATTTGTCGTGGCATGACTAGATTTTATTCAAGTTACAGTACAGTTTTAGTCATGGAAGTTTAATCTAGCTTAACTGGCGAATTACTAGACAGCTACTGCATAACACTGTTAAAGAAAATATAAAGTTGAACTTGATTATTACTGCATAGAAGTCCTGTACAGTTATTTTCATGGCACTATCGAGGCGTTCCGAGATATTATTTTGCAAAGTTTGTCGTGGCGTCAACGCTACCGCCGGTTTCAGTAACTAAACAGTTGTGTATTGACATTTTCGAAATATTTTCTATAAAATAAATCTTTTGGTTTTACAGTTTATAGTTTTCATATTTTTAATTTTGTTCTTTTATTTTACTGTTGACAACTTGAAAACTTTTTTAAAATTCGCTTTAATTAATTGAGTTAATTAAAATAACTAATTTTTAAATTCAGAAGACATTTTTTTTTAAGATTACATAATCTTGTTATATGTATAAATATTAATTTAACAAACCTGTTACATACAAAAAGTTAGAATTGGTCCAATAAAGTGAGGTTATGTTTTACATTGATGTATTGACGTTGACATATGTATAGCTCTCCGATTTATATAACAGAACTGTCTATAATTAATGACAGTAGCGAATTATTTTTTTCAGTGTATACACTGATGTATTTATGGAAAATGTCTATATAACACTGTTCAGTTGCTGGACTGACGATAGCGCAAACGCCACGACAAACTTTGAAACATAATTTCACGGAACGCCTAGACAGTACCATGAGAATAACTGGACAGACAGAACTTCTATACAATAAAAATCAATAAGTTCAACTTTAGAGTGTTATGCAGTAGCTGTCCAGTAATTCGCCAGTTGAGCTAGAAAAGATGAAAAAGGGAACTGCTTTACCTGCCGGTAGAGTATGGTTATTATTTTTCCGGAATCGTCCATCGACTAGAACGGCCGTGATGCGTAAGCGTGCGTTTACGTATTTCGTCCCAGTGTGACCCGAGTTCGCTCCCCGATACCGCTAGATATTTTTCGTTTGAACTGAATTAGTTCTTCATATATTAGGGTTTACTTTTAAGTCTGTTGTGTGATAAAATAATAATATTTATTTCAGTGTTGTGCTTAATTCAAGGAAAAAGTGAATGTTGTATACTGTAAAAAAAAGACATGTGTACAAGAATCAGTAATGTTCATAATTTTTTTTAATTATGTAGTTATTAAAAAATAATTTTACAGATAATTTATTATACGTAACAATAGATACACCAACAGTAAAAATATAGTTTCGTAAAATTTTAATTTATTTAATTTGTTGACAAAATAATTTAACATTATATTTTCAAATTTGTGCGTGTTCAATACGAAACGTCAATATAAATAAAGTTTTGACATTTCCAAGTGAATTATTTTGTACAGTTTTTCTACAGGACTGATGATCAGAAACTGTAAAATTTGACTGTACAATAACTTGAACAAATTAGCGTGACATCACTTTATAGTTTTTAGCCAGTTTAACTGTAAAGTGCCTCGAAATTTTCCAGTGGAACTGTCCATGCCCTTAAAGATACTATGACAAATTTCTACTAGGGACGTGTATTTTTTCAGTAGGGTCTCTTCACTTTAGACCGAAAACGACAGCTGTCTAAGCTGTGCCACGGAGACACACGCTTTCCATAGAACTCGACAAATTCTAAATCGCTGTTAACCTAAAGTGTTTAACATATGATCCACGAACCGCCTAAACCTCAGAGTGACCCAGTTTTTGGGGAAAAGGTGGAGCATTATTTTAATACCAAAGTGATTATAATAATCTTTTTTGGTGTACATTTGAACTTTTTAATACCTCATAGTTTGTGTGCAAAATCTCAGTCCATAAATCCATTTGAATCCTGGAAATTGAATATTCTGGCACTGTAATTCTAATATTCATAGACTATATAAAATTTTTCCTATGAAGTGAAACTTAGCTAATTCGTAAATTTCACACTTTAAGTTCTTTACTTTAAACTATCAGCGGATGTATAAAGAGAGAGAAATCTGTGTTTGCCTTATGTTTAGACATCTCGCGACTTTTTGCTTGCAGCTTTACATTCATGAACTCAAATTGCTTTGCTTGGAAAAACAGAGAAAAACTCATTTCCATTTGACTTTCTGTTTTTTTTAATTAATTATCGTAATATGTTTTTTTTTATTTGTATGGATATGAGAAGCAATTTATAAATTTAATTTAAATTCAATTTAGATGAATGAAATACTTAAATAACCTGATGCAACATTTTTTTATTGATCTTTGGCATTTTTAATGCATTTATTAGAGCCTTTGTAAGTAGTGGTGAATATACCAGAAGCTATTGTTTCGAAAGAAGGTCAAAAACTTTCTTTTGAACGTCGCTAAAAACTCTTGTTAATCACTATATATATATATATATGAGGCATTTTACGTGTAATGTCCTAAGTTGAAATTTCAACTTCTTGGAAAAAAATTGAAACTCGGGGAATTTGTTGTTCTATCAAATAGAACTGTGCCCCCAAAAATATTTTTGATTTTTTCAAAAATTTGAAGGGAATAGAGGGGAGCCAATTTGACCAATTTTGCTAACACCGGATACTTTGTGAATTTTTTTTAAACATACTTTTAATGGGAAAAATTTTTTAGAATATGTTTCGGAAAGGTTTTTTCGTTCTCTTTCCAATGGTGAATTTTATTTTTTAATATTTTAAAAATTTACCCCAATTTTTGATAATTAATATTTCAATTTCCCAAAAATGTATCCGTTTTATTTGAAAATAAATTATTCCAAAGGAAAGCTGAGGTTTTTTCCTATGCGCATGTTAATTTTCAGAATACCCTTTTTTTGTTTTTGAGTTATTAAATTTCAAAGAAAAACTTGCTGCGCGTTGTGTCGCGGTGGAACTGGGCCGCGTCGCACCCAGCATTTGGAGGACAAAAAAACCTTTCCGAAACATATTCTAAAAAATTTTTCCCATTAAAAGTATGCTTAAGAAAAATTCACAAAGTATCCGGTGTTAGCAAAACTGGTCAAATTGGCCCCCCTCTACCCCCTTCAAATTTTCGAAAAAGTCAAAAATATTTTTTGGGGCTCATTTCTACTTGATAGAACAACAAATTCCCCAAATTTCAATTTTTTTCAAGAAGTTGAAATTTCAACTTAGTACATTACACGTAAAATGCCTCATATAGCGTCACCTGTTCTTCAAAATCGAGATATTGTGATTGACATTTTTAATATAAATCGCGCATATGAAAGTTGAAGATTAAACTTAAATTAATCAAAATTTAGCATGACAAGAATTTTAAAATGCCTAATTTAAACTTTAACTCTTCGGTAGCAGGGTTAATATTTATCGATTGAACTGTCCTTGTGCTAAGCAGCTAAGCTCATTTTCTTCACATACTAAAGCAAATTCAGCCAAGTGACGCCAAATCGGACAGTGTTTGACTTTTGCATCTCAGATTTTTTTCAAATAATTTTTTTCTTTTAGTGCTCATTGAAATAAGCTACCATGATTTTTTTCAAATTTTTTCATTAAGCCATTAAAGAGATACAGGTTTTTGAAAAATCACGTTTTTTACGAAAATGTTTTTTTGAAATGGTTATAACTCGGTCAAACAAGTTGTGAATTAAGATGTTCATTACATGAACATTTTGCTTCCTCTTTACGATAAGCAAAAAATTTGCTTTAAAGTGAATTTTTTCATTTTATTTAATTCTATTAATGCTAATAAAATATATTCTTTTTATACATCAATTTGTTTCGTCTTGATGAAATGAAGATTTTTAGTTTGTTTCTAAGTCTAGATTAACATTTTATTATAAAGCAACATAATTTTTAAGAAGGAAATAAATTTCTAATAAAAGTGCGAATTTTTGGTTTTAATTATGTTTAATTCTATAAATTCTAGGGTTGGCCACGAAACCCTAAAAAACCCTGTGGCCCATACTAGTACTAGAATAATTCTAGGACTTTCTTATATTTTCTAATAATAAAGTATATGATACCGCCTTGTATTTTGTGTTCTATCCAAAAGTCAAGCACTTTCAAAGAAGGATTCACGTATTTTTTTACCGTGTATTTAGTTTGATCACAGTGTTCTTAAAATACTTTTATATGAGTAGCTTAACGTTAACTCACTCAAAAACTGTCGTTTTAAAAATATTGACACCTGAAAGCTGTCAAAACTAATTTTTAACATCGGATTCGTCTTCAGCACTTCAAAAGCTATATATATATATATATATATATATATATATATATATGGGGCGTTCCACGCCAAATCGAACAGTGTTTGACTTTTGCATCTCAGATTTTTTTTAAATAATTTTTTTCTTTTAGTGCTTATTGAAATAAGCTACCATGATTTCTTTCAAATTTTTTCATCAAGCCATTAAAGAGATACAGGTTTTTGAAAAATCACGTTTTTTACGAAAAAGTTTTTTTGAAATGGTTATAACTCGGTCAAAAATTGACCAAATTTGACGTTCTATATATGAAAATTTTTGTTTTTACACGTAGTTTTTGATAAAAATATAAAAAAGAACTTTTTTCTTAAATTTACGAAAAAAAATTTTAATTTTTAAAATAAAATTTTATTTTTAAGAATGTATGTATCGATCGATGTTTTTCAAAATTTTTTGTAAGTAACTAGGACCAAATTAACAACTTTTAGGCGTTGTTTGATTGTGGGCAAACGATGGGATCTATTTATTTCGAATTTTTTAATTTTTATAAACGCAGTGAAAACGGGTATTGTCGGTAATCTTCTCTTGCCAAAACTTTACCGACAGCAGATTATCTAATATTCACGGTCGGTAAAGTAGAAGGTATTTATCATGATTTAAAGAACATAATATCTGTAAATAATTTCATATGTTGTTAGTAGTGTCATAGTTTTATGCCATGGCAAGTTTTGGTATTTACAATTTGTGCTGCAATCCGTTCAAATTAGAAAATTTTTTTCGTAAATTTAAGAAAAAAGTTTTTTTTTATATTTTTATCAAAAACTACGTGTAAAAACAAAAATTTTCATATATAGAACGTCAAATTTGGTCAATTTTGCTTCCTCGTGAGGAAGCTTTGTAGTCGTTTAATTTACAAAATTTTTAAAAATTCTTTTGACAAATTTTCTTCTATATGGGAATTTTCAGCCGAATTCGTTAAAACCTCTTCGAGTTATCGTGTTCACAAAAATCGGGATCCACACACACACACACACACACACATACACACACACATACATACATCCGGACAATTGTTCAGGGTCTTATACAACATAGTCCCATATAGAAGAAAATTTGTCAAAAGAATTTTTAAAAATTTTGTAAATTAAACGACTACAAAGCTTCCTCACGAGGAAGCAAAATTGACCAAATTTGACGTTCTATATATGAAAATTTTTGTTTTTACACGTAGTTTTTGATAAAAATATAAAAAAAAACTTTTTTCTTAAATTTACGAAAAAAATTTTCTAATTTGAACGGATTGCAGCACAAATTGTAAATACCAAAACTTGCCATGGCATAAAACTATGACACTACTAACAACATATGAAATTATTTACAGATATTATGTTCTTTAAATCATGATAAATACCTTCTACTTTACCGACCGTGAATATTAGATAATCTGCTGTCGGTAAAGTTTTGGCAAGAGAAGATTACCGACAATACCCGTTTTCACTGCGTTTATAAAAATTAAAAAATTCGAAATAAATAGATCCCATCGTTTGCCCACAATCAAACAACGCCTAAAAGTTGTTAATTTGGTCCTAGTTACTTACAAAAAATTTTGAAAAACATCGATCGATACATACATTCTTAAAAATAAAATTTTATTTTAAAAATTAAAATTTTTTTTCGTAAATTTAAGAAAAAAGTTCTTTTTTATATTTTTATCAAAAACTACGTGTAAAAACAAAAATTTTCATATATAGAACGTCAAATTTGGTCAATTTTTGACCGAGTTATAACCATTTCAAAAAAACTTTTTCGTAAAAAACGTGATTTTTCAAAAACCTGTATCTCTTTAATGGCTTGATGAAAAAATTTGAAAGAAATCATGGTAGCTTATTTCAATAAGAATATATTTTATTAGCATTAATAGAATTAAATAAAATGAAAAAATTCACTTTAAAGCAAATTTTTTGCTTATCGTAAAGAGGAAGCAAAATGTTCATGTAATGAACATCTTAATTCACAACTTGTTTGACCGAGTTATAACCATTTCAAAAAAACATTTTCGTAAAAAACGTGATTTTTCAAAAACCTGTATCTCTTTAATGGCTTAATGAAAAAATTTGAAAAAAATCATGGTAGCTTATTTCAATGAGCACTAAAAGAAAAAAATTATTTGAAAAAAATCTGAGATGCAAAAGTCAAACACTGTCCGATTTGGCGTCACTTGGCTGAATTTGCTTTAGTATGTGAAGAAAATGAGCTTAGCTGCTTAGCACAAGGACAGTTCAATCGATAAATATTAACCCTGCTACCGAAGAGTTAAAGTTTAAATTAGGCATTTTAAAATTCTTGTCATGCTAAATTTTGATTAATTTAAGTTTAATCTTCAACTTTCATATGCGCGATTTATATTAAAAATGTCAATCACAATATCTCGATTTTGAAGAACAGGTGACGCTATATGAGGCATTTTACGTGTAATGTACTAACCCAGGCGGAAATTGACCACTGGCATCGTACCGCGCCTGTACAGACGTCGGTAAGACTGTACTGACATTCGTCCGCGAGACAACCGGATCGGTGAAGGCTTTCTACTGGAACATGACAATGTGTTGTAGTGGCTGCGCGTCCGGCTCGGTACAAATTTGATGCCGCCGAACAACCGGCGTTGTACCGGCATTCGTCCGCTCTAGCAACCGCGGCGGGCCAAATATTCTTTCAAAGACGACTCGCTTCAGCGGATCGGCGTTCTACTGGCATTCGCCCGTCTAGCCAGACTAAATTATATTTTCTATTGAAAAATAAAATAAAAAAATATTTCATTAACTATGCATGGTGCATGTTAATTAATATTTATTTATAGATCATTTCCAGCATTTTTAACACATTCTACATTTTTTTACACATTAAAATTCTAAACGCTCGCAAGTGGGATACGAAGCCCAAGCTATTCCTAATCGAAGCACCGAAGTCTAACACGCTAACCACTACGCTATTCGCTCGCATGCGGATCTGAGCATAATAATGTCGATATGTAATACCGCTACGAAGCAAACAATAAATAATAATTTTACAAATACTTTGGAATATTTTAGCATTTTATGAATATTATGTAAATAAATCTAGTGTTTTAAAACAATATTTTAAAATTTTATTTTTTTAATTATTATATTATTATTATTATTATATTTATTTATTATTTTTATTATTCATTTTTTTATATTTATAAATAATTATCTGTATACATTATTTATAAATATTTAAAAAATTTGATTATAACAAAAAAATGTAATTCTTTAATTTATTTGTTAATTAATAAATAAAAATATAATTAAAACCTATTTTTCAAATTCATTAATTTTTAAAATAAAATTTTATATTCTATTGTATTGTTAATTCTTATTTTAATATTTAAACTTTAAACAATTCTCCTACAAAAATTTTTTACAACATAATAGATTAAAAATTTTTATTACTATAATTATTATTTTATTAATTTTTATTGAAACAATAAGACTATAGCCGGTTGTTCGGCGGCATCAAATTTGTATCGAGCTGGACGTACAGCCATTACAACACATAGTCACGTTCCAGTAGAATACCTGCACCGCTCCGGTTGCCAGGCGGACGAATGCCAGTACAACGCCGGTTGTTCGGCGGCATGAAATCTGTACCGAGCCGGACGCATAGCCATTATAACACAGTATAAATTTTGATCCGGCGGTCGGATCCGTCTTTGTACCGCGCCAGCAGACATTAACACCCGAATCGGTACAGACTGCCTGTACCGGCATTAACTCTCCAAATCAATCGGCGCGGATCCTTGACGGTTGGATGATCCGGCATTCGTCCGACTTTTCCGCCTGGGAAGGGCCAAAATAAGTGAAACCGGCCACTTGAAAAATTTTTGTCTCCAATTTTCAAGTTATCTATGATTTTTGGTAGATATATGAGTACACTTTTTGCCCCTAAAATATTTTTAAAAAAAATTTATTTTTGAAGTAATCAGGTGTTAAAGTTTTAGGTCATTTTATTTTTATTTTATTATTACTTTGAAACAAATAAAGATAATTGAGTGAATTTTTTTAAAATTAAAGCTTAAAGTTAGAGGTGTGCAAAATTCGAATCGACAGAAATTCAAATCGAACTAGCTAATTCGAAATTCGAAGTTTCGAATTTCGAATTGGCCGATTCGAATCGACAGAAATTCGAATCGAACTAGCTAATTCGAAACTTCGAATTGGCCGATTCGAATCGAACTAGCTAATTCGAAACTTCGAATTGGCCGATTCGAATCGAAAGTAAATTCGAATCGAACTAGCTAATTCGAAACTTCGAATTCGAATTTCGAATTGGACGATTCGAATCGAAAGTAAATTCGAATCGAACTAGCTAATTCGAAACTCCGAGTTCGAATTTCGAATTGGCTGATTCGAATCGAAAATAAATCGAGTCGAGTCGGCCAATTCGAAATTCGAATTCGGAGTTTCGAATTGCACAGCTTAACTCGGTTATTTAATTAGCACAATTATTTTGACAGAAATCCTAACCTAAAATTAGTAGGCTGGTATTCATAATATAGCTATCTAGTACTTAGAAACTTGTTGAAAGTGAAGGAAATATTTCGCTTATTGTTTCTATTACATAAGGGGAAAAAAACTCATTTTGCAAATCTTTTGCACAATTTTTAATAAATAAATAAATTTAATGTTGCAAGAACAATTGAAGAATTTTTTTGATAATTTAAAAAAATCATTTTTTTTGAAAATTTTAATTTATAATTTTGAATCTTGTTTGTGTATGTATTTGAATTTTCGGAAATATTGAAAATATTAAATATCGAACATATTGGAAATATTTAAATTCTTTGCAAGAATTCAATTATTTTCCTAAATAATATCAATCTTCGTAAAATTAAATTATTTTTAAACAAAATTTTAATAACATTTTACGAATAAATACAATTATTTTCTAAAATTTTAATAAATACTTCAAAAAAATTTAATTATTTTCTTAAATTGTAAAATTTTTGAAAAAATTCAATTATTTTCAAAAAATTTCACGAAAAAATTCATTTTTTAATTCGTTATAGAGTATATCTAATAAGAAATTAGTTATCTTCTCAAATTTTAATAAATTCTTTTAAATAATTTTTTTTATTAATTCTTTGCAAAAATTGAATTATTTTTAATACAATTTTAATCGAATTTCTCGAAAAATGTCATTATTCTTAAAATTTTTTTAGAATTATCTTATAAAAATTGATTTAAAAATGAATTTCAGTTAAAAATTTAGATTACAATTAAATATTAAGAAAAAGTTTCTAAGTGCTAGATAGATGCACTGTAAAAAATTTTTTTTGTAGATTTACAGTTTTATTTAGAATTTTATAGAAAGTTATAAAATAACGTCTTTAAAAGTAGTGAATTTAAAATTCCGTCTGTAAAATTAATACTTTTAATGTGTCAATTTTACAATTTTCTGTAAATTTACTACTCTGAAAGTAGGTAACATTTTTGTCTTTTTATTAACTACTTTCAGAGTAGTAAATTTACAGAAAATTGTAAAATTGACACATTAAAAGTATTAATTTTACAGACGGAATTTTAAATTCACTACTTTTAAAGACGTTATTTTATAACTTTCTATAAAATTCTAAATAAAACTAAATCTACAAAAAAAATTTTTTAGTGTGTATTATGAATACCAGCCTACTAATTTTAGGTTAGGATTTCTGTCAAAATGATTGTGCGAATTAAATAACCGAGTTAAGTTGTACAATTCGAAACTCCGATTTTCGAATTGGCTAGTTCGATTCGAATCGGCCAATTCGAAATTCGAAACTTCGAATTGGCTAGTTCAATTCGAATTTACTTTCGATTCGAATCGGCCAATTCGAAATTCGAATTCGAAGTTTCGAATTAACTAGCTCGATTCGAATTTACTTTTGATTCGAATCGGCCAATTCGAAATTCGAATTCGAAGTTTCGAATTGGCTAGTTCGATTCGAATTATTCCCGACTCGAGTTTTCTGTTGTCGAGTCGAATAATTTTCGATTCGACTCGATTAAATGCACACCTCTACTTAAAGTCTATACTTTAAGAATTAAATAAAGCTATTGCTAAAAAATGAAAATTTATAATTGTTATTAACAATTCTTTTAAACAATTGCAAATTGAAGAAGGTTCTCAATGTTTTTAAAAGATTAAATTACGATGTTATGATGCGCAAAACTCCAAGGATTAATTTAAAAAAAAGAAAAATCAGTAACCTACAATATTATAGAAATTATGAAGATTTTTTTGACAAAATACAGGCGAAATTCGACTCGAATTACTGGAAAAAGATAAAATTGCAAACGAATAAATAAGATCGTCTTTTGTTTTGTTAGAAACTTCACGCTTTTAAGCGGATTTTTAGGATGAAAAGTCGATTTTCTCCTGCATTTTGTCATATCAGCGATTGGACCTTCAACATGTGGAAGGGGAAATTTTTTCCTTTCCTTCTTGAAATAACAAGAGAAAGGGTAAAAACTCAGTCTCAGGTCGCGAAAAATTAAAGTGTTTGATTATATAAACCGCACGGACGATGAAGAAGTTTTTACCCTTTCTCTTGTAATTTCAAGAAGGAAAGGAAAAAATTTCCCTTTCTACATGTTAAAGGTCCAATCGCTGATAGTTAAAAATTATTTCATTGGAAACTTTGACACTCTAATTTACCATTTCCCTTAAGAAAGTGTAAAAATGTTAATTTTTGTGAGAAAAAAGGTCTGTTTAAAAAATGTGATTTTTGTGCCCGGTTTGTTTACATTTTGGCTTGTTTACATTTCACAACTTGGACATACCCTTAATGTCTATTTATGGGTCATTCTCACAATCGGGACAAATGACCTGTACATTAGATTTTTTTAAATAAATAATAATAATTTTTCAAAACTTTTACCTCCTAATAATAGCATTCATCATGATTTAATAGAATCCTATGAAAAATAAATAAAAAATTTGAAATATTTAGAGATACACATGTTTATATAGTATAAAAACTCCCCTCCGTTACTGTTCATAAAGAAAGTTTCATTTATAAAAGAGGTATTATATTAATTTTGCAATATTAAAAAAATTTTTGCCGGGTAAAATCTACTTATTATTCTATTTGTAATTTATTCATCAAGAGTAAAGTAAAATATTTGTGAGGTATTTTTTCTTAGAATTAAATTCGTTTTGTGCAGAAATAAAACTCCCCTCCGTTACCACTCACAAATATAATTATAAAATATAGAAAAAAACGACAACATAAAAATAAATAAATCAAAACTCTTTGTAGTGTCAGTATAGTTATGGTCATTACATAAAATGATGAAATAAAAAAAAATAGTCAGTTTTAAAAGGACTTTTAGTGTGTCAGTGTTCATCGACATAATAAAAACTCCCCTCCGTTACCGCAATAAATTTAGTTTTTTGAAAGTAAATAATAATAATTGTTAATAATTTTATTCACATTGTTTTATTTAAAAACAAAGAAAACTAAAGATGTTATTAATTTATTTATAAAATTGATTTTTTTGCAACACAATGAACATATTTCGAAGCTGTCTTATAAAAGAAAACTCCCCTCCGTTACCGATGGTATATTTCCATTATACAGTACCTAAATTGCAGACTTTATTAATCATGGGATTCGTTCGAAACTCGTTACTCGGGGGTTTTCGGGGTCGCTGATTACGAATCCGATGTCAGTTTTTGAAAATCCAAAATGGCGGGTCCAATATGGCGGACACTTTTTTGAAAAATTCATCGGATTTGCTTGAAACTCGTTACTCGAGGGTTTTCGGTGTCGCTATAATTACGAATCCGATATCAGTTTTCCAAAATCCAAAATGGCGGATCCAATCTGGTGGACACATTTTTGAAACATTCATCGGATTCGGTTAAAACTTGTTTCCCTGAGTTTCTCGGGGTCGCTGATTACGAATCCGATATCAGTTTTTAAAAATCCAAAATGGCGGATTCATCAAGAATATAGTAAAATATTTGAGAGGTATTTTTTCCTAGAATTGAATTAGTTTTGTCCACCGCACGAAATTCCCCACCATTACGGGATACAAACATAATAAAATTTATTTTTGAAATTAGCAACCCTAAAAATACACGAGTATCTACTTTAAAATTATCCCAATTATTTCTTAAAAGTGTCCACCATATTGGATCCGCCATTTTGGATTTTGGAAAACTGATATCGGATTCGTAATTAGCGACACCGAAAACCCCCGAGTAACGAGTTTCAAGCAAATACGATGAATATTTCAAAAAAGTGTCCGCCATATTGAATCCGCCATTTTGGATTTTTAAAAACTGATATCGGATTCGTAATCAGCGACCACGAAAACCCCCGAGTAACGAATTTTATGTAATTTCATCAATTTTAAAAATATTTTAGTTGCGATAAATTTTCAACAAAAATTCTGAATAAAAAACATTAATTTTTAATAATAATGTTAATAAATATTGTAACCACGTATTTTATAGGTTTATTAAGATCCCCCTTTTGCCACAGGATTAATAATAAAAGTGATTTTTCAACTTTTTTTTTATAAAATTTCAATTTTTAATTTGTCCCTTTCTAGAGATTGACCCTTATAGTTGTTCACTAAAATAAGGAAACAGAAAATTTGTTTTTTCTTAATATATTAATATTTTTCCATATAACAGAAGCAATTTTGGCGCCCCTATAAAGTTGGCGCTTGGGGCATTTGCCCACCCTAGCCCCCCTATAGATCCGGCCTGCCTGTCACATATTATTTTGTAAAGGAGTATTACACTGACTGCATAAATCATTTTTCCATTTTTCTCCGTGTATGCAAGGCTCAGTTTTCTTTGAATATTTCCCTGCAAATTCAAAAAATTCCTAAATATTTCTCACAAAAATGTTTGTAAATTTCTTTCATACTAAGTATATATAAAAAACTTGTACAGAAAAATGCACAAAATAGACGAGAAACCTTTATGGCTATAGTCATCCTAAGTGAAACCAGATGTATCAAACTTTTCAAAACGAGAAAATGTTTCGAAAGTTCTTGCTCAAGAATGAAAATATTTTACTGTACACAAAATAATTTTTCTAAGAATATATAGTTTTACTGTACACAAAATAATTTTTCTAAGAATATATAGTTTTACTGTATATTTATAATTTAAACGAGGACAACAACGCTAGTTATAATAAACATAATACAATATTAATATTAATAGGGGAGAGGACCCCAAGGTGGTCAGGGCCCAAAGGCATACATAGTCGTATGAGTCTCTTTGTAACGTGAACGTTGTAAAATTTCTGTTTTTAAATGATTGAGAAATTTTTTTCTCAGTGTGTTAAAAGCATCGAAATTAGCTATTTTAAATTAGTAAAAATCGTTATAATTATCTTTATATATCGTACAATAATATTCCAAATGAATATAATTAATATTATGCTTAAAAAAATTTTTTCATGAACGTTTAAAAAATTGTGTCTTGGCCCTAAGGTGGACAGTTTTTTGGCCACAAGGTGGTCACTTTTGATTTTTTATGAAAATGTGTTTATACGCTATATTTATCAACATTTATCACTGTGAATGTGAATTTTATCAATTTATAAGTTTTATGATGAATAATAATGAAATAGAATTATTTTCAAAATTTTACTGTCTAATACATACACAAAAAGTATCTTTTTTGATGAAAGGACAAAGTGCAAAAAAAATATGTAATATGTTTCTATGATCCTAAAAACAATTAATATTAAATAAACAACTTAATAATACGTTTTTTACATTTTTTAAAAAACTTTTTCAGTGAATTTTTGTATGGTGACCACCTTGGGGCCACTTTTTTAAAAGTCGAATTTTCAACTTTTTTTAAAAAGTGACATAACTTTTTTTTTATTAATGAAATGAAAAAAACTTTATGATAGGAAGTTAGGTATTAAGACAAAGCTTCAAACGCCGTATTATTGACCTTTATATATAATTCCATTTGAAATCTACAGTCGTTCAAAAGATGGGTGACCACCTTAGGGCCCTCTCCCCTATTATTAAATTAATTTTAAATTTTATTATAAACACTAAAATCTAATGTTTTTTAAATTCACTGTAAACATCTTAATTTTAATGTACACGGAAAAAATAAGTACATGAATGATTACTTGACAGTATTTGTCTTTTGGATGGTACAATAATTCTGTAAATATTTCACAGACAGTCCTAGAATTTTTCATTGACTTATTCAATTGATTACTTTAAGTATTCCAGCACTGCTTGTAATTATTTCACATAAGTCAATGAAAAATTCTAGGACTGTCTATGAAATATTTACAGAATTATTGTCCTACCCAAAAATCAAGTTCACACAATATATACACATGTATACTCACACATATACACACAATATATACACATGTATCTCACACATATGCACTCAATCCATACACATGTATACTCACACATATGCACTCAATCTGGATATACTTCCGAAAACAACCCCCGCCCGATTTTAATGAAACTTCGTATACTTACGTAATTTTGTGCGCTGATTACGAAAATCATAGTGAAAATTGGCGCAAATTTGATTTTTATGGTGAAAACCATAAAAACACCATAATATTGTGGTTTTTTGCGTTTTACTTCTAAGAATCGCAAAATAGTAAAAAATGTAATATATAAAAGTTGTAGATCTCTACAAAATACAACTTTAATGTTCTATAAATTTTTTTGAAAAACTGTAAAATTTTCGAGAAAAATGCAAAAAACTTAAAAATACTATGTAAATTAGGTAATTTCTAATATTTTGATATTTCGCTTATCCATATTGCATAAGTAATATCGATGTTTAAAAACATATCGTTATCGAAAATAAATTTCGATATATCGTAAAAAAAAAAATTAGCACCATTAAATTGAGATTTTTCTCAAAACAATCAGCCCTTTTCAGGGCTATTAAAAACAAGATCTAGTAACAATCAGCCCTTTTCAGGGCTATTAAAAACAAGATTTCGCAACAATCAGCCCTTTTCAGGGCTATTAAGAACAAGATATAGCAACAATCAGCCCTTTTCAGGTCTATTAAAAACAAGATTTAGCAACAATCAGCCCTTTTCAGGGCTATTAAAAACCAAATTTAGCAACAATCAGCCCTTTTCGTTTTTTTCCGTTGGAGGGGGGTTGGTTTCTGGGTTCGGTAGCTTCTGGTACCAACTAGAAAACCACTTTGACTCCCTTTTTGTACAAGAAATAAGCGAGTCATTAGCGAAAGCGGGCTTCGCCCGCTTTCGTGTGGTTTCTCTGTGGTTTTTTTTAAAAAGAAAGCAATCGAAAAAAAAATTAACTGTTTATCTTAAAAATTTGGAAAAAACGTTCTTATTAGAAATTACCCAATTTACATAGTATTTTTAAGTTTTTTGCATTTTTCTCGAAAATTTGACAGTTTTTCAAAAAAATGTATAGAACGTTAAAGTTGTATTTTGTAGAGATCTACAACTTTTATATATAACATTTTTTACTATTTTGCGATTCTTAGAAGTAAACGGCAAAAACCACAATTTCATGGTGTTTTTATGGTTTTCACCATAAAAATCAAATTTGCGCCAATTTTCACTATGATTTTCGTAATCAGCGCACAAAATTACGTAAGTATACAAAGTTTCATTAAAATCGGGCGGGGGTTGTTTTCGGAAGTACACCCCTCAATCCATACACATGTATACTCACACATATACACACAATATATACACATGTATACTCACACATATACACAATACATACACATGTATACTCACACATATACACTCAATATATACACATGTATACTCTCATATATACACACAATATATACACATGTATACTCACACATATACACAATACATACACATGTATACTCACACATGTACACACAATATATACACATGTATACTCACACATATGCACTCAATCCATACATATGTATACTCACACATATACACACAATAGTAGTTTTTGTTTGTTTGACCGTATTAAATATTCATTTGTAAGATAATGAAAAAGGCCTATTTTACGGTTTTTAAAGATGTCATTTATTATTTTAATCCCAACTAGTTTCAAGCCATATATGGCTCCTCATCAGGGGATGAATATTTCACAAATACATAATCCAAAAAAACAAAACAACACAAAAGATTTCAAAAAGGATTAAATTTTTAAATTATCTGAAATAAAAATTAAAAAATTATTTTAGAATTAAAAATTGAAATATGTATTTTAAGGTTATATTTTAATTAGTGAAAAAGAAAGCAGAAAAAAAGGGTAAGAAGTTTTTTTCTGTTTTCTTTTTCACTAATTAAAATATAACCTTAAAATACACATTTCAATGTTTAATTCTAAAATAATTTTTTAATTTTTAATTTTTATTTCAGATAATTTAAAAATTTAATCCTTTTTGATATCTTTTGTGTGCTGTTTTGTTTTTTTGGATTATGTATTTGTGAAATATTCATCCCCTGATGAGGAGCCATATATGGCTTGAAACTAGTTGGGATTAAAATAATAAATGTCATCTTTAAAAACCGTAAAATGGGCCTTTTTCATTATCTTACAAATGAATATACACACAATATATACACATGTATACTCACATAAACTCAATACATACACATGTATATTCACACATATGCACTCAATCCATACACACTCATATACACACAATATATACACATGTATACTCACACATATACACACAATATATACACATTCATACTCACACATATACACTCAATACTTACACATGTATATTCACACATATATACACAATATATACACATGTATACTCACAATACATACACATGTTAAATTTATTTATTAAAAATTTAGTCCCAAGTTTAACGTAGAAAATGACCTTTAAAATAAGTCGAAGATTATTAAAAAGCGTTGATTATTTTAGAAGTTATTCAAATTTTTGTAAATCATTGAAAATGACGATTTTTAAGAATATCTTGTACAAATTTTGGCCAAATGACTTCTTTAAAGTCTTATTATTTTCAAAATTTTATTGTCTTTCAAAATATAAACCGAAAAAAATTTAGTTTTCATAAATTTTATGTTAAAAAATTTTTTTCATTCCTTTTAAAATGGGTGGACTAACAATTTCGGACTGTACTTTATATGTAAATATATATGTAAAATACACAATATATAATATATAAAAAATTCTTATATGTGGCATTCCACGACAAGTGATCCGGAGGTCCAAATGTACATGGAATATTTGAAAAATTTTATAGTTTCTTTGAAACAAAACGAAAAGATGTTTTCTATTTTGGGATTTTTTTACTGTTTTTCAACACTTTCTCATGGTGTAAACAAATTTTTAAAAAAAATTTTGACCTTGAAAAATTAACTTAAAAAATAAATTTTCATTTTTTTATAAAATGGACATTTTTTATTTAAAAAAAAGTTTTCATAAAGGTGCGTTTTTTTTCCTAAAAGAAATGTGTAGGTCAAAACGTGGGACAAGAACATTTAACTGGTCAAAATAAGCATTTACTTCTGTAGTGCACCGGCCCACAGTGGCATTTTTTTGCAATTTACTGTTCAAAAATGTCTACAGCTTACAATTTTTAACCGATATAAATTAATTTAAGTTTATTCAATATGACCACCAGATAATTAATAAAGCATAAGCATACATGCAAAAATAGCATGCTATTTTTGCTAAGAATTTATATTACTTTTGAAAATAATTAAATTCTTAAGACAAATTTCAAAAAAAATGTTTTTAAATAATTGAATTGTTTTGTGAAATTTTCTTAAAATAGAAATGATATGACTAGATTTTTGCAAATTATTGGTTACAACATGCAATTCTAAATTCTTCGTATATTCACAATTTTATATTATTTTATTGAAATTATATTTGTTCGTTATTATTTTATAATTGTTTTATTTATATTTATACACTGGACACATTAAAAAAAAAATTGACATTATAACCAGACAATTAGGGACTTAAATAACATAGCCCTATATGGAGAATATTTGTTTCAAGGATTTTTAAAATTTTTGTAAATTAATGGTCTACAAAGCTTTCTTCACGAGGAAGAACTAATAAATTTACCTCATTTAAAAAAAATTTTTTAATCTATAACACTAACTGTTTTTACATATTTTAAATAACCCTGTATTGCTATAATCAATTTCAAAAACTAATTTAAATAATAGAAGAATATTTCTTATGATTTTCATACTTTTTATTGCTTATAATAATACATAATAATAATAAAAATAATAATAATAACAAAATACAAATACAGAAAAAATAATATGTTAAAATAAATAAAATAATAAAATACCAATACTGACGTTAAAATGCAAATAAATAATTAAAAACAAATAAGATAAATTTCAACCGAGCAAGCGTTAGCGAGGGAGGTTTATGTCGCTAGTTACTATTAAATTTAATTTTGTTTTTCTCTGATTTTTAAATAAAATTTTGAAATTTTTCCTGACCCTAAAACTATTCTTATTCACTCTCAAAATCATAAGATAATAAAAAAAAGTTCTACTACAATTATTTATAAATTTCTTTAATTGTATAATTACACAGGTCTACAAAAAACGACTTTTTTTCTAAATATCGAAGTGGTTTCTCATGTATTTTTGTGCGCTGAATACGATTCTGGTCTCTAAAATTCGGTATCACGTCAGGATTTTGAGAAAAGTGGGGGAAAACACTCAAAAAAACGTTTTTTTGACGGTTTTCAGTATTTTTTTCTCATAAACCTGACGTGCTGAAAACTTTATTGTAGTCTTAAATAAAAGCTTCAATCTTTACATGCTAGGCCATTTTGAAGTCCAAAATCGTGTACAGCGCATTAAAATACATCGAAAACCACTGCAATAACCAAAAGAAGCAAAATTAACGTCAGGTTAAGGAGAAAAAAGTACTCAAATCCCTCAAAAGTACATTTTTGGGGACCTTTATCCACACTTTTCTCAAAATCTTTTACATTTTTTTGATCTTACGCATTTGGGTCTTAAAGTGCACAAATAAGGCTTTAATTTAAGACTAAATAGAAGTCTTTAGCACATCAGGTTTATGAGAAAAAAAATATTGAAAACCGTCAAAAACCCCCATTTTTTACAAAATCCTGACGTGATACGCAATAATTTTGGAGACCGAGATCGTATTCAGCGCTCAAAAATACATGGGAAACTACTCCGATATCTTAAAAAAACCTTGAAGGCCTGTGTTATTAGAAAACATTAATAACTTGTTTTTTAAATAAATATTTATTCATTATAATTACAATAATGAAATATGACTAAACAATTATATAAAATCAACATTATTATATTATCACAATATTGTTACTGTAACTTTTTCAAAATTATATTCATCATTTGAATTCAATTATTAACTTCTACTAGAGCTGTGCAAAATTCGAACTGAACCGAATTTTATTCGGTTTTTGGGCGCCGAAATGTCAAATGTCGAATATTCGACATTCGAACTGGGCGACTGAAATGTCGAATTTTAGAATTCGACATTTTAGCGTACTAAAACCGAACACAACTCGGTTCGGTTCGAATTTTGTAGTAACTCGAATGTCGAATATTCGACATCCGAACTGGGCTAGTTCGAATGTCGAAAAACCGACATTCGAACTAAGCTAACTCTAAGCTATTCGAACTAGGCGAAAAAATTCGAACAGATTGGTTCGAATTATTTTGCACAGCTCTAGCTTCTACAAATTTAAACTAAATTACTTATTTAAATTAATTATTTTTACTAATTTTTGAAAAAGTTCTTTGAGAATTTTTAAATACAAAATAAATAATTAATTGAATAATAGAATGTTGCTTATACGAAAAAAAACCTTTAACTGGAACAGCGATAACTTTTGCTAAAATAGTGAAAGTATTTGTTGAAATAGCGAAAGAATTCGTTGCAGTAACTTTTATCAACAAATTTTAATAATTGAATTCTTTAAACGAATTTTAGTAATATGTTTAAGTAATTTCATTTTTTAAAAATTCGATTGAAATTATATTAAAAACAAAACCCTCTTGTGGCGAATATAACAAAATAAAGTTTACTAGTATTTTAGAAGTGAAACGGCTAAAAAGGCGCAAATAATTTGAATGTTTAAAAATTAAAATTTGATACATATATGTTTCTCATTTATCTACTTTATAATAAACACAAACATTGAAAAAGAGACTTTTTACAATAAATGTTAAATCAATAATAAAAATTAAAAATACATTTTCATTTCTATATAGTGTAATTATATAATCAGTATTTGTTGTATTTTAAATTTAGTACTCTCTAAATCTGAATTAGTAGTTTTCTACTAATGAAATAGTGCGGATTCGTTTACCAATTGAATTAGTAACTGTTTTTACAAATTTTTAGTAGTTTTTTATTACACTGGAGAGAAGTCCGGGAACTAATACGTCCCGTGCAAGGCTTGAGTGATCATTTTGAATGTTCTTATGTGAACCTTCGATCGGGACGTCTCAAGCCCCGATAAAAAACGTGGAACGTCCCGAAGCGGGATTACTTACAACTTTTAGTTTTGGCCATGAGTTGTCTCTCACATGCGGGAACAATGTTTGACCGATTCGGGGTGTCTGAGCCCTAGATTCGAGACATCTCAAACGCGACAAGCAGAGTAGCTTATAGCGACGTCTAGCGGGAACTATTAAGCCCTGGACTTCTCTCAGTGTAATTATTAGTAGAAAATTTACTAATTTGAAATAGTAAAAAATACGTACTACTAATTGAATTAGTAATTTTCTACTAGCAATTAGTAAAAAACTACTAAAAATTAGTAAAAAATCTTACTATTTCAAATTGGTAAACGAATCCGCACTAATTATTAAGATTTACAGAGTACGTTTAATTTTACTAAATAAATACTAAACAAGTTGTTCATTTCATGACCATTTAGCTTCCTCAATATGTATTATTATTAATAATTTTAAAAGTTAAATAATTATAATAGTTTATTAAATATAATTAATAAACCGGGTAAAGTACCCTGAATAAATATTAATTATTCAATTTTTTATTATAGAATAATTATTTTAAAGTGTTATGATAAAATGTAAAAAAAAACAAAATTTTAATTTTTTGTGAAAAATTAAAATATTTATTAATTCTATAAATTTTGATAAAATATATACTTTATATACATGAATCGATTCGTTTTTATGTCAGGAATGCAATTTTGACAAAAATTATTAAAAATTTTAATATAGAAAAAAGTTATTTCAAAAAACCAAAAAATTAATTATTTCAAAAATTAAAAAAATGTTGAAAAAAATTTTTTTTTATATATTTTTGAAAATCCTTCTGTCTGATTCTTGGTATTCATGACCGTAATACACCTACAAAATCTTATCAAAATCCATCAAGATGTGTAAGAGAAAATTTGTCCACAAGAATCTGTGACATACACACACACACACACACACATACATACACACATACATCCGGACATTTGTTCCTCTCGACTAATTATATATACTACACTTGAAAATTTGTAAAAATAATTGATTTTAAAAAACTCGGAAATCGACATCACTATAAGGCTTCCTTTATGAGGAAGCAAAATTAATAAAATTTTTAATTTATATATATATATATATAAATAAATTAATATATAAATGTATCTACCTATATTACAAAAATATATCGCCGCCGCCGCTGTTTCAAGATTCTGTAAGGGCGCTCTACCCCAAAGTGTCCGTAAAAACTTATGTCAAAGTTGTCCTATTTTTTGACCTATAGGTCAAAACGAGGATAAATAACGGCCTCAAATTACGTTAAAATCTATGTCTAATTTCACCTATTTTTGGCCTATAGGTCAAAAACATAAGTCAAAACTTATATCAAAATTGACCTATTTTTTGACCCAGTCAAAAAAAGGATAAATAACATCTATGTCTGACTTGACCTATTTTTTTACCTATAGGTCAAAACTTATGTTAAAATTGACCTATTTTTTGACCTATTGGTCAAAAAGAGGATAAATAACGGATAAAAATACATCTTTAATTTTACCTATTTTTTGAGCTACGGGTTTTAAAAGGGGCCTTAATGTGGGCCTTCACATTACGTCAAAATTTGATCAATGTTTTACCAACAGGTCAGAGCTTGCCCCCTCAAATAGGAGCGCCAAATAGGACGTCAAAGCCTATGCGAAAGACAATTTTTTTACTTGCAGGCTGTTATGGTACTACAAAATTGATGATAAAGGTTTGAAATTTTAGATTTGCTAATATCATAGGATCGCATTTCACAATCTTTATATTATCTATAAATAGAAGTATATCTTTATATTACAAAAAAATCGCCAGTTCAAGAGTTGACCTGTAGTTTCTTCCCTCAAAATTTAAGTCAATTTTGAGGGCAGTACTGACCTAAGCGTCTAAGGTTGACAAACAATTCATGCTACCCCCAAAATTTGGGTCAATTTGAGGGCAGTTTTGACCTAAACGTTAAAATTTGACAAACAATTTCTGCTACCATCAAAATTTAGGTAAATTTTGAGGGCAGCATTGACCTAAACGTCTAAGGTTGACAAACAATTCATGCTACCCTCAAAATTTAGGTTAATTTTGAGGTCAGTTTTGACCTAGACGTAAAAATTTGACAAACAATTTCCGCTTCCCTTAAAGTTTAGGTCAATTTTGAGGGCAGTTTTGACTTAGACGTCAAAATTTGACGTACAATTTCAGTTTCCCTCAAAGTTTAGGTTAATTTTGAGGACAGTTTTAGCCTAGACGTCAAAATTCGACAAACAATTCCGACTACCTTTTAAATGTATGTCAATTTTAAGGGCAGTTTTGACCTACGGGTTAATTTACTCTAACTTACTCTAACTTATTACTATGCATTTATATTAAGAGAACTAGATTAAAAAATGAAAATAAATGTATAAGAAATAGTCAGGGGGTTGGCGCGCGAAGCGCGCAGGGGGCCAAGGCCCCCCTAGTATATATATATAAAGGTACTTTAAGGTCAGGTTCAAGAACAGACTCACTGCCTTGAAGTGCATGTTGAGAGGTGTAAGCGAATGCCATGATAAAATTAGCTCTGCCATTTACGTTTAATTTTGAGAAACGACACTGAAATTGCTAAAGAAAATCGTTCTGCCGATAGTACAGCCTCAAAGAACTTAATTCATGGAAAGTACACTTCGTAAACAATTTCTTCAGATTATTAACTTAAATTTCAAAATTTTCAATTTTATAGAATTTCTTCGAATTATTCTCTAATTTTAAATTGATGAAAAATTACTCGATCTAATTTCAAAAAGTTTCTTTTAATTTCATAAATATTTTTATATTTCCGAACATTTCATAGATAACTTCGAGACAATCCTCATCATTATTAAATTCCACCGAATGATAAATTAAACAGAAACTTTGCATACACCAATTTTTGTTAAACTCGCCATATGTTTTTAGTACATACACTATAAAAGTAGGGAATAACTGCGACTGTATATATCTATATTTTGTATACCTTGGTAGACTTATTGATTGTTATGTGTCTTAAAATTAGTAGTTAGTTGAACAAAATTTAAAATTCATGACTTCACTGAAAAACAACGTCGAATATCGAATTTCGAGTACTCGATTGAATTCGAGCTTTTAAATCACTAAAAAAAATTTAATAAGTAGAAAATTTCGAATTTAAGGGATTTACTGATCTTAATATTTTATAAGCTCAAATTTAATAGAGTACTTGACTGGTATCGAGTACTCGATACATCGAGCCACACTCAGATAAAGAGTTGGCTGCCATAGCCAATTAAATAGTTGCTATAGCACGATCCAATTAATTGGATGGGGCAACTATTTCTTGGTTGATACATCCAACTTTTTAGCTGGATTACCTTAGCTGCATTACATACATAGTTGGGGTACATTTTCGCATGGATACAGTATCCAATAGTTGGATGTGCTAACCAATTAATTGGATCGCGCTATAGCAACTATTTAATTGGTTATGGCAGCCAACTCTTTTTCCGAATGCAAGCTCGAGCTCGGTATCTACCCACCAGGAATTAAATACTGGGAAAAACTAATAATTAGTAACCATTAACTATTTCATTAGGAAAATATTACGATTTGAATCGGTGACAGATTATTTTCTATGAAATTTGTTATTCAGGAACAGTATACTGAAAGAAAAATATGGAAGGTACAGGCATAATTTAGGTTATATTACCCATACAGTATTGTTGGAATAGAAACAGCCCAACAGTTAGGGTATTTCAACCATACCATTAGAACTAGACGAAAATTTCTAAAGCGCACTAACCTCTTAACCAGATTTCACATCAGTTTTGTTCGCTCACAAAAGAGGTGCGTGTGAATCAGGGAGGAAGAGGTGTGATTCTGACATATATATTACAACCCAGTAAAAAAAAAAGTATTCAGAATAGAAAAAAAGTATTGGTGGTGACGTTCGGTGAATGCGTTTTCGCGACAAAACCGTATTGGTGGGTTACGGTGAATACATTTTGCTCACCGTGAATACTTTTTGTTTTAAACTCTCGATTTAAATATTCCTAAGCAAAGTTGAGAATATATATGAAGAGCGTGAGTAACGTGATGTATAAAAATGGTTATTGCGAGAAGGAAATAAGAAATTTTGAGTAAAAACGAAAAATTAAATGTGAAAGAAAAAATGTCAAATGTTGATCGATTACCATATATGGTAATCAGTAATCTTCATATATATTCTCAACTTTGCTTAGGAATATTTAAATCGAGAGTTTAAAACAAAAAGTATTCACGGTGAGCAAAATGTATTCACCGTAACCCACCAATACGGTTTTGTCGCGAAAACGCATTCACCGAACGTCACCACCAATACTTTTTTTCTATTCTGAATACTTTTTTTTTTACTGGGAAATTATAGGTTAAGTGCTTCTCATTTTTTAATTTCTCATTTAACCTAACTATTGAGGTAAAATCAACATTTGGTTTCTCAAAACTTGACAGAAATTCATAAACATAACCAAATTCCTAACATACCGAAATCATTTCTTTCAGTGTATTTGTCAACTTTTAGTACTTTATGTGTTTGTAATACTGCAATTAATGTATTAAAATTTAATTTTTAATTTACACCAGCATTTGGAGTCAAAGTAGAGTCTAATTGAGGGGCTGGATGCTATAATGTGTTACGCGTCATGTTAAGTAAATGGCGCGTAACATGATATAGCATCCAGTCCCTCAATTATAAATAATTGTGTCGCAATTAGACCCTACGTTACTATTGCTAAGACCTAAATAAAATTTATATCTTTAAGCTAAAAGTAGGGCCTTAATTTTGACTCGGGTCTGTTATAAATATTACATCAATAAAAATTAAAGTATAAAGCAGATTTTAAAAACAAATTAAAATAATAAAACTTTTTTAAATGGTAGACACTTTGTTAAATATATTATAGTAGAAACTGAAACCCGTCAAATACTGGTACTGGTATATAACATATTTTCTTAAAAAAGAGTATTTTTATAAAATAAATCAATTTTTATAGCTATCTGCAGATTTATTTATGGCTAAAATTAAAGATCAAGTATATTTAAATTTAAAATTATATTTAAATTTGTTTAAAAAAAATTAACCGGGTAAAATTTGGAGAAAGCCGTGAATTTTGTTAAACGAAAATAGACACCATGCTTAAGATTTATCTTTACATTGCTCAAAACATCTTTAGAAGTTTAATCAAAAAGTAAAATAACGTAACTTTTTATCATGTAAGCTTTACCCAGTAGCATAATGATAGTATCGTATCACAGGTGACTTACAATTCTAGACATTTTTGTTATAATTTTTGTGCTCATTTTATTCGTATTCATTTATTGCTTCCTCATAGAGATGTTAACAACAATAAAGTAAAAATTTCAAAAAATTATTCTCAATTGCTATAATATTTGTTTCTCTTTATTTAATACTTTCACATAAAAAAAATTTGCTTCACAATTTCTGTTTTTTATAATATTAATACTTTATTAATTTCTAATCGAATTAGCTTCAAAAATAGGTCAGTTCGAGCGTTTTTTAATGCTCTACAAGTTGGTAACTATAGTTTCAAAGTTATTTCTACATTTTTCAACAAAATTTTCAAAAAAGTATTATTTTCCAAAATTTTTGATTTTTAAAAGTTTAATATTTCCGGTGAATATGGACGAAAAATGTTTATTGAGGGCTCAAAAGATGCGTCTAAAAAACTCTACAAAATTAGAGAAAAACATTTATAGGTGTCCTCACATTTTTTTAAAGTTATGGGCAAAAAACGTTTTTTTGGAAAAATTAAAAATCAAAACATAAATAGTTAAACTTTATTAATCTATCTCAAAGTACTCTTATTTTATGTCCGCAGGTGAGACCTACAATTTAAAACAAAATTCAGCCCAAAAGCTCTTTTTAATTTGTAGATATTTATGAACATAAGATGTTTACACACACACACATACGGAATTACATTTTTCAAAAATGGCATTTTTGAACTCCTGAGGTCAAATAACATAAAGATATGTTAAAAAATCGAATCTGAAAAATTTTGGTATCACAATACTTTTTCTATATGAGAGGAAGCATATATTATTCAATTATACAGATTTTAAAAGCAATTCATTAAAAAATGTAAACTTTGATAATTTGAAGTTTTTAATTTTTTTGAAAACATTTTTATACTTAAATCTTTGTTATAGGACATAATTTTTTGCAAAATTATGCTAAAATGTGACTAAATAACATGTAATATTAAATTAATATAGTTTAGAAGCAGTTCATTAAAAAATATAAAATTTGGATATTTGCGATTTTTTAAAAATCAATTTTATACTTATATCTTAGTTATAGAGCATTTTTTTGAAATTCTATTCTAAAATGTGACTAAATAACATGTTATACTCAATTATACAAAGTTTGAAAGTATTTTTTAAAAAAATGTAAAGTTTTAAAATTTTTGATTTTTTTGAAAAAATTAAATATCACTCGTTATAATTAATATTTTTCAAATCTGTAAATTTATGTACCTTCCTTGGCCCAAGGTCAAACATTCTGCCAAATTACGGACATACGGACATACATACATACATTCACAAATATATACACGAAATTTTTTATTGGCATTTTTGGAATCCTGGATGCTCGAAAGGAAATAATTATATGGGAAATTTAGATTTCTGAGCAATGTACAGACAAAAGTCTCATTTTATATATATATAGATTTAATCATCCACGCGCAACAAGAGAACCTTTTAAAAATTATTAAAGGGCATGTCCAAGTTGCAAAATGTAAACAAACAAAAAGGTAAACAAACCAAGCACTACATTCACATTTTTTATCCATCTTTTTCTCTCACAAAAATTAACATTAGAACACTTTGATTACAAAAATGATAAATTAGAGTGTCAAAGTTTCCAAAAAAATCATTTTTGAGTGTGATAAATAAATAGCAATTAGTAAAATAACTAATTAAAATGACCAGAAAAATAGCATTTTTGACGCATCGCGAAAAGTAAACTGTTTGATTATATCAACCGCACTGACGATGAAGAAGTCTCATATCAGCGATTGGACTTTCAACATGTGGAAAGGGAAATTTTTCCCTTTCCTCCATGAAATTACAAGGAGAAAGGGTAAAAACTTCTTCATCGTCCGTGCGGTTGATATACTCAAACAGTTTACTTTTCGCGATGCGTCAAAAATGCTATTTTTCTGGTCATTTTAATTAGTTATTTTACTAATTGCTATTTATTTATCACACTCAAAAATGATTTTTTTGGAAACTTTGACACTCTAATTTATCATTTTTGTAATCAAAGTGTTCTAATGTTAATTTTTGTGAGAGAAAAAGATGGATAAAAAATGAGAATGTAGTGCTTGGTTTGTTTACCTTTTTGTTTGTTTACATTTTGCAACTTAGATATAGCCTTAAGCTTATTTTAAAGGTCACTTTTTATCAAATAAAAATTACTTATAAACATTAACCTGTCATTTTTTCTTCATATAAACAGGACGTCAAAGTTATAAATTATTCAAATTTTTGTAAAAATTTTATTTTGTAAAAAATAGATTAAAACTTGTCAATTCTTATAAACTTCTAAATAGAATATTGTCCAAATGACTTGTAAAAGTTCTTATTATTTTTAAAATTATATTATCTTACAAAACATCTACTGCTAAAATTATACATTTTCAGGGAGGCACCAACCCCAAACTTTGACCCCTTTAAATTTGAATTATTACAGTAAGTGTATATGTGTGAGTATACATTTCTTTGTATTGAGTGTATAAGTGTGAGTATACATGCTTTTGTATTGAGTGTATGAGTATGAGTATACATGTGTATGTATTGAGTGTATAAGTGTGAGTATACATGTGTATGTATTGAGTGTATAAGTGTGAGTATACATTTCTTTGTATTGAGTGTATAAGTGTGAGTATACATGTGTATGTATTGAGTGTATAAGTGTGAGTATACATGAGTATGTATTGAATGTATAATATAATAGAAGGATTTCATTTCTTACAAATTAACAATTTTAATTATAAATGAGCCTGGTAACTATTACAATTATTTCAATAATTTTTCATTTTGTTGTATAAATTAATTTAATAGTTTTCACAACATAAATTTAAAACACATCACTTCTTTATCACATAAAAATAACTTTGACTTTCACGAAAACAAAGTCAGAGTTTAAAAATTTTAAATGGCGGATACAACATGGCGGACGAAATTTTTTGAAAATCTGTGGATTCACTTGAAATTTGTTACTCGAGGGTTCTCAGGGTCGCTGATTACGAATCTTACATACATTTTTTAAAATACAAAATGCAGGGTTCAATTACAGTATTAATTATTAGTTTATTTTAGTGTATAAACAACTTGTGTATAAACAATTTTAAATGGTATTTCCAAACGAACAGTTTGATGGCATGGACCGAACTCCGTGAGACCAAACTGGTTTAGTCAGTCTGTAGTTATCCATTGAGTTTGGTTGTCCGAAACAAATTTTCGCCAGTTGTAAATTTCCTAATGAGTCTGAGGACTTACTCCGAGCTTGGTAAAGGTATACTCGTCATCTGATAATAAAAGTGTTGCGAAGGAACGATTGTCTAACCTCATGAGTTTTCTAGAAAGTGAAGTGTATATAATGAAGAGAGAAATTCGTTAGCAATACGAGAATTTTCGAAAACTACTATGCAGGGTTGTGTATGTGATGAGAGACTTGTAAAAAGAAAAGGAAAATCGAGTTGGATGGAGATGCCAACTGCAGTTGGATTCGTTTTAGTGAAGGAAAAAGTTAAGTTCATTTTTTGTGATCAAGAGAATGAGAGTGCGGTGTGTGATTTCACAAAAAACGTGACTCTTGAGGAGCAACAGAAAATTGTGAAAGATAGAAATGGTTGTTTTAATTGCTTAAGAACGGTGGTTCGAGAACACAGCCGCAAAGTCACAAGACTTATTACATTCATGTAAGCAATTTAGACGAGACATTTAAATGCAATTTCGTGGCTCTTTCACGAGATACGATTGTCGAGAATATTCCATGTATAGAAAATGGTCCATAGATTGAAGAACTTCAACAAAAAAGAATTTTTCTGTCAAACCGGAAAGTCTGTTTTTTGAACTAGACATACATATCTTATAATATTTTTGCCCGCTGAAAACGAATCTGAAGTCAAATTTCTCCATCACACTCTGTTTTTTCAAATTGAAATAACTACCCCTAATATGTAAAAATCAAAATGTAGGGGAGAGGGCCCTAAGGTGGTCACCCATCTTTTGAACGACTATAGATTTCAAATGGAATTATATATAAAGGTCAATAATACGGCGTTTGAAACTTTATCTTATTACCTAACTTCCTATCATAAAGTTTTTTTCATTTCATTAATAAAAAAAAAGTTATGGTACTTTTTAAAAAAAGTTGAAAATTCGACTTTTAAAAAAGTGACTTTTAAAAATACTTTTAAAAAGAAAAATTCACTAAAAAAGTTTAAAAAAAATGTAAAATACGTATTATTAAGTTGTTTATTTAATAGTAATTGTTTTTCAGGATCACAGAAACATATAACATATTTTTTTTTGCACTTTTGTCCTTTAGTCAAAAATGATACTTTTTGTGTATGTAGGGGAGACCGAGGTGAGTTGTAACAGAGGTGAGTTGTAACAAAGCCGATTTCTCGAAAACTATGACCTTTTAAAAATTTTGAAAAGCGTAAATTTATTACATTTTTGATTCACTATTTGATGCAAATTTACTTGACCACCTGAGAAAAGTTTTGGAGATGTATTTAATATGTGTGCAAAAAAATTGCTAAAAGTAAGTTTTTGGCCGAAATTTTGATACTTTATTATTCCACACATATTATATTTTTTAGTGTAGAGTCTTATTACTTTTAAGGCCAGTATATAATAGTAGTTTTGTTATTCTAATATTCACCATAATAACTGTTGGATATCCTAGTTTTATGAAATGGTTTTGTTTTTTTGTGTCAATCTCGAAATTCAAAATAAAAAATAATTATTCGAAGCGATGCACAGTTTTTCACACCTAGGCGAGTTGTAACAGGCTGTTTTAACTCACCTAGGTTTACGCAAATTTGAGCTTGATCGAATAGAGACTGTTTTGACTTTTGCTAAAGTATATTGTTTTATATTATGGTTTTAAAAGTATTGAGAATTTTACAAATTTTCGTGTAAATCACTTTCATATTTTCCAAAGGAAAAAAAAATATTATTAAAAACATTTTTCGAGTTGTTCTTTCACATACAAAAGTCAAAATAATTTCTACTTATAGGTTTTTTTTGTTATTATTGAGCTTGTTGCTCATTTTTAATTTAGTTTTTGGTTTAATTTGATTTGTATTGATCTCATAAATTTCCTTACTCTAATTTACTCCTTAATTATTTAAAAATTCGCAGAAAAAATTTTATTATTCTTAAATTTCTATAAAATATGTTATATAATATTATTTTTAGCTATTATACAGCTCAAATTGTTATTATAGATCGTAATTAAATACCAAAGATTGATTTAAAATATCTAATTAGTGTTAAAGAAAGCGAAATATGTGATAACCTAATTCTAAAAATAATTAAGGTATTAAAACGATTATTTTATTCTTTTCTATTAATAAGATGTCTTTACTAACTAATTAAATTTACTTTACTAACTAAACTAAGCTTTAAAAATTAATTTTTTTCATTAACATCACAAAATTTGCAACTGTTACAACTAACACCGGGAACTGTTTTCGATTTTGCAATTTTTTCGTAAAACCTTACAACTTTTTACATTTTTAATTTTTGGTTCACATACTACACAAAACTACCTATCCAAAAATACAAATTTCATAAAAATAGGACAATTTTTAGCTGAGTTATACTGGATAATGTAAAAATCGTTTCAACTCACCTCGGTCTCCCCTATTAGACAGGTAAAATTTTGAAACTAATTCTTTTTAATTATTATTCATCATAAAACTTAAAAATTGATAAAATTCACATTAAATGTGATAAATGTTGATAAATATAGCGTATAAACACATTTTCATAAAAAATCAAAAGTGACCACCTTGGGGCCAAAAAAGTGTCCACCTTAGGGCCAAGACCCAATTTTTTAAACGTTAATGAAAAAAATTTTTAAAGCACAATATTAATTATATTTATTTGGAATATTATTGTACGATATATAAAGATAATTATAACGATTTTTACTAATTTAAAATGGTTAATTTCGATGATTTTAACACCCTGAGAAAAAAATTTCTCGATCATTTTAAAACAGAAATTTTACGACGTTCACGTTACAAAGAGACTCATACGACTATTTACCTTAAAATTTTACTAAAATCTTTGTCTTCTCAAATAATAACAATAACAAAAAACATTCGAAGATACTAACTAATATACAAAAGTTTTCTTAGGGTGACCACCTTAGGGCCCTGACCACCTTGGGGCCCTCTCCCCTATAATAAAAAAATGAAAAACCACAACAAATCGGTTTAAATTATATTGAGGATTAAAACATCATAATTTCTTTAAATTTAACAATTTGGAATTTGGAACAATTTTGACATTGCTTTTAAGTTGTCGAAAGAGAAGTACATAAATTTATTGTTCTATTTTGAAAAACAATGTGTTTTTTCATTTTTTTGCTTTAAACTTTTATTTTGTAAATTTAAGTGTAGGTTTTTAAAAAATACAGAGGGGGATGGAGTAATTTTGACATTGCTTTTAAGTTGTTGAAAGACAAGTACATAAATTTATTGTTCTATTTTGAAAAACAATGTGGTTTTTAATTTTTTTTATTATACATTTTGAATTTTTACATTTTAGGGGAAGTTTTTCAATATAAAAACACAGTGGATGATAAAGTAATTTTGATATTGCTTTTGAAATGTTGAAAAAGAAGTACATAAATTTATTTTGTTGTTTTGAAAACCAAATTGGGTTTTTACTTTTAATATTATAATTTTGAATTTTTACATTTTAGGGGTAATTTTTTCGATTTAATAAAAAACAAAGAGTTTTGAAGCAATGTTAACATTGTTTCTGAGTTGTTGTAGTAGAAGTAGATAAATTTATTTTGTTTTAAAGAGAAATCTGTTATTCAATTTTTTTACTTAAAAATTTCAAGTTAAGGGTAGTTTTTTCGATTCAAAAAAACAGAGGGTGATGGAGCAATTCTAAATGCAGATTCGTTTTCAGCGGGCAAAAATACTATAAGATATGTATGTCTGGTTCAAAAAACAGACAACTTTTTTTTGTGTGCCTGTGTAATCGACGACTGCAGCATGTAGGTGTGCTGGGAACCTTGAATGATTTGAGAGAAAAATTTTGGATTCTTACCAATTGACGAGCAGTTCGTGTTGTGATTGACAGATGTGCAATCTATAAGAGATATAAGGCCAATCAATTGGAATCATATTGTTAATTTTTAGTAAAATTCTACTAATGTTTTAGTAGAATTCTACTAATTAAAATTCACTTCTTCACTTAATGAATTAGTGAAACTGTTTTATCGACTATTAATAAAACAGTTCTACTAATTGTTAGTAGAATTCTACTAATCAATTAGTAACGCTCTACTAACAATTAGTAAAATTTTACTAATTGTTAGTAGAATTATTACTAAATCATTTAGTGGACAACTTTTCACCATTTTATTAGTAACTTTCTACTAATTCAGATTTAGAGAGTATTCGCTTGTGCCGTGTACAGAGCAGTGGACTTGGAACTCGTCACAACCATGACATAACGCTCAAACAATTACCTATTTGTCAAAAGATACTTCAGAGGTGATGGATTTAGATGAAATGCATAGAACTAGTTTACAATAGAGATTTGAATATCGTCAGAAAGTCAAGGACGATCTAATTCAACACTTTAGATTGGAATATTTTAGTAAATTATCCAGAAGGATTCGACAAACGTCAAATAGACGTGAAGTGAAAGTGGGTCAAAATCGTTTTATTGGGACATGAGAATCAAAAGAGGCTGAATTGGACACTGGCTAGAGTGATCGAAGTTTTTCCAGGAAAGACGGAAAAGTGCGAGTGGTAAAGTTGAAAACCGCTGTTGGTGAGTTAATCAGACCTGTACAACTATTATTTCTTTTAGAAATAGCAGGTCGTATACCGGTCAAAAGTGATCACAAAACAAAGAGCGGAAGAAATTTGTGAGACACGTGACGAATTCGTAGCTACGAAACCTAAGAAAACATGTTATAATGTTGAAGATAAAACTTGTAATGTAGAAAACCGTACTAGGAGCAGACGATTGATAAAAACTCTTTATCGGTAAAAATTTTAATTAAAGTATTGTATTTGTAATATTGTTTAAGAAAAGATTCTATGAACTTTGTTAATTTGGAAAAAAAGAATCAGAAAATTTTAGATTCCGTTTTTTTAATTTATTTTTTTATTTCTCTTGAGATAGAAAGAATGTTTTGAGTTGAATAACTCTAGCGTCACATAAAATCCCGGGGTTCTCCTAGTTCTTTGCATTTTTCCTTAACAGATTCATGTAAGTAATAGAGAAACCTGACTAGATCCATACTAGAATCTTGCTCAAATTTCTAGGGAGATGTCATTTATGAGGCATTTTACATGTAATGTCCTAGATTGAACTTTCAACTTCTTGGAAAAAGTTGAAACTTTGTAAAATTCATATTCTATCAAGTAGAAATGTGTCCCAAAAAACGTATTTAACTTTTTAGAAAACCTGGAGGGGGTCAGTTTTATTTGAAAATAATTTATTGCAATCGAAAGCTGAGGTTTTAATGTTCTAAAAACGTTTTTAAAACATTAGACGTTCTTGGAACGTTATGTAGCAGACATGAAACGTACTAAAAACGTTTTAAGAATGTTTCTAGAACCAAGATGTTTCTGTGCCCACAGGGAAAGTTCGTTTGGTAATTCATGCCGTGCCTAGGCACGATACAAATAAAAATTTGTAATTCGTGCCGTGTCAAGGCACGACACATATTTTTCGTCAAAGTCCCTGATTATAATAGAAGCCAGAAAAAATTAATAGGAAAACTATTGCAAACGATCCACCAACAAACTTAAAGGATAGAAAACTTCGAGAAAGTGCAGAATAAAAATACATACACGGAGAGACCCACATTCTTAAAAATGACTGAAAATGGTTGCAATGACCGGAAATAAGGGGACTTTTAGCATAATGTACTACAGAATTAGATAAATTTACAAAACAAATAGATAAATTTGCTACATTGAAATAGCAAGTTTTAATACTTTGTGTAAGAGTTGTAAATGTAGCAAAAATTGATTATAGTTTTCTTTAATTTAATTACACAAAATCTGACAAATGAAAACATTTTCTACTAAAATCTACGACCCACTGTAGTAATTTTTGGTGAGTAAGTGTGGCTAGCGAGTGCAGTCATATGGCGCCTGCATTTCTATTGGTTGCTAACTACGTCAATCTCCGTAAATAAACTGATGCCATCCGATCATTGACAGTGACTATGTTTCGCGTATGTAAAATAAATTTGGATATTATCTACAATAATTAAATATAAATTGAAACGTAGGTCGTTCGTTATCTCAGAAATTGACCATTATAAATATTATAATAAGTCTTATAATAAGTTGTTAAAAGTAAACTGCTTTCTCGTAAGTGCTGTAAATTTTCATTATTCAATATATAAGAGTCAGAATTCGTGAAAGGAGCCACCCAAAACCTTTTAATTTTTCTTTCGTACTAATGTGGTTATTTTAATAGTATTTTATATAATAAATCATACTACCAAAGGATTTTGCAAAAAAAAATTTTGTTAATGTTATTAACTATTGAAAATTTTGAACGTATTTAATTGAAAAATGAATTTCTCAAAAACTTATTTATCGATTTTAATTTTTCAAGTTGCATTTTATTTGTCTTGAAATGAAGTATAACTGACAATATTTTCAGATAAAAATATTTAATTTTAGTGCAAAATGCAATTGCTTATTTATAAACAATTAAAAATAAATAGTGTTCTGGATGATATTTTAAGTTGAAAAAATTACTAAAATGTTCTTAATAAACCACTAAAAAATATCCCGTTGAAAAAAATGGCACGAAGCTTTAAATTGCTTAATTTTAAGCATTTGTGCCGCGGTGCAGTGCGCGACTCTGGTCCTTATTGAGCGTTCGCGCGCGTGTTATTGTTTCTGATCGCAGAAACGACTGCGCTTCTCAAACACTACATCTATGTTGGAAATAAATTAATTTTAACGTAATTTTTACATTTAATTTTTTTTAATATAACATTTAATTAATTCTTTTTGTTGAATGGTAATTACAGATGTATTGCATAAATTGTTAAAATATAGAATTGTTGAATTTTCTTTAAAATTAAAAAAAATAATGAGAGAACTAGAGTTAAAATTTCTAAAGAATAGAATAGTTTACATGTGGCATTAAATTATAACAATAATGTTCTAGTTATTTCTACTAATTTATTAGTAAAATTTACTAATTAAAAAGTGAAATTAGTAAGCATTTTTAACGTGACGAATATTCTGATTCATTACAAAAAAATTTTTATATGTTAAATTCTGTGTGAAATTTTATTTTTTTTATTAATTCCAAAGCAAAAAGTCAAATCATCAAACATTTTTACTTATTAAAATTGAGAAAGTTTAAAGAATTTTTGTGATAATACTGAATAAAGTAAACAACTTTTTTTTGTTACTAAATAAGCGACTATTATTTTTGAGCCGTAAAGTCGATCCGAGGCCTGTTTTTATGATTTTAATCGATTGATTAGAATTCGTAATTTATCAAAGAGAATAAATGCTAAACTATTCATATTATTATTTTATTTTAGAAACAGAACTGTTTCTAAAGAATAGTTTACATTTGGAATTATTGTTAAAAATGTTTAAATCCAATCCAAATTTTAACTCTAGTTCTCTCATTAGTTTTTTTTATTTCAAAGAAAATTCAACAATTCTATATTTTAACAATTTATGCAATACATCTGTAATTACCATTCAACAAAAAGAATTAATTAAATGTTATATTAAAAAAAATTAAATGTAAAAATTACGTTAAAATTAATTTATTTCCAACATAGATGTAGTCTTGTTGTGCGAAAATTTTGCTGAATAAGAGCGTTTAGTGTCATTGTCTTCTTTTTCGTCTCCATGTTTATAGTATCTGTTTTCCTTTCGAATTTGTATACTTCTTCATTTTTTATTTCGTTTTTCTCATTCGATTCGAGTAAAAATTTATCAAAAAAATATTTTTGTTGTTTTTCTGATAATTTGCTATTTCTTTCAATCATTTATAAACTTTCTTGAGTCACACTTCTTTGAGATGAAAAAGTTTTATTTATGGGGAATTCTTCTTCCTCAGCATATGTATCTGCTAAAATGATGACGTCTTCTTTTACCATTTGACCACTAAGTTCTTCTTCTTTTCTTCCTTCTGCACTTTTCACATTAAATTGTTCTTCACCTAATGATTTCATTTTACCCAGGGGTTTTCCTTTTCGTAGTTTGATAATACGACCATCGGAATTTACATGTTTTATTATTGGATATGAATTATTTATATCTGTAATATTCTCATAATTAGTCTCTTTATTATCTAAAAGTTCTTTCTTCTTCTTAATTACTTTTTCATTTCTTTTTTTATCTGGTTTTATTTCATTTAGTCCATGGATAACTTTAGATTTCGAAATATTATTTTTTAGTAGTAAAGTTTCGTTGTTAAGACAGGTATAGTTTTTCAACTGATTTTCTTTCCCTACCTCAATTGTAATTTTGTTGCTTTTCGAATCAGTATTTTGTGAAGTGTCCTTTTTATTTTTTTTACTGCCTTCCACAATTTTGTTGTCCAGGAAATAATTTTGGTGTTCCGCTTTTAACAAATCTACTTTTATGATACAATCCCTGATTCTATCCACTATTTTATTATCTGAAAGTTTTTCATTGATACTGATATTTTTTCTGTAGTATCTGTAATAGGACTTACATACAACGCCGTTTGTTCATTTTCTGAAGATTCTTCTGGATTATGAATTACTTTCATGTCATTTGATTTTTCGTTTTCTGTTTGTAGATGTGGTTCTTTTATGGAGTGATACATTATGATCGAATTGTTGTTTGTCCTTTAAAGGGCTTTGGTTTCTGGGCGAATCTTTAAAAATAATTGGTGGTATTGTGAAATCATAATCATATATTTTTCTATTTTTACCCCTGGTTTCTATAAAATAATTTGTTTCGAAACTGTCATTTACAAAATATGGTTTCTCATAATTCATATACGAGTCATCATAGTTAAAGCATCAATAATTTCTATGTTCCTCTCTTCCGTAATCATCCTGTATGTTGTATCTTCTATATTCGTCTCTGAGATAAATACTTTCTTCTTCGTCGATAAATCTGTGCTGTAAATTTTTGGATTCAACGTTATATTCTTGCAAATTCTGATCCCTGTTGTAAAAATTTTCTCTTTCATAACCTTCCGATGTCATGTCCATATTTTGACAATGTTCTTCAAAATTCGTGTTCCTATTTTGGTTATTAAATTTATTATGGCCATGAACCCTTTTACGAACTCGTTGCCTCTCCGTAACATTGCTTCATACACTGATCCCATTTTATGATTTAATACGATTTAAACATAAGCAATAAAAAGTAATTGATTTGTTTAACTAATCTTTAAATGAAACTGTTTCATAACGTTCATAACGTTAAATGTTCATAATAGATGAATAGATAATAAATTTTCTTAATAAAAAGAAAATGTTTACATTTTTCTTTACTGTATCAATCTATGAATTGTTTTCAAAAAAACTTTAAACATTCAACTCAGAAAAATATTTATCAATTTTATTCAAAATTTCAAATAAGTACTTATTTATTAAATTTATTTTAAAATAAAAAAATTTCCACTATTTTGTTAGAGATAAATTTATATATATTGTTTTTTTTAACCTTGCTGGTTATTACCGACCTTGACTTTGAAATTCTAGCTCATTTTTTACTCGTCAGCATTATTCCACAATTTTGAAATTATTTCATATTTTGTTTTATGACTTAAGATGAATTTATCTCAATTTATGCCAACAATTATTATTTATTAATATTTAGTAAATTGATTTTTATAAGTAAAAAAAATTATAATTGGTTCATTTAATCTAAACCTTAGATATTTATTATTTAAAAAAATTCAAAATGTTTTTTTAAATTAACAATTCCTCTTTATCTATTTAATCTTTATATTAAAAATAAAACCCAAAAATATTGTTATTAAAAAAATCTTGAATACTTATTCCTTTATGTATAGGTTTATAAACCCCTTTTTAATATACTTTATTTTCTAAATTTGAGTCAACCCTAAGTTGCATGACATCAATTTTCGTAAATTATTATTTTTTTTAATCCTCTCACTTGTCCAAGTGGCTACACACTTGCGACAAGGTTGTTTTTTATTCTAGGAAAAGAGACCGTCTTATTGAGGGAACCAGAGCTTGACGATTGCAAGGGTAGTTACCGTTCTCTGAAACTCGACTTAAGCGAGTATAAAAAATTCTAAAACTCGCACTATAAAAAAATCAGTATTTCTGAATTTAAAAAGTTTATTATTTCTGAAAAGAAAGAATCCATTAACAATAAAATCATTCGCATAATATATGGTGCATAAGCACAAAATTCAATTCAATGTGTATTTGCGTTTTGGTAATTGTATAAGTGTCAAAAAAATATTTTCTTTTAAAAATAACTATTTCCTACCTTTATAAATTTTTATTCTTTCAATAAAATATTTTTAAAAAATCCCACCGCTGCCACCAGTTTGTTAAGTGTGAATTCGATTATTTTAATTAATATTATTAAAGAAAATCTATATATTAAGCGAATTCAGGCTTAACTGTATCGAAAGTAATTTTCGATAAGTTAAACTAAAAGACTTAATATTTATTCACCCCAAGATAAACGTTTAACTCTTCATAAAATAATAATTATTTTTAAAAAAGTAGAGGATCCCCCTTTTAAGTGTACTATTAATTCAGTACCTACGATTAGACGTTATTTTAATTGAAAAGATATAAAAAGTAGAAAGGTTGTATATAGTTGTAGACAGTAATGAGACACTTCAGATATATGAGTAGTACAAATATAAATTTTATTTAATTCATAAAACTTGAAAATTGATAGAAAAATCGTACAATACAAGAATATAAACTATCTTTAAATTATTTACTAATATAAATCGTAGTAAATATTATTATAAAAAATGTCCATTTAATAGAATATAATTAATATGAGGTTTTCAATATTCATATAACAATATAATATCGATAAACAACAAACAATTTTTATTTATATAATAATTATGTTTTATGTAAATCTGTATTATGTGTGTGTATAAAATGTGTAAAATGGAATAATTAATGATCAACTCACCAACTTACAATTTATTATTTTTACCAAGAATGGAAAAGTATCCTGTTACTTTTCTCAGGTGAATTACTCAGATTCACACCTGTTATAGATTCCTTATATGAATTATTTCTTCCTTTTTTTAATATTTCCTTTAATTTGTTCTTCAATTGCTTCTTTTGTTTGATTCTTTATTATTATTATCGATATAATACTTTAAATCATTCACTTAATATTCACTTTTTGTATCCTTTTTTAATTATTTATTTTCAATTCGCGTAAAAAATTCAATTCACTTTAATCAATTAATCAAATAAAAATTCAAAATCAACCCTTATTTCTGGGGACAAAAATATAAATCTCCGCCTTTTGCGGGAAATAAATTCACAAAAAATAATCATCCCCTTTGCGGGAAAACAAATTGAAACTCTACCGATTTTCGAGAGGAAAACTTAATTATACGCAGCTTTACTGCGGGAGGAACAAATTCGTACTCCTCAGTTAAAACCATCAAACGTATGGATCACACCTTGAAATTAATATAAAACGTCAGAGTGGGGATGCCTGTGCATACTGCTCCCCAAAACTTCGTTGTTGCCAGGCAAGCTTTTTGTAATCTTGCAAATTCCTTAAAATGGCGTGATATAGTTCGATGCTCTATATCCTCTTTTGCCAATGTGTAAATGTAATCTTTTACTTAGTATTTTTACCAATACAATTAGTCTTTTCTGTGGAAAATATCTTATAACAAAGTATACAAATTCCTTTTAAAATAAGAGTGATGTCCATATTCTTTCAACCGATTTTAGAATTATAATTTTAAAATTAATATTGAATATTATTGGGAATGAAAACAATTGAAGAATGATTATAGTTATTTCTTAAGTTAGGATATAATTTAATTATGAAAAAATAGTTTTAAGACAAATTAATTGATGAGTTAATTATGTAAAAATCCTCTTATGTCCTGATGATATGTGTATTGAGTACCTAATTCTATTTACAAAAGTCCCAAATTTTAAATGAAATTATACCATATAACAAATTTTTAATTAATAAAAAAAATTAAAAATAGTTACGAAGTCATACGTAACAACTTAAAATATCATCCAGAACACTATTTATTTTTAATTGTTTATAAATAAACAATTACATTTTGCACTAAAATTAAATATTTTTATCTGAAAATATTGTCAGTTATACTTCATTTCAAGACAAATAAAATGCAACTTGAAAAATTAAAATCGATAAATAAGTTTTTGAGAAATTCATTTTTCGATTAAATACGTTCAAAATTTTCAATAGTTAATAACATTAACAAACATTTTTTTTTGCAAAATCCTTTGGTAGTATGATTTATTATATAAAATACTATTAAAATAACCACATTAGTACAAAAAAAAATTAAAAGGTTTTGGGTGGCTCCTTTCAGGAATTCTGACTCATAAGGAAACAAAGATGTATACTTTCAGTGAAATTGGTTGTCGTGCGTGCAGTTGTGTATTAGTGTATTAATTAACCGCGTCTATACATATAAGTGAAATAAACATGTGTGTGTCTTCAAATATTTATCCAACAAATATATAAGTGTGTGTGTGTCTGTGTATCCGTATTTTTTCTTTCACTCTTTCTTTCTGCATTTACAAACGACTGTAGTAATTTTACGTACACAATACTTCTGAGTTTACTACAGTTGTTTGGAACTATTGGACGAAAATGGTAAGAAACTTTGCTAATTTGGTGAACATTTGTCGGGATTAGTGACTTAGTATAGAAAATAGTAAAAAAATACAAAAAGTCCCCTTATTTCCGGTGGCTGCAATGTGAAAGTAGTAAATTCTACTGTGATTTTATACAAAAATGAGTAATCTCGGTCTTTCCGTGTACAATGACATGAAAACAGAACTGGAGCCGACAAAACCGTCAGATGATGCCGCAACGGATTTCCCCAACAATCTTTTATAAAATATGAGTTCTTATAAAAATTTATTCCTATGTTAAAATTTGAACACACTCCTAAAATCATCTTTTTTGCTTTTATTTGAAAAAGTTAGAGATGCATTCAAGCGAGATAAAACGGGAAAACTTCAAGCATAAGAATTTATCTTGACTTTGAATTCAAATCTTGAACTTGTATTGTTTTTTAACAAAATTCTTGATAACATTTGATAAAATTGTTTTTGGGTAACATTTTTTAAATACTTACCTATGTAATGTCAAAGGCCATCACATATTAATTATTTTTTTAAATGTTTGTGAATATTTAAAAATTTATTACTACCCATTGGGAAATAGTCATTAGTCTACCATTGGTACATTAATGGTCCAATATTGGGAGCCATTGGTTTTCTCTAGGTTTATTATTGGAACCCAATAGTGGACCACTAATGGTAACATCGTGGTAACATCGATGCCAATAATTGGCAACCACTATTGGCACATTATTGGCTGCCATTAAAAAACCAATAATAAAAAATTTTTTTTATTAAATTGTATTCAATAATAAAGTTTATTTAATAATTATTTTATTTATTATTAATATTTATTATTAAAAACATTAATTTTTTAATTAATTATTTTATAGAAATGGTTATTATTTTCTATCACATCGGAATGTGAATAACCCTTTCGTTCAGAGTCTAAAAATTATTTACCTCACATCCTTCAGTGCAAAAAATAGGAGAGGACGGGCAGAATAAAATTCCACAAATATTCGTGAGAATACTGCCTCCTTATATACTATTCGAGTTTCATGTTAGTTGCGAGAGAGTGTGAAATAACACCTCCTACGGAGCGTTGAGCGAACCACATACACTACCGTCGGAAATTGTCGGTCCGATCGACCGAAGAGGAGAAAAAAGGCAGCTCTACTAAAATCATAATAACTTTGCCAAAAATGAAGATAGAAACTTGATTTTTGCAGATTTAGAAAGCTTATAAATTTCTGAATAAGATAAGTTTTGGTTAATTTTTTTTAACATTTAGAACTTGTTGTATTATTTAATTATTTGTAGTACAAAACTCTCAAAATTTTCAATTATCGTTCGATATGTTTAGTCCGTTGCCTGATTTACAAAAATAATAGGAAAAATTTGAAACTTATATCAGTTTGTTAAAAAAATTGTCACCTTTAATTTGAGTCTAAGAAAAGTGAAAAATATTAATCCGTCTCCAAGATATGATTAAAAATGTATGCGTATGTTTTTCTCGTCATTGAACCATCGATCGCTGCGAATGCCGTCTGTTGCTTTCTCTCCTATGAATCCCCAGGGCCGTATAGACGACTCCCAAAGTGAGTGGTTTCTTGGTGCCCCTTATATATTATTTTTTCTCTAAATTATAGATATGGTCTGAATTTTTTAACACTATTAGTCAGACTTTAATTGAATAATGTTATTATTATTAAAACAAATGTATATACAAATTATTGTTGTTAATAATTAATTTTATATTTTAGAATTAACCTTGAATAGTGCAGTTTTCTTTTAGCAATGAATTTAATTAAAATAACATTTATTTTTTTCATTGAGTTAATTAAAAACATTGATTTGTTTAAATAGTAATTAGAAGCTAGACATATTTTATAATATTATAATTTTTAAAATAATTTTAATCATAATTTTTCTAGATTTAATTTAATATTCAGGGTGGCCACCCAACCGGGAGAACCGGGAAAAACCCGGGAGAAAACTGGGAAAAAGCCGGGACAGAAATTTTAATCGGGAAAAAACCGGGACTAAAATTTTACATTTAAAGATTTCAGAAAATTAAAGTTAAAGGAAAAAGTTTTACTCAATAAAATTTTCTGATATGTTTATTTACAGATTTCATTTAAATTTTTCATAAAACATCAATAACTTCATTTTTAAATAAATATTTAATTAATATTTTTCTATAAGAATTAAAAATCATAAAAAGATTCAAATTCAATCATTTTGAAATCGAGTGAGAAAATCACTATTTTATATTATAAGATTTTATAAAAAAATATTAGAAAATAATTGAATTTCTAGGATAATTTTTTTTATTTATAAAGATAATTAAAATTCTTTGCAAATAATCGAATTTTGGAAAAGAATTTTATTATTTATAATGATAATTGAAATTTTGAACAGATTTGTTTTAAAAATGTTTAAAAATTATTGAATATTGAAGAAGAATTTTGATATTTTTAAAAATAGTTGAAAGTGTGAGGAGAATTTTTAAAAAATTTTAAAAATAAGTGAATTTCTGCAAAGAATTTTATTACTTTTGAAAATAATTAAATTTCCATGATGAAATTTCTTATTTTTTGAAGATAATGGTAATTTGACGAGAAATTAAAAAAAATTTGAAAATAATTTAAATTCTGCGGAGTATTTTATTACTTTTGAAAAAAATTGAATTTCCATGATGAATTTTATTATTTATAACATTTTGACGAAAAATTTAAATAAAATTTTTGAATGTAATTGAATTTTTGCGAAGAATTTTATTATTTTTGAAAATAAATTAATTTCAGAGAAGAATTTTATTATTTATAAAGATAATTGAAATTATGACAGGCATTTTATTGAATTTTTTTAAATAATCGAATTTTGGAAAAGAGTTTTATTATTTATAAAAATAATTGAAATTTTGAACAGCATTAACAAAAATGTTAAAAATACCTAATTAAAATTTTGCCATGCATTAATTTTATTAAATTTTATTAAATATTATTCCAGATTGTTTGATGTTAAAGTATATGTGTTAGCGAGAAATGTGATTTTTTTTACAATTTTGTGTTTGCTTTTCGGCGTTTTTTTCCTAAAATTTCATTCAACTTTTTTCCGACTTTTTTGGAAATTTTATGCGACTTTTCGTGACTTTTGTTGTGAGTTTATGCGACTAAAGATACTTTTTTTAGTTTTAAAGACGATCCGAGCCCTGTTTTTAGTGTTTTTGGCCGAATTTATATCATTTACAACTACATATTACATAAAGGTAATGTTCTGGTCACAGTAAAATTATAATTAAAAACCGGGAGAAACAGCTCATTTTCACCGGGAGGACCGGGAGTAAACCGGGAGACGAAAAATTTAAAAATAGTGGCCACCCTGAATATGCACTAAGAAAACAAATATTTTAAATTTAACAAACTTTGTTTAAATTAATATTTAATTGAAATATATATTTATTTATAAAACATATTTATTCAAACCAATAATATTTTCAAATCTGAAATGTATATACTTTTTATATAGTTTAGTAATTAACAACAATAGCTTGTTTATACATTTGATTTAATAATAATAACATTATTTAATTAAAGTCTGACTGATAGTGTACAAAAATTCAGACCATTACTATAATTTAGGGAAAAAAGAATATATAATGATAGAACGTCCAACGTCCTTCAGGCAGGACCAAAAAGACTCAGGTGAGTCCGTCCGAAATCGCTAAATAAAACTACCATGGATTGATATAAACAAAAAGTAATATATATCGTTAGAAAGGTGATGAAACAAGCTTTCAGCGCATGTAAATGTCGAGCTTGTAAGTTCATACTGAAGAGCAGGATAGCTTAAAGAAGTTGAATTTTCCAAAAATTCATATAATTTTTAGTCACAAAATGATGAAACCCGGTCCTGCCGGCAGGACGCTTTTCCCTTTGTTTAACAGGCTACCAAACCTAGGCATGTAAATTTAGAAACTTGATATTTACATCATTGAAAAGCTTGTTTCATTACCTTTCCAACGATATATTTGTTTTTGTTTTTATCTGCTTCAATATTAATTTTATAAAGAAAATTTGAAGAGAGTTTTTATTAAATTGGCCGCAATTTTGCTGATTAACATTAAAAATTAAATTTTTTTAAATTAAACAAATAGGTTTCATTCTTTGAACGTTTCTGAAGAAAAAGAGACTAGACCGGCAAAATATGTAGATCAGGCAACGGACTAAACATATCGAACGATAATTGAAAATTTTGAGAGTTTTGTACTACAAATAATTAAATAATACAACAAGTTTTAAATGTTAAAAAAAAGTTAACCAAAACTTATCTTATTCAGAAATTTATAAGCTTTCTAAATCTGCAAAAATCAAGTTTCTATCTTCATTTTTGGCAAAGTTATTATGATTTTAGTAGAGCTGCCTTTTTTCTCCTCTTCGGTCGATCGGACCGACAATTTCCGACGGTAGTGTATGTGGTTCGCTCAACGCTCCGTAGGAGGTGTTATTTCACACTCTCTCGCAACTAACATGAAACTCGAATAGTATATAAGGAGGCAGTATTCTCACGAATATTTGTGGAATTTTATTCTGCCCGTCCTCTCCTATTTTTTGCACTGAAGGATGTGAGGTAAATAATTTTTAGACTCTGAACGAAAGGGTTATTCACATTCCGATGTGATAGAAAATAATAACCATTTCTATAAAATAATTAATTAAAAAATTAATGTTTTTAATAATAAATATTAATAATAAATATTAATAATAAATAAAATAATTATTAAATAAACTTTATTATTGAATACAATTTAATAAAAAAAATTTTTTATTATTGGTTTTTTAATGGCAGCCAATAATGTGCCAATAGTGGTTGCCAATTATTGGCATCGATGTTACCACGATGTTACCATTAGTGGTCCACTATTGGGTGCCAATAATGGGACAATAATGGAATGGTGGCTCCCATTATTGGACCATTAATGCACCAATGGTTTTTTCCCATTGGGATACTTAATATTGACTACTTTCAATGTACTTTAATTTTGTGCGCTGACTTTTTAATTTTCTAATGTAAAAATATGTGGAAAGTTTTTCCTTTAATACCCGTGCAGAAATTAAAATGTGGGCCTGATAGGGTACTGGACAGTTTTCCCGATCTCTGGTCTGGCTCTGGAGAGAGGAACTGACCAGTGCCCGACTAGTGTGTGACGCTGTTCCCGACCAATGCCCTACTTAGGGTAAAACTGGTCAGGGCCTCGTCAGTTTTTCTTAAAATTGCCCTATTTTGTGAGGTTAATTTTATTCAAAAGAATAGAAAAACTTAAAAATCAATCTCTTCGAATCATTTTCTCACTTTAAGCTAATATAATATAAAATAATTATATATATTAAAATAATATAATATATATACAAAGCAAATGATAAATTCATCCTATAAATTAATAATTATTAAAATTCATTAAGTATAATTTATTAATAATTGTTTATTAATGATTATTTTTCAAATTCATAATTTTTATTTTTAAATAAATGTATAATAATTCATTATTTAATAACTATTATTATTCGTTATTTATAATTTAGCTGTTATTATTGATAAATAAACTTTATTATAATATTGTACTTAAAGAAAAAAAATTATATGTATTTTCGTGTTTTAAATATATTACCATAATTATTTTATAAAGTGTTTTAAACGAAAACGCTTATTTAACTTTAATAACTGTTTTAAAAAAGTTAATTTAAAAATTTAAATTTATTTACATGCCTTTAAAACGAGGAAAACTGTCGAGGCCCTGATCAGAGCCCTATTTCATATCTAGTAAACACCCCACTTAGGGTTTTGGCCAGAATTTCTGGTCAAACCCATAAAATAAAAAAATTCTTAAAAATGTAATATAATTACTCCGTTTAATTAATTTTTTCAATTGTTTATAATTTAATTATGGGAACTAATTTAAAAAACTTAATTCATTTACATTTTATTCAAACGAGGAAAACTGTCGAGGCCCTGATCAGTACCCTATCTAAAACCTAATGAACACCCTACCTGGGGTAGGGTAATTCTTAATAGGGAAAACTGACAAGGCCCCGACCAGAACCCTGTTTTAAATAGGAAAAAGTGGGTCATTTTCTGCACAGGATATTGAGTCTTTTGGAATTTTCGGCCATTTTAATTACTTTTTTTATCTTTTTTCGATCCAATTAAATTTTTGCTATGAGGAACGAGCTGCTTTAGTTTTATTCAGGTTTAAAAAATCTGCTTCCAAAAAAGGCATTTGTTGGTTAAAATGCAAAAGGTCATGTTATTCAGTGGGAAGTTTTTCCATGGTAAAGTAAATGGGGCACGTGACCACTGAATAACATAACCTTCCCAGTGTGCAAAGTTACAGAATAATTCTGTAACTATTCCAGAACAAAAAAGAACAAGTTCTGTAACTAGTGAGGAACAGGCAGGTCAAAATGTCGTCCCCCTGGAGGCACAAAATAGGAACAAAAGTCTGTAACAATTCTAGAACAAAACTAGAACATTGTTTTAGAACAAATATATAACAATTCTATAACAAAAACGATTTATCATAAATAATACCCAAGCAGAAATTTAATAGTTGCATAGAACAAATAAATGTTTATAAGTATGAATAAAAATATGAATAATTAATAAAATATCTTTTTTGCAATAAGTTTTTAAAAAAAATTTTTATTTTCTTTAACAATTTAAACAGACTATCTTATTTATTTAAATTAATGACTAAATTATTATTATAATTGTTAATAATTATTTGAACTTATACTTTATGTAACAATATTCAGAATTATACACAGAACACTTAAAACTAAGAATGAAAAATTTCGCACGCACGGGGGATCGAAACCTAGACCTAGAGGACACAAGTCGAATACGCATACCGCATAGCCACGCAAGCTTGGAAGTGATTTTACTTCAACTTCCTTTTGAATTGAGGGACCGTTATGTGCAGTGCTAAAATTATAAATTCAAATGTAACATACTTATTAAAAAAATAACTATATATGAGGCACTCTAGGCCAAATCGGAAATTATTTTGCTTTTACATCAAAAATTGATCAAATTGGACGTTTTTATAATGAAAAGTTTTGTTTTCACACGTAGTTTTTAATAAAAATATTTTTTAAAATTTTAAAAATAAAATTTCATTTTCAACAATGTATGTTTCAATGAATTTTTTTCAAATTTTTTGTAAGAATATTGCACTAAATTAACATGTTTTAAGCCTTGTCCGATCGTGGGCCCACAATCGGGCCCATATATATATATATATATATATATATATATATATATATATATATATATATATTTTATTTCAAAGAATAATATATAATTATGCTACAAATAATAACAAATTTTAATTAATTAGTTAATATTAATAATTTATTATTGTATTTTTATGATATACCAATTAATTAATAATTGATAATAAATTAATTAAATATTTGATGTTATTCTTAGTGAATAATGTTTTTAAAAATTTTGAAAATTTATGAAAGCTGACAGTGAAAAACAAGTTGTGAATTAAGATGTTCATTACATGAACATTTTGCTTCCTCTTTACGATAAGCAAAAGTCCTCTAGCTTTAAAGTGAATTTTTTCATTTTATTTAATTCTATTAATGCTAATAAAATATATTCTTTTTATACATCAATCGATTCGTCTTGATAAAATGAAGATTTTTAGTTTGTTTTTAAGTCTAGATTAACATTTTATTATAAAGCAACATAATTTTTAAGAAGGAAATAAATTTCTAATAAAAGTGCGAATTTTTGGTTTTAATTATGTTTAATTCTATAAATTCAAATAAAATATATACTTTATATATACCAATCGATCCGTTTTAATGCAACGGATAAGATTATTGAAAAAAATGAGTAAAATCTTATTGTACTGGAATATAATTTTGATGAAAGAACTAAATTTTTGATAAAAAAAGGTAATTTTTTTGCTTTAATTGTCATTACCTCTATAAACTCTCATACAATTTATACTTTATATATACCAATCGATTCGTCTTGATGAAAAGAAGAAGATTTTATTGTATATTGACTATAATATTCAATTAAAAAAAAATTTTTTGAAAAAAGTAAAAAAAAAAATTTTTTAATAGATTTTTTAATGTCCATCAATCCATTTCGAGATATTTTTATGATAAATATTCCTGGCAATTTTCAGCCGAATTCGTTGAAACCTCTTCGAGTTATCGTGTTCACAAAAAACGGGATCCACACACACACACACACATACATACATCCGGACAATTGTTCAGGGTCTTATATAACATAGTCCCATATAGAAGAAAATTTGTCAAAAGGATTTTTAAAAATTTTGTAAATTAAACGACTACAAAGCTTCCTCACGAGGAAGCAATTATTTAATTTTTCACGAATTATCGATACGAGTCTTTCTAAGTATCTAAATTCAAAAGATTTTTTGTAATTCATGCAAAAACGCGGCTGCACTATACACGGAAAAAAAGTTATTATATTAGAAGTATTAAACTTTAATAAAAATTATACTTTATTTAGTAAAGTTATATCAAATATCGAAAACTCTTAACAAATTTTAATATAACTTTACTAAATTTTATATAGGTACGTTTTAGTAAAATTTTACAGTAAGAAGAAAGTCTTATTTTAAAGCAGGAAAGCAGCCTTAAATTAAGATACAACATTTTTGTATCCTTCAACATTATAGCAGACAGTGCTGAATTTAAGACCGATCTTAAAATAAGATTTACTGTAAGTTTTGTTGATAACAAAATTTTCCTTTGTCGCATTTTGTCCTACACTTGTAAAATACTTTTATAAAATTTAATAATAACATTTTTCCGTGTAGTGAAAATAAACACGAGTTTATAGTGAAAGAACAGTTATATTAAATTTTTGTAACAGTGTTCTAGAACACTGTAGGAACAATGTTACATCAAAATTCTATAACTAATTTGGAACAAATGTTACATGTCTGTTATAGAACAGATACAGAACAACTGTTCCAGAACAAATTTAGAACAAAGCTCTAGAACTGTTCTATAATAAAATTGTAACACTTATTCTAGAACACTGTTCTTTTTTTTGGTCTAGAACAGTTATAGTACGTGCACACTGGGTTAAGACTTTACACGGAGAAAAATGAAAATTCAGATTTCGGACTGAATATAAAATAATTTGAATGATTTGTATTATCGTAGGAAGAAATATTAAATTTTGGTTCTCTATCCCAAAAAGTTTGGTAATGATTTTCAATTAAGAACAATGCTAAATATCTTATTAAACACTAATAGTCTTCTTTCAACAAGTGCAATCAGAGAATCCTTAGATCCATTCCCAAACAGTTTTTTGGAATGCGAAACTCTGTAGCGCGCTTGCGCCCGCGTTTGTTCAGTTTCTTTGTTTTTGATATACACGGAAGTCTCGGTGTAGTTCGTAGTGTGCGTGGTGTGCGTCGAATACTTTTAATTTTAAAAATCTTCGCATTGGGATTTTTATTTAATCTGTAGATATTTCAATATAATCTCTTTCTTTAAACGTTTTAAAACAAATCATTTTAGTAAAAATGGCAAAGGACTTGTATTTAATTTTTAAAGAGATTCGACGTTTAAATATCTAAAGAATAATAAAAATCCTAGTGAGAAGTTTTATATAATTCAAACTATTCTAATATTTTCAGTTGTTTCATTTTTAGATTTTATATTCAGTTTTAAATTAAATATTCCAATAAAAGTAAACATTTTTACAAATAAAAATAATAATGTAGGTCACTAGAAGATCTGCTTACATTATTGTCAGTTTGGGACTCGGCACTAGTCCCATACTTTACTTTTTTTATAAGGTTTTTCTAAAAATAGTCCGCAACTACTTAAAGTGCAATGTAATAAATTAATTCAAGAAAAATGTTTACTTTTTGTAAATTTCTTCAATTGGGCATTTAGTTTTAAATAAAAAAAATACACGCAATGCTATATTTTTGTAATGTTTTTTCTTCGTTTTAAACTGCAGTCAATGCTATATGATAGTAAAATTGTAATATTTTCCATTTTCTATTAAAATATAATATTATATATTATATTACATATTAATTATTTTTTTCTATTCTATATTATATATGTTCCCTCTCTTAATCGCACCCATTTTCTGTAATTCAAGAATTTTTACAACTTTAATTTGTATTAAATTTCTTACATATTTTAACCCACAAATCTGACTAAGAATTTTCTATATATAAACAATTGAATGTTCAAGAATCTTGGGTATACAAGATTCTTGTTACGTCAAGCAATTTGAAGCGAGTTCAAGATAATATTGTCTTGATGTGCATCACTAGAAAAAGTTTTTTATATTTTTTTTTCTTGAAAATAAGTCAATCGACAGTGAGGGCTGTTGCCTTCCCTTAAGTGAAATTATATCCAAATAATATAATTATCAAATTATATATAAATAAATAATAACAATTTTTATTATAATAAAAATGTTTTTGGTTTATATTAAATAAATGTTGATAAAATTAAAAAAATAGAATTCTTAAAACAAAATATTTTACCAAGTGCAAATGATATAATCTGCATGAATGGTTATCGTCAATATTTGTTAATAATAATTTTTTTTAAGAAAAGACTATCGGTTGAATTTGTTGTGTGTGAATAAATACGCTCTAACGACCTTGAAATTCGATTCTGAAATGTAATATTTCATCTACTTAGTTGATTTGATTATGTAATATAGATCACAAAATCACAACTACATTATATGTGACCTAGTAAGTTAAAAGGGACTTTACGAACATAATCAAGTTTTCAAGAAAAACGTTCTTAAATTTAACAAGTCGATATTCATGCTTCTGCACATTAAATTTGTAAAAAATGTTCATGCTAGAAGTGCAGGTTTTATTGCGATGAAAAGATCGCATCTTTTTATATAAGAATCAATGAAAAAGAAATAATAATTTTTTTAACCTAAGGTCCCTTTTAACTTACCAGGTCACATATTTATAAATTTATCAAATCATATACTCTAAACATTATTAAAATATATTCAAGAATTTTTTTACAGACTCTATAAAAAATTGCTTTACTTGGAGCAGTTACAAATTATACTATATAATTATAAATTATAAAAAATTAAAATATTTAAATTTGCAAATCACAAACATGCTAAGACGAGTGATTAGTCATACTGACTGAACCGATGACAATTTTTGCGTTATATACAGTCGTGTCTTTTACAGTTAGTGTCTTTTCTTTCACATTTAAACATCTTTTAAAAATTGAAAAATATTTTATTAAATAATTAATAATAAAAAATTATTGAAATTAAAATTGTAATTCATGTATATTACAAAACTATATGATAAATCCTTCGATAGAATTCAACTATTTTTAAAATAATAAAATCTTTGTAAAAATTCAATTATTATCAATAAACTTTCACGAAAGAATTACATTTTTTTAAATCCGTTATAATATTTTTTTTAGTGAAATTATTATTTAAAAAGCTTTAAAAAATTGAAATATTCATATTTTGCATTGTTTTAAAATAAAAAAGTAGATTTAATTATAAAAAAAATGATCTTCATAACTACAGCACACATGAGAGTAAGGCATATTCGAACCCCAACCCCTGCTAGGATAGCGCTTTATGCGCTCAACCAAATCGCCACTTGACTTTACAGGGTTAGTTTATATATCAAATATTTTATTCTATCTTTGAGCAAACTAATTTCTACTCATTTAAATTTTTTCGATATTAATTCAATTTTTGAATTGTTTATTTAATTGAAAAATGTTCGAATTATACAAATATCGTAAAATTTAATTCAAAACAATTTATTTCTAAACATATTAGGGTCATTTGGGGTAAATGTAAACGGAATATCTATTTTTCACCAAAAACATTACTTTTGACTTCCCTAGTAAAATTTTATGAGGTGCAAAAAATATTTATGCACCTGATTCGCCTAAAACTGACTGTTTACATTTACCCCGAGATTTTGAAATTTTCCTAAAAGTAGGGGTAAATGTAAACACCACTATAGTTAAGCGAGGTTTAAGAAACAAGTTATTTCAAGTATACTACTGTTTTAAAGAATGGAAAAACTGAACAAAATTCATCGTAGATGTATAGTTAATCAACCAGTTGATTGATAAGGTATCATATAAAATAAATAATCAACCATTACAAAATTATTAATGTTGAATAACTTCAACAAATTTTAATAGATTTTCATTCAACTTGGTAAAAAGAAGTTTTAAGGTTGCTGAATAAGAATCTAAAATCGAATTTTTAAATTTCAAAAGGGTGGATCCAATATGGCGATCATACATAAAATATTGTTAAAAATTAATCAAATTTTAAATCTTTAAAAGGGCGGATCCAATATGGCGGATGAACGTAAAAGTATATTTAAAAAATGATAAAATTTGCTTGAATCTGGCGTACCTGAGTTTTATTTAGCAATCGTGAAGAACCGTTTTCCAATATTCTAAGCATGTAAGTGCACTATGCAATACTATGCAGGTCTAAACCTGCAACTGACTAACACGAAGGAGGTATGAAAGAAGACCTGACTTCCTTTTCTATGTAATTTTACATTGCCAAAGTAATGAAATTGTAAAATAGAAGCAAATTTATTCAATTATTTTCTTTTAAAATGTATTTGACGTTCTGTTTACATTTACCTCGAGTTTTTGAATTGTCGGGGTAAATGTAAACACTTAATTATTAAGTTAAATTTATACACTTAATTAAATTTAGCTGAAACATCTACTGTATACAATTACCCCAAATGACCCTAAATCCCTTTTCCAATAATATAATTCACAAAAAAATTTTCTTAAAATTATACTGAAGATAATTGTTTTAAATAAGATAATATTAATTTAATACTAATATTAATATTAATGTTAATAATTAATAATTTTAATAAAATTCTTTGTAAATTTCAATTATTTTTAAAATTTTTAGTAAAAATTACCATTTGAAAAACCCCATTGTTTTTAAGAAATTTTAAATATATTTTTCAAAGTAATTTGATTATTGTCAAAGAATTTTAATAAAAATCATTTCACGAATTAAATTGTTTTCAAATTGTTTCATGTCTAATTAAAAAAATTGATTTAATTTAATAAATTTACTTTAAAAGTATAAAAATTATTTAATTATTTTCTGTACGTTATATTAGCAATAGTATTAATTATTATTATTAATATTAATATTAGTATTAGTATTAGTATAATTTTTAGAAAATTTTTTTGTAAATTCTTTTATTAGAAAACGGATTTAATATGTATAGAAATAAATTGTTTTAACTTAAATTTAACGATATTTGTAGAATTCGAACATTTTTCAATTAAATAACAAATTCAAAAATTGAATTAATTTCAAAAAGATTTAAATGTCCTATGTGACATTATTGTATATCCTGAAAATTTCCAGGAAATTACCAAGGGTAACTTCCGAAGTTGATAAAAGTAAATTTTTTTCCGAAGTTTTTGTGTTATCTGTGTTTATTTCAAAAATTTTAATGAAAATATTATCATGTGTAACGTATCTGTTGGAAGATTAAGTGAGAAACACACAGTTTAGAAAAAGAACACTTTGGTTTTATTTAATAAACGTTAATTAGTCAAAATACACTTCTTTATTATATTGAAGATATAGAGAGATACTTTTAGGTTTTTGAAGGAACGAACGCACGAGTCAAAAGTAACGAGACGCTACGACACATCACGTGATCGGCGAAGCGCAGCCTAGTGGCGCTAAAATACACTAACAGAGAAAAGGGCGGACGCTTCAAACTTCGAACAGTATCACTTCGTAACTATTTTTAATTTTTTTTATTAATTAAAAATTTGTTATATTGTATAATTTCATTAAAAATTTGGGAATTTTGAAAATAGAATTTAGTACGATCAATACACACATTATCAGGACATAAGAGGAACTAACATAATTAACTCATTAATTAATTTGTCTTAAAATTATTTTTTCATAATTATATTATCCAAACTTAAAAATAACGATAATCATTCTTCAATGGTTTTCATTTGCAATAATATTCAATAATATGTTTAAAAACATAATTCTAAAATTTGGTAGAAAGAATATTAACATCACTCTTATTTTAAAAGGAATTTTTCTACTTTGTTATAAGTTACTTTCCACAGAAAAGACTCTTAATTGTACCGAACCAAACTCATCACGACATTTTAAGAAATCTGCAAACTTGCAAAAATCTTGCTTAACAACAGCAAGGCTTGGTAGGCCGTGTGCAACGGATTCCCCCACTGGCCCTGGTTAGAACCCGATTTACAATCTAATGAACACCCTACCTGGAGGTTTGGCCAGAAGTTCTGGTCAAACCCACAAAATAAAAAAAGTATTAAGACGGTAGTATAATACTCCATTTAATTACACAGGCACACAAAAAAAAGTTTTATATTCTCATGTATTTTGGCTTGCTGAATCCTAAACTGCAGGGAAAGTATGGCATTGAGGGCACTCACGATTAAACGCTCATTTTAGTTAAAAATTAAACTTTATATAAATGTTGACTCTTTGAAGTCTATAATGATAAACCTAGTGACACCTAGTGATTTACCTAGTGCAGGCTGTCTAGGTGTCAGGATGACAAGTCTCCTGAAAAAGTGCCAGGACGTGATAATTTAGTTAGTTTGGTTTTGTGTCGACTCGAAACTAAATTCAGTTTGTCAATTTAGTTTCGTGTCGACTCAGAAACTGAAACTAAACTAAACTTTGGAGACGGTCTCTGGTTATATTTTTTTTTATTTTTAGGAAAAACCTTTATTTTTATTAATTTATCTACAGAAAAAAACAAAGAATTAAAATGCGGGTGGAAAATACTTTACCGCCCGTTGACGTCACACAAGCGGGTGACAAAAAATGTTTTTTTCTTCGTACCTCGGTCGAAAGTACGTACTTTCCGCTGCGATTTCGCAGCAGAAAGTCAAACATTTGTGCTTTGGTCGATTTTCATATCCAACCTCTATTACAGCGGGAGTAAAAGAATTTTCTGTTGGTAAAAATACCACTGTCGGTAAATAAGAAAATATCAACTTCCATGGCAATTTAACGAGTAATTGTTATTGCAACACAAAATGAGAAAAAAAAATTATCAAGAATACTTTTATACTTTATAAATTTATTATCCACAAGCTCTGAATATTGAAATGAACGAAATCTTTTGCTGATATAATTATTTTGAAAAATTATTTTAATAAACATTAGAAACAAAAATAAAATAATTAAAAATTTTGTAATTTGTTTTTTAATACGTGCCAAAATGTTATAATAAAATTTTAAGAATTTGAAGAAATAATGAAATTTTGTTCATTAGAACTTTTAGAATTTCAGAAATATAAAATTAATTTTGTATCAAGAGAAAAATTCTTTTGAAAATATAATATTAATTTATCTTTCACATTTTTTTCGTGCCCGCCCACGACCAGAAGCACTCGCTTCGCTCGTGCATCAAATGTCGGGGCAGGCGAATGTTGTTTGCAAGAGAGAGACAGAGAATAAACCAGAGCTTCGCGAGTGTCCGCCAGAGGCGTTGAAGCGAGGAGCAAAAGTAAATAAAGATGGCCGGCTATCAAATGAAACACGATTGCAATTTTCTTAAAAAATAAATTAACGAGCGTACTTTCGACCGTATATAAAGAAAAATAGTATACATTACACAGGCAGAAATTCAAAAGCCCTAAACTACGCAATGATGTTTTCTCGGCTTCGCCTCGGGCATCATTTCGCGCAGTGCAGGAATTTCGAACTTTCTGCCCTTATAATGTAATATACTATTTAGTTATACTCAAAAAACGACTAAAACCCAAATTAAAATAAACAAGTTGTGAATTAAGATGTTCATTACATGAACATTTTGCTTCCTCTTTACGATAAGCAAAAAATTTGCTTTAAAGTGAATTTTTTCATTTTATTTAATTCTATTAATGCTAATAAAATATATTCTTTTTATACTTCAATCGATTCGTCTTGATGAAATGAAGATTTTTAGTTTGTTTTTAAGTCTAGATTAACATTTTATTATAAAGCAACATAATTTTTAAGCAGGAAATAAATTTCTAATAAAAATGCGAATTTTTGGTTTTAATTATGTTTAATTCTATAAATTCAAATAAAATATATACTTTATATATACCAATTGATCCGTTTTAATGCAACGGATAAGATTATTGAAAAAAATGAGAAAAATCTTATTGTACTGGAATATAATTTTAATGAAAGAACTAAATTTTTGATAAAAAAAGGTAATTTTTTTGCTTTAATTGTCATTACCTCTATAAACTCTCATACAATTTATACTTTATATATACCAATCGATTCGTCTTGATGCAAAGAAGAAGATTTTATTGTATATTAACTTCAATATTCAATTAAAAAAAAATTTTTGAAAAAATTTTTTTTTGAAAAAAGTAAAAAAAAAAATTTTTAAATAGATTTTTTAATGTCCATCAATCCATTTCGAGATATTTTTATGATAAATATGCCTAGCAATTTTCAGCCCAATTCGTTGAAACCTCTTCGAGTTATCGTGTTCACAAAAAACGGGATCCACACACATACACACATCCGGACAATTGTTCAGGGGCTTAAATAACATAGTCCTATATAGAAGAAAATTTATTCGAAGGATTTTTAAAAATTTTATAAATTAAACGACTACAAAGCTTCCTCACGAGGAAGCAAAACAATTTATAACACTACAGTAGTATATTTCTATGTATTTTTTTACGCTTAATCCGAATTTGAAGTCAGTATTGAAAGAATTGCTCAAAATTATAAGATAAACTTAAAAAAGACTCTAAAAAACTAGATTAAAATAAAAAAAAATTATAACAGTACGATAGTATATTTGTATGTATTTTTCCCGCTGAATACGAATTTGAATCAAAATTGACAAAATTGCTCAAAATTTTAAGATAAATTCAAAAAATTTATGAAAAAGCCATTTAAAATGAAAATTTTTTGCTACGAGATTCTCAAAGTGGCTCAAAATTTTGAGCTTAATTAAAGTACTCAAAAACTCGAGTGTGAAAGAGTGTACACTAACGAAAGTACACTAATATAGTATACTAACAAAAAAATTGAATCTCTTGACTTTAATTTGTTTTTCTTAGCAGATTTTCTTGAATATCTCAAAATTTTAAGCCATTTTGAAAATTCTGATTTTTAATTCGGATTCAGCGGGAAAAAATGCATAAAAATATATTAATTGTGTTATGCAATTTTTTATATTACTTTTAATTTTAATTCATTTTTTGAGTAGTTTTTTTAAATTATCTTAAAAGCTTGAGCAATTCTTTCAATTCTCACTGCAAATTCGAATTCAGTAGCCAAAATATATAAAAATACACTATCGTATTGTTATAAAATTTTTTTTGGATTTTAATTTGGTTTTTTTGAGTCGTTTTTTTAGTTATGATTGAATTGATTGATTCACGTTCCACGGTAAAAGGGACCTTAGCTGCTTAAAATTTTAGGTTATGTTTACAGTAGTTTTAGCTTCATAACAAATTTATTATTTGGGTCAGAATATCTCAAACGGATCACTTTAAAAAAAATATTTTTTATTTCCATCCAAAATAATTTTTTTTTAATCCTGGTAGAGTAAAAAAACCCTGAAAATTGTAGACAAAAAAAAATTTTTTTTTTAATGTTATTAACAATTTAGTTTTTATGTAGTCTTAAATTAAAAATTTTTTTTGTCGAAATCCAGTTGACCGTTTTTAAAAATTCAAAAGGGGTTTTCTTCTTCTTGAAACAAAGTATTTAAAAATAATTAATTTTTAATAGTTTTTTATATAATTTGTTTATAAATTGTTAATAACAAATAGTGTTCTGCGCCTCCTAGAAAAAAAAATAAAAATTGTATTGTATTGCCAATATCCCCCTGAGAAAAAAAACGTTTAGAAAAAAAATGTACATCAATTACAAAAAAGTTATTAAATAATAATTAGTATCGCGGTGCAGAGCGATATATGAAAAAAAAATTTTGTGGATAAATTAAAAAATCCTTGTGTCAGATTTTAGGTATTAATGAATGCAATAAACCTGCAAAATTTCAGGGCAATCCATTAAAATTTGTTTGAGATAATTTGTACACAATTTTTTGTGACATACACACACACACACACATACATCTGGACATTTGCTCAGAATTTAATATACTTATATCCTAGATGAAAATAAGTCCATATAATCATGTTTTGAAAAATTGAAAATCGTCACGAATGCAAAGCTTCCTTATGAGGAAGCAAAAAACCGAAAGTATTCCGATTTAAAAGAAAAAACTTATGTTTTTGGTAAAACATAGCAAATCTGTTCCGAATTTCAAAATGAAAATTTTGAAAAGTTACTTTTATATGTCAAAAATAGTTTTTCTACTATTTTTCCTACAATGCAATAGTGAATAAATATTATCAATAAAACTTTGTACAAAGTTGCAGAATATCAAGTACAATAAGTTGTCTTTAAAGCAAAATTATGTCGATTTATGATTTTTAAATAAATTACAATTACTCATTACGCCTTGGTCTCTTATATACTTAAATCATTTCATTTAATACCTAAAATCTGACACAAGGATTTTCAAATTTATCCACAAAATTTTTTTTTTTATACAATTTTTTCAAAATTTGAAAAAAAATTTTTTTGTATTTTTTTAAATAAGTTTTTTGTTTTTTAATATTTTCATAAATTATTTTCAAAATTACATTCCTGACAAGAAAACGAATCGATTGATATATACAAAGTGCACATTTCATCAAAATTTATAAAATTAATCAATATTTTTCTTTTTCACAAAAAATTCATATTTTGCGTTTTTTGAAATATTACCTTAACATATTAAAATTAAATTAAGCAATTGGTTTATGATATTTTGAGGAAGCGAAATGGTCATGAAATGAACAACTTGTTTTAATATTTTCTAATGTCTGTCAATATAACCTTTTTCATGTACTCTTAATTTAAAACTTCTTTTAATACAAAATGTAAATATTTTTTACAAATCATTATGCATTTCGGCATCCCAAAGCAAATAAGAATATTTTCCTAAAGTATTGGAATTTTTTCTAATGGTCAAAAATACATTAGACGAAATAAATTTTTTTTACCTTTAATATTGAGTGTTTCTTGATTTTCAGTGATTTTAATCACTTATTTCTTCTTAGGAGGTTGACCAAAAAATCCAATTTTTCTTAATATTTAAGTTTGACCTTCTTTTTCATTCTATTAAATTTTGGTGATGGAGAACGAACTACTTTTCAGTTTAAATTAAGTTAAAAAAATCTGCTGGAAAAACGCATTTTTTGGTTAAAATGCAAGTATTTTTATAACACTGAAGTTGGCTATCTCAATAGTCTTGCAAGAATCTACTTGTATTTAACCAAAAAAATGCGTTTTTTCAGCAGATTTTTTAAACTAAATTTAAACTGAAAAGTAGTTCGTTCTGCATCACCAAAATTTAATCTAACCTTTTTTCTGTGCAACTCAAATTAAAAATTCAAATTCTATGTTTAATTCAAAAAATTTTGTAAAATAATTCTCAAAAATGAAATCTACGGATATTAAGCATCATTTTTACAAATTATGAGATTTTTTTAAAAATAGGCCGCAACGGCTTCACGTGAAATATAATGGACTGACCCAGTTAATTTATTTTTATTAATTTTTAATTGGACTACTCGCTGATATCATCATGAACGACGTTGAAATTTTGTATTTAGAAAAATAATCTTTAAAACGAATTTTCTCTTATAAATTTGTTGATGACACAATTATGCACATAGCAATGGAAAAAATTATATAAATTATCAGGATTTTTAATAGTTATTGTGGAAGAAAGAAGAAAAAGAATATTTATCTTCGAGATTTAAAAGTATAATTGCATAACTTTTTAGACTTTATTATAATTAATGAGAATAGGAAGCTCATTCTTGATTGGGGAAAAAACTTTTCATTATATTGAACGCACTAATAACTACTAATCCAAACATCCCTTTAACCAAAGCATTGCCATAGCACATCACTGAATAAAATGTTCTTGTTTTGAAAAGAAAATTCCTCTGGCAAAATGCTCTTAAATCAAGTTATTTTTAATCGAAAAATTTTCATTCAAAAAACAATAAATTTCAAATAATTATAAAGAAAACAACAAGTAAGAGCTTAACAACTTTTACATTCGATAATATTATAATTGATTTTGCAAAATACAAATAAACTATATAAAGTATATATTGTTTATAAATAAATGATTCTTTCACATGTGAAAATTTTTGATGTATTGATAATTTTATAAAATCTACCCTCTATTAATTGTTAATTATTTTCATAGTAAAAATTTAACTTAACTATTATTAAAAGAAACTAAATAATTTCATTAAACATAGTTTATGCAATGGCTAAAATAATTTTATCTCCAAAGTCTTTTTAGCATATCTCCAAAAGGACTCTTATAAAAATATAATTTTTTATAATTTTTTTAGTCTTAGAAAGTTTTTAAAATTAGTTTAAATTAATAAATATTAATTCTATTACGTGGACAACAAACAATGAAAAATTGCTAGCTCAACCTAGGGACATAAAATTTCAATTTAAATGAAATGATTTAAGTATATAGGAGACCAAGGCGTCATGAGTAATTGTAATTTATTTAAAAATCATAAATCGACATAATTTTGCTTTAAAGACAACTTATTGTACTTGATATACTGCAACTTTGTACAAAGTTTTATTAATAATATTTATTCACTATTGCATTGTAGGAAAAATAGTAGAAAAACTATTTTTGACATACAAAAGTAACTTTTCAAAATTTTCATTTTTTCTTTGTGTTTTTAAAAAAATAGTTTTAAAAAGAAAACTAAAATTAGTTTTTGAGATTGAAACATTTGTTTTTAAGGGCCTATTAGTTTTTAATTTACACATACTGAATTTATAAAAAAATTACAAAATATTTAACTTAGTTAAGGTGAAAATTTAAGTGAAAGTGGAAACGGAAGTAGAGTGAAAATTAATTAAGGTGGAAATTTAAATGAAAGTGAAAGGGGAAACGGAAGTAGAGTGAAAATTAATGAAGGTGAAAATTTAAGGGAAAGTGGAAGTGGAAACGGAAATAGAGTGAAAATTAATTAAGGTGAAAATTTAAGTGAAAGTGGAAATGGAAGTGGATGTCGAAGTGAAGTGAAATTACATAATCGACCCCCTGATGTCACATTTTCGAAATTTAAAATGGCGGTTCTAATATGACGACATATCGAATATAATATGGTAGGTACTTTATAAAAATTTATCTAAATTGCTTATAATTCATTTCTTTCGGAGGTTTTTCTGTTAGCTAATTACGAATCCGATGTCGAATTTTAAAAATAGGGAACTTTTAATTTTTAGACTGTTATTTTGTCCGGTCATTTGTTACCAAATTTTGTAGTCTATTTAATGGAAAGATGTTAGAAAAATCGAAATACATGAAATTCGAACATTTAGGGCATGATTCATACACTCTTTTAGAGAAGAAAATCAAGTTTTATTTTTCTTTATGGAACTTTACACGTTTTTCTTTAAAGCAAAAAATATGTCGCCATATTACATCCGACATTTTGAATTTCGAAAATCTAACATCGGATTTGTAATAACCAACCTCAAAAACCCCCGAGTAAAAAGTTTTAAGCAAATCCGATCAAATTTTTATTTTGACAGCCGCCATATTGGATCCGCCATTTTGGATTTTAAAATCCAACATCGGGTTTCTAATCAAAGATCCCAAAATATTATGAATCAGATGCTTAAGTTAAAGTACTTTCCAATTACTGTATTTTTCCTTTTCTCAGTTTTTAAATCGTGTAACCAAAACTTTAAATTGTTGTACCATAGTGAAAAATAGTCGGATCGGATTGGGTGTAGAATATTTTGAAAGGTGATTAATTGTATTTTCTTTTAAAATTTGTTCCAATGATAAAAAAAACTTTTTTGTAGATTTTATTGAGAGTCGAATGTTGCCAAAAATGGCCTTTTTCACTCTTTTAGGTTAGAATATTTCAGAATCCTGACGTGATAGAGCGATTTCGCTGTCAGTTTTAGATTCAGGCCGATAAATTACATCGGAAATGACTTATCCCGTTTCTGGGTCTGACAAAATTCTAAATTTTGTAGGCCTGTGTAATTGATTATCATGTGTAGCTTTTTGAACATTTAAGTTGATCGTTTTATTTATATTTGATACTAATTAATAATTATAATAATTATTAGTTAATTAAATAACAATAAATTATTACAATTATTATTTCAATTATTATTTTATATTGTATTTTAATTTCTATTTTGTTTATAGCAAAAATTTCAATATTTATCGGGTCGTAACAGTTAGTTCGTGTAGAGTCAGTCTGTGGAGAGTCACTATATTATTTATTAATTTTTGGAGAGTTAGTTCGTGTAGAGTCGGTCTGTGCAGAGTCTTAATTTTTTTAATTAATTTTGGAGAGTTAGTTCGTGTAGTGTCGGTCTGTGGAGAGTTACAAATTATATTATATTATATTGAATGGAGAATATTTGTTTGTAGATTCAGCAATGTAGAATCAGTTTTTGGGCAATCAAAAAATATTGAACTGAATCCCTGCCGAAAAAACAGTGCATATTTCGTGTTCCTGGAACTGTACGTGCTTGTTGGTACCTTTGAATGCGATGTCTGTCTATTTTTTTAATTTCATTTTCTTCAATTTTAATGCAGCTTATTCGCTCTATCTGTTTTTGACAAAATTCGAACATCTCATCTACGTTTAAGATTGCAGACCCACCGCCTACTCTTTGTAAACTGGCTTTTCTAACCAAGCGTTTTACAGTTCCGCTAACTCCATCACATGGACTCTTTCCATGGGAAGATCCTAAGAAATTCCAAAATCGTCAAAGTGGTGCGCGAAATTGATGAAGTTTTTTCTATTTTTATATTGACTCGCTGCTCCGTCCGAAAAATAATGGATTATTTTAAGATTTGGAAAAAGAAGCTTCTATTTCTTGAGAACTTTAGACTGGAAAGCGTACACAGCGGAAGTTATATGGTCTTTACTGGTCATTAGAATGCAAAAATTTTTTGATTCTACTTGTTCATTTTCCTTACGATAGTAAATGGCAAAAGGATGCAACGTTGCTTCGTCGTTAACCCAATGATGCGACTGAATTTCGTCATGGACAATAAACGAATAATTTTGGGTAAAATCTAATAAAGCAATAATTTCGTTTTCCGGAATATTTTCTTTTAAGCTGTACAGGTATTTCGCTTGATTTGTAGACACATAATGGTGTTCTTTCAATGAATTTAACTTTTGTATCAACGACTCTAAATATTCCTCTCTAGATTAAATGATTGTTACTAAATCTGCTCGATCAACATTTATCCATTGTTTAGATTTTAAAGTTGCATTTTCGTCTATACTCTTTAGAACAATATTATTAACTTCATCGAATCCAGGACATTCCTCGCATTTACTAAGCATACATTTTTCTTCTTTAGTGTCGCAGACGCCCAGTTTTAACAGATCTGTTAAGCAGTCGTTAGGCTTTAACATACTGATCATTAGTTTTGCATTCTCGTGTTGCAAACAAACACAAACTGAATGAGTGCTTTTGGGGCCAGCTAGAATGCATCACTTCGGTCTTAATTCCACAAATTTGGAAATTCCTATTTTTGTATCTGGCGATGTTTCTTTAAAATGCGTATACAGTTTCCTTAAATTAGAAAGAACCAACCGTTTTTTTTCTTTTTCACAAGATTTATTTGTTATGGAAACGTAGTCCTTCGCTCCTGGACACGTCCTGCTATTTTCGTCGTTTTCATAAATTCAGTCAATAAACGATCTTCAGAAGTCTCAGTTGATGTATATGTTTCCGGATTCTCATCTTCTATTGATGTCATTTCAGATGTCATTTCAAATAATCAATTTTACGTTTCTTGTCAGCTACTTGTTTTCTACAATTTCGACAAATACTTGTGCCGGGCTTTAGCTCCACAAAGTCATTATTTTTCACAAAGGTTAACGATACTTCTCGTAAGGATTTTGATATTACACTGGTGTGAGATTTAAATGGGTCACGACATTTTTTACCAAAATATTGCGAATATTTATGAAGATACTTTTCTTCGTGCTTTTCACAAACTGTGGTAATAGTTTTAGTTGTTCTTAATTTTAATAGCAATCCTTCGTTTTCAGTAAAACATTTTATTTCTTGAAAGGGTTTCGTTAAACTTTCTCACAATTCGTTTAAATATATACCTGTAGATTAAAAATATTTTTTTAATAATAAATAATATTAATTGAAACGATTTATAAATTTTATTAATTACATATTGACATACCAATACAACACTGCATTTTGAGTAAGTTTTTAATTAATATTTTGCCATTAAATCAAATACTGACTGTGCTTTTATTGATACTTAAACGAAATATAACCTTAACATAATTGTTTAAAAATAAAGTGCAAACTGTTGAGAAATTATAAAAAATAATGAAATAAATCATTTTTATAACCCTTTAAAAAATTTATGTGAATTTATAAAGTTTTTCGAAAAATATTTTTGCTGTATCACACAAAAAACTTGTAAACTGCGTATATAATTTTAAGTCTAAAGAGGAAAAATGTATCTTTATAAAGTAATTAATCGAGAAAATGTCTTACATTAGTAATTTACAATACAAAAAATTGTAAACTTTTATTAATGTATTAAAATTTAATTTAAATGAATATATTTAAACTCAATTAAAGATCATTTAATTTGACTTTGAAAAAAATTGTTTTATTTATTTTCAATTAATTAATTACTTTTATTTATTTCATTAATAAAGTTTAATTCAAATAAATATATTTAAACTCACATAGGGTCATTTGGGGTAAATGTAAACGGAATTGCTATGTTACACTAAAAACATTAGTTTTTTTGTTAAAATGTAAAATGGACGGTTTTTTTGCATGAACTTGTTACTTTACTTCCCTAGAAAAGTTTTATGGAGTACAAAAAAATATTGATGCACCTGAATCGCCTTAAACTGACTGTTTACATTTACCCCGAGAATTTGAAATTTTTCTAAAATTCGGGGTAAATGTAAACACCACTGTAGTTAAGCGAAGTTTATAAAACAAGTTATTTCAAGTATACTACTGTTTTAAGGGATGGAAAAACTGCTAAAAGTTCTTCGTAGATATATAGAAAAATCAACTAGTTGACTGGCTAATGTATCTCAAAATAAACAATCAACCATTACAAAATTAGTAATGTAAAACTTGAATAACTTGAACAAATTTTAATAGATTTTCATTCAACTTGGTAAAAAAAGTTTTTAAGGTTGCTGAATAAGAATCTAAAATCGAATTTTTAAATTTCAAAATGACAGATCCAATAATTTATTAATTTTTTTTAATCTAGTTGACGTTCTGTTTACATTTACCCCGAGTTTTCGAATTTTCGGGGTAAATGTAAACACTTAATTATTTATTAACTAAATTGACGTAAATCAAAAATCAAAGTCAATTTTTGTTAAGCCATTAATAAGGAAGAGTTACAAATTTTGGTTTGATTTTTTAATTTAGTTTAATGCATATGCGAGACAAAATACTGAAACAGTAAATTTTTGATTTTCAATCTTTTTTGCATTAAAAAATAACTTGTACTATGGCATTGCCAATTGTCAAAATAAAATATTGGCAATACTCAGAACATTTTGTAGGTGAGCTGAGGTAAAAATATTGACGTTGTACTTATTTTTAAATTTCTAAATTTAGCTGAAACATCTACTGTTTACATATACCCCTTCCCAGTGGACACAAAAATCGCCGTACGTATTAAAAACGGTTTTAAAACGTTTCATGTCCCTTACCAGAAATGAAACGTTTTAGGAACGTTCTAAAAACGTTCCTGATGTTCTGTGCCGACAGGGTTATTTACATTTACCCCAAATGACCCTAAATATAATTTTAAATTTCTTTTAAATAAAAAAAATCGTTTCATTTTGAATTTGGCTTTTATCGCAAGTAGCAAACCAACTTCAAGTTAGTTATAATACTTATCGGTAACCTTCAAAATAAACACTTATTTTAAATCAATTTCTTTTAAAGACTAGTGCAGAACCGAACGCGAAATTTTTGTAGCAAGAAGATATTCCTTCAATCAACGTGCTCCAAAAATTTGGCATAAATCGATCTTTCTCTAAGGAAGTTACAAACATTCAAAGTCGCCATAAACTGAAGAATGGTTAGTTTTTAAGGCAAATTCTTTTATATTTCTCAGATTATAATCAAAAAAGAATTTAAATAATATTAAAGTGTATTTAAAATACTTATTATTTAAATAATTCCGAATTTCTAAAATTAAGTTACTTTGCCAAAATAAATTATTAAATATGATAGATTTTTGACATTTTATACACAAACTTAAATAACATATTTTACTGTTTATTATATATTATTAGATTCTTTTAACAACTAGAAAACACAAATTCAACCTTTTAAAATAAATATCTATCGCTTTTTTATATTTATTAAAGAATTTTCTCTTTTTGCTTCCTCATAAGGAAGCTTTGCATTCGTGACGATTTTCAATTTTTCAAAACATGGTTATATGGACTCATTTTCATCTAGGATATATAAGTATATTAAATTCTGAGCAAATGTCCAGATGTATGTGTGTATGTGTGTGTGTGTGTGCATGTCACAAAATATTGTGTACAAATTATCTCTAACAAATTTTAATGTATTGCCCTGAAATTTTGCAGGATTATTGCAGTCATTAATACCTAAAATCTGACACAAGGATTTTCAAATTTATCCACAAAATTTTTTTTATACAATTTTTTCAAAATTAAAAAAAAAATTTTTGTATTTTTTTTAATAACTTTTTTATTTCTTAATATTTTCATAAATTATTCTTAAAATTACATTCCTTACAAGAAAACGAATCGATTGATATATACAAAGTGCACATTTCATCAAAATTTATAAAATTAATCAATATTTTTCTTTTTCACAAAAAATTCAAATTTTGCGTTTTTTGAAATATTACCTTAACATATTAAAATTAAATTAAGCAATTAGTTTATGATATTTTGAGGAAGCGAAATGGTCATGAAATGAACAACTTGTTTTTAATTATTATAAATAAACAAGAAAAAATGAGAAAATTTTTGTATTTATTTTTCGAAAGTACATAAGATTTTGTTCAGTGACTTAAAATAGCGATTCGATTGATACAAATGTCTAGCAGATTTAGAACATTATGTATTGCTTTGCCACCCAGGGTAGCCATCCGGTAGCGCGAAGGTTAAAATACGAGTAAGAACACTTTAACCTATTTATTGGTTTTTAAGTTATGAGTAAATTATTTTTTGCCCTACCTGCAAGGAAAGAATGTCATTTTGGGCACTTAAGGCGGGCGCATAGTAGCACATTCTGCCCGCTCTGAAAGTATTTTACACCCGCATGTTAATTCTTTGCTTTTTTCTGTAGATAAATTAATAAAAATAAAGCTTTTTCCTAAAAATCAAAAATAATATATCCAGAGATCGTCTGCAAAGTTTAGTTTAGTTTCAGTTTCTGAGTCGACACGAAACTAAATTGACAAACTGAATTTAGTTTCGAGTCGACACAAAACCAAACTAACTAAATTATCACGTCCTGGCACTTTTTCAGGAGACTTGTCATCCTAACACCTAGACAGCCTGCACTAGGTAAATCACTAGGTGTCAAAAGGTTTATCATTATAGACTTCAAAGAGTCAACATTTATATAGAGTTTAATTTTGAACTAAAATGAGCGTTTAATCGTGCGTGCCCTCAATGCCATACTTTCCCTGCAGTTTGGACAAATAATTATGTTTGCATTATGGGCGCAAAGGTGATTTTAATTGTTTACAATTTTTATTTTCAATAAAAGTTAACAAATTAATACGGTTTTTAAAAAGAACATTTATTTTCTTATTTCGTTGCTGCATATGATATAAATCAGTTCAAATTAATTAAATATGCACCACCACACAATTTATAAACCATAAAGAAAATTTATATCAATTGTTATAAACAATATTAATTAACAAATTGTTAACACTGATTTCTTTCCACTAAAAATTTTTTTTCTCACATTTTCTTTTCAATTTATGTCCATTTAAAGAATATTTGTTCTTTTTGATTAAAAAATAACTTATTTAAATTGTTATGAACAATATTAAATAACAAATAGTTATGTAACTTATGTACCTGTCCACCAAACATTTTTTTTCACGTTTAATTTATGTTCATTTAAAAAATATGTGTCCTTTTTGTTTAAAAAATAACTTATTTAAATTGTTACAAATAATATTAATTAACAAATAGGTAATTTTTGTTCCTTTCCACCAGAATTTTTTTTTCTCGTTTACTTTTTTATTTAGATAATGTTGAAAGTCCACGGAGAAAAGTGAATAAAGTGAAAGTGGAAAATTAAAAAAATAGTTGTTTATAATAATTTATAGTAAATTATTTCATTTTTTGGTGGACAGGATCATAAGCTAACTATTTGTTGATTAATATTATTTATAACAATTTAAATAAGTTATTTTTTAATCTTGAAGGAAACATATTCTTCAAATGAACTAAAATTAAAAATAAAATGTGAGAAAAAAATTTTTTTTTTTGAGTAATTGAAGTTAACTATTTGTTAAGTAATGTTGTTTTTAACAATTGAAATAATTTACTTTATGGCTTATTAATTCTCTGCTGGTAATATTGGATTAATTTGAAGTGATTTAGATCATGTGCAGTAACGGAATAAGAAAATAAACGTCCGTTTTTAAAAAATTGTGTTAATTTTTTAACTTTGATTGAAAATAAAAATTATAAACAATTAATAACTCAAAAATTGGCCTTTAGGGATATCTTAAGAATTTATTCACCTTTAATTTAAAACAATACATCAAACATTTTTGATGTATTATTAATTATAAATTAATACGTATATCATAGTAATATAATAATAAATTATTATTATATAATTATTTTTAGTATTATTATAAATTATTAATAATAAAATAATTTTTAATATTATTTTTAAAAATATTTTAGTTGTAAATAATTGAGAATAAATAATTAAATTAATAAGTTTTACCGTATTATTGTGATATACGTATTAATTTATATATATTTAAAACATACATTTATAATAATTTTTCTTTAAATAAATATGACACAGTCAATTTATTACGATAACACTGTTTATAGCGGTTCCATAATTCAAAAGGAAGTTTAAGGCAGTCGCTTTCAAGCTTGTGTGGCTGTGCGGTTTTTATTTATACAAAATATTTTATTTACTTTAAAAATATTAATAATTATTATTAATATTGAAGAAATTATACCTCATGCTTTAATAATCAAATAACGAGCTGTAATATAGTAAATTCAGTCAGTATTAAATTTTTACCTGGGTACAGAAAAGATCGGGAAAATTCGCATGGCCCTGGTCGGGCCCTGGTGGTGCGGCCAGATCGGTCAAAATGCCATGGCCCCGATCGGTTTTAGTGTTTCAACCAGGCCGGGACCAGGTCGGGTTGCCAGATCGGGGCCCGGTTTATCCCGAACTGGCCCTAATCAAAATTTCTGCACGGGATATTAATAAAGGTACCCGTGCAGAAATTGCCATAACAGGGCCCTGACCTCACATGGAACAGGGAACCCGACCGTGCCCCGGTCTGGGAGCTCGTCAAATCGGGCTTTTCGCCATGGCCCCGGTCGGTTTTATTGTTTCACCCCGGTTTGTGAAAAAACGCTTAAATTTCATTTGAAACTCTCAGAAAGCATATATTTTTAACGTTTTTATTTTTGTGGCGTATAAAATATTAATTCAGTTACAAGGAAAATAGCTAAAAGACGTATGTTTTCAAATTTTTTTTCACTATCCCATTAGTGTGCTACGACTTTAAGAAAATATATGAAGGTTTGATTGAATGATGACACTTTTTAAGAAAATTTAATTAAACGTCTTCTTATGAAAATACCTAGTGCGGCGTAGAATAAAAATAAAAGTTCAATAAGTTTCTAGATAGACAATAAAAAATCGAACATTTTAAGACCTTTTTCGATAGTATACCTATATTTGCATTCCTGTAGAAACAATTTAAAGATGTTAATACAAATAGTGATTTTATTTAATTCTATACAATTTTGAAAGGATAACTACAATTTTACTTTAAACAAGTCCATTTATAGTGTGATCGAAGCATTGCCTTACAGATATTCAAAAAACAGTATGCCGCTCTAGGATTTTAAAAACTATCAATTTTATTAAGTTAAGAATATGCTTAAAATTTCAGAAGTTGAATTCTTGAAAATCAAAAACTTCAATTACTCATTTTAAATTTAAACTTTAAATTCTTAATCAGCGACCCTAATAACCCCCGAGTAACGAGCTATTTGGAATTTTGAAAAACCGACTTCAGAAAACCCAGCGACCCCAAAAACTTCCGAGTTAAAAGTTTCAACTGATTTAATTGATGGGAAGGTCTTACATATTTTTGGTTCACTTTATAATATTTCAGTTCCAGAAGGGGTTAATAAAAAAAGTGTTAAACATTGGGGGCATGAGTTAAAAATGAATCACGCATACGAATTTGTGGTGCTAAAACATTCTTTAACACGTATGTAAAGTGACATCTATGTGCATACAAATTAATAAAAAAAATTTGTTTTCTTAAAAGCCAAAAGTTTTATGGATTTGCCCATATACGAATGTATAGATTATGTACGACAAAATCCTTATGAATCTTGATTAAAGACGTGAGAAGCATTGAAATTGTATTTCATTAAATACGTTATTACTGTTAGATTCAGCATGGTAACACGAAATGTCTAATTCACTTTACAATTTCGTACCTAATTTCAGTTATTATAATTAAATTTTAATTAATAATAATAAATGGTATAAAAATATTAATCAAAATTAATCGAGAATTACATATAATAAATAGTATATTAGATTATAAGGGCATAAAGTTCGAAATCCGGCCAGGGCCGTGGAGAGCCGGGACAGGCACCTGGAAAATTGAGATTGGCGGGCTCCTTAGTAGGCTTATAAATATTCATAAAATATTCTCTTTCAATAAAGACAGGTTTTTATTTGAATTATTTATACAATAGAATATATAGTTAATTCAAATAAGAGTGAATTTCCAAGTAAGCAGAAAGCTTAAGAATGAAAGCCGAATTTCATGAGTTTAACATGGGACATCGCCCAAAATTATGGTTTATACTAAATTTTTTCAAAACCTAGAGCGACTGGGCCCTCAAAAGTCCGGGCCCTGGGGGGCCCTTCTGTATTTTATAGGGTCAAAAGTATGATCACTAATTTACTTTGTAAGAAAATTGCAATCCTGTTTCATTTAACAACTACACTGAAAGAAAGGCTTTGGAAAGAACAGACAAACGTGTATGTTTGGTGGTTTTGGTTCGAACTAGCAATCCATATAGGTTATGTTACACATTGGTGTGTTGACGTTGGCATATGTATGTGTAACGCTCCGATCAGTATAGCTGAACTACCTATAATTTATGTCAGTAGCCGGTATCAGGTTATTACCTATTCCTCATGGGAAAACTAGACATAATTCTAGCTGTACCAGCGAATTATTTGTTTCAGTGTAGCCACCTTTATTTACTTTCGTTCCTTGCTTCAACGTTTCTATCAGGCACTTGTGAAGCACTTTTTCTCTGTCTTTCTCTTACTTGCCTGCCCATCATTTGATGCACAAGCAAGGAGTGTTTCTGATAGAAGAAAGACAAAAAAATTTAAAAGAAAATTAATATTCTATGGTAAGTGACAGAATTATTGTGATTTTTTAAAAATTATTATTCTTTTTTTTGAATGTACGACTAATTTTTTTAAAATAATTACAAAAATTATTCTGAATGTTACTTGATAAAATAGATTATATAAATGTACATTCTGACATTTATTTATTAATTTAATTTTGAAATATATTATGATCGAATTGTAGGAAATTCTCAAATATAGCCGCCATAAATAGGGGAGAGTCACTACGGTCGAAACACTTTTTGACTTGTGCCCAGGTGCGAATTGTCGGTCGGCCCAACTTGGTCAGCCAAAGGTCGGGTCACCATGTGGATTGATTACGCCGGCCTTCCAATGGTTGACACAGTTAGACCAACCGTTGGCACCAAAGTTGGGCCGTCTATGGATGCCAAAGTTGTGCCGACCGTGGGATCGAGTGGTTGGGCATCCTTCGGTAACCACGGTCGGCCCAACTTTGGTAAAGGTAGTCTTGCCAACCAATGACAAATGTTAATAAAAAAAAATGTTTATTGAAGTTGACAATTACCTTACATTAATCACACATTTATCGCACACACATTACATTAGTTATATACATATTAAAATATTTAACGATCACGAGGATCGAACTCGCAACCTAACGCACTACAGTCACACATGCTACCACTATGCTACGCTCACGTGTCTGAAGAAGGAGCGTGATAACTTTATAAACTACAACCGTACCCGACCGACGGCCCAACTGTGGCTGATGGTCGGCCCGACCATAAAAAAGTTGATTTTCTCAACTGTGGCGGCCGCAGTTCACCCGACCGTTGGCCCCACTGTGGCTGATGGTTGGCCCGACTTTGGGAGAAACATTGAACCAAAGTCGGGCCACCTTTGGGTGCCGAAACTTAGGCTGCCACAGTTGGTCCGACTTTGGCCCGACGTTCCAACTGTGGCGGCCGACCGAAATTCGCACCTTGGTGCCCATAACCCGTGCAGAAATTAAAATGTGGGCCTGATAGGGTACTGGACAGTTTTCCCGATCTCTGGTCTTGCTCTGGGTAGAGGAACTGACCAGTGCCCGACTAGTGTGTGACGCTGTTCCCGACCAATGCCCTACTTAGGGAAAAACTGGTCAGGGCCTCGTCAGTTTTTCTTAAAATTGCCCTATTTTGTGAGGTTAATTTTATTCAAAAGAAATTACAATAAAATTACGGTACTTAAAAATATTATTATATTAGAAACATAATGAACATATTCATTATATATACAACATATTTATACATAACATAATGAGATATTATAGTCAATTTGACTAATTTAAAAGTGAAAATGATAAAAATAATATAATTTCAAGAATAGAAAAACTTAAAAATTTTTGAAAAATATAATTTTTGGTTTTATGATTAATTCATTTTTCTTGTGGAGGTTGTCGCTCCTTTCTGCTTCCTTAATTTTATACTATTAATAAAGGTTATAATTTTTGTTTCCAAATGTATAAGTAATAATTAATATTTATTTAATAAATATTTTATTCAAATTTATTAATTATGTTTAAAAAATAGTTATTAAATATTGAAGGTGTTAAGTTTAACAATCTCTTCGAATCATTTTCTCACTTTAAGCTAATATAATATAATATAATTATATATATTAAAATAATATAATATATATACAAAGCAAATGATAAATTCATCCTATAAATTAATAATTATTAAAATTCATTAAGTATAATTTATTAATAATTGTTTATTAATTATTATTTTTCAAATTCATAATTTTTATTTTTAAATATATGTTTAATAATTAATTATTTAATAACTATTATTATTCGTTATTTATAATTTAGCTGTTATTATTGATAAATAAACTTTTTTATAATATTGTACTTAAAGAAAAAAAATTATATGTATTTTCGTTTTTTAAATATATTACCATAATTATTTTATAAAGTGTTTTAAAAGAAAACGCTTATTTAACTTTAATAACTGTTTTAAAAAAGTTAATTTTAAAAAATTAAATTTATTTACATGCCTTTAAAACGAGGAAAACTGTCGAGGCCCTGATCAGAGCCCTATTTCATATCTAGTGAACACCCCACTTAGGGTTTTGGCCAGAATTTCTGGTCAAACCCATAAGATAAAAAAATTCTTAAAAATGTAGTATAATTACTCCGTTTAATTAATTTTTTCAATTGTTTATAATTTTATTATGGGAACTAATTTAAAAAACTTAATTCATTTACATTTTATTCAAACGAGGAAAACTGTCGAGGCCCTGATCAGTACCCTATCTAAAACCTAATGAACACCCTACCTGGGGTAGGGTAAATTTTTAAAAGGGAAAACTGACAAGGCCCCGACCAGAACCCTGTTTTAAATAGGGCAAAGTGGGGCATTTTCTGCACGGGAAGTGGAATGTTTCTTCTGTACATCAGAAAATGTCTGGACAAAAATTGGAAAAGTTATAAACATTTTTAATAAAAATGTAGTTACGGTCGGGCCACCGTAGAAAACCAATGTGATATGAAGAAATATTTCTAAAAATGGCCCGTAAATTACAGAAGAATGCTAAAATGCACTTGGAAACGGAAAAAGGAAATATAAAATTCATATAAAAATTAATCTAAAAACGTTCTCAGTACACGAAACGTTTACAATACGTTATCGAAGATGTGAAATGAGACTTTTAGAAATTTTTTACGAACGTTTTTCGAACATGAATATATTTTTTTTCACTGTAAAATGACGTTCTTCACACATCTCTACCTTAAACAAATGAATTTCCAATGTCAGAACGCACCATAATTGTAAAATTATGTGCCCCAACCTGCACAATATGAAGTGACCCGACCGTAGGTTTCACATCGTTTTGATTTTTTTAGCACACAGACATAAACGCACGATATAAAAACCAAATAACATATCAAAGTATTAAAGCACTCTGATGAATAAATTTTATCATATTACTTTATTGTTTGCATCTTCCCTTTTGTTTAATTAATCTTTCTCGACATTAAGTAAAAGTTTTGCTTGAAAAATTCACCACATATTTACGTTTTATGTTTATACTGCTCGCGTACTTCATTGGAACTTAATGAAAATGACATGAAAAGTTTTCTACCATCACTAACACTAACACTAAAGTATAAACTTTACACGTTTCAGTGTTACTAATAAAAAAAGTACACTTTATTATTTAAAAATTATATTAATTCACCTATCTTTTATCGATTTTCAATTAATTACTGGAACATATAGGGGGATTCCACGGGTAAATCACACAGTTGTACGTGAGAAGTTACCGATTTGTCTTAAAGTTTTTAGGCGTATTCTACCCCCAAATATAGTAAACTAGCAAAAATTTCAAGTTCCTATGTCATAAAGAACGCTCACAATCGTCAATTTCCTGAAAAGTGCCATTTTTCAAAACTAAGATTGAAAAATCCATTTTTGCGTGAAAAAATGTTAATTTTGGTCTAAAAAAATTTGGAAAAGTACTAGTCGATGGGAAATTTTCCAAAGAATCCAATGCCGTTGGAATTTTTGAGAAATTTATAAACGCATGCGCAGTAGTTTAAAAAAACTGTTATTTTTCAAAAAAATTTATAACTCAAAAACACTTTTTTCAATTTGGCTCAAATTTTCAGAAAACATAGTTTAAAAGCTATACACTGTAAAAAAATTTTCTGTACTTTTACCACTCTGAATGCTGTAACAAATATTACTTACTATGAAAGTAGCGTTATTACAAAAAAGAAGCGTAAAATTACAGAGATTTGTAGTCTTACTTATAGGTTATGTAGAATTCCCGATAAATTCTGTAGAATTACAGAAATTGGTAAATTCACAGAAGACAGAAATATTTCACTTTTTTCGTTTTTAATAATAAAATATTTTTTTTTTAATGGAGATTTAAAATATGAAATTAAATTTTTAATGCATACATTTACAACAATACAATAATAACACAGGTCAACACAAAAAGGCTTACTTTTTTTTATGAGATATGATAGTGGTTTCCGAAGTATTTTTTGACGCTGAACACGATCCCGGGTCCAAAAATTGGCCATCACGTCAGGATTTTGAGAAAAGTGGGGGTAAAGACGCCAAAAAACGTGTTTTTGAGCGTTTTCAATATTTTTTTTCTCCTAAACCTGACGTGCCAGAAACTTCTACATAGGCTTAAATTGAAGCTTGAATTGTCCACTTCAAGACTCATATCCGTAAGACCAAAAAAAAAATAAAAAATTTTTCAAAAAATTAGGTTGAAGTTACCCAAAATGCGTATTTTTGGGTTGCTTTAATGGATTTTTTAAAATTGTTTTGGATTCGTTTGAAAATTGTTACTCGGGGGTTTTTGGGGTCGCTGATTACGAATCCGATATTAGTTTTCAAAAATTCAAAATGGCGTATCCAAAAACCCCCGAGTAACAATTTTCAAGCGTTAGTGGACCTATAGCATATGCTATAAAAATAAGGACACTATGTATTTGAGACATTGACAGGTGCTAAATTTATTGAAATACTTATCCACACTTATTTATATGTTTATTAAACCTGTCGTTTTTGAGATTCTTATATAAAAAACTATTATTTAAATTGTTTTAAAGAATTAAGGACTAGTTAAATATTAATTCCCTACATAAATTCCCTTATTCACGAGAAAAATCTCGCGCACGGTATTTAACTACAAAGTAACTGCTCAATGTAAGAAGCGAATGTATTACATTGCAGCGCGGCAGTTCTCGTCTATCACGAAAGTTAAGCAGCTTTGGTCGCGGTTACTACATAGATGGGTGACCGATTGGGAACAGCGTATTTTTCCGACTCAAAAAAATATAAAGTGTGTTTGAATGCGTTTGTATGTGTGTTTGTCGTTGGAAAAAATGAAAAAAGTAATAAAGATATGTATGTAAGTGTGTAAAATTGAAAAAAAGATGTATATAAGAAGTGTTGTGTTAAAGGTGTGAGAATTAATTATAGTATATAAAAAATATGTAAACAAAAATTTCATTTTTTCAATTTATCGTTCGTATATCTTTGACCACATAAAAGAATTGACTTAACAGTATGGTGTTATTCAATCGATAGCAACAACTAAAAAATTAAAAGTACAAATTTTTGAATCATAAAAATGATGCTTTTAAATTTAAAAACTATAGTCATTGACTCAAAAGCATATACTGTTAAATTAAAAAATTTTGATCGTTAATTCAAAAGTAATACCTTCAAATTAACATAGTATGCTGTCAATTTGAGAAATATGCTTTTGTTTCAATGAAAGTGATACTATCGAATCATTAGAATCGGTGCTTTCAAAACAACAGCATATACGTTTGGCAGCCCGTTATGACACTATTCAATGAATCAAACTCATATGTCATTGATTCAACAGCATTTTTTTCTCCGTGTACTAATACCACACTGAAAATTGCAAATTTACAGATTTCGATAGCATTTCCACATTAACATAACCAAAATTTCGCACTATTGCAACCATCAAAGTAGTAAAAGTACAGACACTTTTTGAAAATTCAGCAGATTAAATCTGTTAAAATATTTTCGTTTTTTACAGTATACTTTAAAGCGATTATTTCGAAAATCTGTTAATCATTAAGTACCTAACCTCAAATTACTAATTCGATAAGAAACTATTAAGCACTATGTTATTAGAACAATATAGAGTATTTAAATTAATAGGGGAGTGCTGTTAGGGTTGAAATCGCGTTTATTTTGTTTTATCACAGTAGCGCCATCTGTTTTTGTACTCAAATTCTTGCTACTAATGCCAGTCAACTTTTCACATGAGTTTCAGTCAAGTATACGGACGTATACTTTTGTTTTTTGCGAGTCATTGTTATACGCTCAACAAAAACTTTTTTGTGGTGTCAAAAAAAGAGAAGTAAATGTAGAAGAAATATGCTAAAGACAAAGTAAATTTATTGAAATTGTTTATTAAGATGTTATACGAAAATGTGAAAAGAAATTAAGGCGTTTTGTGTGACGCGTTTGTTTTCTGTGTGGTATGTCGCAAAACAACGCGTGAGTTAGCGTTGAGCCAGACGGTGTTGTAAGGGTTGAACCGCCTAAAATATTGCAATTACGAAGCGTACTTGCAACAGAAATTCATTTTTTGACTTAAGGAGGTGTCAAAAACTTTGTTTCTAACGAAAAAAGAGGAAAAAAATTTTTTTGATAATCTTTTTTATTGTTTTAATTTAAAAAATTTTTCTTTCATTCTTAAGAAATAAAATATCTAATCTTATGCAAAAATGCACAATATGGGATTTTATTTTAATTTCATGGTTCCTTTCCTCATTTTCAAGTGTCATTCTATTATTTGAAGGACATTTTTAACCATTTACCTAAATATTTCATTGATTTTCTACAGTGGCTCAACCCTTACACCCATGTTCAACCCTTACAGCAAAAACATTGCATTTGAGTTGATCTTTCCAACAATATGCGCGAAAACGTGAAATTCGCACTGCAGAGGATAAGTTATGAAGAAAATTCAAAACTATGTCCAATCGGGCGATGTCCAAGTTAGTCCCGTGAGGGGAAGCAGCTTATCCCCACCATGCGGCACACCAAGTCGAAACGGACGGACTTTTTAAAAAGTTGTAGGGGGGTCGGTGTGGGTTTGGTACCTTTTTGGTACCAACTAGGCAGTCAATTTGACTCTCCTTATGTATTTTAATATTTTTAAGTTGAACAATATATGTTTGAAATCGTTAAAAAATAAGGATTTCGAATATTATAAAATAAACTTAAAAATATTATTATTTAAAAAATTTTATTTTTAAGTATAAAAACGATTAACAAAACTCATTAATGAGGGTATTTGGGCCTGGCGCCCCCCGCTGTGAAGGTCACTCCTGCGCTCGGAAGGGACGGCTACTTCCCCTCATCCGGCCGCATGGTGGGGGTAGACCCCTTCCCCTCACGGGACGCAATCGACAATCGCCCAGTTTCGACTTGGTGTGCCGCATGGTGGGGATAAGCTGCTTCCCCTCACGGGACTATCTTGGACACTGCCCGTCTAACCCTGACAGCACTCCCCTATATATGTGACTATATTATAATTTTATAATAGGTATAGAATTTACAATACATATGTATTGTACATTAATTATGCAAAGAGTATTAAATATAATTCTTTGTATTTCTTTTTGAAAAAATCACATTTTTTACGTTACATAATTGCACAACTTGTTATTAAGATTAAGAAGATTATATTATTCAAACCAACAACTTTAAACAAGTAACAAATTAACCTGATCAGTCGGTTTTAAGTAAAAAAATAATTTTTTGAAAGTTTAGCAAGAAAGTCAAGTATAAAACCTTGTTTATATTATTCTAAACTTAAATTTACTGTGACAGATGTTTTCAATTTTGCGCCTGCGCGTCGTCTAGTTGAAATGAGTGTTCATTCACTGAAACATTAACATAAAAATTTACCAGTGATTCAACAGCTTAAAACTTTTAATTATATCAATATTTTGTTGTAAAAAAATTTTTAAATAAAACTTTGAAGGTTCAAAATTTTGTTCATACCATATTTTGGATGTTTTATTACATAATTTTATCTAAAATATACGTTTCAATTTTTGATGCACTCTCTATCATGTAATTAAAATTCTTCCATAGATCACAAAAACAGCAAGTTCTTTAAAATTTATTTAATTATAAAAAAATTGTAATATAACTTTTCATAATTTCTGCATAACTTGATAAAAGGAATCATTTAAATTATTAATTTCCAATTTTTATATTAGACAATAGTTTTTAACCTTAGTTATTTATCTTTTTCGCCAAGTGTTCATTCACTGGGGCATTCACCCTCCCCCACAGCACCGAAATTTTCCTAAATATTTATTAAATATTTACTTGCAATATTCGGCATATTTAACTGAAAAGTTTAGTGAAAATTGTGTAAAGATTTATATGTCCCGATTAAATAAGTGTTTAGCGCGAAACTTTCCTGAACATTTCAATGAAATCTTCGCCTGATTATAATTATAATTAGGCGAAAATCTTTAGGAAATGTTCAGGAAATGTTCACTCTAAACACTTATTTAATCGGGACATATAAATCTTTACACAATTTTCACTAAACATTGCAATTACATATTCCGAATATTGCAAGTGAATATTTAATAAATTTTTAGGAAAGTTTCGGTGCTGTGGGGGCTATTAAATTCAAAAACTTTAATTTTCACAAAAATATCATAGAATTTAATAAAAGTCAATATTTAGTAATTTCTTCCATAATTATTCAATAAACAATTTAGTGTTAAATTATTTAATGAATATTTGCAAAAGGATTTGTTAGACCAGTTTATCAGAAACCAATGAGTTTGTAATTGTAAAAACTAAACTATTAACTTTATATTACAAAAAAAAGAAAAAATGTTGTTTTATAAATCGTTGTATTTTTTTATTTTTTCAACTATGTTTCCTGAAAATTTGAGCTAAATCGAAAAAGGTGTTTTTGAGTTATAAATTTTTTTGAAAAAAAAAACATTTTTTTAATCTACTGCGTATGCGTTTAGAAATTTCTCAAAAATTCCAACGGCATTGGATTCTTTGGAAAATTTCCCATCGACTAGTACTTTTTCAAATTTTTTTAGACCAAAATTAACACTTTTTCACACAAAAATGGATTTTTCAATCTTACACTGAGAAAACTGGAGTATTGCACTAAACATCTGGAGGGACAAATCGTTAATATTTAAGAGTTAGCTATTGGATAACAATCTCAATATTCAAATACACCATTAACAGATATTCGTGCCATTTCTTTTGGAGGGAAAATGAGTTTATAACAGAGGGACAAATTAACCATCTTGAGAAATCCCTTCCTTATCCGGCGCGAAATGAATAAATATGGCAACCTAACCCCTAAATTAAATACATAAAATGTCAAAGAAATAATTTCGCGCGCATCAGATCGTACACATTTTCTGCGCAACTTTTAACCCTCAGATGTAATGGGAGAGAATATACAAGTAGATTTCCATTATCAATTCAAAATTTATTTTAGAAGGACTATTTAACTCTCTTCATAAGCAAAGCAAACATACAGTTTTTGAACCTCTGAATTTGACTCTCCAGTTTTCTCAGTGTCGTTTTGAAAAATGGCACTTTTCAGGAAATTGACGATTGTATCCCTGGCGGGCGGGTTTCACTGAACATCTACCGAATTCGGTAGACGTACGGTAGACGTTCAGTAATTGGTCGAAAATGGAAATAAAAAAGCAGAAAATGTAGAAAGAAACCATTGAAAATAATAAATAAAGTGTTAATTTATCCAATAATTAGGATAAATTATGTTGTGAATAATTAATTATTCATGTATAAAGTAGGAAAGAGCTAACCTGACAGTTGACATAGTGTGTGAAATTAATAAATATTTCATGCAAATTAGTGTGAAATGTTAAAAATAGCAGCCAATAAATATTCTTAAATATTTAAAGTATTTAATTTATTATTTAGTTTTGTTAATTATTGCATATTAATAATACAAACATTAATTAACAATATTAACAATTAACAATATTAGATAGCCGCGCATTTGTGACGACAGATGGCGAGACTGGCATTTGTACGCCATTCTGTTTTATTACATTCAAAACAAGAAATAGGAAAACGAACTATTCAAGATGAACTTCATATAAATATATAATAATTAACACAGTTCCAACTCCCAAAAGAAAAAATGGATGTTCTAGACCAATAAAAATAAAGTTGAAACTCCTCCCTCGCAAAAAGAAAGCCATTTTTTATTTGCTGGTTAAGTTACACAAAATAGAGGAAAAAATTTATATTTATAAAATAAAATATATAATTCCAGCCTTCAAAAAAAATAATGAATATTTTAGACTTATTAACGTAAAGTTGAAACTCCTCCTAAATGAAGGAAGCTATTTTTTTATTTGTTGGTTAAGTTACACAAAATGAAGAAAACAATTTATTTTTAAAAATAAATCATATAATTCCAACTTCCCCAAAAGAAAAATGGACGCTTTTGGCCAATAAAAAATAAACAAACTCCGCCTACTTTCAAAATCAATTTTTCTATTTGTTGGTTGAGTTAAACAAAATGGACAAAGGAAGTTATATTTGAAAAATAAAACATATAATTTCAGCCTTCAAAAGAAATAATGGAAGTTTTAGACCAATAAAAATAAAGTTGAAACTCCTCCTTCATTAAGAAAGATATTTTTTTATTTGTTGGTCAAGTTACACAAAATGGAAAAAAAATATATTTTTTTTTTTTTTTTTTTTTTTTTTTTTATTGTTTATACTCCTGCCCTATTGGCCTTACGCACTTCGACAAGAGTCCCCGAGAAATACTTTTTTGGATTAAGCATAACCATTCTACATAAGTTTCTAAATATTAACCTAATTTGCGTCTACAGCCGGCTCTATTAGGAGTACTCGCATTCGCCTGGACCACCTGCTAATTAGGTTTTCTCGCCAGAGGAGAGGGAAACTGTAGAAAACCTCTCTTGAGTACAACCGGTTTATCGACAGTCAAGTTCTAATGGTGTGTACCGGACAATAATCGACAGTGCACATCATTATACCTTGACGTCAAACCTCCCGCTTGATAAATCACGAAAGTAGTGAGAAAAAACACCGGGCTATAGCGGGCACCAAGGCGGTCACCCATCCAAGTACTAACCGCACTGAATGGTGCTTAACCCCGGTGATCGCAAGCCACAGAGTCTCACCACTGTGATTTACCATCGGTAAAAAAAATATATTTAAAAAATATAACATATAATTATTCCAACCCTTAAAAGAAATAATGGATATTTTAGACCAATTAACGTAAAGTTAAAACTCCTGCTTAATAAAGAAACCTATTTTTTAATTTTTGGTTAAATTACAAAATTTTTTTCTCCATTTTGTTTAACTCAACCAACAAATAGAAAAATTGATTTTGAAAGTAGGAGTAGTTTGTTTATTTTTTATTGGCCTAAAGAGTCCATTTTTCTCTTGGGGGTTGGAATTATATGTTTTATTTTTTAAATATAAATTTTTTTCTTTATTTTGGTTGGTTGAGTTAAACAAAATGGAGAAAAAAAGTTATATTTATTTAAAAAATAAAATATATAATTCCAACCCCCAAAAGAAAAATAGACGCTTTAGGCGAATAAAAAATAAACAAACTTCTCCTACTTTCAAAATCAATTTTTCTATTTGTTGGTTGAGTTGATTAATTTTTTAAATATAAATTTTTTTCTTCATTTTGTGTAATTTAACCAACCAAATAAAAAAATATGTTTCTTTATGAAGGAGGATTTTCAACTTTACGTTAATTGGTCTAAAATATCTATTATTTCTTTTGAGGGCTGGAATTATATGTTTTATTTTTCAAATATAACTTCTTTTGTCCATTTTGTTTAACTCAACCAACAAATAGAAAATTGTTTTTGAAAGTAGGCGGAGTTTGTTTATTTTTTATTGGTCTTAAATATCCATTTTTTCTTTTGGAAGGTTGGAACTATATATGTTTTTTTTAAATATAAATTTTTTTTTCCATTTTGTCTAACTTGACCAACCAATAAAAAAAGCTTTCTTTATGAAGGAGGAGTTTCAACTTTACTTTTATTGGTCTTAAACATCCATTATTTCTTTTGAGGGATGAAATTATGTTTTATTTTTTAAATATATAACTCTTTTTCTCCATCTTGTTTAAAACTAGCAACAAATTGAAAAATTGATTTTGAAAGTAGGAGGAGTTTGTTTATTTTTTATTGGTCTTAAACATCCATAATTTCTTTTAAGGGTTGGAATTATATGTTATATTTTTAAAAATAAATTGTTTTCTTCATTTTGTGTAACTTAACCAACAAATAAAAAAATAGCTTCCTTCATTTAGGAGAAGTTTCAACTTTACGTTAATAAGTCTAAAATATTCATTATTTCTTTTGAAGACTGGAATTACACTACCGGCAGAAATTGTCGGTACGAACGACGGGCGAGCTACGAAAAGTTGCTGCCGAAATTAAATTAACATATTTTATTATTGAAAAATGATAGAAACTTGGTTCTTGGATCGTTTGAAAGCCAATTAAATTCTGCGTCGTTTGATATATAAATGAAAATTATTTGATATTTTAAAGAGATTTTATCACCTAAAAGATTTTGGAAAAAATGGATTAATTTTTCTATTTTTGTGCACCATGTTTGTGTGGCTGCATAATCTAGAAAAATTAATTAGAGAAAAATTTTAAACTCTAGCAACATAATCTTTAAAGTCTCAGCTTTTATTTGAGCCTTGAAAATTGAAAATCCGTTCAGTAGTTTTTGAAATATCTAAAAAAAATGTCCAAGCATGTTGTTTTATAATTTAGGCGGTGATACACACTTATTGCACTCTCGCTGATCACCTGGTTCGTTGCGGCAGGGCCGAATAAGCGGAATATAGAGTGGGAGTCATATTTGGCGCCCTTTTTAAGTTTTTTGTCATTTTAGATTTAATATTCATTAAAAATTTAATAATTTTTAAAGTTAATTATTATATATATAAATAAGTTATCATTTTACAAACTTTCATGATCAAATAGTCGTTTATTTCTATGTACAAATTTTCACTTTTCAAACTTTTTTTCCCAAAATAAACGACTATTTGATCATTAGAGTTTGTAAAATGATAACTTAATTATATATATAATAATTAACTTTAAAAATTATTAAATTTTTAATGAATATTAAATCTAAAATGACAAAAAACTTAAAAAGGGCGCTAAATATGACCCCCACTCTATATTCCGCTTATTCGGCCCTGCCGCAACGAACCAGGTGATCAGCGAGAGTGCAATAAGTGTGTATCACCGCCTAAACTATAAAACAACATGCTTGGACATTTTTTTAGATATTTCAAAAACTACTGAACGGATTTTCAATTTTCAAGGCTCAAATAAAAGCTGAGACTTTAAAGATTATGTTGCTAGAGTTTAAAATTTTTCTCTAATTAATTTTTCTAGATTATGCAACCACACAAACATGGTGCACAAAAATAGAAAAATTAATCCATTTTTTCCAAAATCTTTTAGGTGATAAAATCTCTTTAAAATATCAAATAATTTTCATTTATATATCAAACGACGCAGAATTTAATTGGCTTTTAAACGATCCAAGAACCAAGTTTTCCTCTATTTTGTGTAACTTAACCAGCAAATAAAAAATGGCTTTCTTTGCGAGGAAGGAGTTTCAACTTTATTTTTATTGGTCTAGAACATCCATTTTTTCTTTTGGGAGTTGGAACTGTGTTATTAATTATTATATATTTATATGAAGTTCATCTTGAATAGTTCGTTTTCCTATTGCTTGTTTTGAATGTGATAAAACAGAACGGCGTACAAATGCCAGTCTCGCCATCTGTCGTCACAAATGCGCGGCTATCTAATATTGTTAATTGTTAATATTGTTAATTAATGTTTGTATTATTAATATGCAATAATTAACAAAACTAAATAATAAATTCAATACTTTAAATATTTAAGAATATTTATTGGCTGCTATTTTTAACATTTCACACTAATTTGCATGAAATATTTATTAATTTCACACACTATGTCAACTGTCAGGATAGCTCTTTCCCACTTTACACATGAATATTTAATTATTCACAACATAATTTATCCTAATTATTGGATAAATTAACACTTTAACAATTTATTTATTATTTTCAATAGTTTCTTTCTACATTTTCTGCTTTTTTATTTCCATTTTCGACCAATTACCGAACGTCTACCGAATTCGGTAGATGTCCAGTGAAACCCGCCCGCCAGGGGTAAGCGTTCTTTATGACATAGGAACTTGAAATTTTTGCTAGTTCACTATATTTGAAGGTAGAATACGCCTAAAAACTTTAAGACAAATCGGTAACTTCTCACGTACAACTGTGTGATATACTTGTGGAATCCCCCTATAGTAGTAGCAGTAATATTACTGCATGTTACTATTATTGCGATTTTTAAATACGCTCATTGCGCAACTCAAAGTGCGATATATATACTCAACATAACCTTTTTTTGACAACCAGCTCGGTATGTGACACCCTCGAAGTAGTATAAGGAGACCTCACGCCAATGCTTAGCAGCGGCAAAAATCAACACATTTTAGGGGGGTTAGAGTTATGAGTATTTGCACCACTAGCAGAGGTTGCGCCATTACGGCTGAAATGTAAACCATGGTCGCCATTACATTTCGTTGTATTTCTCGTATTTCTTTAATTTTTAGGTTATGTTCATATACAGTAGCAGACGAAAAATGTTAGTACAATACTTTAACCACAGAGGCGCAACCTCTGCTAGTGGTGCAATCTCCTGAGATCTCTGTCCCCCCCCCCAATGTGTGCAGATTTTTATGTGGCGTGAGGTCTCCTTATACTACTTCATGGTGCACGGAGAGACCGAGATTACTAATTTTTGTATAAAATCACACTAGAATTTACTATTTTCACATTGCAACCACCGGAAATAAGGGGACTTTTTGTATTTTTTACTATTTTCTACACTAAGTCACTAATCCCGACAAATGTTCACCAAATTAGCAAAGTTTCTTACTATTTCGTCCAATAGTTCCAAACAACTGTAGTAAACTCAGAAGTATTGTGTACGTAAAATTACTACAGTCGTTTGTAAATGCAGAAAGAAAGAGTGAAAGAAAAAATATGGATTTTTGTCGCCGGTTTTCCGTCAATTCTTGACTAATGGAGGTAAACTGGAAGGATTTTTACATACACAGACACACACTTATATATTTGTTGGATAAATATTTGAAGACACACACATGTTTATTTCACTTATATGTATAGACGCGGTTAATTAATACACTAATACACAACTGCACGCACGACAACGAATTTCACTGAAAGTATACATCTTTGTTTCCTTATATACTGAATGATGAAAATTTACAGCACTTACAAGAAAGCAGTTTACTTTTAACAACTTATTATAAGACATAGTTCTTGGGACAGGAATTAATGCAAAATTTATTAATTTATAATGGTCAATTTCTGAGATAACGAACGACCTACGTTTCAATTTATATTTAATTATTGTAGATAATATCAAAATTTATTTTACATACGCGAAACATAGTCACTGTCAATGATCGGATGGCATCGGCTCATTTACGGAGATTGACGAAGTTAGCAACCAATAGAAATGCAGGCGCCATATGACTCCACTCGCTAGCCACACTTGCTCACCAAAAATTACTACAGTGGATCGTAGATTTTAGTAGAAAATGTTTTCATTTGTCAGATTTTGTGTAATGAAATTAGAGAAAACTATAATCAATTTTTGCTACATTTACAACTCTTACACAAAGTATTAAAACTTGATATTTTAATGTAGCAAATTTATCTATTTCTTTTGTAAATTTATCTAATTCTGTAGTACATTATGCTAAAAGTCTCCTTATTTCCGGTCATTGCAACCATTTTTAGTAATTTTTACGAATGTGGGTCTCTCCGTGTGACACCTAATTTTCTGCAATAATATTAGCACAATAATTGGTATTTCCTTCATGAATGTCGCACAATAATACATGTATTTACAATTAGTTTTTAATTTACTTTTTTTTAATATAAATAAGTAACGAAATTTGATTAAGTTTAATGATTTTGAAAATATAATAACCCGTGTGAAAATCTACCCAAAGTCGACCAAACTGAGATAGGGCGCCAATGTGGGTCCCACTGGATTTTACCAAAGTTTGAAAAATGAGATATTAAAATAATTTAGTTAAATAAATTATTATTTAAATGATGTTCTAGAGAAATAAACAAAATAGCGCAACTTTAAAAAGCTCAAAAAAAATTTTCGTCCGTGTAAAAAAAACTTTAGTTATAGTTATGTTGATACTAAATTAATATTCCGTATACACAGTGTTGGAGGTTTAAAAAATCAAAATATGTTGAAATTTTTCAAAATTTTTAAAAATAGGGAAGAGTCTCCAGTTGTGAGACACCTCCAGTTGTGAGACAGTCAATTTTTTTAACATGCAATATTAAAAAGCCGATTAGTTTATAAAAAACATTTCTTTTTATATGAGCCAACTTTAACGTGTGCGCCTAGCCGGTATATGAATTGTTTGTGTTAGATCCCAACTCTGTGTTTGAGGATCGACTAAAACGCGTTTTTTCCATAAATGCAAAGTACTTTTTTCCCAAGTTAATTAATTGCAAAAGGTATGTGTTATGCATTTCTATTTAGTATTTTCTTTATATTTTGTAATGCGATATTATTGTATTGTTTCAATCTACAAATAAAAATTTTTTTTTCTTTTTCAAATTCGCGACAATTTCTGGGTGTGAGACGCAGCATGTCACCAGTTGTGAGACAGTTAGGCCATCTATTTGGGATAGCATATACTTTTTATTATGAAGCAGAAAACGCTCTGTTCAATTTAGTTCGTTACGTACATTTGACAGCACAAAAATTTATCTTTAAAAACTGTTTTGTTAAACCAAAAACACAAGTTATTTTATGTCAAACTTATTAAATTTTAGCAATTTTTAATAAGTGTCTCACAACTGGAGACATTTTTTTTTGACAAAAGCGATGTGCACGGAAAATGTAGTAATGTTACGTGCTACTTGGGAAATATGAACTCAATTTACAAAAATACGAAATGATGGACCCAATATGGCGGACTCTTTTTTATTTAAATGGACCAATTTACTCGATACTTGTTTTTTGGGGGTCGCTGATTAGAACTATGAACTCTATATTTAAAAATACCCCACCAAGCCTGTAAAAAGAGAACACGAACTAACTTTTAGGTCGCACAATGTTTTTCTCTTAAGATACACCTTAAGGAAAAAAACCTCCTACATGGCAGTCTTGGCAATCCAAATTATTTTTGTGTGCCGGTGTAATTAACAATATATAATAACAATATTCAAAAATAATAAAATGATTCAATCTGGTCTTAACTGGGATTTCCTAACATTGGGAATTAATTGGTTTCAACGTTACAAACCCAGTTTGGGCGTTAAATGGGTTGCCCACTTTGGAGATTGGGAAACTCAGTTGGGATCAAATTGGAGCCCAACCGAATTTTTCACACGGGATTCAAACTCCCAAGTGCGAAATGCCAAGACTGCAAAAACGGACCATCATTGGTCCAGTAATATCTGCCGAGAATTGACAGTAGTTACTGGGCCATGACTGGTGTTAAAAACGTCCCATTGCTGGGCCAATGATGGTGCCGATGGTAATATTTTCGAAATTTTTAAGACTGGGCCAGCTCTCGGCACTATAATGGCACATTCACGGCAAAGTTGATCAATCTTTAATGTCAAAAGACATTTGCCAGTGATGTGCCGACTATCGGTCCATTAATGGCTCATTATTGGCACATTAATGGCAAAGATTTTGTATCTTTGATGGCAAATTATAATTGCCAGTATTGAGGCGTAACTTGGCCCAATAACGGCACGTTATTGTCAAAATTGATCAATCTTTAATGGCATACACTACCGTCGGAAATTGTCGGTCCGATCGACCGAAAAGGAGAAAAAAGGCAGCTCTACTAAAATCATAATAACTTTGCCAAAAATGAAGATAGAAACTTGATTTTTGCAGATTTAGAAAGCTTATAAAATTCTGAATAAGATAAGTTTTGGTTATTTTTTTTTAACATTTAGAACTTGTTGTATTATTTAATTATTTGTAATACAAAACTCTCAAAATTTTCAATTATCGTTCGATATGTTTAGTCCGATGCCTGATCTACAAAAATAATAGGAAAAATTTGAAACTTATATCAGTTTGTTAAAAAAATTGTCACCTTTAATTTGAGTCTAAGAAAAGTGAAAAATATTAATCCGTCTCCAAGATATGATTAAAAATGTATGCGTATGTTTTTCTCGTCATTGAACCATCGATCGCTGCGAATGCCGTCTGTTGCTTTCTCTCCTATGAATTCCCAGGGCCGTATAGACGACTCCCAAAGTGAGTGGTTTCTTAGAGCCTCTTATTCGTTTTTCAATTTAAAAATGACAAGAGTATTTCATTTTTAAAATGTAACATTTAGTCTCAACCTCTAAAAAAATAAAGACTTTTGGCCAATAAAAAATATTAAACTCCTCCTATTTCTAAAATGCTGATTTCTTATTCGTATTTCAATTTAAAAATGTCAAGAATATTTAATTTTTAAGTATGTAGCACTTTTTCTCAACACATAAAAAGATAATGGTCGTGTGCGGCTTTGAATCAAGAATGGTTGTTGTATGGTAGCAACTATAATATTTTTAAACACATATGGCTACAGAATCTAGGCCTGTCAGTGTTAACAAAAAATCAAATAGACTTTTTTATGTACTTTTATCAATTCTGAGTGACATTGATTCAACAATGGTTTTTGTATGGTTGTTTGTAGCAACTATAATATTGTTTTAACACATTCGACTGCACATGATAGGCGTACAATATTTGAAAAAACTAAGAGTCTTTTTAGTTAGTTTAAATGATTGTGTTTGACTTTCAATGAACAATGGTTATTGTATGGTTGTTGGTAGTAAAATAATATTTTTTAACTCATACGAATTCTCTTCCTAGGCGTATAAGTGTTTAAAAAAATATGAAAGTCTTTTAATATAATAAAAATGATTGTGCATGACTTTTTATCAACAATGGTTGTTTTATGGTTGTTGGTTGCAGTAATATTTACCATAAATGAACTTTAAACGCTTTTAAATAAATGTCCTTTGCTTTGAAGAGCTGCAGAATATTTATTTCATTCTGTTTAACATTTTCTATGATGCGCTTTACCCTTTTTAAGCTGTAGTTTTATGTCTTTAATGTTATATAACAAAAAACTGTCCATTATTTTGAGTTTTGGCATTTACATTTCTTAATCAGAAGGTCATAAACTACAAAATTGCAAAGTATAACAAAATTTCACCGGGATCTTTTTTCCCATGTATTTGGTGCGGGGTCCTTTATAAAAACTAATGATATTGCTTTATTTAGAAATATCTTAACATTAAATATTTGTTCACAAAACGCATAAATATATTTCTCTTTCTAAAAGCACTCTCAACTCACTAATGCAACTTTTTGTGCTCTCATCTGAACTAGTGATTTTCAAAGTTAAATCAAGTGTATTAAAATTTTAAAAACATTTTTGTAGAATTTTTCATTAAAAATAAAAATTAATATAAATTAAAGTTTTATTATAGATATTTTATAGTTTATAATCTGTCAAATAAAGTTTTATTTTAATATTTTTAATGAAATTTGTAGTAATACACACAATCACCCTATAAATTAAATTGAAAGTTAACTTCATTAAAACAAAAAAATTTTAGATTGTTAATATTAATTGCAGTAAGTTTTTAATATTATACAATTTTTTAAAATTTCATTTAAGACAAGTTTCTAAGAATCTTTTGTCACATACAAAATTTTTCCATCCTTTAAGAATGCAGAAAAAAATATTGGAAAGGAATTTATTGTCGTTTCGTCGTTTGGAAACCACATGTTGGACCGTGAATATGATCCTCTCTTAGGAGAAAAATTTAAGTCCCCTTACTAATTTTTAAATAACTTCGGTACCTTTTTCAAATCGTATTTAACATCGACCCTTTTCGTCACAGGTAAAAATGATACGTACGAAGTTCGTATGAATTTCATACGAATTTCGTTCAGAAATCCGACCAGATTCGTACAGATTTCCTATTAAATTCGTATGAAATTACTAGTAAAATTCGTGTGGTGTTTTAAATCGTTTTTTCGCATGAATATTCGTTCGAATAATACCCGAATTTTAACGATGGATATTAAAAAAAAAATTTCGCTCGAAATTTCGTATGAATTTTCGAACGAATTGTCATCCGAAAATTTCTTATAAAATATTCGGCCGGATTTCCTTACGAAATGCATACGAAATTCGAGCGAATTGAGAACAGATTAATTAACTTTTTTTTTAAAACTCTGCACGAACATTCGTTCGGACAGATTTCCTTACGAAATTCATACGAATTTTCGTGCAGAATTTTCTAAAAAAAATTTTTAATTAATCCGTTCGCAATTCGCTCAAATTTCGTAAGAAAATCTGGCCGAATATTTTAGAAGAAATTTTTAGCTGACATTTCGTGAGGAAATCCATACGAAATTCCGTGCAGAATATTTTTAAACAATTTTATATTTATCCGTTCGCAATTTGTTCGAATTTCGTATGAATTTCGTGAGGAGATCTAGCCGAATATTTTTTAAGAAATATTTAGCTCACAATTCGTTGGAAAATTCATACTAAATTCTGTGCAGAATATTCTCAAACAAATTTTATATTTATCCGTTCGCAATTCGTTCGAATTTCGTGTGAATTTCGTAAGGAGATCTGGCCGAATATTTTTAAAAAAATTTTTAGCTCACAATTCATTCGAAAATTCATACGAAATTCCGAGCGAAATTTTTTTTTTAATATCCATCGTTAAAATTCGGGTATTATTCGAACGAATATTCATGCGAAAAAACGATTCAAAACACCACACGAATTTTACTAGTAATTTCATACGAATTTAATAGGAAATCTGTACGAATCTGGTCGGATTTCTGAACGAAATTCGTATGAAATTCATACGAACTTCGTACGTATCATTTTTACCTGTGACGAAAAGGGTCGATGTTAAATACGATTTGAAAAAGGTACCGAAGTTATTTAAAAATTAGTAAGGGGACTTAAATTTTTCTCCTAAGAGAGGATCATATTCACGGTCCAACATGTGGTTTCCAAACGACGAATTAAGTGCATTAAGTGGAAATTAATTTACTTTTACAAAACCAAAATTAAGTAAATGAAAATTATTAAATAATTATAATGTCAAAAGTGATTACGTGAAATTGATTATTAAAGCTCCTTCAAAAATGTAAATTTGAAAAATATATTGACAAATGGAGAGGAAATGTGTCTGGTTTGCTGAAATTTAATAATTTATGGTTTCGATGACAACCTAAGGGCATACGAAATTGAAATTAACAGTACTTATCAATATATTTTGATAAATAATCTATCAAGTCCTGTTGCAAGCTTAAAAAATATTTTTATGAATGAAAAGAAATATGTTAGACTAAGATGTATTTTATAAAGAAAGCAAATAAAAACTTTTTTCTTCAAATTGCAGAATTTTCACTCTTTGCTAAAACTATTAAATTTAACATTTTCTTTATTTTTCAAGCAAAAAATTATTTATAAGTAGGGTTGTTTTAACCAAATTATTTGTTTTATATAACCTAACTTCAAATTGTATTTCCAAACGAACAATTTGGTTGTGTGAATCGATCTCCGTGGAACCAAACTAGTTTGGTCACAGCAAACGCTGAGTTTGGTAAGTCCATAATCAACCATCCAGTTCGGTTGGCCAAAATGAACTGTTGTTTGTTTCAACCATACCTTTTTTCCGTGGCAGTCACTTGATGAAAAGTTTCTCAACTAAATTTATATTTTTATTTATATGTGGCTGTTCAAATATATAAAATTATGATTGCATATTTTTGTATCCATTACAATACTTTGCTTTAGTTAGTATATTAAAACTATTTTTTTTTAATTTAATTTTTTAAGCAATTAAAATTAAAAATTTGGTTTTAAAAGTAGTAGATGTCGGGGATTTTCCATGCAAAGTGAGGAAACTTCTAACCATGTAAGTAACAGCGTATTCTTGATTTGACTTGTTATTAATTTTTTATTTTAATAATTAAATACAAAATAGAATGTAATTTTACTATCAATGGGCTATTTTAAGATTGTATTAAAGATGTAAAATAAGATTGGCTATTTTATAAGAATTTTAGACTTATTTATGATGGCGAGGAATTTGATTATTATCTACAACTAATCGCGTTAACAAATTTTTCACGACTGACAGAGAATTAAAAAACTAAATTTTAATTTAGATGGAAATAATTGTATTTTATTTATAAAATAACTCCTGTCATTTTTGATATTTTAATCAAAATATTATTGTGGTCTGCATGCTGTAACATTATATTATGAATATTTAGTAAATTTGACCTATTTTTAAATCTTTTCTGCTACTGTAAGCATTCATTGCAACATTTATGAATTCGTAAATGTTGACAATGACATAAATATTAAAAAGATGATCACAAATTACTATCTTTTGAGATTCTAGATTATATGAGATGAGAAGAGATTTAAAACAAAAGAATGGGATATTTACTCATTTCTCGTGTATGTATCTCATTCAAATTCATCACTACTAGAAACCTACCAAACTTCAACTTTAGATGGGGAAGTTTAGAGAAATTTCTACACGGACTGTGTTAATTAAAAAGGAGAGATAAAGAGATGTGACGAAATCGACATTGTTATTTCAGTTTAGCGACAATTTTGTCTCAACAAGTAGATGGCATGTATTGATCGAAATTCTGGGACGGCGGGGATATATCTGGTAGACAAGTACCAACGTGCGCATGCCGCATAAAACTACATCTACTTACTTTCTTTACTTTTTTCTATATCTTTCTTCTTTTCTTTTGCCTGTTTCATCACTTATTTCTCTCTCAATTATTCCTTTATACCTTTCTGCAATTTATTCTTCATTTTCTTCTTCATTTTCTCCTATTTTTTTACCTTCCCTTTGGCTCACACACTTTTCTTCATTTTCACCCCGCACCAGTCTCGCCAGACTGGAGAGTGACCTCCAGACTTAAATAGGCGTAATACCGTGTCACTTACTTCCATAAATAACGTAAATTTTATTTCCTTCTTTAAAAATTGGAAAAGGGTAGGTTGTTACTTTTTTCAACTTATGTCAATATTGTCTTAACATCAGTAAATATTACCAAGAAATGTGTTAAATGGATGAAATGTTGATTAGATTCGCTTTAACAGAATTTTTAGGCAATTAATATTACGCAACATTAGGGTAAATGATACAGATCCAAAAAAATGGTAAATTTTTCGAATTTTTCACTTTTTGTTATGAATTCGTGTCACTTTTGCGATAAATATTTGCTAATTTTCTTTAAAGAATAGTCATTATGCAACAAAATAAAACAATAATTTCACAAAAAGTACAAAACATCTATAGTCGGTCACTGATATGATAGTCTGCCACAAAAGATACAGTCATCGGCCACCATAAATATTAGTATATATTAGCTAATCTTAGAAGTTTTTTATTTAAATATATTTTAGATTTAACTATTTAATTCGTAAAAAGTGTGTGACATGGAGAATTGTGTAGAAAAATGTGAAACTAAAAGATAAATTTTAATATATAATCTTTTTCTTTTGTATACATTTTCATTTTATTTTCATTATATTATATTTTTATAAATTAGTCACGGTTCGCCTGAACTCAGTTTAGCCCCAAGCTTTTGCTACTTCTTTTTTTTGTGCAAATGTATTCTTTTAGATGGATTCAAAAAGCTCTTTGATGCAAAGTAAATTTAAGTGTAAAAGAAATATTTATTTGTATCTATTTAAACATAAAACAAACAAAACATTATTGATAAAAGAAATAATCAATTGAAAAATGCATAATTACCTAGAAAAGGTAGCAAATTTATACATGATGACTGTTATACTCAATTACAGCTTTTAATAATCTTGTTTTGTACTAAGGATATTCCCAAACTAAGTACCTCGTCTTGAATTTTTGAATTGATTCGACGTAAGGAGTCTAGGGTTGCCAGATTGGGCGATTTATCACAAATTGGGCGACTTGAGGTGCAAAAATGCGTTTATATTTTGGGCTATTGCGACATGTCGCAAATGTGGCGATATGCTAACAGTTTTATGCGACATTTGGGAGACTTGTAAAAGTTTAGTAAATATTATCAAAAAAAATTAAAGACAATTTTTTTCTTTCATTCTTATTCTTTGTTCCCGTATTTACAGTCTCACTGTTTCGTGAAACAGAAGACGTTAACCAATCAAAATTCTCTATTAGAATAATTTTCATTGAAACGAAAGTTTCTATTGGCTATTGTGGCCAACTGTTGTCAACTGCGACAATCAAATTCATTGTAAATCGACTAATTATTATTAACTATTTACTTTTTAATAAATAAATTATTAATTAATTTTACATACAATTAAAATAATCATTCCATAATTATATTATTGTACAATCCACTGTCTATTAAATTTTAACTAATGAAAAATATTATTGCTTAATAACAAAACGTAATGTATTTCTCTTTTAGACTGGTTACAAAAAAATCCAGACGTAGACAGTGATCCTGAACACAAAGAAGCTATGTGCAAAGTATGTGAAATGAAATTGAGGGTTGATCATAATGATTTATTAAAACATGCAAGTACTGTGCGTCACAGACAAAACGCCAAAAAATTTAATACCAAACTTCAGCCAATCCTTGAAAATAAGGAGTATTCTGTAATAGGAAATGAGGTAAAGAATACAGATTTACGTTTGGCAGTATATATAGCAACACATTCGGTTGTAAAAAGTATGGATAATTTAGGAGAACTTTTGAAAATTTTAGGCAAACGATCATGTTTGGAAAATATCAAAATGCATAAAACGAAATGCTCTACGTTAATTTTAAACGTTATTGACCATGCAATGCTAAGCGAATTAATCGAGGACATTGGAAATGAAAGCTTTTTCTTAATAATGGATGAGTCTACAGATATTTCAGTTATTAAATATGTTAAATTTTTGTATAAATTTCATCATTTCATATAATATTTGTATTTTGCGCTTCACTCCTCCTTGGACAGATGCTTTCCTCTATAACAAGTGTGCTTGTGTGTAGTCGCCTTGCGATCGTCAGTCGCCTCATGTAAGCCGATTCAGCATTCTATTCTCACGAGCTCTCTTAAATATAAGTTTTACTTTGAACACATTTTTCTCTTTTTATTCTGATATACCTGGATAACTATTTTAATATCGAATAAAATATTTAGCATTCTGCGTTCGCTACTTCAGCCTAAATAAAAAACGACTTATCACAGATTTCCTCGGATTTGTAGGAGTAGAAAAGGCGATTGGTGAAATTCTTTTCGACAAAACAATTTAGTACTTGAAAGAAGTAGTATTAAACGTTGCAAACTGTATTGGAATTGGGAGCGATAACGCGTCAAATATGATCGGCAGTGAGAAAGGATTTTTTTCATTATTTTAGCGAATTAGTATCAAGAGCGCAATTAATTAAGGGGAGATTACACTGATTTTAAAGTTTTTTTCAACAAAAAAAATTTTGATAGTAAAATAAATATCTATCACTCAAACTTTTTTTACAATAAAACACAGGTGTTATAGTAATAAAAAACATTATTTTTTTTAATGGAGTCTTATAAAATGGCTGCCGAAAGTGGTCCTTTCTACAAGTTGTTTACATTTTTTCTCTGCAACAATTAATCTAAAACAAAAAATCCAAAAATGTTCTTAATCTATACCATTATGGCTATTGTGTAAACTAGGATAACAAAATTTATTGAAAAATAACCAAATGGCAGACTTTTGGATTTTTTCCAATAATTTTGCAACTTAAATTGTTTATAACTTTTTTAAATATTAATGAATCTTAAAAATACTAGTTCACACGAAAACTACACATTCAAGGAACATGCTGTCCAAATTGCAAGTTATTTCGTTGAAAAGTGTAAAAATGAGAGTGTAAACAAGTTGAAAATATGAAGTTTTCAGAAAAACTCGTTTAAAGTGAAATTTTTAATAACAAATATCATACAGATCGACAAAAAAATGTAAACATATAAAATTCACTAGAAAATCGATACTCGGGGGTTTTCAGGGTCGCTGATTACGAATCTGATGTCAGTTAAATAAAAAAAATAAAAGTTTATGATTTTTTGTTTGTTTTAGGTTACTAAGCTTTTTGTAGACTTGCGTGTGCTGCTCGTTTCATTTGTAATGAGAATTATTAAGCCGGAATATATGAAAATAAACTAGAACGACCAATTTTTATCAGGGCAAAACTTTCAGAATTTAAAAATGGTTTATGGTTTATGGTGTCACTGAATATAAATTATTGAATTATTATTTTTTGGCATTAGTTAAATAAGAAACTTGACAGTTGACAGCTGTCAAAAAACTCAACTTTTTAAGAAATTCATTGTGTTTGACAAAAATGACAGAATTATGGTTTTTGGTTTCGCTTAATACGAATATTAGGTTAAATTGCTAATCTTTTATCAAAAAGTATTTTCTAATTTTTAAACTGTTTTATTCGTTCCTGTAATTCTTCGTCCAGTTCCTTATCTTCTTTTTTCCATTCAGGTCTTTTAGAAGCAATTAGAAGATCTGAAGAAACAAACAGTTTGTGAATTAAATCTTTCATGATGTGATAGCGTGAGATTTTCCTTGTTTGGTAACGGTGAATGAACTTTATATCTATATTTCGAGCTTCAGAAACTTCTTCAGAATACATGCTAATTGGTAGTAAAAATTTCTCCATTACTTTTCCTGCATGAACAATTATTTTCTGTACTGAGGAAGGCATGTAAAACCACGGACACAGGGAGACATAAAGTTCTGCGGGTTTTAAACAAAATTCTTCGAAAAATAAAGGGGAGATTTTTATCCTGCTAGATAGCAGAATTCTTGTTTTCGCCATTTTCATTTTTTCTTGATCAGGCTTTCGAACTTGCCATTTGCAAATGTCTAATCGATATGCAATGTGCAAAATGCACTCTAAAAATCTAATCTTTGCGTGTAAAGTAGAAAGACCTAAATCCAAGGAATTTTCCATTGCATCTTTTTTCTTTACACGCTGCAGATTGTTCATTTCTGAAGGCTTAGCTCCACAAATGTAACAAGTAGAGCTTGACGAAGTACCGGATAGAGCTTAAGAAACTTTACCATCAACCATTGTTAATCTCATGTTTGTCGTTATTAAATATATTCAATTATTCGTAATAATGGTTGTTGGTTCAAGATTGTCAATTTGTGTTTGAATGTTGTTGATTTCCAACTTTGTTATTTTAGCATTTTCGTTAGCGAGTTTTAACATTATTGGTATACAACGTTTTGAAGAAGAAGTGTGTGGATTCATCCAAACAGCATTTGTTGTGTCTCTTTGCTTAAGACAAATAGGTACCATTGACGATGTCAGAATCGACGCATCAGAAAGACTTTTATCATTAAACTTTTGGTTATATTATTATGTAGTAGATAATCCATCAATTCAAAACTTAATCTCAAAATCTAAATAGAGAGTATCCATACTGTCTGTTGAAATTGGAAGCCTCAAAGTGGGATCTAAAAATAATCTTTTAACCGTGTGGTTAATAAGAGACTGTATGTCAACTTTGCCTTCTTCTTCAGATATATAAATGTTAGAAGGGTAAGTCTTTTTTAGCTTCCAATATTTTTACATAGGAAGGGTAAATGTCAACATTTCTTTCCTTAGCTTGGGGCGAATATAAATAATTATACTGATATTTTGAAAGTTTTATTTGCACTATTAGAGCCAAAGCTTCTTCAGGAGAGTACTGCACACAGGAGTTTACATTTGATTTTTAAAAAGAATGTTCACACTCAGCATTTTTTTCATTCAAAATCATCATTACTTTATTTGCGATTTTCTTCTTTCCACTTATCCCTAAGTTTCTCAAAAAAGCCTCTTGTATTTCTTCGCTTGTAAAATGCTCTTCAATTAATATCAATTTTCTCCTTTTTGATGAAGTAGAACTTTCTTGAAATAAGACGTCACTATTTTTTCTTCCCGATTTTGTTTTGGGCTGTATGAATGAAACAACAAAGTCAATGTTCAGCCAATTTTCAAACTTATTCTCAAATTTACTTTTCATTCGTAAACATATTTCCATTTTTCCTCAAATTTTAGGTTAAAGTACATATTTAGACGATTTTTTACATCTGCATGATCAGAATCGAGACCATGATGATTTTGTAAGAAGTCCAATAACCCATCAACATTAGTACTATTGTTGTTAATAAGAAAGTCACAAAGTACTATCTTACAAACTGTAAAATCATTCATTCCTCTCTATTTTCTAAAATTGTCAGCAGTAATTAAAAAATATGTATTCTTAATTTTAAACAAGTTTTCTTTTTGAAAAGCAAAAATAACAGAAACAAAAAGAAGAACTTAATATAGAAAAAAGAGAAATAAAATTAAGAGAGAAACAAAAGAAAGTTATGAAGAAAAATCAAGAAACTGAGAAAAACTAAAAAAATGAAAAAATAATTGTAAAATAGCTCTTAAAAGAACTGATTGTGTTTAAATCTGATTTCTATGTTCAAAATACAATGAATCTCACTTACCTGCAAAATCACACAAGTCAATAGTCATCTGTATTTATAAAATCCTCACCGGAACTCGTTAGCGAGAGAATTTAACTAAACTGATACGTAACCACCTTGCGGACAAATAGAGAAGTAAAATAAAAACGCGCGCATTTCCAAACTGATGAATACTGTACTGATTTGGAAAATTCATGTTTGAAGGTATTTAAATAAATAAAAATTAACATAACATAATTTGAAAATAGAAATAAGTTCTTATTTTATATCATTGAATTAAAAAAAAGAAATAAATACAGGAATTATATGCCAATCGCACGCTAGAAAAACGCATATAGGAGAGTTTGCTGCGAGTTGGACATAGTTTTGTTTTTCGGTTATAATTTTTCACTAAATTAAGATATTAACATGTTTAAAGTCTTGTTTAAAAGCTAGAGAGCTTACCTATACTTATAAGGCAGCAATTTAAATTTTTAAAAAACCTTTAAAATATAGCCAATCTTCTCATAGGATGATTTTTTAACTTTTTTTTCTTTGCTGCGAGTTGGACACCCTTACGAAATCTACTCAAAGAGCATAATAATTAAATGAAACCTCTGCACTGAAAAAAAATGTAATTGAACCAAGTAAATGCATTTACTTGGCAGAGTTTACTTGAATCAATCCCATATTTATTTGAGGAGAGAAATTAATTTTCTTGTGCCAAGTAATTATTAGCATTGGATAGAGTTCTTGAATTAATAATACAGTATTTGGTGGGAGTAAATATGTTATTGATCAAATCAAATATTTTACTTATCCGAAGTACCAAAAAGGATTGAATCAAGGATATTATGTTCTTAAGTGAAATAGATAAGTATTGTCTGAAGGAATCGTTTTTCTTAAATCAAATCATTTCATTCATTTGATTTAAAACTTTTTTTTACTTAACACAATGCCGGTGTTCTTGATCCAAGAAAATATTTCTTTTCAAATAGATGTGCAACTTAAATAGCAGTTTTTGATAACTGTCTATTGAGGCTTGGATGGCATAGTGGTAACGGTACAGTTCTGATGCGCGCAACCCGGGTTCAATTCCTCCGACCGTGGAAAATTTTATTTCAAGGTATATTTGTTGTATTTGTGTTAAGTATTATTTAAATGTAAATACATATGTAAAATAACAATTACTTAATTATTTAAATAAAAAATTTAAATGTTAATTAATTAAATAATAAAAATGTTTGACCTAAGTATTAGAAATGATGGAATGGGGGTAAGGGGGGGGGGAGAGTTCAAGTAAATAATTTACTTGAATTGAGAAAATTTTTTTTTATTGAAATTTATAATTTTCTCAAATCAAGAAAATATTTTCTTGATTTGATACACAAATGTTCTTGAATTAATATAATCTGCATTTTTTTCATGTAACTTAATTTCTTGACTGAATTCCATATTTTCTTGGATCAAGAACATATACTCTCCTACCAAGTATACTATGCCAAGAAAATCATTTTCTTGAATCAATACTATAATACTCTTGGCCGTATTCAATCCCACGATTTGCTTCAACCAAGAAAAATTTTCTTGGTTCAATACTTTTTTTTCAGTGTGGTAATAAAAAGTGTATGCAAAATTTGTTTGTAAGAAAATATTATATTGTATTTTACTTATTATTATAAACTATAAACGAAAAAATATTTTGCAATGTTTACAAACATAAAATAGGTTAAACTTAAAAACAAACGAAATCTGCAGCATATAAATCATGACCAACTCGCAGCGAAAAGATGTGTTCAACTCGCAGAATTGACGGGATTTTTTTAGACAGCAAAAATTGTTTCTGGCATCAATGTAACCCAGATAGCACAACAATTTGCCACAAGTTTACAGCAAGTTTGCATTGCAAACTTCGAAAATTTGCACCGCAATTTTGCAGCAAATTTATGGCAATAGAAAGGTCGTGAGCTCGTATCCCACCATGCTAACCAATTTTTTCTGAGTTCTTTGATAATTTTGAAATTATTAATTAATTTCGAAAAAATAATTTTCAGAAAAAGCAGGTTTCTGTATTAGGACGGCTGTGCTGTCGATACATATGAAAAGTATTGTATTTTCATACACTGAAAAAAAATAGTATTGAACCAAGAAAATTTTTCTTGGTTGAAGCAAATGGTGGGATTGAATACGGCCAAGAGTATTATAGTATTGATTCAAGAAAATGATTTTCTTGGCATAGTATACTTGGTAGGAGAGTATATGTTCTTGATCCAAGAAAATATGGAATTCAGTCAAGAAATTAAGTTACATGAAAAAAATGCAGATTATATTAATTCAAGAACATTTGTGTATCAAATCAAGAAAAAATTTTCTTGATTTGAGAAAATTATAGATTTCAATCAAAAAAATATTTTCTCAATTCAAGTAAATTATTTACTTGAACTCTCCCCCCCCCCTTACCCCCATTCCATCATTTCTAATACTTAGGTCAAACATTTTTATTATTTAATTAATTAACATTTAAATTTTTTATTTAAATAATTAAATAATTGTTATTTTACATATGTATTTACATTTAATTAATACTTAACACAAATACAACAAATATACCTTGAAATAAAATTTTCCACGGTCAGAGGAATTGAACCCGGGTTGCGCGCATCAGAAGCTGTACCGTTACCACTATGCCATCCAAGCCTCAATGGACAGTTTTCAAAAACTGCTATTTAAGTTGCACATCCATTTGAAGCGAAATATTTTCTTGGATCAAGAACACCAGCATTGTATTAAGTAAAAAAAAGTTTCAAATCAAATGAATCATATGATTTGATTTAAGAAAAACGATTTCTCCAGACAATACTTTACTATTTCGCTTAAGAACATAATATTCTTGATTCAATCCTTTTTGGTACTTCGGATAATTAAAATATTTGATTTGATCAATAACATATTTACTTCCACCAAATACTGAATTATTAATTCAAGAACTCTGTCCAATGCTAATAATTACTTGGCACAAGAAAATTAATTTCTCTCCTCAAATAAATATGGGATTGATTCATGTAAACTCTGCCAAGTAAATGCATTTACTTGGTTCAACTACAATTTTTTTTCAGTGTAACGAAATCTAGTGCTTACTCAAGAAATTTATTTTCGAGAGATTTGATTCGGATAATTGATTAAATTCGTTCACCTTTAATAATAATAATATTATTATTTTTATTATTATTAAGTGTATATCTTTAAATATATTAATTTATTATTAAATAATGCAGTTCCAACATTCAAATGGTAGTTTGAGTCGAATAACTCCCAAGCTTGCGTGGCTGTGCGGTTAGTGTATAAGACTTGCGTCCTCGAGGTCTATGGTTCCATTCCCAGTGCGTGCGCTACTTTCCGTCTTAGTTTTAAGTGTTTTTGTGTACAATGTATGTTTATAATCCAAAGCGAAATGTAGATTTAAGGAATTATAATAATATATTAATTATAGTAATAGTAATAATAATAAATTAATCAAAAACTTGGTTTGTTAAAATTAGCGAAAAAAGTTGAATAAACTCAAAAAGTATTTATTTTTTCTAATTTCGCGATTAGTAAAATATGAAAATAATTTATCATTTTAACAATTCAGTTATTTGTTTAAACAAATAAATGTTGTTGTTTATTAACTCTTGATACAAAGTACCTAGAAACTTGCAGTTTTTCCTAATTTTGCAATAAACTAATTTAAAAAGTATGAAATAGAGATATTTTATAATTTTAACAATTCAGCATTTGTTTAAACAAAAAATTGTTGTTATTTATTAACTCTTGAGACAATAAAGCGTCTAGACACTTGTAGTCTTTTAAAATTTTGCAATTAACTAATCTGAGTATTTACTTATTGCAAAATTAGAAAAAACTACTAGTTTCTAGGTTGATTGTGTGAAACGTTAGTAAATAACAATTATTTGATTAAAGTTTTAAACAATTGCTGAATTAATAAATTAATAAATTAACTTTATTTTAAAATATTTGTATAATTTTCTGATTTATGTCAAGCAATAAATTGTTTAAAAAAATATGATTATCAATTAATCCCTGTCGGATTGGGATATCGTAAATCTACCCAAGTTATGGTAGATTTAAGGTAGGTTTAGGATAGACTAATAAAATTGTTATTATTTGATGTAATAATGCCAAAAAAAGTATTGGAAATGATAAAGGAATATCTAAGGATGAAATTCATATATTTTTTAGGATAACTTAATGTCAAATTAATGAGAAATTAATGTTTAAAGTAGGAAATGTCAGTTTTAGTGTAGGATGTATGTGTGTGTAAGATCGATATTGGAATACACTGTTGATATGTCGCCGCGCATTTTGCGCAAAAGATGGCGGAGGTGACATTTGTCTATGGCTTTATATTACATGCTCCTTCATAAAGAAAACTATTTTTTTATTTGTTGGTAGATTTAAACAAAATGGAGAAAAAAGTTATATTTGAAAAATAAAGCATACAATTCCAACCCCAAAAGAAAAAAAAATGACTTACACAAATAAAAATAATGTTGAAACTCCTCCTTCAATAAGAAAGCAATTTTTTTATTTGTTGGTTAAGTTACACAAAATGGAAAAAAAATTATATTTGAAAAATAATACATATAATTTTAAACCTCAAAAAAAATAATGGATGTTTTAGACCAATAAAAATAAAGTTGAATTTCCTCCTTCATTAAGAAAGCATTTTTTTATTTGTTGGTCAAGTTACACAAAATGGAAAAAATATTTATAAAAAAAACATATATAGTTCCAACCCCCGAAAAGAAAAAATGAGTATTATAGACCAATAAAAGAATAAACAAACTCCTCCTACTTTTAAAATAAATTTTTCTATTTGTTGGTAGATTTAAACAAAATGGAGAAAAAAGTTATATTTGAAAAATAAAACATATAATTTTAACCCTCAAAACAAAAAATGAGTATTATAGACCAATAAAGGAATAAACAAACTCCTCCTACTTATAAAATAAATTTTTCATACCTTAGGCACAAAATAGGCGCTTTTAGATAGCAGCCGACAGGAACTAAAAGCTATTCATTTGTCAACTTGAATGAAAATGGCGACTTTTTTTTCCCATGGGCAAAAAAACAGCTATGGTCCCATGCGTTATTTTGCTCATGGGAAAAAAAGGCCGCTATTTTCATGCAAGTCGAACAAGTGAATGACTTTTACTCCCTGTCGTCTGCTATCTGAAATCGCCACTTTTGGGCCTTTGGAATAAAAAATATCGTAAGTAACACGGGACTTAAAGGCTGCCAATTTATTTACGATGATTTTTGTGCCACTCGTTACGGTCTCAGGGCGCCTACGGCGCCCTCGACCTCCACTCGTGTCACAAAAATCACCGTAAATAAATGGCTACCTTTACGTACCTTGTTGCTTAATATACTATTTCTATTTGTTGGTAGATTTAAACAAAATGGAGAAAAAAGTTATATTTGAAAAATAAAACATATAATTTCAACCCTCAAAAGAAATAATGGATGTTTTAGACCAATAAAAAAATAAACCATCTTTTTTCTCTATTTTGTTTAAATCTACCTACAAGTAGAAAAATTGATTTTAAAAGTAGGAGGAGTTCGTTTTTTATTGGTCTAAAACATCCATTATTTCTTTTGAGGGTTGAAATAATATGTCTTATTTTTCAAATATAATTTTTTTTCTATTTTGTGTAAATTGACCATCAAATAAAAAATAGCTGTCTTTATGAAGGAGGAGTTTCAACTTGTTTTTTATTGGTCTTAAACATCTATTATTTCTTTTGAGGGTTGAAATTATATGTTTTATTTTTCAAATATAACTTTTTTCTCCATTTTGTTTAAATCTACTAACAAATAGAAAAATAGCTTTCTTTATGAAGGAGCATGTAATATAAAGCCATAGACAAATGTCACCTCCGCCATCTGTCGCGCAAAATGCGCGGCGACATATCAACAGTTTATTCCAATATCGACCTTACACACACATACATCCTACACTAAAACTGACATTTCCTACTTTAAACATTAATTTCTCATTAATTTGACGTTAAGTTATCCTAAAAAATATATGAATTTTATCCTTAGATATTCCTTTATCATTTCCAATACTTTTTTTGGCATTATTACATCAAATAATAACAATTTTATTAGTCTATCCTAAACCTACCTTAAATCTACCATAACTTGAGTAGATTTATGATAGCCCAATCCGACAGGGTATTTTATAAATATTAATTGAGAATAATATTTATCAATTTTTACATGTTTTTCCTGTATCAATTTTGACACTTTATTTTCCTAAAAAATTTTCTAAGTCACAACTGGATCTCCTAGTTAGTACCAACTTAGGACCAGCCTAGGATATATAAAAAGGGGTTTCCAAAAGTTAGGTCCAAGCTAGGGCCAATAATCATTTTAGGCATATGATGGTGATTTCTACACGGGATAAGTAAGAAAGTATGCAATAGTAAAAAGTATTACCAGATGATTATACTAAATGCTATCGAAAAATTACACCCAGCTTAAAATCCCCGTACAGGATCCTTAAAGGATCCTATACGGGATTTTGGGACAGGGTTCCTGTGCAGGTTCCGATGCAGGAACCTTAGTTATCAAAGATTTTTGTAAAGGTTCCTGTACAGGAACACTTGCAGGATCCAGTACAAGAAACTTTGTAAAGGTTCCTATACAGGAACCTTTGCAGTTTTGTAAACTGCAGGTACTTAAATGTAAAACATCCTGTAGGAAACCCGTAAAGGATCCTACACGGTTTCCTCAATTAATTTATTAATATTTTTAACTCCTGTGCAGTAGTTTTCTATGCGTTTCTTGAATGCGCAATACATTTTTCTGTCCAACATTGACATACGAGCCTACACGGGAAAAAATTTTGTGTCTTGGCTGACCACTAGTGGCCATGTGCTGCTGTCTATGCATTGTGTGTAGCTAGTATCCAACTTTGTGACAGGAGATGCCCATTAACAGCGCACGCGCTGTACGCAAATGACTATCCCATGTGAAATGTGTACGAGTTGTCTGTAACATGGGTAGCTGATGCCCATAATCTGAGCCGCAGCTATACGTAGTCAGTAGAAACGCCGCTGCACAGTTAAAAATACAGCGCTCACTCAAAATTTTTTCCCGTGTACACTATTTACGAACTTAGAATTTTTTAACACATACTAGAATGTCCTGTTAAAATGTTGGTGGAAATATCACAATGCCATAAATATTCTACTAATCGAGTCACTTTGTTAACAAAACGACATACGAAACGAATTAATATATATTCATATAAATTATAGTATATAAATAAGTGTAAAACGAAATCAGTCAAGTAAAAACTCCAGAATTACAATATTAAAGAAATTTAATTATTCAGCTATTTTTTACTTCAGTATGTGATTTTACACATGAAAAATAGCTTTTTACGTTTTATTTAGTAAATTCACAAAATTCATGATATTTACATTTTCAAAATGTAAATTAAATCAGAAATGTAATTTTACACATGTCCATAAAATAGCATACGCTGTATGCGAAAAATACCTGTATTCAGTACAGTGAATTCACATTCGAATTTGGTTGAGCGCATAAAGCGCTATCCCAGCAGCACACTTTTGAGGCCTATGGAAGTTCGAGTCCCTTTTTTAAATAATAATTTCACTAAAAAATTTTATATAATTTTTGGCAACTTCCTGGTAACTTTCAGGAAGATTCCAGGAAGTTTCTATGGGCAGCTTTCAGAAAGTTACCGTGAAGTTTCCATGGGAAGCTTCTAACCTGCGGACATTATTGTATTTCCAGGAAGTTACTAAGGGTAACTTCTGGTGGATTTCACGGGAAACTTCCTGGAAGTTTTTTGAAAGTTTTTGTCCTATGTGGGTTTCTGCTCCAGCAATACTATATGTGTAATATAACCAAAATTATGCCTGTACCTTCTATTTTTTTCTTTTAGTGTGGAATTTTACATGGTTTTTGATATATAATTCTAGGTGGGTTTCCATTTGGAGATTTTTAATAGTAAACTAATCAAAACTCGTAAGTCGATCACCCGTTTTTGCGTAATGCCTGTATAGTATTTTGGAGAGTAACAATATACTCAAACATTTCTAAAATTCAAGAAAAAAATTTCAAAATTTAAACCTTAAATTATCAATACATAAATTGTTTGCAAACTAACGTTCATTGATTTTGACAAAAAATGTCACATCAATTTGACAAAAAAATTAAAAATTTACATTTTTTAGATTTTTTTCATTTTGTGATAGTCCAGTCGCCCTGTGTTTTTTCGTGCCAAAATTGATACCTGAAGTCTGATTGTGGATTCATATAGTGTGGGGTGGTTGTATAAATATGTATATGTTTCCCACTCGAGATTTCTCATGCTGCGCGTTATAAACAATTTTGAAGGTGCCGAAAAACAGTTTTTTGATGACCGTTCTTTCCCATCAAATTATAGGGGAAAAAGTTGTTAATAAAAGTTATAGAGCTCGAAAATACCTTTAAAATGATGGGGCATATGTTAAAATTGGTCCATTTGTTTACTTGCAAATGAATTTAAACCACTAAAAATGGCACTTTCTTATTTGTTTAATAACATGAACAAAAGTTAACAAATTCTTTCTATATTCTACAAAAATATACCTCTCAAGACCCTTAAGACATGTGCCGAATTTGAATCCGATTCGATAAATTGTTTATCAGAAATTCCATTTGTTAACTAAAAACATGGTTTTTTAAAATGGAATTTCTACATTTTTGGCCGGATGAAAATCAATTTTTTTTGTTGGGTTCTCTTCATGAAATGCCAATCTATCAATCACAATTTGTAACAAATTGAATTTTTACAAAAAAACTAGTTTTTGGGGGGGTTAAAAATAAAAAATTTGAAAAAAATGAATTAAAAAAAGGAAACAAAAAAAATTTTTTTTTAATTATTAATATTTTGACATTATTTATAAATTTTTCAAAAAACAAATAAAAAATTTGAATTCCTGAGACAATTTTAGCCCAGTTTAAAAAAAATGATCAAAATTCATCAATTTGTTTGAATGTTATGACAACTTTTACGAATTTGAATGTTTGAATTCAACTTTAGCGCGAGCGACTGATGATGTCCCCCACTATGCATCCTAGAGCATCTAGGCTGCTCAAACGTTGCATTCGAACGTTGCATACTTTTGAAAAATATTTTTACGAACAAGAAGTGCATAGATGTTTAGATTGATTTTTTTATAATTAGTATGACTAATCAACTAAACAAATATAATAAAAAAAATAAAAAATATTAATAATTAAAGGCTCAGGAATTTTTTGAAAAAAAAATTATCTCCCCCCCCCCTTTTGACCTAGATCAAAATTTTTGTTTGCAAAATTTGCAGAAAAGAATAAGTAATCAAATGGCGTTTATGCCAAATTGTTAAAGTAAAAATTGTTGATGTAGTGTTCATTTGTTTATAAGCCAAAAATTTCTCCCCCCCAAAAACTAGTTTTTTTGTAAAAATTCAATTTGCTACAAATTGTGATTGATAGATTGGCATTTCATGAATAGAACCCAGCAAAAAAAATTGATTTTCATCCGGCCAAAAATGTAGAAATTCCATTTTAAAAAACCATGTTTTTAGTTAACAAATGGAATTTCTGATAAACAATTTATCGAATCGGATTCAAATTCGGCACATGTCTTAAGGGTCTTGAGAGGTATATTTTTGTAGAATATAGAAAGAATTTGTTAACTTTTGTTCCTGTTATTAAACAAATAAGAAAGTGCCATTTTTAGTAGTTTAAATTCATTTGCAAGTAAACAAATGGACCAATTTTAACATATGACCCATCATTTTAAAGGTATTTTCGAGCTCTATAACTTTTATTAACAACTTTTTCCCCTATAATTTGATGGGAAAGAACGGTCATCAAAAAACTGTTTTTCGGCACCTTCAAAATTGTTTATAACGCGCAGCATGAGAAATCTCGAGTGGGAAACATATACATATTTATACAACCACCCCACACTATATGAATCCACAATCAGACTTCAGGTATCAATTTTGGCAAAAAATGACTACTTTTTTCACAGGGCGACTGGACTATGAAAAAAGTTCTAACTTTTGTTCCTTTTAATATTTTTCAATGGGATATGGCTAAGATTTTAAGTTAGAGAAAGGGACTGCCAAGTTCCGGTTTAATCGGTCAAGCCGCCTTCACTAGTAGAAATTTGTCGTGGCATGACTAGATTTATTCAAGTTACAGTACAGTTTTAGTCATGGAAGTTTAATCTAGCTTAACTGGCGAATTACTAGACAGCTACTGCATAACACTGTTAAAGAAAATATAAAGTTGAACTTGATTATTACTGCACAGAAGTCCTGTACAGTTATTTTCATGGCACTATCGAGGCGTTCCGAGATATTATTTTCCAAAGTTTGTCGTGGCGTCAGCGCTACCGCCGGTTTCAGTAACTAAACAGTTGTGTATTGACATTTTCGAAATATTTTCTATAAAATAAATCTTTTGGTTTTACAGTTTATAGTTTTCATATTTTTAATTTTGTTCTTTTATTTTACTGTTGACAACTTGAAAACTTTTTTAAAATTCGCTTTAATTAATTGAGTTAATTAAAATAACTAATTTAACAAACCTGTTACATACAAAAAGTTAGAATTGGTCCAATAAAGTGAGGTTATGTTTTACATTGATGTATTGACGTTGACATATGTATAGCTCTCCGATTTATATAACAGAACTGTCTATAATTAATGACAGTAGCCAGTAACAATTTATTACTAATTCCTTACGGAAAAATAGACATAATTCTAGTTATACCCGCGAATTATTTTTTCAGTGTATACACTTATGTATTTATGGAAAATGTCTATATAACACTGTTCAGTTGCTGGACTGACGGTAGCGCAAACGCCACGACAAACTTTGAAACATAATTTCACGGAACGCCTAGACAGTACCATGAGAATAACTGGACAGACAGAACTTCTATACAATAAAAATCAATAATTTCAACTTTAGAGTGTTATGCAGTAACTGTCCAGTAATTCGCCAGTTGAGCTAGAAAAGATGAAAAAGGGAACTGCTTTACCTGCCGGTAGAGTATGGTTATTATTTTTCCGGAATCGTCCATCGACTAGAACGGCCGTACTACCAGATAGTTTAATAAGGCAATTGGTGGTTCTGTTTAATAATCTTTTAAATAACGCATATTTCCCTGAAAAATGGAAACTGGCAAAAGTGGTACCTATATTAAAAAAAAATAAAAACCCGAATTCTCATAAAATTTATAGACCAATTAGTTTGTTGCCAAATTTAGGAAAATTTTTTGAAACAAAAATTAATAAAAGTCTAACTAAATTTACCGATACGAATAAAATAATACCTTATGAACAATTTGGATTTAGAACCAAATGCTCAACTGTCCACGCAATCTCGAAATTTACATCGGATATAAGCGACGCGTTAAGTAAAAATAAATTTGTAGCAACATGTTTAATTGATGTTGAAAAAGCGTTCGATTCAGTCTGGCTGGACGGACTAATATTCAAATTATTAAAAAAGAAAGTGCCCGAACATTTGATTAGAATAATCTGGAGTCTGATAAAAAATAGAAAAATATATGTGTCATTAGATGAGAGGAGTAATAGCGAAGAATATTTATTATTGAACGGCTTACAACAAGGGGCAGTAAATTCACCATTATTATTTAATATTTACACAAGCGATCTGATAATGTCTTATGGTATGAACATTGTTGAAAACACTAAATGTATAGGATTCGCAGATGACTTAGTAATGTATGTAGTTTCGGAATGTTTATTTACAGCACAAGATAAGCTGTGTGAACTATTTCGAAATATATGTGGGTTTCTGGGTGCATGGAGACTAAAGGTTAATGTCGAAAAATGTGATACCATACTTTTCAGACCGCTAGTCGACTGTGTAAATAAGAAATACAAAGTAAAATGGAGGAATTTCGCGATTCAAATTGGGGAGGGAGAAAACGAAAAATTAAATCATAAAAGACTAGTCAAATACTTAGGTATTGACATAGATGATAGATTAAAGTTTGTACACCATATAAACGCAGCCCTGGAAAAAGCCAGAAAAGCATTCTTTGCAAATAAGAGATTATTCTTCTCATCGAGACTAGATTCTAAAGTAAAAATTATATGCTATATGCTGTTAATTAGACCCATACTCACCTATGGGTGCCATATATGGTACGGCATTGCACCGCCAGAAATGGAAAAGTTAAGATTGTTTGAGAGATTCTGCCTGCGGGTGTGTTTACGCATGTACAGGGATCCGGAAACTAATTTTGAAAAGTATATTTCAAATCAAAAAGTATACGATGCAGCTGGTATACCGCGCATCGATATATTCATTTTAGACTTAATAAGAAATCACATCGAAAAAGCAAACAAAAATAAAATAAATCCATTAATACCATCAATATTTAAAAATAATAACGTAAGAAATAAAATAGATAAGGGGTACCTCTCTGTGGATGCGTTCACACACCTAGACAGGCATGACTATATACAGGATCAAAATAATGTGCCACTGCTTTACCATGTACCTAGGCACTCATCAGTGAGAGTCATAAAATTGAATGCGGAAGACGTACAAAGAGATGAGTCAATTGTTTTAAAATATTCGACAGCAATGGCGAGAAAAGTTAAAATGTCAGATCCAGAAAAAAGAAAATGGAAATATTGGTGGCTTAAAAACCACTAATATAACGAATTATTAATTATGGTACACAAAAATTGTTCTTGCCTCGTATCTCTTACCTTTCTTCTCTTTTCTCTTTTTTTCTCCTTTCTTTCTTTTTTTTTTTTTTTTTTTTCTCTTTCTTTTGATATGTAAAGCTTCGTGTGAGGCGGGATGACCATTTTTTTTGCGAAATACTGTATAGTATTAGTTTTTTTTTGTATGGTCGACAAGGAATAGCAATGTAAAGTATAAACAAAAAAACGAAATTGTATGTAAAATGTGTGTATGGATGAATTTACTTCGACGAGTGACCTGGCGTCCGATCGAAAAAAAAAGAAAAATAATATTATTATTGTTATATGGCGTTCTTTCGTTATTTATTCGCCAATTATATATGTATATGAGAATTGTTAATAAATAAATGAAAAAAAAAAACTAGAACGGCCGTGATGCGTAAGCGTGCGTTTAGGTATTTCGTCCCAGTGTGACCCGAGTTCGCTCCCCGATACCGCTAGATATTTTTCGTTTGAACTGAATTAATTCTTCATATTAGGGTTTACTTTTAAGTCTGTTGTGTGATAAAATAATAATATTTATTTCAGTGTTGTGCTTAATTCAAGGAAAAAGTGAATGTTGTTTACTGTAAAAAAAAGACATGTGTACAAGAATCAGTAATGTTCATAATTTTTTTTAATTATGTAGTTATTAAAAAATAATTTTACAGATAATTTATTATACGTAACAATAGATACACCAACAGTAAAAATATAGTTTCGTAAAATTTTAATTTATTTAATTTGTTGACAAAATAATTTAACGTTATATTTTCAAATTTGTGCGTGTTCAATACGAAACGTCAATATAAATAAAGTTTTGACATTTCCAAGTGAATTATTTTGTACAGTTTTTCTACAGGACTGATGATCAGAAACTGTAAAATTTGACTGGACAATAACTTGAACAAATTAGCGTGACATCACTTTATAGTTTTTAGCCAGTTTAACTGTAAAGTGCCTCGAAATTTTCCAGTGGAACTGTCCAGTGCCCTTAAAGATACTATGACAAATTTCTACTAGGGTTAGAGCGGGCGCGAATTATCACATTGCAGCTCAGGGGTAGGGAAGATCCTTCGCTTAGTTTTTGACTTTAACAAAAAATATACAAATTCTGATTAACAATATTTAACAATTACCTTTAGGTACATCTTTAGAGGACCTAAACCCAAAAAACAGAGTGTCCGTAATAACTGTGGAAGGATCTTATCACTTGATAAGATCATACTATAGTACTATTGCGCTTGCCCTCGCTTAAAACAGCCAAACGCATCTCATTTACATAAAAATCATGTTTTACTTAGTTAAAGAACAACTTCTTTTACTATAATAGCCATAGCGTTGTCTAGAAAAAACTAAAAAATTTTTGAAAAAAATTTTTTTTTCTAATTTTTACATTATTGTTTTATTAACATTAATAACTTTTAACCATTGTTAATAAAAATACAAAATTCCCGAGAGTTACAGGATGTAGTCGACTACATGGTAAACAGTGGGTATTAAAGATCTTAATATACTGGATATAAAGAAAAAAATGAAATCATCTAAGTGTTATGGTTTAATATCTGAGATGTCAAAATATAGCATTATCTGTGAAGTTATGTTTAAATAAGTCCTTTCCAATATCTGTAGATATTAAATGTAAACGTCTATGATGTTTACATATTGCTATTGTTTTATTAAATTAAAATTTAGTTTTTTAAACACATTGCCCTTACTTTAAAAAATTAATTATTATTATAATCTAAAAGATAAAATTTGAATAAATAATGTTTAATCATTGTTGTAATAATTGAAGGTCATTGGGTCTAACGCATTTCGTGGTGAAGCAGAAAATGAATTGCAGGTGATATTCTAAAACGGCATTGGCGCATTGCGGAAAACCTGAACGTCAAGTGGAGATTTGCACAGTGTTCGATACACGTTTTTAACGTAGGCGCATCGACTGTCAAAATTTGTCAAAAGGAAAAAGAAATTGTTTTCCCTTCAAATGCATTTCTACTCTAGACCTTAAAACTTTTTTGAATATATATATATATATATATATTTTTTTTTTTTTGAATATACATATATATATATATATGTATATTCAAAAAAAGTTTTAAGGTCTAGATTAGAAATGCATTTGAAGGGAAAACAATTTTTTTTTAATATACATAAATATATGATATATAACTAAATTGAACAGTATAATTATACACATATAAACTTTATATACATGGGTCATTCTTTGTCAAACTTTACTTCCTATCTGTTCACTTTTTATTGTAACAATAAAAGTCGTCATAGAAATGAAATTAAAGCTTGAAACCTCTATTTTTATTTGCATCGTGGCCTTTTTTAAAAATCCTAGATATCGGACTTGTACGTCAATTTAAAGTAGCCGTGGAGCATAAAAAATTCTACTTTTTGCTAAAAAAAAAAAATTTAATAGTCAAATTAGTTTATGATTATCACAAAATTTACTCTTTATGCGTACTAAATGTTATTGACATAAGAGAAATTTCAAAATGTCTGATCCAATATGGCCGACCAAATAAAAATTTTTTGGCAATCTTTGCGAAACTTGCTACTATAGGGTTATTTAGATAACTGATTACGAATCTGAAGTAAGTTTTGCAAAATACAAAATGGCGGGTCCAATATGGCGGACGAAATTTTAATAAATCCCTTCAATTCTCTTGAAACTGAAGTGTTACTCGGGAGGATTTTGGGTCGCTGATTACGAATCTGAAGTCAGTTTTGCAAAATACGAAATGGCGGATCAAATATGGCTTTGAAAAAGGCCGATTGTTATAATTTTGCACTGTGCAATGTTTCAGTGACATTGAAAAAGGTTAATTAATTTAATTTTGCAATCGATGGTAAACATTTTTTCATACCAAATTAAATATTAAATATCCCATTTTGTTGAAATATACAGACATTGATTGAGGTGTACTCCGTAAAAATATAACAATTTGTCTTTTTCAAGGCCACCACATCATTGCAACTTGCAAAATTAAAATTAATTGACAATTTTCAAGGCCACTGAAATATTTCACAGTGCAAAATTATATCAATCGGCCTTTTTCAAGACCATATTTGATCCGCCATTTTGAATTTTGCAAAACTGACTTCAGATTCGTAATCTGCGACCCCAAAACCCCCTAAGTAACAAGTTTTAAGCGTATTAAAGGGATTTTTAAAATTTTCGTCCGCCATATTGGATCCGACATGTTGTATTTTGATTCAAATTGAGAAGGACAGAATAAGTCGACGTTTTTATCGAGAATAGTAGCACACAGCCTACTACAAAAACGCGTCGCGATAAACTCATTTGCGCAGGCGTAGATATATATAGCAATATAATTTCGCTATCATTGTCAAAACATTTCCTTAACATAACCACACTTTTTTTATCAACTGTCAGAAAAATTAATATTTGGGACCTGTAATATTTTCAAAATTAATACTGAAATAAATTGTTTACCTTTAAATTGACAATGAAAGTCAGGAGGGAGACCCCCCGAACCCCCGCGCGATAAAACGTTTTTGTTCGTTTGAATGTATATCGGTAAACTAGTTTTGAGACAAATCTGGGTGTCTCGTTTTTAACGCTTTTTTATGACTTTATTTAAAAAAGTATCATTCGTAAGTTGCGTGAACTGCTTTTTGAATCTCGCGCAAGTTTTTAAAACTAGTTTCCGGCTCGGCGCCTCGCCTACAACTCGTTTCAAGAAAAATTAGTGCCTTTTTTAAAAATATTATTATTTACAACTAAAAAATTTTTTTAAACCTTTCTTAAGTATGCTATTGGTGGGCAAAATAGTTGTATTTTTAAAATATAAAATAGAGAAACTTTGATTTTAAGATCGCGGAATCGAAATTTTGAAAAAGTTAATGCATTATTTTTAAAAAATTAAAATTTTACATCAATGTTAAAAAAATATGCAAATTTGACTCAAAATGTATACTCGGGAATTTTTGGGGTCGCTGATCACGAATCCCATGTCAGTTTTTCAAAATTCAAAATGGAGGATCTAATATAGCGGATATTTAAAAAAAAAATTCTTGAATTCGCTTGAAACTTGTCAATTGAGTGGTTTCGGAGTCGCTGATGCCGAATGCAATGTCAGTTTTTGTAAATTTAAAATGGCTCATCTGAAATGGAGGATAATTTTTGGAAAAATTCTTGTTGTCCCCCTTAAAACTTTTTACCCTGATCAAATTAAATATCGTCTGTTAGTCGCTATTTTAATGTCGTTGCCAACTCGTACCACGTGAAAGTGGACAAACCGATGAGTCTTATTTTTTAAGGTAAAAGTCCCAATTATGGAACGCTTTTTAAGCTAACTAAAATTCTATGATAAATTTCTTCGAATTAGGAGCGTTAATATGAATAATTCGGGTATAGATTGAAAGGTTGGTATCTAGTGAACAGTATTTAGGCCCTAAAATGTTTATTTTTTATGAAATAAAAATAATACTAAATTAAATGCAAAGAACAACTTCTATTTAAATAGATAATTATAAAACCAATTTTTGGGTAGAAAAGTAATGCGAAAATATTGAGAATATTTGAGGTTATGCTTGATGTATATTTTCTTCATGTTCCATCAATCGGGACATGCAAATAATAAGTGTACATAATGTGAAACGCTAGTTTGACAGAAAACCCGGCTTATCTTGTTTTAAAAACTAAAAAACAATTAAAGATTTCTTTTTAAATTAAATAGTATACAAAAATAATAATTCTTATATCGTGTACAATTTATTGAAATGACTAGAATATTCTTATCATCAATTGTAATTCCATTTATTTTCATTTTTGTAATTCTGTTTTCACATTTTTCGTCAAGTCGAAAAATGAGAAAGAAAAGGAACAAAGATATAAAGTTTAGACATTTAAAAATTTTTTAAATTTAAAAAAATTAAAAAAAATTTTAAATGTTAAAAATTAAAAAAAAAATTTTAATTGAAAATTGAAAATTAAAACAATAAGACTCTTCGGTTTGTTTACCTCCACGTGGTACGAGTTGGCAACGTCACTAAAATAGCGGCTAACAGAGGATATTAAATTTTCTCAGTGTAAAAAGATTCAAGAACAACAAAAATTTTCAAAAAAATGGTTTCTATTTCAGATCCGCCATTTTAAAATTACAAAGACAGACATTGGATTCGACATCAGCGACTTCAAAAATCCCCAATTGAGAATATAAAAACGAATCCAAATTTTTTTTTTAAATTTCCGCCATTTTGAATTAACAAAAACTCATTGAATTTGTCATCTGCGACCCCGAAACCCCCCAGTTGACAAGTTTCAAGCAAATTCAATAATTTTTTTTTTAAATGTCCGCTATATTAGATCCTCCATTTTGAATTTTGAAAAACTGACATGGGATTCGTGATCAGCGACCCCAAAAATTCCCGAGTATACATTTTGAATCAAATTTGCATACTTTTTGAACATTGATGTAAAATTTTAATTTTTATTAAATAATGAATTTACTTTTTCAAAATTTCGATTTCGCCTTCTTGAAATCAAAGTTCCTCTATTTTATATGCAAAGTTTCTCTATTTTATATTTTGAAAGTACAACTATTTTGCCCATCAATAGCATATTTAAGAAAGGTTTAAAAAAAAATTTTAGTTCTAAATAATACTATTTTTTAAAAAATGCACTAATTTTTTCTTAAAAAATCCTCTATATTGGATTTTGTGTTGATCGAATCGCTCTTTTGACCCCAGAATCTTGAAGAACGACCCCCGAAACCCCCTATATCTACTTGCTGCTAAAATTTATTACCTGAAAATACTTCAAATCGTTGGGTGAAGTTTAAGTAAAAATTTTGGTCATTTAGGCGGTAATGGGTTAATACAATAAATAGTGAAAAGTTGCATTTTGGAAATTTCAGAAAGAGCGCTCCTAAGTTGTTCACCACTTTTTTTCGCTTGAGTATAAGGAAGAAATGCATATTCTTTTTGATTTCGCAGAAATTTTACAAATTTGATACATTCTAATTTTTGTTTGGAATATAAAGCATTGTATTACCCTAGTAGAAATTTGTCATAGTATCTTTAAGGGCACTGGACAGTTCCACTGGAAAATTTCGAGGTACTTTACAGTTAAACTGGCTAAAAACTATAAAGTGATGTCACGCTAATTTGTTCAAGTTATTGTCCAGTCAAATTTTACAGTTTCTGATCATCAGTCCTGTAGAAAAACTGTACAAAATAATTCACTTGGAAATGTCAAAACTTTATTTATATTGACGTTTCGTATTGAACACGCACAAATTTGAAAATATAACGTTAAATTATTTTGTCAACAAATTAAATAAATTAAAATTTTACGAAACTATATTTTTACTGTTGGTGTATCTATTGTTACGTATAATAAATTATCTGTAAAATTATTTTTTAATAACTACATAATTAAAAAAAATTATGAACATTACTGATTCTTGTACACATGTCTTTTTTTTACAGTAAACAACATTCACTTTTTCCTTGAATTAAGCACAACACTGAAATAAATATTATTATTTTATCACACAACAGACTTAAAAGTAAACCCTAATATGAAGAATTAATTCAGTTCAAACGAAAAATATCTAGCGGTATCGGGGAGCGAACTCGGGTCACACTGGGACGAAATACCTAAACGCACGCTTACGCATCACGGCCGTTCTAGTCGATGGACGATACCGGAAAAATAATAACCATACTCTACCGGCAGGTAAAGCAGTTCCCTTTTTCATCTTTTCTAGCTCAGCTGGCGAATTACTGGACAGCTACTGCATAACACTCTAAAGTTGAACTTATTGATTTTTATTGTATAGAAGTTCTGTCTGTCCAGTTATTCTCATGGTACTGTCTAGGCGTTCCGTGAAATTATGTTTCAAAGTTTGTCGTGGCGTTTGCGCTACCGTCAGTCCAGCAACTGAACAGTGTTATATAGACATTTTCCATAAATACATCAGTGTATACACTGAAAAAATAATTCGCGGGTATAACTAGAATTATGTCTATTTTTCCGTAAGGAATTAGTAATAAATTGTTACTGGCTACTGTCATTAATTATAGACAGTTCTGTTATATAAATCGGAGAGCTATACATATGTCAACGTCAATACATCAATGTAAAACATAACCTCACTTTATTGGACCAATTCTAACTTTTTGTATGTAACAGGTTTGTTAAATTAATATTTATACATATAATAAGATTATGTAATCTTGAAAAAAAATTGTCTTCTGAATTTAAAAATTAGTTATTTTAATTAACTCAATTAATTAAAGCGAATTTTAAAAAAGTTTTCAAGTTGTCAACAGTAAAATAAAAGAACAAAATTAAAAATATGAAAACTATAAACTGTAAAACCAAAAGATTTATTTTATAGAAAATATTTCGAAAATGTCAATACACAACTGTTTAGTTACTGAAACCGGCGGTAGCGTTGACGCCACGACAAACTTTGCAAAATAATATCTCGGAACGCCTCGATAGTGCCATGAAAATAATTGTACAGGACTTCTATGCAGTAATAATCAAGTTCAACTTTATATTTTCTTTAACAGTGTTATGCAGTAGCTGTCTAGTAATTTGCCAGTTAAGCTAGATTAAACTTCCATGACTAAAACTGTACTGTAACTTGAATAAATCTAGTCATGCCACGACAAATTTCTACTAGGTTATTGTGGCAAAAGTGGGTTGTCGTGGACAAATTAGTCTAGATCAGTATTTCAGTATTTGCGATACAATCCTCCGAAATAAAGTTCTCCCCCTTCGCGATACTACCACCATTCTCAATTAAATCGATATTATGAATCAGCTGAATATATTGAACATCATCAGAATCACGTATATATTTTAATTCATTATCAATTATTTTTCCAAAATTTACACATCGATCCGCTGCGCGAATCCCACTAATAAAAAATTCTTGTTTTTCATTATTAATAATTCCCTCATATTCTAGCAACCAGTCATTTCCGAGAATTATCGGATTTTATAAATTAGGAACAACCAAAAAATTGACATTAATAGTCCGATCGTCGATGTTCAATGCACAAGATACCTGTTTTTTATATTTCTGTGGAAGAAATGCATAACAGCATAACTGACATTTTTCTCAAATTTGAGATAACATCAGATTTGTATATATTTAATATTGCTCTTCAAAATTCAATAGCTAAAAAATCATTAAAATGGTTATTAACGTAGAAAATAATGGAAAACATAATCGCATAATTGCGTTTTTGACAAAAGGAGACCAGCATAATAACATAACTGCATTCAGTTTAAAAAACAATTGACATAATTAAAAATAAAAATAACCTTTAAGGATAAAAACAATAAGAATTTTGTAATGAAATATTTTTAGTAAAATACATTTTTTGTACTTTAAATTAAATATATTTATTTTAATAAAACTGGAACAAATTTTTTATAACATAAATTGTGCATTTAATTATGTACTTATTTTTAAGGCCATTTCTATTCTAAAAATTTTTGGAAAGTTTTTCAAAAATAAATTGACAAATTCAGTAAAGTACATTTCTTTTCTCGTTTTAATAAATTAAAAACATTTTATAAAAAAATAAACTCTTATAACTAAATAAACTCTTATAATTTTTTCTAACAAATTAATAGTTTAATTTGTGTTTGTGTGAACAAATCTTATTATTATGACAAATCAAACCAAAACAAATTGTGACATTAAAAGTGTCTGAAGTTGGACTCATATACAAACTGAACTTGCATAACCGCATAAGTGCAATAAAACTCATGATTCCGATGAAAAATTATCAAAATTTATACCATATCGTGTGTTTTATTAAATGTTATAAACGAATTTTAAAAATATATTAAATAATAATACTAAATGCAAAAGACCGAACAAATCTGTTGATTTTCTGAATTGACAGAAGTGAGAGAACATTAAAATTAATTTATCTCGAAATCATGACAAATGCAGTTATGCTGTTATGCCTTTCTTCCACAGATTTGTAGGTTTCTTTCCAATCGCCGTCAGCAACGTTACAATTGATATAGGCAAATTATTAAATTTCCCATGCAATGCCAAATATTTATAAAACGCTTCCGAAATTGCGGTTATCTGACTTCCGCTATCAATCTAAACCTGAACTGGAACGGAAAAAATTAAAACAGTGATTCTTAGACACGGTGGAAAACGCGATGCATTATCATGCATTCTGTCTTTTCTATCATTCATATCCATGGCCAGATTAGCGAAATCTTAGTAATCATATAGGCGCGATGTTTCCACGTTTGACACCGCGACCTTTACAAGTTTAAATTGTTCCGACTATTTAAAGTTAAATGGTCACGATATTGTAAATAAGACGGTGGGGGAATAGTTAAATTCGGCAACTGAATTGAGAGTCTCGATTTTTTAAAGCGGTGAGCGACAGGGCAGAAATACTCCCCCATACTGACCGCTTTCCACATGAGTACATGACACAGTAGTAGACGAACTTCCTCGATTCCCACCAAAATGCGGACCCCTTCCCTGTATATGTCGCAAGTCTCCCCCCCCCCCTTTGCATTACTCGATGTATTCTCCGCAGGTTTTCGTTCATTTGATTCTAATTGTTGCTGCATACTTTTTCGAGAATTATTTTGTTTATCACCAAAAGTTACATCTAATTGAGATAAAGATTAAGAAATTTTATTAAAATCAATAGTTGATAAAACGAAGCCGTTTTAATACGTACCCGCACCAGAATTGAATAAAATTCTTATTAATGAATTTACGTTTAAATGTGTCATAATTATCCAATGTTTGAATGTCATATCACAGTTTAGCCGATCTCAAAAACCCTGTCTAAATAAAACAAACGATTTTCATTTGGTATTTGTTTCACTTTGAACAATTTATCAAATTTCCCAAAAAAAAAATTTTGGGGATTCCATGAATCATCAAACACATGTAAATTAAAATCAACATGGCTAGCACGTAGACCATCCACGAGTGATTGCACTATCTTCAGAGTATTATTGTCAGACTCTTCCCGAACTTTTCCTCTCAAATAAATTGATTGTTCATTCTGAGCACTATTCAATTTTTTTAAATTTTGCATTTCTATGGTCGATTTGCTATATATGGATTGACTCAAGAATAAATAAACAAATATATTTACCTCTATCTAGGCTCTAAGTTAAATATTCTACTGTTAAATAAATATTCTTCATAAGAGTGAGCTTTTCAACCTTGATTTATTTCGAATATTAGAAATTTATAATATTACAAAAATAATCAATGTTCACTTAATTCCACAAGAAGCCTATTTATTTCTCTGAAAAATTGCTAAATAATTATTGTGGTTTGCAGCAAACTTACACCACAAGATTTGCAATCTTACACGTAAGCTTACTGCAAGTTTGCTGCAAGTACTAAAATGTCCTACTTGCTGCAAGATTGTACAGCAAGCTTAGGATAAGCCTACACTGCAAGTTTCCTAAAAATTTTGTGAAAAATTTTTTAAAAAACTTTGTGAAATTTTAGAATGCAAATTTCTCCAATTCAAAGAATTGTAGTTGTGTACTATTATCCGTGATCAGTGGATAATAGTAAAAATTGTAAATGTCGTGGCAGACGTTAATTATTAATATTATCATGTAAGATACAACAGTAAAGCACCTGTTTAGGGGACCGATACTTATACTCTCCGTGAGACAAATCGTGCGCGAGAGAGATATTTCTCGCCATCTATCAGGGATTTGAAAAACTAATAGAAGTTTCTCTTATAATTCTCTAACGCTGTGATAGGTGTCGAGAAATATCTCTCTCGCGCACGATTTGTCTCACGGAGAGTATAAGTAACGGTCCCCTAAACAGGTGCTTTACAATAGTATCTTACATGATAATATTAATCATTAACGCCTGCCACGACATTTACAATTTTTTACTAGTATCCACTGTTCACGAATAATAGTCAACTACAATTCTTTGGATTGGAGAAATTCATAACATTTTTTATATAACGTTGTTACCATTATATTATTTTAAATAAATATTAAATATATATTAAAATTAATGGGAAAAATTATCAGTTAAACCTCTCTTTAATTTACATTCTAAAATTTCAAAGTTTTTAAAAAAATTTTGCACAAAATTCATTTTTCGGGTACCCGAATCCACTCGGGCACTCGGAAATTTCAGGTTCTCGAAAATTTTGGGTACCCGTAAGTTTCTAAAAAAGGAGAAAGGTTGTCCGACCTGAAAGCTAGTTTGTATTCTCTTCTAACAGGCTTGGTGGAGGGGGGGTGAATTTTAAGAAACAGATTTTAATGGGAATTTACTTAATTTCTATAAATAAAGGTGAATTTTTGCTTCTTCTGAACGTTTTTTTAAATTCAGTGACTTTAATAACATAAGATTTCAATATTTAAAAAAAATTAAAAATGGCGGATCTAAAATGGTGAGTTTAAAAAAAATGTTCAGATTTCCTTGAAACTTCTTACTCAGGTGTTTTTGGAGACGCTGATTACACAGTCATACAAATATGAGAGTTTAAGTCTATGTTAGGTTGTATTTTTGTCGTATTATACTTTACATTAGCCAAGTTTCCCACCAATGAAGAGCTGCAGTTGCTAGATGACGACGCCTGAGAGCCTGCTTTCTCACTCTCAACCGCCGATACTTGGCAAATGTAATAATACGACAAAAAACAACCTGACAGTGACTCCAAAAACTCCTAGATAACAATTTTCGAAAAAAACCAACTATTTTTTGAAAATTCGTCCGCTATATTGGATCCGCCATTTTGAATTTTATAAATCTGACGTTAAATTCGTAATCAGCGACTCCAAAAACTCCCGAGTAACAAGATAAAAAATTTTCCTTGTTACTTAAAATCAGCTATGCTCTCATCTCATAAATAAATTTATTATAATTTTAATTAATAATGCCTCATACAAATAGATGTTGCAATCCTCTGAATCATAGTAAGCATAATATAATTTATAAGTTTCTTCAAATTGTGAGTGATAAGTGAAAAGAGAAATTCGAAACTATTGTTGGGAATATATTTGTAATTCTTGTAGATGCTTAATTTACAAAAATAAAGAAAAAAATTGCACATTAACATTGTGGAAAGATGTGAAGAGCAACATATTGCTGAAAATGAGCGTGAAAATGGTTCTTTTGACGATTTCGACGTAACAATGACGACTGAAGACGATGTCATAAAGGATTATTTTTATGAATGTAAAGCAGTAGATTATGCTTACACAGAAAAAAACCCGACTCATTTTTGTTGCAAATCGTTTGGAAGTCGGTCTCGAAATGAGTAATCGACAACTTCAAGTGACTCGAAATGAGTAATCGGCAACTTCAAGTGACTCAAAATGAGTAAAATAACAATATTCTAGTTACTTTCTTTTGTGTTTCGCATGTTTCGTGTTCCATGGTTGCCCATCCCTGTCTGTCAATTCACAAATGTCTAACCTAAAAAATTTTTCCATTTCTCATAAAAACAAATCGACTGCAAGTATTAATGTTTTGACAAGTGCAACGTGTTTATTAGTTATAAACAATTATTTTAATTCATATTTTTATAAATTAATCTTAGCTTTACCAATGTGATTGTAATTTTATCGTAAAGAAAAAATTATACCCCTTAAGACTCATTTTAAGTCTTTTCCCTAGAAACTCAGAATGAGTCGAAGGGGTATCATTTTTGTTGCAGTTCAAAAAGAGTCTCATATTCGACTCACTTTGAGTCCGGTTTTTTTCTGTGTATAAAGTTGAAAAATCAACAATCTGCTAACGGAATGTGGAGAACGACGGATAAAAATCAAACGCGGCTATGTTTCAGCAACTGAAAAGAAAAAAATTGATAGTTGTGTATTGAAAATGAAAAGTTTCTTATTAAATGAAAAGGCATGCACAATGTATGTGCATGCAAAATACACCAAAATATGAGGCTGGAACTATCACGACCTCCTCGATGAAATGGTGTGCAAAAATCCAAAAATTGATTGTTTTTTTATCAAAATGTAAAGAGTGCCCAGAAACAAAAAGCATTTTAAATAAATTAGAAACCAGTCTTCAGGCCAACAAAATTAAACGAATAAAATTTAGTCCATGGATTTAGACTGACAGGTTAATAATTTACATAATAAATACAACATTTAATTATAACTTTTTTTATATTTTACTTTTATTATACTTTACTTATACTTGTATTTACAATTTATAGTTTTTCACCTCTATTTCTACTTTTATATTTACAATTGAATATATTTAATGCAATAAATATTAATATAATAATTAATACTTATAATAACGAATGAAACACACAAAACAAGCTACTCTGCATCGGAATGTTATTTATTACAAAAGAAATGATAAAGTAAGTAATATAAACTATGTTGTAATTTCGGAACATGCTCAACACTTAATGTGTTCATTTATTTAACACAAAAATGATTTCTCATTTGAAAAAAACTTTCGGTACTCGCAATATAAAAAAAATCTTTTATTTTTCGGTTAGAAATACACTGAAAAAACCTAGTCTCAGAATGATTAGAGTACGCTACTCATTTTGAGTTGCAACAAAAATGAGACTCTTAGGTGGTGCTACGTTCTATGGCGTTTAACATAGTCTCATTTTGAGATGCAACAAAAATGAGACTGGGTTTTTTGTGTGTATTAAAAATGTTTAATTATTAGTTTAAAATTTGAAAAGAAAAAGTAAGAAAATGAAATGAATCGGAATCACAATTAATTAATTACAAATTTTTTAGTACACAGCTTTATCTCATGAATCGCAATAAAACGAATTGTTTTTGGCGGACGACATTTTCAAAAATCCGTCGAATTCACTTGAAACTCGTTACTCGGGGGTTTTCGAGGTCGCCGATTACGAATCCGAACTCAGATTTTGAAATTTTTTTTTCATTATTTATACTCCAGCCCTATTGGCCTTACGCACTTCGACAAGAGTCTCCGAGAAATACTTTTTTTGGATTAAGCATAACCATTCTACATAAGTTTCTAAATATTAACCTAATTTGCGTCTACAGCCGGCTCTATTAGGAGTACTCGCATTTGCCTGGACCACCTGTTAATTAGGTTTTCTCGCCAGAGGAGAGGGAAACTGTAGAAAACCTCTCTTGAGTAAAACCGGTTTTATCGACGCCAAACCTCCCGCTTGATAAATCACGAAAGTAGTGAGAAAAACACCGGGCTATAGCGGGAACCAAGGGTGTCCCCCATCCAAGTACTAACCGCACTGAATGGTGCTTAATCTCGGTGATCGCAAGCCACAGAGTCTCACCACTGTGATTTACCATCGGTCCAGATTTTGAAAATTCAAAATAGCGGACGACATTTTCAAAAATTCATCGATTTCGATACTCGGAGATTTTCGGGGTTGCTGATTACGAATCTGAACTCCGATTTCAAAAATTTAAAATGGTGGATCCAATATGGCAGGTGACATTTTCAAAATTCATCGGGTTCACTTGAAACTCGATACTCGGGTGTATCAATTTGGCAGTTCCAATATGCTCTGTATGTGTCTAATGTGTTATGTTTATTCTTCGTTTAGCTTAAAAACTGTCTTTTTTGTAACCGTTTGCAGTTGTATTTGGCCGTCATTATTCCAGTTTGTCCTGTTGTTGTGAAAATGTTGTCCGCCATATTGGATCTGCCATCTTGAATTTTTAAAATCTGAGTTCAGATTCGTAATCAGCGAACCCGAAAACCCCCGAGTAACGAGTTTCAAGTGAATTCGATAAATTTGTGAAAAATTCGTCCGCCATATTGTATCCGCTATTTTGAATGATCAAAATCTAAGTTCGGATTCGTAATCAGCGACCCCGAAAACCCCCGAGTATCAATTTGTGGACAAATCTGTGTGTTTTTGTAGTCAAAAATCCGCTTGCGTCTATACACCTCATCGACAGTTTGAGCCCACTTGCGCCATGGGGGCAAAATTTCTAAAGCGGACCCCCCTCCAAAAAAAAGTTCTGGGATTGACTTGATATTTTGGTAATTTGTTGTCCTCTGTAAGAGTGATAAATTCCCAAAATATTGGTACATTTGAACAAAAATTGGTAAAAGTAGAGGGGGTAAAAGTTTTAGATATTCGAAACCATTGACATTTTCAAATCACTATAAGTCGGATAAAACTTTATGGATTTTCATTTATGAGGAACGGATTTTGAAGTATTTTTCATGTACTTTCTGATGCATATAAGAAAATTTTCAAAAACAAAATTTTAACAACTTTTTTTTCAAAATAATTTTTATTTTTTATTTTTGACCGATTTGGGTATTTTATTTTTTTTTAAAATAATTTCATTGGAAAGCTGAGGTTTTTTCCGATGAAATATGTAATTTTAAGAGTGGGACAGAAAATAGTTTAAGAGAAATTTAATAAAAAAAGTAAAGTTGCGCGCGCGTCGCGCGCTGTTGGTGCGCCTTTCACGACTGCGATTTCTGACTGCATCTTATTCAGTAAAAGCTCTCTGCATTGTTCAGGGTTGAGACTGTCATTATACAATAATGCCTGCATTACTGTTACTGAAAAAATTTTGAATAACCTGTTTTGAAAATTTTACTTTGAAATTGATTAAAATTATAAATTATTATACTGTTATTTGCCGAAATAGAAAAATTGCCTCGAGGAAAGATTGAATAACAAACAAAAATTTTTAACAATCATTAATTTTTTTATTCAAAAGAAATAAAAAAAATTTGTATTAATTCTATAAGTCAATAATCATTTTTGTTACAAAATTTTAATTTGTTTTTTAAAAGGGAAAAAATTTGCAATATGGGTTAGAATTCTTAAAATTTTCAGAGAAAATACAAAGTATTTTTTAAAAATCAAAATGACATAAAACATTTCTATTTGGTCTTAGGAATGTGTCCACTAAAAAAAACCGAAAAATATATTATTGTTTATAAAAGTTATTTCAAAATTATTTTTTTTTTGCAAATTTTGAAACAAAATATTATTTTGATTTAAGTTAAACAAGCGGAAATATAAAGGGGATAACATATACTATCGTTTAGAATTAGAAACTTTTTAAAAAGTTTATTTTTAAATAATTATTTAATAAATTTTGTATAAATAATTAATTTTTTTAATGTTCTACGCATTTTAGAAATTAAAAAAAATATTTACATACACTTAAAACTCTAAAAAATTAAAATCCATTTAAAAAATGTATGAATGACAATTATTTTAAAAGTTATAATGGAAATTATATTAGAGCGGTGTAGTGCATCAACACTGAAGTTAGTTTTTGATAATTTTTATGGTTATATAAATGAATAAAAATGTTAATTCGACTGTAAAATGCAGAGAGCTTTTGCTGAATAAGATACAGTCTGAAACCGCAGTCGTGAAAGGCGCACCAACAGCGCGCGACGCGCGCGCAACTTTACTTTTTTTATTAAATTTCTCTTAAACTATTTTCTGTCCCACTCTGAAAATTACATATTTCATCGGAAAAAACCTCAGCTTTCCAATGAAATTATTTTTAAAAAAATAAAATACCCAAATCGGTCAAAAATAAAAATTAATTTTGAAAAAAAAGTTGTTAAAATTTTGTTTTTGAAAATTTTCTTATATGCATCAGAAAGTACATGAAAAATACTTCAAAATCCGTTCCTCATAAATGAAAATCCATAAAGTTTTATCCGACTTATAGTGATTTGAAAATGTCAATGGTTTCGAATATCTAAAACTTTTACCCCCTCTACTTTTTACAATTTTTTTTCAAATGTACCAATATTTTGTAAATTTATCACTCTTATAGAGGACAACAAATTACCAAAATATCAAGTCAATCCCACAACTTTTTTTTGGAGGGGGGTCCGCTTCAGAAATTTTGCCCCCATGACGTGTATACACGTCATCGACTGTCAAGGGGTTAAATAATTGAGGTGGCTCACAATTCCCTAATCTCCCCTAATTGAATTATTACGAAAAAGTTTTTTTAAATGTTTAAAAAGAATTAAATTTCTGTAAATTTATTTTTTTATTTTTAGAAGTAATTGAATTCTTCATAAAAATTGTATGACCATTGTTAATAATTAATTTTTTTTGAAATATAATGAATATTATAAATTTGTATTAGTTTAAATAATTAAATTCTCATGGAAAACTTTATTTGTAAAAATAACTGAATTTTTCGATTAATTAATTTAAAATAGTATGAAAATAATTGAATTTCTTTAATGAGTTTTACTACTTATAAAAACATTTAAATTCATGCTTAGAATTATTTGATCACAAAAATTTTTTTTAAGAAAAAAATTCATTTTTCATGAATAATAATATTATTGTAGTGAACGTGTTTAAATTATTGTAAAAATTTTAATTGTTTAAAATTTTGTTAAATAATGAATTTTTTGGAAGTGTTTTTGAAAATACTATTTTAATTAATTGAATTGTTTACGAAATTTCATTAAAAAATACTAGATATTGAAAATAATTGAATTTCGAATATTTTTCTTTTAAAGAATTTGATTATAATATTTTTTAGAATAGTCATTTTATTTCTAGTATTAGTGAATTTAAAGGAATAAAATTTCTCTAAGAAAATTATTATTTATATTATATATTATAATATCATATAATAATTTTATTATTTATATTCTTTGTTAAAAAAGTTGAATTATAATTTAAAGTTAAAAAAAATGTAAATTGAAAATTTAATTCTAATTAGTTTTTCAGTTATGTGTCGTAATAATTATTTCTTTAAAATTACTGAAATTAAAATAAATTGAAACTGTTTACTATTTCTACTATTAATGATGCATAACTATAAATTTTAATAAGTTATACAAATATTGCAGCAATCGACAAATTTAACAAAAAAATCAAAAATTATTTTAAATTTTTTCAACTCCTGCACATTTTTTAAAAAATGCAGAAAAAATTTGAAACTTATGTATGTGTGATTATTAAAGTTACATCTTTAAATTAAGACCAACAAAGTTTAAAAATATTAATGGATTAGCGAGATATAATTATAAATGGCCAAGCATTTTCATCCAAAAACCGTCCAAATTAAACTAATTCAATGCATTTGTCAAAAAAAGCTCGGAAGTTTATAATAGTATCTTAAGCACCGAACAAGAGTTTTGAACTCTTTTGGTCTTATATTAAACATAAGACTTTATTGATTACACCTATATAAGTTTCAAATATTTTCTGCAATTATTAAAAAATATGCAAAGATTGAAAATATTTCAAAAAAAAATTTATTTTTTAAATTTTCTTGTCAAATTTACCGATTGCTGCAATCTTTGTATAAATTATAGAAATCCACAGTTATGTATCACTAATCGTAGAATTTAATAATCTTTCGGATAGTATATTTGTTAATTTTCTGACATTTGTATTTACCAAAAAATCGTGATTTAAAAATTGATATGTTTTTTGGGCCGTGCGCGTGCGCGTGCAGCCGTACCGATAATTCCCGACGGTTGTGTATGGGCAATTCCAAGTGCACTGAAAAACCCTAGTCTCAAAATGAGTATCATACGCTACTCATTTTGAGTTGCAACAAAAATGAGACTCTTAGGTGGCGCCACGTTCTATGGCGTTTAACATAGTCTCATTTTGAGATGCAACAAAAATGAGACTGGGTTTTTTGTGTGTGAGATTTCTATCGACCTCTTAAAATCGGCCAAAATATTTTTTTGTATTTTGTATTGAAGAACAACAGATACATATTATTTTTTTTACGGCCAAATTTTTGAGTCATGAATTTTCAAAATTCTGGACTTGTAATTGTATATTCAGTAGCTTATAAAGTCCAAAAATATTGATTTTAGGAAAAACTTGTCAAAAAATTAAAGTTTTATTTTTATTTCGACATTTAAAAAATGTAAAAATTTTTTATTTTAAGTTAAAAAAAAATTTTATAAACAAATTAAGTTTTTTTTAACTTAGGGCCAGATTTATTCTTTTTTTTAATTTACTTATACACTATAATATACAGAAGATTTTTTTCAAGATATTCTCACATGCAAACTTTGAAATATTTAATTGGTTAAATAATTTTTTTCAACATAATTTAACAAATTAATACTGTATTTTTTCCCTTTAAAAATAAATGTTTATTTTTGTATTCCGTTACTGCACATGTTCTAAATCAGTTTAAATAGGCTGTTGGCGGTAGCCTGCTCTCCAAAAAAGAGGGACCGCCATAGCATTCCACCTCTGAATGGAGTAAAAAGGTGAAGGCTACTGCATGGTTCCTGGGAGAAACGGAGGATGCGCAAACGGTCTTACGGTATTTGGAGGTTTTCAACCCTACGTTGAAAACATCGACTTAGCGTTTGCTTAATGTCGATGGTGCTCAGGTGGCTAATAACAGTAAAAGTAGTCTTCTTTTGGTCGCTCAAGTTCCTGAGAGTCAAGCGAAGGTAATAGATAGAGGCCCTTGATTTCAGGCCGCATGAGGGGCATGACTAAGACGCTCACAGGCATCTCCCAAGAACTATGGTTAGTTAAAGGTGCTATTAGAGGACTTGGTGGGACTGGTCTTGTTTGTTACTGGGATTTCAGAGCTGCCAAACCTAGAGCGTGTATTTAAACCAGAGGTAAATTTTCTAAAGGTTTTGGATGTGCTCTTTCCGATTCCGGTGTCAAAACTAAATTTCGTCCAAACCAAAATTAAATATGGCGGTTTTAATATAAAGAAACACAAAAAAAATTTCATTTTTTCAAGTTTGACATTCTTTTCACCTCGAAAAAGTGTAAGAATAAAATTCTATTTTCAACCATCGGTGCATAAAAATTATACACTCTCAAGAAACGTAATGTAGAATTAAAGATTTCAAGATGGCGGACCAACATGGCATCAAATCTAAAGTATAATTTGAAAATTTTTGTCAATATTGGTAAAATTGCCCAAAAGTCAATGGATTCGCCTAAATTTTGTTACTCGGGGGTTTTTCGGGTCGCTGATTACAAATATAAACTTCATTTTCAAAAATTCAAAATGGCGGATTCAATATGGCTGACGAGTTTTACAAAATTTCATCGAATTCACATGAGACTATGTTACTCGGAGGTTTTCGGGGTCGCTGACTATGAATCTGATATGAGATTTTCAAATTTCAAAATGGCGGACTTATTTTTTAAAATTTCATCGAATTCGCAATGAAACTTTGTTACTCGGAGGTTTTAGGGTCGCTGACTACGAATCTGATATGAGATTTTCAAAATTAAAAATGGCGGAATTAATATGAAGAACTTATTTTTAAAAATTGATCGAATTCACTTGAAACTTGTTACTTGGGGGTTTTTGGGGTCGCTGATTACGAATATAAAATCTCATATAAGATTCGTAGTCAGCAACCCCGAAAACCCCCGGGTAACAATGTTTCATATTAATTTGATGAAATTTTGTAAAACTCGTCAGCCATATTGGATCCACCATTTTGAATTTTTGAAAATGAAGTTTATATTTGTAATCAGCGACCCTAAAACTCCTAAGTAACAAGTTTCAAGTGAATTCGATCTGCGATGCACTCACAACATACGGTGTGGGGAGCTTATAGCACAACCAGAGAGGACAAGAGTTACTGGAATATTTAATCGGAACAGATTTAGATATTTTTAATACGGGCATGACCTCGACTTTTAGTAATGCTATTAGGCAGGAAGTGATTGATATTACTCTCTGCTCTAAGGGCATTGCAATGCAAGATTAGAAGATGGAGAGTTTCTGATGAACCTTCGCTTTCTGATCATTCACAGATAGTTTTTGAGGTGGAGTATGCGGTTCATTCGGATGTCAATTGGATTTGGAATCCCAGGAAGACAGATTGTGCTAAATATAACTCTGAACTCAAAAAAACACTTCCTACTTTACCAGGGAAGATCCGAGACTAGTTGTTGGACCAAGTTGACTAAAATAAAGGACGACTATAGAAATGAAATAAGAAAAGCAAAATCGGATAGAATTTCTCTAAGTCGGACGAGGAGACCTTAGCCTTTCTGGTCCAAACACACTTAATGGGCTTCTTGAAGTCTGGAGAGGGCAGCCCTGATCCTGGGCTTTTGCTTAACCTTCCCCAGGCTGAATTCCACAGTCCTGAAGGCTTGAGGTTCTTATTTTTTCTAGTTAAAAAAATTTTCTTAATTTGTTTAAACAATGAAGCAATATGTGTTTTATTTCATCATTAACTTTCTTTTCATCCCATAACTTCATTCCATTATTCTCTTTTTTAAGAATCCCATTAGTATGGTCAATTAGATTTTTGCATGGGTATTATAATAGAAACTTCAACCCCTATTTACAACCCCTAAAACATCATGTCTGCCAAAATAAAAAATTACGTAACTAATATTTTTCAGTTATCTTTAAAACGCACATAGTCTCAATGTTATTTGCGATTGACACTTGGGTAGTGTTACTTGTTAGAAAATTCAATGAACGATTACTCAGAGAAAAATGAAGATTTTTTAAAATTTCAAAATGGATATTAAAGGGGAAGAGTAGCACTTTTAGTAGCAAGATTGACCTTTAAGAGAAAAAAATTATCTCTTGATGTTACATGACATCAAATATAACTGAAAACAGGTTTTTTGCACTTTTAGGTTAAAATATCTCGAAAACCTGACGTGATGGGTCCCTTTTGAGGTCGGATTCGGATTCAGCACGTCGAAATCCTTCGGAAAAGTATTGTCTGATTCTTGGAAAGTAAATCTTGACGGCCTGTGTTACAAACAAGCTAATTCTTTCTTGCTTAGGAGTGAAAACCTTTTTATACCAAAGTCTCGCTATAAGACTTAAGACTTAAAAACTACGGACGGACACTGAAGTCTCGCTATAAGGGTTTTGGCCCTTGGCCACAAAACCCCTAAAAATTATTGTCCTACGAATGATACAGATTGGTTAAAGAGTCCCCCCCTCCTAACATGTGATGATAACTAGGTCATTAAAAATGATTACTATCCTGCTGATTTTTTAAATACTCATTCCTTAATATTTATATAATTTAAAATTCACATTATCCTACGAATTAGGTGGTAGCATAGGTTGATCCTACGCTTAGAAATTGGTAAAGCCACAGAACCATTTTTATTACTAACTGTAGGACAAAAATATTACATTAAAGGTTAGTGTGTTCTCTGTCCAAATAAAACAATGTCGTACAAAAAAGGTATTTATTATTAGTCCGACAAGAATTGCCAGTTTCGTTTATATCTCTTGCTCGGTCTGCCTAGCTAGAAAATATTGCGTTTGTGCGATTGTAAGTAACATTGAAAAGAAGCCAATATAGACCCCACAAGATATATTTTGATATGAGTAGCATCGATAGTGGAATCAATTTTAAAAATGCAAAATGGCGGATGCAATATCGTGGACAAGTTTTTCAAAAGGTGCTTAGATTTGCGCAAAATATTTGTGACTCCTTTTTTGGGAACTTTCTTTAGATTTCAGCAACTAAAAGCTACTATAAATAACCCAGACATGCATTTAATTCGTGCTGATTCAATTATTTTCAAAAAATACTCAAAATATAATTATTTTTAACATTTAGTATTTTCTTGAAATTTTGCAAAACAATTCAACTATTTAAATAATAAAATTACAATAGAAATTCAATTATTTTAGAATAGCATTTAAAAAAACATTTATTTAATAAAATTTGTATATAAATTGTTCACTATAATTCAATTACTTTCAGTAATAATAACATTTTTTATAGAAATTAAATTTTGAAAAAACTCTTGATAAAATTATAGTGCAAGAATTCAATTATTTTCATAGATAATAAAACCAATCGACGAATTTCAAATTAATTAATAAAAGGATTCAATTATTTTTACATATAAAATGTATTTTTAATACAATTATACAGAAATTTATCAAAGAAAATGTAATTATTCTTAAAATTTTTTAATTCAATTCCCAAAAATTCAATTATTTTGAGGCATTTTAATGAGATTATTTCAAAAATTCAAAAAATGTTGCATATATAAATAACAATATTCATCACAAGAATTCAATTATTTCTTAAAGTAATAAATTTCTTCTTGGAAATTCAATTATTTTAAAAAATCTAATAAAATCGTTCACAAAAATTAAATTATTCTAAAAAATTTAAATTTATTTTAATTTTTAAGTATTTTTACAAACTTTTCGAAATACAATGATTTTCAATATCTACTATTTTCATAAAGTTTCCAAATAGAATTTAATTATTAAAAAATTTTTTTGTAAAAATCTTCCTAGAGATTTAATTCTTTACTTGTTATTGTTATTTTATGTTATTGTTTTTTCTTCCTTTCTTGACAAGTACAATACACCGTAGAACCAGGATAATCTATTACGTAATTTGCAGGACAATGTGATTTTTATATTATATAAATATTAAGGAATAAGTATTTAAAAAATCAGCTGGTTAGTAATCATTTTTAATGACCTAGTAATCAACACATGTTTGTCTAACCAAACTGTATCATTTGTAGGACAATAATTTTTTTTAATAATGCTCTTAATGTTCTTAACATTTAAAAAAACTGTCAGTTAGTAATAAATTTTTGAGACTTGTCAAATCGACATATTGTATCCCTCCTATCCCTGTTAGCTACCACAATGGAGAATTTTTGATAGAAAAAATTTGGGCGTCTCATCAAAATGAAGCTACTTATAAAGAATTAGCTTGATAGTAATTATTTCCACATCACAGATAAGCAATACACATTTTGAGCGTAGGACCAACCTAAGCTACCACGTAATTTGTAGGACAATGTGACTTTTAAATTATATAAATATTAAGGAATGAGTATTTAAAAAATCAGCTGGTTAGTAATCATTTTTAAGGACCTAGTAATCAACACATGTTAGGAAGGGGGGACTCTAACCAAACTGTATCATTTGAAGGACAATAATTTTTTTTAATAATGCTCTTAATGTTCTTAACATTTAAAAAAACTGACAGTTAGTAATAAATTTTTGAGACTCGTCAAATCGACATATTGTATCCCTCCTATCCCTGTTAGCTACCACAATGGAGAATTTTTGATAGAAAAAATTTGGGCGTCTCATCAAAATGAAGCTACTCAGAAAGAATTAGCTTGTTAGTAATCAATGGAAAAAATTTACACGGGATCCTGGACTATAAACAATTTATTATATATATATTGAATGATTAACCTATGTAAATTATAAATTTAAAAAAAGAACATTTTATAAAGAAGGGAACAAATGTATTTGTTAACTAATATTGTTTATCCTCTTCTGTGTATAATAAGGTCAGACCCGTTAAACAAGGACAGATTTATGTAAAATACATGGGCTGAATCTATGGTGTAAACAGAGACACACTTTTTCCTGTGCTTACTTAATAATATCAAATTATAGTGAAACGTCAAATTGAGTAGGTGAAATTAGCAACAAAAACAGATATTTGTTTTACTTACTTTTACTTACTTACTTGTTTTTAAATTAAATAATTTCCACTTAAATTTTTTTTTTAAATACAGATATAAAAAATTACAAGTGGTGAACTTCACGTCAACTCATCACAGATATTTTCTAGACTAATTGGGATTTGCTTAATACTTTGTGTATATACTCCTTAGGCGATGGGAAAAAAGTCCCCCAAATATTTTTTGAAAAAATAAAAAAATGGCGAAGATATGATACTTTGAATTTTGTAGTAATTTTTTAAAAATAAATTCATAACTTCTACTCTAATAATCCGATTTTTATTTTCAATATCAGAAATTGTTCGTAAAATGTCATATTTTAAACTAAAAAATATTATAATTAAAAAAAATTTGCACTATGTTTGACAAATTTGAAAAATAAAAATCGCCATTTAAAAAATATGGGGTTTTCAATTTTTTTTATTTTTACCAGAAAATGTCAAAATTTGTCTGTTAAATGATCTGGTAAGTTTCATTGTGGGACCGCCATGGGTTTTCGAAAAAAAAATTAAATTTGATGTGATGCATGATGAAAAAACTTTGGAAAAGACAGGGAACAATTAGCAATGAATTCACATTACTTGTAATGGTCATTTGTTTTTTTACATTTTCTGAAAGGACGTATAAATTTGTATTATGCATCACATTAAATTTAATTTTTTTTCGCATATCCATGGCGATCCCACAATGAAACTTACCAGATCATTTAACAGTCAAATTTTGGCATTTTTTGGTAAAAATAAAAAAGAAATTGAAAACCCCATATTTTTTAAATAGCGATTTTTATTTTTCAAATTTGTCAAAAATAGTGCAAAAATATTTTTTGTTAATTATAATATTTTTTAGTTTAAAATATGGTATTTTAAGAACAATTTCTGATATTGAAAATTAAAATCGGATTACGATTTTGTAAGCTCTAAATAAAGAAGAATAAAATACCACTACCCGATTTTGTCACCATTTTTGTAAAACCTTAATATTTTTAATGACAGACAGTCTCTGGCAGAATATGATCAGTTTTGTTTTGCCTCTGCTTTTTGCAAATTTTTGTTCTAAACAAGTTGCTGTATTAGGAAATTATTTCAATTTTACTTTTTAAATATTTTAAAGTAAAAAAGAGTATTATTTCACACATAAACGTAATTTTTATACAAAAAATGAGAGAAGATTGGTTACGCTACTTCGGGACAGTGGGGGATATTTAATACAGAAACAAATATTATATTAAGAACATCTACATTATATTCATATAAATAACTTCTTATCATATAAAACCAAGCTTTTTTATACGCTGGTATTAAATTTTTACTTATAATATAGTCTTTTTATTACATAATAAGAATAAAACTATTATACATCCCGTATAATAGCAGAAAGTATGGGATATTTGGCTCCTTTTTTATTCACATCATAAATATGTTATTCAGAAAGCAGCGCAAGCTGTCAGATTTCTTAAAGAATTGAAACTCTTTGATAATAATTGACCTATAAAAGATATAAAGTATTTACTTACTATTTCACGGACGGAACAGTAGTGAATATATAATGTAATATACATGATAGAGACCAGAACATTCTAATTGCTTTGATGTTTTAAAGTTATTCATTTATTATTGTAGCGTCGGCAAAACTTAACTTCAACAAATCTCAACCTAGTGAGCTGATATTCGGTAGAAATACTTCAGTTTTAAGTGCTGATTACAGGAAAAATATAGCGAACACGATTGTCCTACATGTTTGCGAAATGGAAGTGAAATAAATTGAATTTTTTTGAAAAAATTGCAAAAAATGACCCAGTCCCCTCCCTTAACTTCTACAAATCTCAACCTAGTGTTTCAATTGAAAAAGTAATAAGAAATTCTGAAAGTTCATCAAAAATACTCTATATTTGCTTAGTTTTTATTTAATTCAATAATTCCACCTTCTCGTAATTAATTGATAAAAACGTCAAAATTAGGTTATTTGGCAGATCGTCTTTAACCACTTCGGCGGCATGGCGTTCCAATTGGCGTTCCATGAGTAAGTGGCAGAAGCGGCAAAAAAATGCGAAAATGGCGTTCCTGTTTGAACTTGATTCCTAAACTCTGTAAACAAATTAAGTTTACGAAATCAAATGTTAATTATTATTTGAGATAAATGAAGATGAATAGGACAAGAAAAAATTATTTTTTAGAGATGTTAAATGGTTTTAAAAAGGTTTTAATGTAGCCAATTTTTAATACTTTTTACGAATGGCGTTCCAATATTCACTCAAAATAGTTCACAATTTTAAATCCGCCTATTTGAATTTTTGAAAATCCATTTAAGATTCATAATCTCAAATAATAAATAACATTTGGTTTTGTAAACTTAATTTGTTTACAGAGCTTAGGAATCAAGTTTAAACAGGAACGCCATTTTCGCATTTTTTTGCCGCTTCTGTCACCTACACATGCGACGCCAATTGGAACGCCATGCCGCTGAAGTGGTTAAAAACCTATTTTATATATTATTTTTATAATTTTACTAGTTTTATTATTAAAGAATAATTATTCAACTAATTTTAAACATGAATCAATAAATCTTTTTGCACTTTTAAGAATTTGTCAATATACTTTTTTAAATATTTTCTAATTGCTAAAAAAGTGCAATTTTTTCGCACTTTCACCACTTTACACTCATGTTTAAAGAAAAGTAATAAATATTTTAATATAATTCTTTTCATTTCGTTATTCAGAGATCATACAGATTCAATGCTAAAAAGTATCAATTTTTTTAGGTTCATTCTCTTACTCTTTTTTAGCTATCTCAGGTGCACCACAGGGCTCTCACCTTGCTCTACTACTATATTTATACCCTAGTAGAAATTTGTCGTGGCATGACTAGATTTATTCAAGTTACAGTATACAGTTTTAGTCATGGAAGTTTAATCTAGCTTAACTGGCGAATTACTAGACAGCTACTGCATAACACTGTTAAAGAAAATATAAAGTTGAACTTGATTATTACTGCATAGAAGTCCTGTACAGTTATTTTCATGGCACTATCGAGGCGTTCCGAGATATAATTTTGCAAAGTTTGTCGTGGCGTCAACGCTACCGCCGGTTTCAGTAACTAAACAGTTGTGTATTGACATTTTCGAAATATTTTCTATAAAATAAATCTTTTGGTTTTACAGTTTATAGTTTTCATATTTTTAATTTTGTTCTTTTATTTTACTGTTGACAACTTGAAAACTTTTTTAAAATTCGCTTTAATTAATTGAGTTAATTAAAATAACTAATTTAACAAACCTGTTACATACAAAAAGTTAGAATTGGTCCAATAAAGTGAGGTTATGTTTTACATTGATGCATTGACGTTGACATATGTATAGCTCTCCGATTTATATAACAGAACTGTCTATAATTAATGACAGTAGCGAATTATTTTTTTCAGTGTATACACTGATGTATTTATGGAAAATGTCTATATAACACTGTTCAGTTGCTGGACTGACGGTAGCGCAAACGCCACGACAAACTTTGAAACATAATTTCACGGAACGCCTAGACAGTACCATGAGAATAACTGGACAGACAGAACTTCTATACAATAAAAATCAATAAGTTCAACTTTAGAGTGTTATGCAGTAGCTGTCCAGTAATTCGCCAGTTGAGCTAGAAAAGATGAAAAAGGGAACTGCTTTACCTGCCGGTAGAGTATGGTTATTATTTTTCCGGAATCGTCCATCGACTAGAACGGCCGTGATGCGTAAGCGTGCGTTTAGGTATTTCGTCCCAGTGTGACCCGAGTTCGCTCCCCGATACCGCTAGATATTTTTCGTTTGAACTGAATTAATTCTTCACATTAGGGTTTACTTTTAAGTCTGTTGTGTGATAAAATAATAACATTTATTTCAGTGTTGTGCTTAATTCAAGCAAAAAGTGAATGTTGTTTACTGTAAAAAAAAGACATGTGTACAAGAATCAGTAATGTTCATAATTTTTTTTAATTATGTAGTTATTAAAAAATAATTTTACAGATAATTTATTATACGTAACAATAGATACACCAACAGTAAAAATATAGTTTCGTAAAATTTTAATTTATTTAATTTGTTGACAAAATAATTTAACGTTATATTTTCAAATTTGTGCGTGTTCAATACGAAACGTCAATATAAATAAAGTTTTGACATTTCCAAGTGAATTATTTTGTACAGTTTTTCTACAGGACTGATGATCAGAAACTGTAAAATTTGACTGGACAATAACTTGAACAAATTAGCGTAACATCACTTTATAGTTTTTAGCCAGTTTAACTGTAAAGTGCCTCGAAATTTTCCAGTGGAACTGTCCAGTGCCCTTAAAGATACTATGACAAATTTCTACTAGGGTAATACATGTAAATTTCACCGGCACAAAAAAAAAATTTGGATTGCCAGGACTGTCATGTGGTAGGTGTTTTTCCTTAAGCTGTAACTAAAGAGAAAGACATTGTCCGACCTAAAAGTTATTTCGTGTTCTCTTTTTACAGGCTTAGTGGAAGGAGGGGGGGTGAATTTTGAGAAACTGATTTTTATGGGAATTTACTTAATTTCTATAAATAAAGCTGAATTTTTGCTTCTTCGAAATATTTTTTTTAATTCAGTGACTTTTATATCATAAGAATTAAATATATCAAAAAATTAAAAATGGCGGATTCAAAATGACGGATCTAAAATGGTGGATTAAAAAAATTGTTCAGATTTCCTTGAAACTTCTTACTCAGCAGTTTTTGGGGTCGCTGATTACACATCTGACTTCGGAATTTCAAAATTTAAAATGGCGGACAATATTTATTTAAATGAATTAAATCGATTGAAACTTACTACTCCGTTGGGATTTTCGAGGACGACGAATACGAATCTGATGTTGGATATTAAAAATTCAAAATGGTGTATCCAAAACGACTTACTTAAGTTCTCAGATTTTCTTGGTTCTTTGCTCAAACATTTTGAGATTGTAGAATCTCAGAAATCCGATTAAATTTTAGTAAACCATTTACAGTAAACCATTTCTGGAAAATGAAAAATTCAGATTTAAAATTAGCGACTAGAGGAAACACATAAGTTCCAAGTATCAAGACAATCTGAGAACAATTTTATCGTAAGTCGTTTTGGATCCGCCATTTTGAATTTTTAATATCTAACATCAAACTCATATTCGGCAACCTCGAAAATCCCCACGGAGTAGCAAGTTTCAATCGATATCATTTATTTAAATATATTTTGACCGACACGATTCTCTTCCTGGTTGGTGGAATCGTTAATTAATAAATAATGAAATTGGCATTATTTTGATTTAAATACGAATTTCCTTAAAAGCGAGGACTAATAATTTTCTTAATCAGAAGTAAGAAAGTAAAGTATGGAAAAATTCATATGGAATGATTATAATTTACTATAACAATTATTTAAATTAATAATGCATAAAAAGCAATCACTACAAATGAAAAGGGAAAATCTGTAAACACTGACCTTTCGCTAGCCGACTTAAGATAAGGTCCTTATGTTGTGCGGTATGAGGTTCTGGAAGTACCACAAGAAGATAACATCCGCTAAGTGGTGAAGGTGGTGGATGATGTTGATGCTGAGTCGAAGGTGTACCTGCGGTTGTATTTTTGTCAGTTCCAGATTCCTTTCCTCCTCCACCATCCCCAGCAGGATCCATAGTATTCATTTCTGTAAAATAATAATACACTGAATGGGTAGCGTATGCTACTCATTTTGCGTTGCAACAAAAATGAAAAAATAAAATTACACTGCTTAAAAATTAATAATTTGCATATTTTAATACCAAATATATATTTAATTCGATTAAAATATAAATTTATTTAAATTATTGGATTTAATGGTAATTCGGGTTAATTTTTTTAAAGCAGTGCAGGTAAATACTAAAAAGAAAAACTCGCATATTTCAAGGAAAAGGCTTCGCAGATGAAAAATAAATTTTTTCACATCGAAATATTCTGTTAAACTTACTTCTGCATTCAGTTATTTATTAGAAAGGAAGGCTTCGGAGATGAAATTGAATTTTAACTTGGAGCAAAATGAAAATTCCGATTATTTATAACAGCAATAATTTTCTCCTTTTTATAGATAAAATTTAGAAAAATTAATTGTCAGATTCTCAGCTTTATTTTAATGTGCATTAAAATTTTGTTTAAGATATTTTTAATGTTGAAAATATCAGTAATCATTGTAAAGTAATTTTAACCTAAAAATGAAGACTTAGTTCAAACATTTTTATCAAAATAAAAGTGAGATCTAAAAAATTTATAATGCACATAATGATAGAAAAAATATTTTACTTTCTTACACTATTTTTAAAAAATTTCTAAGTAGAAAAAAACCATAAAAATTTAGTTTTCTTATAGAAGTCCTATTGCAGACATGTTAAAAAGGCTTCGGAGTTGAAAGTAATTTAGTTATTAGATACTGGCAGTCAGTACCGTCCCAAAATTGAAAAGCCAGTATTGATTATTGTTATCATAACGGTATTACAGCAGTGTCGTGTCGCTACTGGTTTACGGTACAGCACCAGTACTACAGCACTACTTTGCCAGTTGCTAATTTTTCTTTGGGTGATATCGCCTGCACCAGCCTTCTACTTCATTTTTTGTTATAAACAATAACTGTAAATATCTATAATAATATAATGTTTAAAATAGTGAAATAATTATTTAGCAATTTATAATACCTAATAATAAAAATAAAAAAAATTTGATGTGATTATATTTTATTTAAATTCCCGATTTGGCAAAAAACACATGAAAATGAAAATTGTGAAAACGACTTTATAATTATTTCGACGCCTCCCGTTCATATAATGCTTATTCAAAAACGAATGCAAGATGATTCTTATTCACTTTTTGGTGCAAGACAATGCTTATTCGATTTTCCGTGCAATAAAATGCTTATTCAAAATTCTATGCTAAAATGTACATTCTGAAGTTAGCTTATTCTATGAATTTTATAAACTTTTCAAATCAGTTAAATTTATAATTGCAATTGCTTAAAAAATATTTTTTAATACGTGTGATAGGATCCGTGTTTAAAGTTTCTTATAACAATAGACACGTACTGAAATTCTCAGATATTTATTTGCAATTTAATATTAATAGGAAGATTTAGGGTTACATTTATTGTTCTGTCAGTGGCAATTGTTTTGCACACAATTTTGAATAAGCATTTTATTGCACGGAAAATCGAATAAGCATTGTCTTGCACCAAAATGTGAATAAGAATCATCTTGCATTCGTTTTTCAATAAGCATTATATGAACGGGAGGCGTCGATTTGTTAATCATGGTTATAAATATTAAATAAAAAACAAATTACCTATATTAAAAGCTTTTGAAATTTTAATGCTTTCGGAGACATTAAAAACAAAAACATTTTATTGAGATTACAAAATTAACTTTTAGAAAGTAAAGTAACACAATTTATATTCAATATAATTGTTGTTAACAATAATTTAAACAATTTTTAACTAAGTTTGTTTTTTTGGAAATTTTTGATCTTATTTTTGGCAATTACCAAAATTCAAATTTTTTGAAAGAAAAATAATATAATTAGGGAAAATTTAACCAACCCTAATTAAAAGTTAATTAATAATTGAATAAATTCTTATTCTTATTTTTGTTTAAATTATAATTTTATTTTTAATGTAAATCGACATATCAAAAAAGTTTGGAAAATTTGCATGATTAGAAAAACTGCATCTTTTAAGTACACTATTCTGTAAATAGTTAGTAATTAACAATAATAATTTTGTTTAAATCCTGCCTAAACAATAATAATTATGTTTCAAATTTGCATCGGTATTTATGTTAGGTCCAGTGAATTGCAAAATTAGAAAAAAATACACCACTCTACCCTAGTAGAAATTTGTCGTGGCATGACTAGATTTATTCAAGTTACAGTACAGTTTTAGTCATGGAAGTTTAATCTAGCTTAACTGGCGAATTACTAGACAGCTACTGCATAACACTGTTAAAGAAAATATAAAGTTGAACTTGATTATTACTGCACAGAAGTCCTGTACAGTTATTTTCATGGCACTATCGAGGCGTTCCGAGATATTATTTTCCAAAGTTTGTCGTGGCGTCAGCGCTACCGCCGGTTTCAGTAACTAAACAGTTGTGTATTGACATTTTCGAAATATTTTCTATAAAATAAATCTTTTGGTTTTACAGTTTATAGTTTTCATATTTTTAATTTTGTTCTTTTATTTTACTGTTGACAACTTGAAAACTTTTTTAAAATTCGCTTTAATTAATTGAGTTAATTAAAATAACTAATTTTTAAATTCAGAAGACAATTTTTTTTAAGATTACATAATCTTGTTATATGTATAAATATTAATTTAACAAACCTGTTACATACAAAAAGTTAGAATTGGTCCAATAAAGTGAGGTTATGTTTTACATTGATGCATTGACGTTGACATATGTATAGCTCTCCGATTTATATAACAGAACTGTCTATAATTAATGACAGTAGCCAGTAACAATTTATTACTAATTCCTTACGGAAAAAATAGACATAATTCTAGTTATACCCGCGAATTATTTTTTTCAGTGTATACACTGATGTATTTATGGAAAATGTCTATATAACACTGTTCAGTTGCTGGACTGACGGTAGCGCAAACGCCACGACAAACTTTGAAACATAATTTCACGGAACGCCTAGACAGTACCATGAGAATAACTGGACAGACAGAACTTCTATACAATAAAAATCAATAAGTTCAACTTTAGAGTGTTATGCAGTAGCTGTCCAGTAATTCGCCAGTTGAGCTAGAAAAGATGAAAAAGGGAACTGCTTTACCTGCCGGTAGAGTATGGTTATTATTTTTCCGGAATCGTCCATCGACTAGAACGGCCGTGATGCGTAAGCGTGCGTTTAGGTATTTCGTCCCAGTGTGACCCGAGTTCGCTCCCCGATACCGCTAGATATTTTTCGTTTGAACTGAATTAATTCTTCATATTAGGGTTTACTTTTAAGTCTGTTGTGTGATAAAATAATAATATTTATTTCAGTGTTGTGCTTAATTCAAGGAAAAAGTGAATGTTGTATACTGTAAAAAAAAGACATGTGTACAAGAATCAGTAATGTTCATAATTTTTTTTAATTATGTAGTTATTAAAAAATAATTTTACAGATAATTTATTATACGTAACAATAGATACACCAACAGTAAAAATATAGTTTCGTAAAATTTTAATTTATTTAATTTGTTGACAAAATAATTTAACGTTATATTTTCAAATTTGTGCGTGTTCAATACGAAACGTCAATATAAATAAAGTTTTGACATTTCCAAGTGAATTATTTTGTACAGTTTTTCTACAGGACTGATGATCAGAAACTGTAAAATTTAACTGGACAATAACTTGAACAAATTAGCGTGACATCACTTTATAGTTTTTAGCCAGTTTAACTGTAAAGTGCCTCGAAATTTTCCAGTGGAACTGTCCAGTGCCCTTAAAGATACTATGACAAATTTCTACTAGGGATAGGTACAATATGTAAAAAGTTAGTTATTAACAACAATAATAATAATTTGTTTAAACAAATATAAATTTAGAAAATGCACAGTATTCTTACAAATTTATAGCCTGAAATTATCCAAAAAGAAAAATTGAATTCGGTTAAAATTTACGACTTATAGGTGATTTTAAACATTAGTTTGTATGTAGAGTATAGCCGGAAAGTGCGCTTTTTACGGTTGCACGCAAGGACAAAAAATTCAATATCTCCTAAAGTTTCAGACCCTCCATCGATTTTTTTTTTAAAATACTTGTGTAATAAGTGGGAATCCAATCATTATTAAAAAAAAATAAAAATGGCACTTTTCAAAAAATTGTTTATTTAAAAATTATTTTTTTAATAATTTGTTTAAAAAAAAATTTTCTTAAATTGTCTGTAAACAATAAGCATTCCTTGAAAATTTCATTAAATTTCATTCATTTTCCTTAGAGATATATCATTTTCAAAATTTCAAAAAAAAATTTTAAAAACCTCGTAAATCCAAAATTTTACAAAATCGAATTTAGGCTTTTTACTGGCAGTTATTCCACTTCAAAATTTCGAAGTTTCAACAAAATCGAAGAACTAGGGTACAACTTTGATTTTTTAGGCATGGACCTACCCAAATACAAATTTTTTTACAATGAAAATAATGTTATTTTAATTAATTACTTTAATGAAACAATGTAGTATATATTGAATATATGTTTCCTTTAACGTTAAAAACTTTTATCAAACTAAATTTAAAAATAAATTTTTTTTTCAAAATCTTATGGTTAATGTTACGTTAAATAGTTAATTTATTAAAGGATACATTCCTATCGTTTCGAAAATTATTATTGAATAAAAAAGGGTCTTATTTACCACAGTTCAATTGAAACCACATTTGTGAAGAAAATCTCTATGGCCAAAAGGATTTCTTTCACGCTTTTTAACAGATTTAATTCAAAATTTGTCTATAGCTTTGAAGCATAGAGAAGTACGTAGGATTTTTCAAAAATAAAAGTTTTTAACAAAAACTTTGATAACAAAAATTTTATTTTTCATTAAAAATTTACGCAAGAAATAGTTATAAAATGAAAACGCATCATCAATCTGAAAAATCCTATGTACTTCTCTAAACAATGGTGTTATATAGTTACAGTTCAAATTTTCATTAGGAAATTTAAATTAATTGAGTATTATTAGGGGATAGTGGGGCAAACCGGACAGGTGGGTAAACCGGACCCCCCTCAATATATCCGAAATGGCGAAATTGTCAAAAGTGCTATTTAGAAATTTGAAACAACCTTGTGTAGTATACCTTATTTTTCAATTTGACATTTTTTACTTTTGTTTGTGCAACGCTGGGAACAAAAGTTTTTTTTTTATTTTTTTTTCTACACTTTTCTGAATTTTTTCTTAAGGAAATTCTGAAGAAATCGTGTAATATTTCCAAATATTAGGTCTTGGGTTTTGAAGGTACACACCTCAGGAATATCTACCACCAAAAACTTTGATGAATTTGAAAAGCGTTTCTTTTTGACAAACATTTATTCTCAAAATGGGCCTATGGGGCAAACCGGACCGTTTTCGGTCTTTTTTCAGACAACCAATTTTAAAACATTTTTAATAAATTGATTACTCGAAAAATAATCAAAAATATTATGCATATTATAATGTCTTAGTTGTCAGGTTCAAGAAGTGATTTTTTAGTGTCAAAATTTTTTTTACAAAATTTAAAAGGCTTGCTCCCTTTATTTAAGTAATCCTTATTAAGAGTGAAAGTACCTATATATAAGGAAGCTGCGTTGCAAAGCAACTGTGCAGATTTACTTCCATGAACCAAAGCCTTTAATTTTCCATGGATGTCTTCGAAACAAAAACAGCTGTACACCCAAAGTGGACCTAAATCGTGTACAATTTCTGGTAAATTAAGAAGAGAGTGTACGTTACATGACATATTTCTGAGACCATATATATACTGATATCTCGAAACAAATTCATGTAACATTCGAGATGCCTGAATGATCATTTGTTCTAAAATACTTTTCTGACAAAGTAGGCATACTGCTCCAATCAATAATTTAAAATGCTCAAAATTGTTTTTTTTCCATAAGATCTTCCAAAATCGCAAGAGAATAGTAAAAAAAGAAATTTTTCAATTCTGAAGCCTTCCAATAGTTCAAATGTTTTTTAATAGATCTTGGTCTTCTTTGAACAAATGCAGGAGGTTTTATATGCTGCAACCTATCATCAACGATATCAACGTATTCGTAAAGTGACCAAGAGCTATCAGAAAACATTGGATTGAACCATAAATTTAGTAGAGCTTTCATGACTTCTTCAAAAATACAGTGCATTGGATCGAGAGCAGTTGTCCTTATCCACTGATGAACAAGAACAGACAAAATTGTTAGTCCTTTCACACCAAAAACAGGACGTTGATTAACCTGCATGGCTTGTTGAAAAGTTTCCTCTTCTGTTCTCATCCTCATATTTCGGTGGTAAGAATATACTTGCACTCCGCAAAATCTTAAACCCTCTTCTTGACACTTGTGGCAACCACATTTACCATTATACTGAATCATGTTCAAGAAGAGGGCTTTAGCAGGAAGATCACAAGTTCCGCAAATTATTATTCCTTTTACGTCAATTGGAACTTTAGTATCAGGGATATTAAATTCGACACCGGTTGCTAATTGGTAAATTTCATCACATAAGGGAAGAAGGAATAAGTTTGGAGAAGGCTTTTCATCACCAAACCACATTCCTGCTAAAATTAAATTTTCTTTTTTAAAACGTTCACAGTAAGGTAACTCATTGATGACAAGGTATAATGGCCAAAAAGAAAATTTGGATGATTTAAATACTTTAACACCATCCGTATTCCAGCAGAATGAAATATTGTTTGAGTCAGGTAATACTTGTCCGTCTTCGCTTAACTCATTATAGACGTCCCCATCATAGATGTCTTCAATATTTTCGTTTACTACTTTGACTCTATTAAACTTATAATTTAATTTATCGCGAAATCCACGTCTGCTATATAATGCTTTTAACTGAGATATTATCGAAATCGTCATGAAATAATTTATTTCGGATCTATCTATGCAATTTGGACACTGCTGATTTTCGTCTTCAACATTTGTTAGGCATAACGTGCAATTAAAATGTCTCTTTACAGGGCTTTTTAAATGTTCAAAATATTTTTTAAACTTGTAAAGAGAATTAATACAATGATTAGGATCTGGACAATGCATTTTAATTACTTCCAAAATGGAAGCAAGTAATACGCCGGTAATAGTATAGCGTAATGTAAGAGAAAGTATAGAGATCCTTTCTGAAACTGTTAAAGGACTTTCTCTAAATAAAGGACGGTCCTGATTGTTTTCAAATTCGTAATTTTCATTTTCTGAATCACTGCTGCCACTTTCATCTCCACTTTCTGAAGAACTGTTGTCATTTTCATCATCACTTTGATCCAGTGCGTCGTAAAATTCTACGCAATAATAAAATAATCCAAATTTATTATCAAAAATAGAGAAGTTAATTTAAAAATACAAAGAGAAAATTACAAAATGTATTATAAAATAAAAAAGGTCAAATAATAGAACAATCCAAAAAAATTAAAAAATTAAATGAGAAAAATCGAAAGAAGAGCAAGCAAAAGAATAAATTATAATTTAAAAACTAATATTATCTCCAAAAGACAAACTATGGGAAGGGTATAAAGATCTATGAGGACAAGAAAACATATTTTCATTACTTTAAGTATGGGAAATATATGGGAAATCATGGTTAATAAAATGAATTTTCTTGTATATAAAACTGTGGAAAAAGTATGGGAACCATGAGGACAAGAAAAACTATTTTTAATATTTTTACTGTAGGAAATGTATGGGAAATTGTGAAAAATAAATTAAATTTCTTTTATATATTCACTATGGGAAAAATATGGGAATCATGGTCACAAGCTAAACTTTTTGCAATATTTTAACTATGGGATGGGTATGGAGATCTATGGGGTCAAGGAAACCTATTTTCATTACTTCAACTATGGGAAATGTATGGGAAATCATGGATAATAAAATGAATTTTCTTGTATATTAAACTGTGAAAAAAGTATGGGAACCATGGGGACAAGAAAAACTATTTTTAATATTTTAACTATGAGAAAGTATGGGAAATTACAGGATAAAAATTAAATTTCTCTTATATATTGACTATGGGAAAAATATGGGAATCCTGGTCACAAGCTAAACTATTTGCAATATTTTAACTATGGGAAGGGTATGAAGATCTATGGGGAACAAGAAAAACTATTTTCATTACTTTAACTATGCGAAATATATGGAAAATCATGGTTAATAAAATGAATTTTCTTGTATACTGATAACTAAAAGAAATATGGAAAAATTAAAAAATTTATAAAGAAGAGTAAAGAGAAAAAAGGTGTTTCTTTTGTCCAAGATAAATAAAAATTATCATCATCTGACGTTTCATTAGAATCATTCGAACCATCAGAAATAGTGTCACTATTACTATCAGTTGAGTCTGATGCGATGTTAGACCCCTCACTTTGATTGTCTGTCGAATCATTACTGCTGGAATAATTGTTTTGTAAATTCTGATCTTTAAATTCATTATTCAAATCAATGGCAGCCTGATTATTGTTATTATCGTCATCATTTTCCTAGGAAACGACAACGTAATCGATTTATACTGGAAATCTTGGACTAGTGTAAATATTTAAAAAAACATTTGTATAAAAGATTTATATTCAATCTTTAAGTTAACCAACGAGTTTATGCATTTATTATCTTGTTGTATAATAATAAAGATTATTTAAATAAACATCAATTAAATAAAAAAATAATTTTCTAAATTAAATTCATGATAAAAAGCATACAAATATTTACATTACATTAGAATAAAAAATATAAAGAAAAAGAAAAATATTTTGCAAAAGTTATATTTACAGAACCAAAGTCGTCCGAATTATTTGAAAAATTCGAATTGTTTGATTCGTCAGAACTTGATTGGCCAGAGCTTGAATCTCTCAATGCTGCCACTATTCTTCTTTGATGTCTCGCAGAGTAATTTTCTAAATTTCTTTGATACCTTGGTTCCATTACAAATTAAATTGTAAATTTAAAAATTTATTTAGCAAATTAGCGTTCTCTTTTGTTTTTACATAGCCTGTGATTTGACAGGAAAAAAGACTCAAAACGATTTAAAGCTATTAGAGAAAATGTTTGTCCTAATAAAATGGATTGATTCGAATGAAGTAACAGTGATGGAAGAAACACCAGATTTGGAAAAGTCCAATGAAGGGGATACCGTAAAAGTACTATATGGCGATGAATATTATGAGGGAACTTTAATAAAACGAAGTGGTAGGTTAATTAATTTTCTAAAATAATGTTTTGAACAAAAAATTCAATTCATTTTTCTGTCGTTTCTTTAATTACTGTAGTAGTGTAAATTCATAATTTTAAAAATAGTTTTTTCGTAAAAGAGATAATAAAATAAATAAATAAATTTTACACAAGAAAAAGCAATATAAATAAATAAACAAATAAATAATTTGTCACAATATTAATAAATATATAGTTAAATAATTTATAAAATAAACAATGAATATTAATAACAATTTTATATATATATATAATAAATAAATAGTATAAATATAAAGTGATTTTTAATTTCAAATATACAGAGTTTATTTACAGGTTAAAAATTTTTTATATTTTTTTTTATATTTTTAATTGAATTTAATTTATTTAATAATTAAATAAATAAAAAATTAAATTAAAAAAAGATTGTTTTCACTTTCAGAAGAAAAACAATTTCTTGAAAAAATAGATGTTTCGGTTGAAGGAGAAATAATCAACAAAACAAGAAAAAAGATAAATGCAAATAAACCAAAAGAAAAGAAAACTACGGAAGAGGAAAAATTTTTAAAAAATGAGAATTACGACAAACAAAATATTAAATAAAATCATCATCTCAAAACTTCCTATGCATGAAAATGATTCTCGAAGTAATTAAATATATTTATATTTATAAATATAAATTATTTAATTTTCTAAAAGAATATAGTCCAGTTATGTAAGGAATACCCGGTGTGGATTCAGTCTTCAAAATTATATATGTTAAAAAGATTTCGTCACAATCCAAAAGAATTAACTCGCAGATTACTGCTAGAACTGATTGGACGAGATGAACTCGCAAATATGACAGCCCTTGGGAAGGGTAAAAAGAAGGGAATCTCTGATAATATTAGAGAAGCTGTTTTCTGTAAGCATATTTGATTGTTTCAACTCAAATATCCCAAATATGTTTAAAATTTGTAGATTTTAAAAATTTATAAACACAATGTCAGTAGCATTTATTTATTTATTTCATTTCTAATTCTATTTAATTATTAATAATTTATTTATTAAATAAATTATACGATTAATTATCATTTTTGTCAAAAAAAAATAATTTTTTAAATAAAATACATGCTAATCACAGTTAATTTTATAAACAGTATACATAAGTCGAAAAAGGACTAATAAAGAAGAAATTTTTACTCGGCAACAATATCACGTTGTTATCAACAATATGTGCGGCACCATCAGACACCCTAAAATCAATAACATTAAAAAAAGGACAAAAATAACAACAAAAACAGACTTTGAAAACTCCGACGACTCAGCTGAAGAACAAGAAAAAAAGAAGCAGAAAACAAACTCAGATGAAGAAGACGATCAAGAAGAAGAGAATTAAATAAAAAAACACATTTAAATAATATAATAATAAGTATATTTATATTAACATTAATTACACTTCGTCAAATTCTATAATAATTAATACTACAAATATAATTATATTTTTAATACAGTAAAAAAATTTGAATGAACATTAATATTAAAAATCAATAATATAAACTTATAATCAACTAAATTACTTTATTTTTTAAAAAGATCGAAAATCGAAAAATCAACTAGAGAATAATTAATATCACAACTAAAAATGTTAATTAATTTAGTTACTTTTTATTCGACTAGTTAAATTATAATATAACCTCGTAATAATTTATACTACCTGTGTTTTGTACTCATAAAGTAAAAATGCATTAAATGAATAAAAAATTTTTTTTTAACTTTCTTAAGTACATTTTCTGTAATTAAGAAGTAAAAATACACATCAATTTTTCATCATACTTTTCCTGTAATATTTGCGTAAAAATACACCAATATATGAAATTTCAGCTCTCCATGTCAAATAGTTTTGAAATTAATGGTAACTAGGCTCACTTTTTATTCATTTTTAGCATACAATTGTACGAAATAGAGAAATTTAAAACATAGAAAAATTTGTCAACGGTTGGCAGGATTTTATTAAATTTATAATATGATAATTAAAAAAAATTATCTAATTATAGATGTTAAAAGTGTTGATCAGTCATTCGTAATTAATTATAATTGAATTAAATATTAATTATATTTGAATGAATCTTAACACATGATTGGTGAGTTTTGAGGTTATCTTTATATGGCGCGTTTGTGAAAGATTTTTATTTAACATTAAAAATTTTTTCACAGTTTGTAATGCTCTAAAGAGGCTCTGCGTCGTAGAGTGAAAGCTCAGTTAAACTGAATAAAAAAATATATGATCAGAAGAATCAAAAAAAGTTTTTAACATCCTTTCATTAAAAAAAATTATCTCTAGTTAGCAAATGTTTAACAATGGTCCAAAAATTAGAAAATTAAAAATATAAAAAAAATTTCAATGGTTGGTTCAATTTTAAAAATGGTAAAAAAATATGAAAATAAAAATAAAATTATCCAATGGTTGTGAAGATTTTGACAATATAAACTGTAAATAAATCTTCCTTTTTGAGTATGGGAAACGGACATGAACAATTGTTGCTCATATTTTGACAATTGTTTGAAATTATGGATCAAATCGTTTCTACTGTTACTAAATATTTGTCCCAATGTTTGTACTATTATATCCATTATTAAATTTCCACGCGGGTTATTAATATTTATTTTTTAATAATTATTTATTAATTTAGATAATTTTTTATCTAAATGATTTGATTATTTATTAATATTTACATATAATAAATTAAATGTAAATATTAATAAATTATTTAATATTATAATAATTATAATTATTTATAATTATAATTATAATAATTTAGATAAAAAATTATCTAAATTATTTAATTATTTAATAATATTTACATTTAATATATTAAATGTAAATATTAATAAATTATTTCATATTTAATAATTATTTATTAATTTCGATAATTTTTTATATTATTTAAAAATGATTGATGAAATTATTGATTATTGTTTAGTGCATACGGTAATAAATAAACTGAATATTGTATCATCGTTGATTCAAGCTTGAATAAAGATTGGATATTCGAGCTTCACACACGAAGATTGATCGAGTCTTGAATCGAGCATGGGACGAACATTGGTCTCCAATGTTGAACCAACATTGAGTGACAGTGTTTTAAAGACTGCTTCAACTCTGGATTACCCACGCTGGGCGTTGAAGGCTCAATAAAGCTTCAATCCATCGTCAGCATTGGTCTTTCGCGCCTGGGTAGTAAAAAAGTTAAAGAAATGACAAAATGGTGGACACTTTTTTAAAAAACTACGTTTTTGCATTATTTTTTCATGTTTAATCTCTTGTAAAAAGTCCCTATTGTTAACAATTATATATATCATACTATACTATAGATCCTTCTATGAAATCAGTAGATATCCAAATTAGGTAAAGAGAGACATTTGAATGTTGTTTGTCTTTGAAAGAGGAAGAAACCAATAGCGTTAGATTTTCTGCGTTATGAACAGAGAGCGAATTATGTTATTATTACCGAGAGAAAGAAGAAGACAGAAAATCTGTTAAGAGAAACCAAAGGTCTCTTCGATTACCTGGCCTATTGTTCGAAGGGTTCCTTTTAACCAGGGGGAGTCTTTTGTATATATATATATGGGTGATTCTCCACGTAGCGCACGATTTAGTTATTACTATTACTAATTTTTTTTTTCAAATTAAGTAAAAGTCGATATAGAATCTTCAAATATAGTGTTTATGAATGAAGTATCAGTATGGGCCGGACAAAATATTTATAATTTTTCTATTTTTTAAACAAATAATTTTTATATATCTGCGTATATATTTTGCGGCTATACTATTCAGCCATAGTAAAATGAAAGCACCTGTTATATTTACAGGCAAATGGAATAATAATTATCTGTATATGTTATTTTGCAAATTACAATTGTTTAACAATTATTGTTTAAACAAATTATAAAAACAGTAACATTTTTTGAAAAACTATGTATGCTAATCAATTCTACCCGAAAAATTAGGAAGATTGTTTAAGATTCTTTTTTTGTCAAAGTTAAAAAAAAAAAATTTTCGGGAATTTATGGAAACTTATCCGGTAATTTATGGAAATTTATATAGAGATTTATGGAAATTTATGCTGTAATTAAGAGTAGATTATAAAATGTAATTAAAATTAAAAAAAAAAATTTTGGGAAATTTATGGAAATTTATCCGGTAATTTATGGAAATTTATGCTGTAATTAAGAGTAGATTATAAAATGGAATTAAAATTTTAAAACATTTTTTTGGGAAATTTATGGTAATTTATGCGGTAATTTATGAAAAATTATGCGGTAATTTATGGAAATTTATATAATTATTTATTACATTCCTAAACTTCAACGATTAAAACAATTTGCTTTACTTCACTCTGTTGGTGTTATTCAGTTCACTCTGTTGTTACACGCTGTTTAATACAGAAAAGCCGTACCATGACAAGAAGGCCAGACCATGACGCTGAAGAAAAAGTTATTTTTTAAACAATTTATTTGCGATTTTCATTCTGTTTCATATTTACGTCATTTTTATTCACTGATCTAATACTACTACACTTTAATTGACGTAAAATATTAATAATTATTAATTTTATTGAGAATTATGTGAAGCCAGACCATGACGATTCTGTGATTCCCTATGCAAGTTTGGTGCTTTTAATGTGTAAAAAAATAACAATTTTTTTTTATATACATCGTACTGGGGACAGGCCAGACCATGACGTTTTGGTACCTTAAAACAGCTTTTAAAGCAAAATTATAAATTTTTTAATGTAAACGACTATTGGCTTTTGTTTGTAAACACAGAAATTAGATTTTCTCATTCAATTCATTGCAATATGTGCAACTAATTTCTTAAAAAATACGAGGGATATTGAATTGTGCACTACGCGGAGAATCACCCATATATACTATGCATTAGTGGTAGGCGAGTAATAAGATTTAAAAACAAAGGACCCCGCACTTGTACTATTGAATTTGGCTCTCAAACCAATTTTTAATGCAACTTTGCAGATTTGTAGTTTTTGACAGTCTGAACAAAAAATGTATACTACAAAACTTAAAATAATGACGAGTTGTTCAAGAATGTTTTGTTGACAAAAATCAATTGAATTCACTTAAAACTTGTTACTCGTGGGTTCTTAGGATCGCTGATAACGAATATGATGTTGGATTTTTAAAATTCAAAATGGCGACTCTAATATGGCGGACACATTGTAAGAAAGTCAATTGAATTCGCTTGAAACTGGTTACTCGGGGGTTTTTAGGGTCGTTGATAACGAATATGATGTTGGATTTTCAAAATTCAAAATTGCGACTTTAATATGGCGGACACATTGTAAGAAAGTCAATTGAATTCTCTTGAAACAGGTTATTCGGGGGTTTTTAAGGTCGCTGATAATGAATATGTATTGGATTTTTAAAATTCAAAATGGCGACTCCAATATGGCAGACACATTGTAAGAAAGTCAATTGAATTCGCTTGAAAGTGGTTAATCAAGGGTTTTTAGAGTTCATTCAGCAGTTTAAAGAATTAGTATCCGATTCAGCTCGTTAAGGCAAAATCAGTAGACGCTTTAATAGTTTTAGGTGAAACAATTAAATGATTCAATCAATTAAGGCAAGATCAGGGGGTGATTTACTAGTTTAAGTCAAGATAAGTTCAAGTCTTTTTGAGACATTTACTTTTTTTCGTTTCACTTTTATATTTGATCTTATTTTGCATTATTTACAATTGCTACTTATTCTTTCCTAAATATTATAGTATCTTTCTTTATAGCTATCTTTACCAATGTAAACTAAAAAACAAAAAACAAGTTTTGTGCGCTTTCTTTACTGTTTTTATATTATTATTATAGTTGAAACGTTTTTGTGAATAACTGATGACTATTGTAGTTTTGAAAACGTCATTTACAATTCATTTGAAGGATTCAAGACAGTAAATGCAATTAATGGTCGATGATAAAAAAATATTATTACTATCAAACCGTCTACTGATTTTGCCTTAACGAGTTGAATCGCATACTAATTCTTTAAACTGCTGAATGAACCCTTAAAATCCTCGATTAACCAGTTTCAAGCGAATTCAATTGACTTTCTTACAATATGTCCGACATATTGGAGTCGCCATTTTAAATTCTGAAAATCCAACATTAAATTCGTTATTAGCGACCCTAAAAACCTCCGAGTAACCAGTTTCAAGCGAATCCAATTGATTTTCTTACAATGTGTCCGCCATATTGGAGTCGCCATTTTGAATTTTAAAAATCCAACATCATATTCGTTATTAGCGATCCTAAAAGCCCAGAGTAACAAGTTTTAAGCAAGTTTAATTGATTTTTGTCAACAAAACATTCTTGAACAACTAATACACATTATTTGATTTTTTTTTAACTTTGAACTTCCTTAGCTCAAAAACTGGTCATTATTTTTAGTTTTGTCTGATACATTTTTTGTTGAGAAGGTCAAAAACTACAAATCTGCAAAGTAACAAGAAAATTGGCTAAGAGCCAAATTCAATAGTAAAAGTACAAAGTCCTTTACCCAGATAGCAAAGTGCGCGCACTGTGCCAGACACAGTACTGGCATGCGTGCGAAATAATTCGCACCGCGTGCTATCACTGGACCACACAGATGCGTCCTCATATGCGTCGCATATGAGTCGCACGTCATGATGGTCGCATATTACTTGCATGACAAGATAGTACAGCGAGTAGCTAACCTATAATAACAATCAAAGTACCTTTAAAAAAATAATTAATAATGTTAATATTATAAATTAATGCTGCGGAAGCCTAATGCAGGACTGAACAAGACTGCTTTCACTATTCTAAAATTTACGCGTTGCTCGCGTTCATTCAATATAATATAAATTTATGAATTGTTAATAATTATAATAATAAATATTATTGATTGTTATTATTTTAAATATTATATTATTTTCATGTCAATAATAAATTACTAACAATATAAATGTCATTTATAATAGTAATTTTAAAAAATAACTTTAGTAAAAAAAGATAATTTATGTTAATGTGGTACATTTTTTAACAGATTTTTAATATTATTTACAAATATTTTCAGAAGTTTTTATTCGCAACAATTATAATTTATACAGATTAAATAATAATTTTATTATCTAATATAACGCTTTGGATGAAAAATATCCGCCTCGCATGTGGGATCGAACTCACGTCCCCCCGCCCCGACGCATACCGGAAGCATATAACGCAACGCATTTAAACCGCACGGCCACTGATGGCTGAATGAGAACTCTTCTAATCTATTATATCAATGCTAGTGCTGCACGCGGTGCGAATTATGTCGCACGCATGCTAGCACTGTGTCTGGCACAGTGCGCGCACTTTGATATTTGGGGGATTTTATTACTAAAGCAACATAAAACATCTTGCATTTAAAAATGTGTAAACTGATTCAAGTTTGAATCAAGAAAATCTATTTTTGATTGATAACATTACAGATTCATGAAATTTAAAACTAATTTTAAAAATTATAGGTAAATTAATAGGGTCAAAATTCGTGGAATTTTGACTAAAAATAAAAAAAAATTTTAATTGAAATGTTGTAAAACATTTCTACTTGGCCTTCAATATTTTTAGTATTTATTGTAAAATAAGCATCTAAAGAAAACTCATTCACTTTGCAAGTGTAAAAAAATTATTGGAATTTAATAAGAATGACTTAGTTTATTTTTATAAATTGATGGAAACAATTATTAATAAAAACTATTAAATTAAAAATGATTTTAATGTTCAATTGACAAATAACCTAATTTTGCCATATTCATTAACTAAATGCGAGAAAGAAACATCATTAACTTAAATAAAACTTTATCAAATCATGAAGTACCTGCGATTAACTGTTACTTCTTCTTATCACTTTCATTCTTTTTTTTAAGTGTGAAAGAATAAGCAATTAAAATTAACACTTTGCATATTTTCACGATTTTAAAATGTAAATAACTTTCTTTCAGAAAAATGAATCGTGGTTTCAACAACATATAAATATAAAATTCCAAGCTTTTTCCATGTTTTTCCAGGTGAATACTTATATGAAATTCCAGTTCAAAATTTAAATAATTTCTAGCTTGATAACAAAGCTTTGGCTCTTAAAATTTAAAAAAAAATCCAAATATAAAAAATTTAATAATAATTACGATCTAAAATTTTTTTCTTTAGTAAAGATTTTTATATGACGATAAGACAAAACCTTTTTCAATTTTAAATTAAAATTTTGGTAAAAATCTTGAAAAACAGTCAAAATTCCAAAAATTTTTTTAAATTCCATATTATTTCCAGATTTTTCATAGCCTTTTCTAAATTCCATACCTTTTTCAGGTTTTACAGGCTCTGTGGCAACCATAAAAATTTAATATTTTTAAATAAAAGAAAGAGTGACAGTTATTACGACCTCATATATATTTTAGATACTTATTTTACAATAAATACTAAAAATATTTTTAAAAAATCCGTTTTTTTTAATGATCCTAATTCCTTTAAGCTATTTCTCCGACTGCTACTGTTGAAAACATTGATTTTCGATACATTTTCTTCAAATTTTTAAAAAGGTTTCTCCGGGTGCCCTTTAAATATGGTAGAAATTTGAAAACCCTCTGCCATGTCAAAAAACGAGATATTGTGGTTGAAATTTTTTATTTTCAACATAATCCCATGTAAAAGATAAAATTTGCACTTGAATAACTCAAAATTCAGCATCGCAAAGGGTTTTTAAATTTTTACCACATTTAAAGGGCACCCGAAGAAACATTTTCTCAAAATTTTAAGAAAATCTATCGAAAATCAATTTTTTCAAGAGTAGCAGCCGGAGACATACCTTAAAATCATTCTTGCAAAATATATTTTTTTAATTAGTCGGCATTAATGGAATGATTCAATAGCTAATTAGTTTTTAAGAAAAAGAAAAAAATTATTAATGACATTTTTTGAGACGTTTAATTACTTTACTAAATTTTGACTTTTGGATTTTGAAGTAAATTTTTAATTTTTTGAATATTAAAAAATTTAAAACTACATATTTTCCAAAATTTTTGAAGTCTGAAAAATTTCAATTTCATTTTTTATACACGAACTTTAAGATCAACATTTTAACTAACAATATAAAAGGCTCAAGGCGATTTTTTAAATATGACTTAAAAATATTTTGTCATAATCCGCATATATGCTACTCATATGACTCGCACTTATGTTCTCATCAGTGATGACTGTCATGTGCGAACGCATCGTGCGATAGAGTGTGCTACAAGCATACCGTGATGCTCAGGTGCGACTTATATTACTCTCACCAGTGACTGCATCACAGGTGACTGCTAAATTGCACGCAAAATGCTATCACCAGTGCGAATCGCATGTGGTGCGAGAAACGTGCGACGCACGATTGTTATCTGGGTTAAATAAGATTAAATGATTATTGATATTATTAGAGTTAAAAATTGATATTGGAATTGAGATTGGAATTGAGATTGGAGTTGAAAATTAATATTATGATTGGTTTGCACGGTGGTCTTGAATCAACTTTGAACGAAAAGTCTTTGCACATCCCTTTTTTTTGCTGATTTGGGTTATTTGCATTCTAAATAATATGTAAAAAATTTATAGCCCATAACTTGTCGAGCCGTTTTTGAGAAAACTCATTTTGAAAAAAAATCATCAGTTTTTTATTTAAAATGTTTCATATTTGTATCAAATTATGGATTTAAGCATAATATTAATTAAAATAGGGTCAGTTGGGGTAAATCCGGACAAAATACCTATTTTTCACAAATGACGTAAGTTTTTTTATAATAAAAGGCAATTCTTTCGTTTTATACTGCATTAATTTCTTTCTTGAGTTCCCTAGATAATTCTTTATTTTTTATAAAATTTTATATTTAATTTTTTACATTTTATTGTTCGGATTTACCCCAAGATTTAGAAAATTTCTTTAAATTTGGTGTAAATCCTGACAGCTTAGTTTCTAAGAAAGGTTTAAAATAAAGTTATCTTAAGTATACTACTCTATTAAGGGATAGAACAACTTGAATAAAATTCATATTAGATGTATAAAAGTTGAATCAGTTAAGTGTTGTAGTATCATAAAAGTTAATCAATTAACGATTCAAAAAGTAATAATCAAAAACATATATAGCTTTAACAAATTTTAATGGATTTTAATAAAACATGACAAAGAAAAGTTTTTGGGATTATTGAATACGAATACAAAGTCAGATTTTGAAAATTCAAAATGCCGGATCCAATATGCCGGACTTTTTTAAAAATTAATCGAATCACAATACTTACACCACCTTTTAAAATGTAATAGAAGCTCTGTCCAGATTTACACTAAGTTTTTAAATTATCCTGTTGACAATTGTCGAGATAAAACCATGGAAGTAGTCAGAATCTCTTTTAAAGGATCTGAGCTTAAAATATTGACGTCGAACTGAATTTTTAATTTGTAAATTAAGATCCAACACCTTTTGTCCGTATTTGCCCACTGTTCGGATTCACCCCAACTGACCCTAATACTTTTCTTTAATTTTAAATAATATTTCTGACACAATAAGTCAGTTCTGTTTAAATATTACAATACATGTTAAGGCACATATTTTTGCCAATTTACGGAAATTATACCAGTTACTGTACAGAAAAAAAATTAACGAAAAGGTTATATATAATAAATATAAAAACGGCTCGACAAGTTATGGGCAATAAATTTTTTACACATTATTTAGAGTGCAAATAACCCAAATCAGCAAAAAAAATGATGTGCTAAGACATTTCATTCAAAGTTGATTCAAGACCACCGTGTTTGGTATTAAATTTGAAAATAGATAATGGAATTGGAATTGAAAATTGATACTGAAATTGGAATTTTCACCGACAACATCCGGATAAAAGAAATTTCAAAGTTATTAATAACTAGCTGTCGTACCCGTCTTCGACGGGTTTAAGTTTCTACAGATACATTTAATAGTGTGTCTAACCAGTCTCGAAAAATAGGAAATAGTGGGGAATTTAATTTGACTATAGAAATAATAATTAGCTACCATTAACTATTTCATTATAAAAATATTATTATTTTAAAACAGTGATTGACTTTTTATCATTAAATAATTTATTTTTTATTCAATAAAATGCAGAAAACAATGTTTGTCAATTATTTGTAGAAATTTAATTATAGTAATATAAGTTAATCCAAAATTTCCACCAGTTTTTGTAGTTATAGTAAAGTCAAATTCGAACTAATTGTATCATAATTGCTTAAATCTAATGTAAGACCTATATTGCCAGCTGAATTTATAATTTTTCCCGATTAAATTAAATTCTTGCATGTTTCCCCTTTTTTCCAGTTTACAATGTTTTACAACGCTCAAAACATCCGTAATAGTTAAACCTATAATAAAATAACAAAACTTTTTACTATCTAAGTTTTTCTCCAGTAGCATAATGCAAGTATTGTTTCACAGGTATATTCTTGAGTTTCTGTAGTATTAATTTTATCATAAAAATCTCCATTTTCAATAATTGAAAAATAATTTTAAAGCTATGAATTAATATTTTTTAATATTGTTTACCATTTTATCATTTACAATTTTTAATATTTTCGAAGTTTTGCAATTTTGACGTCAAAAGTTTAAAAGATATATGTAAATTAAAAAAAAATAAGAAATTTTCAATTTTTTAAAATTTTTGAAAAAATTGAAACCTCCCGTTCTAATTAATACGTTTAAAAACTGTAAATTTATTGTTTACATATATATCACAAAAGGAATAACTGATTAATTTACTGCAATCTATCAAAATGTAAAAAATTTTTTGCCAAAAATAATGACCTATAACCAAAACATTATAATTTTATAATTAATTTTGTTATTAACTTTTTTTATTACATGTTATTTTGTCAAATTTTAGCATAATTTTTCCAAAAATTGTCTCTTATAAATAAATAATTATTTCGTTTTTTTTCAATATTTCGAAAATATGTTTATACTTATATCTGAAATATGGAATAGTATTTTTTTGTTAAATTATGCTAAAATGTGACTAAATAACATGTTATACTCAAATATATATCGTTTAAAAGCAATACATTAAAAAATTTAAAAATTTCGATTTTTTGAAAACATTTTTATCTTTACATCTTAGTTATAGGACACAATTTTTGCAAAATTATGCTTAAATTTTACCAAATAACATGTAACAATCAATAATAGATTGTTATAAAGAAATTCATTAAAAAATGTAAACTTTGAAAATTTGCAATTTTTAAAATATTTTGAAAACATTTCTATATTTAAATCTTAGTTATAGGACACTATTTTTTGCAAAATTATGCTAAAATGTGACTAAAGAACATGTAAGACTTAAATATAGGTAGTTTAAAAGCAGTTCATTAACAAATATAAAATTTGGATATTTGCGATTTTTTGAATTTTTTAAAAATCATGTTTATACTTTCATCTTAGTTATAGGACATTTTTTTGACAAATCTATTCTAGAATGTGATTAAATAACATGTTATACTCAATTAAACAAAGTTTGAAAGCATTTTTTAAAAAAGGTAAAATTTGAGAATTTTTGATTTTTGAATTTGTTAAAAAAATTGAATATCTCCCGTTCTAATTAATATTTTTCAAATCTGTAAATTTAAAAACCTTCCTTGGCCTAAGGCCAAACATTCTGCCAAATTTGGTTTCAAACGGTTAAGCCGTTTTTAAGTGATTCGCGAACAATGATTCTGTGACATACGGACATACATACATACACACACACATACATACATACACGAAATTTTTTATTGGAATTTTTGGAATCCTGGGTGCTCAAAAGGAATAATTATTAGGGAAATTTAGATTTCTGAGCAATGTACAGAAAAAAGTCTCATCTTATATATATATAGATGCAGTAGACTCTTTTCATAAACAAAGTACTGTACAATGTCAAAAAGAATATAAAGAAGGATTATTAAAGAGTAAAAATTTGTCCAGAGAAGTTAATGATTCAAATGCTGATAACACAAATGAATCAAATCCCACAATAATGAATATACATGATAGTGTGGACAAATCAATTTCTTTATTCAAAACTATCTCAAATAGTGCAGCAGAAAATCAAAGAAATTATCGAGCCAGACAAAAATTGAAAAGAAAAACTAATAATATAAATAATTTAGACGAAATAGATGTTTCGTTTACGAAAATTAAAAAGTGTAAGGCAGAATACCAAAAAAATTTAGAGAAAAAATGAAAATAAAAAATAAAATGAAAAAAACTCTTGGTTTGCTGATTCGAAAGAGGAAAATTCGAATGAATATATTGATTTAATAAATACATTTAATACACAAAAATCAATTGTTTCTCTGTCAACCATAGCAAATGACAAAGTTATTTATAAATCAAATGTTAATGAAAATTATCTGAGAAAAATGAATTATTATTGTATTTATTGCGAAGCGAAGCATTTTAAAGATGATATTAATAAGAGGGTGGTAAATCTTTTAGATAGTAAAGATGAAAAAATATATAAAAGTATTGATTTGACTGAAAATTGCGATAATGGAAAATTTACTGAAACTTTATTACCAGAATATTTAAATACTCTTTCTCCCCCTTCTTTACCACCACATTAATTACATTTAAGAATTAATTCTGTTTTAATGCTTTTTAGAAATCTTAGTATTAATGAAGGATTATATAACGGAACCAGGTAAATTGTTTTAGATTTATCACATAATGTTATTAAATGTAAAATATTAACGGGAGATAAGAGTGGAAATATTTTTTTTTACATCGAGTAACTTTATATTATGAAAATTTATATCCATTTACTTTTAAAAGACGACAATTTTCTATAAAATTAGCTTTTGCAATGACCATTAACAAATCTGAAGGGCAAACATTTATATAAGAAGTGATGTTTTTAATCGTGGTCGGATATATGTTGTATTATCAAGAGTAAAATAATTTGATTCCGTAAAAATATTTTTAGGAAATATCAGAAGTAATATTGGGATTATGAAAATAATTAAATGTTTTATTAAAATTATTCTTGTGATAAATATTGTTATTTATGAAAACATTTTAATTTGGAAAACAATTTTATGATTTATCTATAATCGGAATAATCCCATATGTTTGTAACGTTGGAAACGACTAACAAAATATTTTTGATCAGGATTAGATAAATATTATATTGTTGAGAGTATTTTTATTTGATTCTGTAATAGTTTATGCATGTTGTAATAGAAATAACGATGTTTCTAAAAGCTAAGTTTTTTAAATGAAATGTTTGAAAAAGGTAAGCAATAATGCAAGCATTATTATTTTATTTGCGTTATAAATAAGGATGGAGATTAGTGAAAAGTAGTAATTTTAGATGATATTTCACAATGTTGTGGTATCGGTATAAAATTGTATTTGTAGCATAGTAGTTTATAGTTTAAAGAATTGAATGGGCGCGCGTAGCGCGCAGAATTTGTTCTAGTACTCTCTAAATCAGAATATGTGAAACACTTATTCTACGTTATAAGTCGTCTTCTCGATCAATAAGTGAATTTTTCACTTATTTTGAGTGGAATTTCACTTATTACAAGTGTATAGGCACTTATTGATGGTCGACACTTTTCAAAAGAAACTACGTTTTTGCATTATTTTTTCATGTTAATTTTTTTTAAACTTGTTTTTTAAATTTGAATAAAACTTAAAGTATCTCGTTCTCCATCGCCAAAATTTTATAAAATGGAAAGTAAGGTCCGACTTAAATATTAAAATCAAAATTTGATTTTTTTTGTTAAGCACCAGAGGACATATAAGTGATTAAAATTACGGAAAAACATAAAAGACTCAATATAAAAGGTAAATTTTTTCACATTTCTATACTATAAAACGGAAAAATTAGCACATAATGTGAAAATACAGTGAATATATTAATTATTAATCAGTAATACATTTTTTAATATTTATAAAGTTCTTAGAAAAATTTAATTGAAATATGGTGACTTTCGACATTTCATAGGTAAGTTTTGAAATTAATTTTGATCTACTATTTTGGGTATGTTTACGTGAATGCTATAGACATTAATCATTATTTGTACAAATTATGAGATTTTTCGAAAAGTAGGCCGCAACGACTTTAGGTAAAATAAAATATTAATTCAATTTTTGAATTTGTTATTTAATTGAAAAATGTTCGAATTATCAAAATATCGTAAAATTTAATTCAAAAGAATTTATCTTAAGTAGAAATTAGTTTCCTTAAAGATATAATGAAATATATAATATGTGAATTGACCCTGTAAACTCAAGTGACGATTTGGTTGAGTGCATAAAGCGCTACCCCAGCAGCTCACCTTGAGGGTTATCCTATGTGACTTGGGGTTCGGGTCCGCCTTACCCTCATGTGTGCTGTAGTTGTGAAGATCATTTTTAGGGTTTCGCGGCCAAGAGCAAAAACCCTTATAGCGAGACTACGGTGTCCGTCCGTAGTTTTTGGCAACGTTGCCATATCAACCGTTGTCATAGCAACCGTTGCTATGTTAATGTTTGCCATAACAACCGTTACTATGGTAATGGTTGTTTTTTATTCATTCATTATCATTATCATCATTTTTGTAATTTTAGGCCACGAAACCCTATGATGTAGGCGCATTGCTTCTCTGCCTGACTTTTTTAATTAAACCCACTTTTTATTTTAAAAGAATGCAAAATTTGAATCATTAAATTTTTTTAAACCTTTTTAAATAATAATTTCACTAAAAAAATTTAAAATAATTTTTGGAAACTTCCTGGTAACTTCCAGGAAGTTTCTATGGGAAGCTAACCTGCAGACATTATTGTATTTCCTGGAAATTTCCAGAAAGTTACCAAGGGTAAGTTCCGAAGGTTACCACGGGAAACTTCTTGGAATTTTTTGTGCTATGTGGGTACATAGCTTTCAAAAAATGACATAAAAAGGAAATAAATTTTTTTTAACTCCCGCAATGAGAACCTCCCCTTAATTTCTTATATTTTTATTTGTATAAATATAATTTTAATCACTTTTTAAAATTCATTTCAAGAATGAAATAGAAGAATTTTGCACCCATTGCTTTTGCATAAGTCTATATAAGAAGAAAATGAAGAAAACATAAAGTTGATCTTTAAAAGCTTTCAACTATAAATGAAGACTCGTTAATATCTTACAAGGTTTCACCAGCTGATTAGTTTACCTTGTTGGAAAAATGCACCAGATTTTTTCAGGTTCAGTGAAAGAAATTCCCGCGTACTGTTATGTTTCAAAACTTTTAATTTTTGAATGAATTAACCTTTTCATCAATTCCTTTCTTTAATTATTCCCTACAAAATGAAATTACACATTAAAATACTATTTTTGATTTAGAAAAAAGCGATTTGTTGAGTCAAATACTAGTAAAATTTCTATTAAATATTTAGACGAAAATTTCGTTATTAGCTAAACTTAGTTTTAAGTCATACCAAATTTACTATATTTTTTGTAGGAGAGAGTCGACTAAGTTCGTACAAAAAAAAGTTTAAATAAAAAAATAAGATAAATAATGTTAGTTTGTAAGCAAACAAAGCATTTTATACTAAAAAGACAACATTTGAAAATAAATTGAAATAGTTGTTTGAATCATTTATTAATAAAATGTTGATTAATTCATAATTAAAGTAATTATAACTTATGATATATAAAATATTTGACGCCGAGGGGACGCAAAACTTAACACCTAAAGCATATTATAAATTCTAAATCCGGATCGCTGACCACTATACTATTCATGAACTTAGAATTTTTAACACATACTAGAATGTTCTGTCAAAATGTTAGTGGAATTATCACAATGCCATAAATTCAACTAATCGAGTCACTCTGCTAACAAGACGACATATGAAACGAATTAATATATGAGGCATTCCATGTCAAGTGATCCAGGTGTCTTACGGTGTAATGCTTATTTCGATAATTTTTTACTCTTAAACTATTAAACCTAAAAATTTGGCAAGGTACATTTTGGAAAGGTTTTTTTTTCTATTTCGATTGAAAATAAGCATTTAAAAAAAATTTTTTTTAACCAAAAAAAATTTAAAATAAATTTTAATTTTTTGGAAAAAAGGTCCCATTTTTTTTAACGAAAGCTGAGGTTTTTTCCTAAAAGGTCATATTATGAAAAAGTGGAACAAGAATGTTTAAACATTGAAAAACAGAGATTTCTACTCACTAAGCCCGGTTTTTAGGTCTGTTTACGAGAAAATTCATTTTTTCAATGTTTAAACATTCATGTCCAACTTTTTCATTTATATGTCCTTTTAAGAAAAAACCTCAGCTTACGTTTAAAAAAAATGGGACCTTTTTTCCAAAAAATAAAAATTTATTCTTAATTTTGATTTTTTTGTCAAAAAATTTTTTTTTAATGCTTATTTTCAATCGAAAGAGCATGAAAAAACCTTTCCAAAATGTACCTTGCCAAATTTTTATGTTTAATAGTTTAAGAGTAAAAAATTATCGAAATAAGCATTGTACTGAAAATCCCAAAAATGTAACCCCCTCCCCCTCGGAAAATATTGGACTAGATAAAAAAATATTTTCACGAAAAATGACTATCTATTAGTACTACAAAAGCCCCAAGTTTTGCTACGATTGGAGAAAAATTTTTCTCCATCTGGATCAGTTGACATGGAATGCCTCATATATTCAAATAAATTACACAGGCCGACAAAATTTCATCAACTGCATGTTGCCTAAAATGTTACAGCCGATTCTTACAGGATTTTGTCCGTAGAATACGAATCTGACCTTGAAAATATTGGATTGGCTTCAGTTTTTAAGCAACTTACGTTTCAATACGCAAAATACGAATTTTTGACATTTTTTGAATAAATGTTAAATCATAAACCGAAACAGTAAATCTGTCTTCATTGGGTCAAATTAAAGCATAAACACTGCTATTTAATATCCAAAAACAAAAAAATTAATTTATGTACACTTTAACCTATTATGTCCAAAGAGACATTCGCTGTTGCATAAACATATTGAAAACAATAGTTTCTTATCGAAATCGGCATTTTTACATTCCAGGACAATTGTGCTTTTAATTTATAATGTGTACTCTGCTCATGTGATTTTAATTTTAATGCTAAAATAAGTCCGTATTCGGTGGATGAAAAAAAGATTGAGTCAAACGTCCCAATACGGTTTTTGCTCGAATCCGTATTGACTCAGAGCTTCACTCAATTCCTAAACGCTCTACTCAATACTTCTTTTTTTACTGGGTTACATATGAAAAATAGTTTTTTCCGTTTTATTTAGTAAAATAACAAAATTCATGATATTTACATTTTAAAATGTAAGTTAAATCAGAAATGTAATATTACACACGTCCATAAAATAGCGTACCCTGAATGCGAGGAAAAAAACATGTGCTGAGTACAGTGAATTCACATTCGATTTGTAATTACTAATATTAGAAATATTATTTTTTATATTTAGAAGCTATTTTTTAAAAGCATTCAATAGAAAATAGTATGTATATTAAGCTACAAGGGTATAAAGACAGCAATTTGTTTACCGTGATTTTTGTGACAAGAGTTTTTGAGGGCACCCTTGAGCTTTACTCTTGTCACAAAAATCATCGTAAACAAATTGGCTGCCTTAATTCCCATGATACCTACTTACGACATTATTTGTTCATAATGCACAAAAGTGGCGATTTCAGATAGCAGACGACATGGAGTAAATATCATTTATTTATTTACTGTCGAAGAAATGATTCCCGTGGGGGACCCGGGCGCAGAATAGACCCCTTGTGATCGGCTGCATGTCGTAAGAGGCGACTAAATGAGTCTCGGATTATAGTCACTGCTTGCTGTTAGTTCTCGGTTCACCCACACTTTCTCGCAGAGCAGTGGCATTGCGATGATGATGGACAGCGCCGCGTCGGTCCGGCAGGTCTAATATTGACCGACAACGTCACTTGCCGAAGCAAGGGTGGTAAGACTCTTCATGGGTACTCATACCAGAGTACTGAACGGTACCATGGGGACCGGATGCCCGAGAAGACTTGTGTCCTACCGGTCATTTTGTTAAACTCGTGGTGGTAGTTGTTACAGCCTACAACGCTTGAAGCTGGAGGCGTTGGGAAAGGATCGAAGCTTCGGCATCGGTCTTTGTACTAACGTCGCAACATGTGAGTTGTGGAGCCAAGTCGGGTGGTTACCTAGAAAGGTCCCGCCCCTTTCCGAGGTGTGATACGTGTATAGGGAGGTCCTGCACGTAAGATAACGAAAAGGCCGCTATTGAAGGAATGAATATCGTCTGATATCAGAAAGCACCATTTTTGTACATCTGGAATAAAAAATTCAACTAATGCTGCGGAAGCCTAATGCAGGAATGAAACAAGACTGCTTCTACTGTTCCCAAACGCGTCTCTCGCGCTCAATCCATATAAAAAAGAAATATGAATTGATAATAATATTAATAAATATTTTGTAGAATAATGAAAAGGCCTAAAAACGGTTTATATGCCATATATTCAAAATTTCGATGAAATTCTTTTTAATATATTTAAACAACATAATTTCAATTCGGTTTTTACTAACTCTAATAATTTAAAAAATTGTATTTTTCCAAAATTTAAAGATCCAACAGAGAAATTTCAGAGAGTTGGATGTATATATAAAATTCAATGCAAAGATTGTGATAGTTGTTATATCAGAGAAACCTTGAGACATCTTAAAACTAGAATAAAAGAACCTAAACGATATGTCACTCACAACGAAAATTCTAATGCTTTAACTAATCATGCTTTTGATAATAAACATTGTTTTGATTTTGACAATACAAATATTTTACAAATTGAAACAAATGACTGGAAAAGAAAAAATTTAGAAATGTTCTATATAAAAAATAATACTAATAGTATTAATTACACAGGTCAACAAAAAAAGGCTTACTTTTTTATGAGATATGATAGTGGTTTCCGAAGTATTTTTTGACGCTGAACACGATCCCGGGTCCAAAAATTGGCCATCACGTCAGGATTTTGAGAAAAGTGGGGGTAAAGACGCCAAAAACGTGTTTTATGTTTAATTCAAATATAATTATTTTTAAATTAAACAAATCATATACAAGCAAATAATATTTTTAAATAAGTGATAGATATTTTTCATGTTTATTAAAATGAAACTTACAAACTCTGTTGAATTGAACAAAATCACTGAAACTGGTCTTTATTTTTAAAATGAATATTCTTTTTTCTCAGTGCGTGTATATTTTATAAATACAGAAATGTTTAGATAAATTTATTAATTTTAATATACTTTATGTAAAATATATGTATAAAATGAGTAATTGATTATAAGGTTTTAAATTTAATTGTATAATAAGTTACCTTGACGTTTTAAATACAATTCTTCACCTTTTTTTATATAATTTATTTATACATTATTGATAACTTTTCACAATATATAGTCATATTCAGTCAATTGTTATTACTATCATTTGAAATATGTAAATTTTTTAAAGTTGATAACACATCTTTTTAAATTTCGTCAAATTTTTGTAGTTGAATCATTTGTTTTGATTCGCATTTCCACTTTTGTTCAAACCACTTTTTAAAAAGCTTAAACCCATTGTAGGCTGTTGTAGCGTCTGTCACTAAATTTTACATAATATCGTCTTCACTTATTTCTTTGCAATTATAGCAATCTCAATATTGCAGCCAGGTATTAACTTTTTCCATGCGCGACAAATGTTTATAGGTGTTACATCTGACCAGGCACTCGATATTTGAACGCTACAGCTAAGCATATTCCTTTATTTAAGAAATTCTATAAGACTTTCTGTATTTTCTTTAAGAAGCATATCCCTTAAAAGACTTTTTCTATACAGATGCTTCATTTTTTCTATTACTCCCTGATCCATTGGTTGGATAAGGCCGTCACATTAGGAGGAAGATTTTGTACCTGTAATAAAGTATTTAATTTATTATTAATAAATACAAAATAAAAAGTGATGTACTATGTAATACAGCAATTTAAACCATGAATATATGTACTTACAATAATCATATCATCAATAAACTCTGTTTCTTTTTTAGATAAATGACAACGTGCATTATCTGCTAAAAGCAACACTTTTTGGTTGCCATTTCCTCTTGTTACTTAAAACTCTCTAACAGAAGGTAAAAACACCATCTTAATCCATTCTGTGTATAATGCGCGAGACATTTAAGCATTTTTTGACCAGCATATGTCACTGGTAATTTATTAATCCCCTTAAAGCAGTGTGGGTTCTTTGATTTTCTAATTACATACAGAGGAATTTTGTAACTACCATCAGCATTGGCACAAACCATAACAGTTCCACTATCTTTTAAAACTTTATAATCTGCAGCACTTTTATCAAAATCGGAGACAAAAGTCACAGAAGGTAGCATTCTCCAAAAAGACTTAAGGGCCTTAAGGGTAGGTGGGAGAAAATGTGGTTTCGTGATCGCGCTCTCATTTAAAAAGAAAAGAATATTTTGAGTCGAGAACTTTGGGTAAATATAGATAAACGTTCTAAGATTGGTGCTCATCTCGGAATTTTGCAAAATTTTGATAAATAACACTGTGTGACAAAAAAAAATTGCCTGCACTTTAATAAAGACCTAGTATAAGTTGTAGGTCTAGTAAAAATATGAACAATGATGTGTGAGAAATTTCCCAAACACCCCCAAAATTTAGTTTATGGGCAAAAATCCGTTTTTTATGTATTCATGTAAAGAATTACTCGTAACTTCTGTAATTTTGCTTCCTCATAAAGGAAGCCTTATCACGATGTCGATTTCCGAATTTTTTAGAATCAATTATTTTTACAAATTTTCAAGTGTAGTAGGGGAGAGTAGGCTACATTGAACCAGCGTCAACAGTGAACCACTTTAATTTTCTAAGAAATGACTGAGTGGAATTTTTTCTTATTTAATTTATAAATTAGTATTACCGAAAGCGACTACGTCCAAAAATTTCGAGCACGTAGGGTTATTATTTACAAAGAAAAAGAAAAAAACTGTTTTTCACGTACAAAACAAAAACAAAAAACTAACTAATTAGTAAGAAAAATACTAGAAGACATGCTTTCATCACAATTGTGAACGAGATAAACTCCAATTGTCACTTTACCTACCTAACCTGACATCAAAATATATTAATCTCCTATATTAACAAATAATAACTCTTTAACAACAATTTTCTATTTTTTGAGTGAAAAATAATATTTTTTACAATGTGTAAGTGGAAATATTATTTTTGAAGTAAATTGTAGTGTTTTATTAAAGGTGGTTTAATGTAGACACAGATTCTTCAAAATAAGAAAAGTGTAACTTGTTAGAAAAAAATTAAATTAAATTATTTAATCATAATAATTTGTGTTTGTAACGTGTATATTAACTAAAGGAGTACTTCAGCTTAATGTTGATACAAAAACCTGATCAAAATTTGTAAAATTTAATTAGTTCTTGGACTTTAGAAAATACCCGGTTCAATGTAGCTTACCCTCCCCTATATATAATTTGTCGAGAGGAACAAATGTCCGGATGTATGTGTGTGTGTATGTATGTGTGTGTATGTCACCGATTCTTGTGCACAACTTTTCTCTTACATATCTTGATGGATTTTGTAGGTGTATTACGGTCATGAATACCAAAAATCAGACAGAAGGAATTTCAAAAATATATTTTAAAAAAAAATTTTTCAACAATTTTTTAATTTTTGAAAAAATTAATTTTTGGATTTTTTAAAATAACTTTTTTCTATATTAAAATTTGTATTAATTCTTGTCAAAATTGCATTCCTGACATAAAAACGAATCGATTCAGGTATATAATGTATATGTTTTATCAAAATTTATAGAATTAATAAATATTTTAATTTTTCACAAATAATTAAAATTTTGTATTTTTTGACATTTTATCATAACACTTTAAAAGAACAAATATTACATATGTTTTAATATAGATAAAATGTATCGGATTTTAAAATTACAATAAATATAAAATTTTTAAAATTTTGTGTTTTAAATTTTGTTATTTTAAATATTAAGATAATTTTGAAAATTTGTAAAATTAATTATAAACTCTATAACATTAATTTTTTTTTGCTTTATTGAAAAGAAGATTTATTAATTATATTTAATAAACTATTATAATTATTTAACTTTTAAAATTATATATAATAACTAGGGGGGCTCTGCCCCCCTGTGCGCTTTACGCGCCACCCCCTATTTTTATATTTACATCTATTTATAGATAATATAAATATTGTAAAATGCGATCTTATGATATTAGCCATTCTGAAATTTTTAATATTTGTCATCAATTTTAAAGTAACATAACCGCCTGCAAGTAAAAAAATTGTCCATGACATACGCTTCGACGTCTTATTTAACGCGCCTATTTGAGGGGGCAAGCTCTGACCTGTAGGTAAAACACAGATCAAATTTTGACGTAATGTGATGGCCCACATTAAGGTTTCTTTTAAAACCCGTAGCTCAAAAATAGGTAAAATTAAACATGTATTTTGACATAATGTAAGAACCTACACAGGGACCACTTTTTGACATATAGGTAAAAAAAGATCAAATAAAACATGGATTTTGATGTAATGTGAGGCCGTTATTTATTCTCTTTTTGACCTTTAGGTAAAAAATAGGTCAATTTTGACATAAGTTTTTTGACGGCCTTTACTATAGGGAGCCCTTAGAAATCCTGACTCTGCGGCGGCGAAATGTTTTTATATAATAACTAACGATTTCCCCCTAATTCTGATATTTATTTTAATTTTTATTTTCAAATCATGTTCTCTTAATATGAATGCATAGTAATAAGGTAGAGTAAATTATATCAGGCGATACTAAAGGAAAGCATTTAAAAAGAATTTTACTTTACGGACATGATTATGATCTTATGGTGCACGTATAGATACTTCTTTATACCTAAAGTTAAAAAAATTGGTTAAATTTAGCGTAGATTTTGCAGTATAATCAAAGGCATTAATACAACCCTTTTTACTTGCAGCTTTAACAATAAATAAAATCTGACATAAATTTTGACATAAATTAAGGGCCATTATATGAACGTTTATGACATGTATATAAAAGAAGAATGTAAAATTACATGTAGATTTCGACGTAATGTAACAGACGTTTGTGGGCCTCTTTTTACCCGTAGGTCAAAACTGCCCTAAAATTGTCCTAAATTTTCAGGGTAGCAGAAATTATTTAACAATTTTTGACATTTAGGTCAAACTTCCCTAAAATTTACCTAAATTTTGATGATAGCAGAAATTGTTTGTGAAATTTTGACGTCTACGTCAAACTGTCCTCAAAATTGACATAAATTTTGAGGGTAGCAGAAATGGTTTGTCAAATTTTGACATTTAGGTCAATACTGCCCTCTAAATTGACCTAAATTTTGAGGGTAGCGGGAATTGTCTTTTAAATTTTGACGTTTAGGTCAAACTATCCTCAAAATTGACCTAAATTTTGAGGGTAGCGAAAATAGTTAAATTTTGACGTCTAGGTCAAATATGCCCTCAAAATTGACCTAAATTTTTAGGGTAGCGAAAATTGTCAAATTTTGACGTCTAGGTCAATAATGCCCTCAAAATTGACCTAAATTTTGAGGGTAGCGAAAATAGTTAAATTTTGACGTCTAGGTCAAAAATGCCCTCGAAATTGACCTAAATTTTGAGGGTTGCAGAAATTGTTTGTAAAATTTTGACGTTTAGTTCAAAACTGCCCTCAAAATTGACCTAAATTTTGAGGGTAGCGAAAATTGTCAAATTTTGACGTCTAGGTCAATAATGCTCTCAAAATTGACCTAATTTTTAAGAGTTGCGGGAATTGTCTGTCAAATTTTGACGTTTAGTTCAAACTGTCCTCAAAATTGACCTAAATTTTGAGGGTAGCGAAAATTGTCAAATTTTGACGTTTAGGTCAAAACTGCCCTCAAAATTGACCTAAATTTTGAGGGTAGCGGAAATTGTTTGTCAAATTTTGACGTTTAGGTTAATACTGCCCTCAAAATTTACCTAAATTTTGATGATAGCAGAAATTGTTTGTCAAATTTTGACGTCTACGTCAAACTGTCCTCAAAATTGACATAAATTTGGAGGGTAGCGAAATTATTTAAATTTTGACGTCTAGGTCAAAAATGCCCTCAAAATTGACCTAAATTTTGAGGGTAGCGGGAAAGGGAAATGACTGAATCAGCGGCGGCGGCGGCGAAATGATTTTATATTAATAGGGATATATATTGAGGAAGCTAAATGGTCATGAAATGAACAACTTGTTTAACCGATTTTCAAAATTGTTTTTTATTTAAAAAGGGAAAAGTACACCTTTTTAACCGTGTATTGCTCGTTTACTCAAAATAAAAACTGCCGAAAGTGTAGTTGAAAATATTTTCTAGATTTTTATTGTTTAAGTGTGTCAACGTTTTTCAACATTATTTAGAATTAAAATCTATTCTATATATTATCAAAATTAATAAAATTGTTCAGTGTTGCGAAAAATGCATATAAATAGTTCGACAATAAAAAATAATTTAAAAAAGTGGTAGAAGTTCAAATTTATATTTTATGAAATTTTAAGGCATTCTTATAGAAATTGTCAAATAATTATCTGTTATTCTTTATTTGAAGATTATAGAATAAATTTGAATCCTAAATAATGTTTGAAAAACATTGACACACTTTAACAATAAAAATTTAGAAAAGTTAAAATTTAACCGGACTCCTCCTCAAAGTACGGGCTATGTCATTATTTAAATCTATCAAAAACATGTTTGACATGTATGCCGTTTAAGTTAATCAATTAAATTTAGTTAACACAAAATTTAAAGTGCCCTGATGTAAATTCCACGGAAAAATTAAAATAATTGTAACTTTTAGAAAAGAAAATTTAAAATCTGAAAATTCACGTATCTCCCTCAATTTGTATTAAAATTTTTTCTAAAAATCCTCATTTTACGCAGAATTAAAAATAATTTTAAGAAATTATTATTAAAAAAATCTGTAAATTTGAATACTATTCTAAAAACCTTGTTAAAGTTAAAAAAATGGAATGAAAATCGATAAATCGTAAGTATTTTTAACTACAGTTTCGGCAGTTTTTATTATAAGTAAACGAGCAATACACGGTTAAAAAGGTGTGCTTTCCCCTTTTCAAATAACAGAACAATTTTAAAAATCGTTTGAAAATTACAAATGTTACGAGTAATTATTTACTTGAATACACAAAAAACGGTTTTTTGACCCTAAAAGTAAATTTTAGGAGTGTTTGGGAAATTTCAAACATACTACTTTTTCAGTTTTTCATAATGAACAAGTTAGGATAGGTCCAATTTAAAGTGCCATTTTACTGTCACATAGTGTAATTATTAAAAAAAAATTGTTTAAACTTTGGAGAAACTGGGTTTTTAACGGTTTGGTATCCCGCTCTCATTTTGAGAGGATACAATATTTCGGCTTCATATTTAGAGGGGTAATAGAGAAAGGCTCTTCGAGGTGCGCTAATCTCCGATTTTATAATAATTTTGGGAGGAAATTATTTTATTAACAATTGAAAGTGGAGCAGTTTGAGGTTGAGACATTTTCGTAGTTCAAGTCGCGGTCACTACCGAAAATTAGCGCCTCCTCCTTGACCACCGACACATAGATCTACTTGTCTGTGTGCTTGCCGCCATATTGTTCCCGACTTTCGCCAAAAGTCCAACTTATATAATTACGTTTTTTAATATTTATTTTAAAAATTACTTGCAAATTTCGAGAATATTCTTTATCAGCACAAATTTCCCTAATTATCCTAATAAATCAGAATGAGATATCTTTAACTACTTAGAAGTGAGACGAGAGGCAGGAAAACACTTTTTTCGAGTAATTTCTCCCTCATGGCCTTAAATGTAGGGTCACCATTAATATCTTTGTTTATTTTTCTCAGGAGTCGTATTGTTGAATCAGAAACATTATATCTTTTATCTAGTTCAAGAAAGCCAATTTTATCATCAGAAGCTTCATTATACTTGAAAAGTTCTATAATTTCTTGACGCTGTCCAAAAGTGAGGAATGTCAATTTCGCTTGCTTTTCTCACATTTTAAACCAGTGCTACTTCTGAAAAATGATTCATAAGCATTTTGTAATGAGCTGCTACTTAATGTGTTTCTAATGAGTTGCTATCTATTATTAAGCTATTTGACACTGCTCTCTAAATTATAATTTTTACTTTGCAGTTAAATATTCTTATTTCAGAAGAGGTAATTTTTAAAGTTTTTTTTATTTATTTTGTATTATTCAACGCAATAATAAACAAAATATTTTCCCCAGACAGAATATGTGAAAACACACAAATATGTACATACGCAAGTAGTACAAAATCAGCAAAAATACTTATTTTCGAATAATCATAAAACTGTATTTAGGGGAGAGTGGGGCAAACCGGACCCCTAACGGTTTTTTGACTCTTGTGACTAAACGAATCAACCGATTTCATTTTTCGATGTCATGTTTGAAAGATCACTTATTTGCGCAATTTTTCCCAGAGACATCTATACTTAATTTTTTATTGTTTAGTTGCTGTGATAACTTAAAAAAATTTTGCAAACGGTCCAGTTTGCCCCACCCCCTGGGGTAAACCGGACCCACCAGGGGGCACACCGGACCGTTTGGTTTTTTATTTATACCATTGCATTCACATAATCTATAATAATAAAAAAACAAAGAATCATGTAAACAATGGTTGTAATAATGAAAATAATAATTCGGGATTGAATTTTAATTAAATAAAGATTTTTTTGAATAAAAAATAATAATGTTTGTCATTATCAGGGAAACAACATTAAAGGGTCCAATTAGAGATGCATTCAAGCGAGATCAAGCGAGAAAACGTCAAGTTTGTGAATATTTTAAAATTTATTACTACTTAATATTGACTACTTTCAATGTGCTTTAATTTTGTGGGCTGACTTTTTAATTTTCTAATGTAAAAATATGTGGAAAATTTTTCCTTTAATATTGAGACTTTTTGAATTTTCGGTCATTTTAATGATTTTTTTATCTTTTTCTATCCTATAATATTTTTGAAAGCAGATTTTTGAAATCAGAATAAAACTAAAGGGCGGCTCTTTCTCCGTGGCGGGAGTTTTATGGGATGTTAAAGAATGTCAAACTTAAATATTAAGACTAAAATTAGATTATTTCGTTTTGAATATGATGAGATATAAGGTATTCAAATCATGGAAAATCTTGAAAGACTCAATATTACAGCATTTAGTCTTAAATAAAAAATTACAAGCAGTGCTATATTTTCGTAATGTTTTTTTTCTTCGTTTTAAACTGCAGTCGATGCTATATTATATTAAAATTTGTAAAATTGTCATATTTTCCATTTTTCTATATTATATGAGTTCCCTCTCTTAATAGAACACATTTTCTGTAATTCAAGGAGTTTTACGACTTTAATTTAAATTAAATTCCTTACATATTTTAACCCACAAATCAGATCAAGAATTACCAAGAATTTTCTATATATAAACAATTGAATGTTCAAGAATCTTGAGTATACAAGATTCTTGTTACGTCAAGCATTTTGAAGCGAGTTCAAGATGATATTGTCTTGATGTGCATCACTAGGTCCAATTCTCATTGAAAGACAATTATTTTTTATTGTAAGTAAATATTTTAATGAAAGAAACATTTTATTTAAAAATAATTTTTATGAATCTTTAATTCAATGGAAATATTCTATGGCCGGTTTGCCCCACCAAAGACGGTCCGGTTTACCCCACAGGCCCATTTTGAGAATAAATGTTTGTCAAAAAAAAACACTTTGCAAATTCGTCAAAGTTTTTTGTGGTAAATATTCCTGAGGTGTGTACCTTCAAAACTCAAGACCTAATATTTGGAAATATTACACTATTTCCTCAGAATTTCCTTAAGAAAAACTTCGGAAAAGTGTAGAAAAAAACTTTTGCTCCCAGCGTTGCACAAACAAAAGGGCAGTTCCATACGAAAAGCAAATGTTGGATCACCGATTTTTCTTAAAGTTCGTAATTTTGTAGTACTTGGGGTACTAAATAACTGTGCCAAACAGTTTTGCAAAAAAAAAATTTTTTTGCAAGATATTTAGATATGAAAAATCGGAAACTGAAAAAAATGACTTTTTTTGAGAATCCAAAGACCCCATGCAAATCGCATATTTTCTGACGGAGTCTTACCCATATATTATTTATTTAATACTATTTTATTATTATCATTATTCGACTTATTAAATTTTCATGCCCAGGTGGAAAATTTTGCAAAAGCAAAGCTTGGGTGGTTTGTCCTTTTTTATGCAATTTTTATTCAAATTTAAATATTGTAAACTAGATAATAATGAAGTGAATTGTGCTATAGAAATTACTTTTCTTTAAAGGTTCTTAAAATAATTTTTATTCTGTATTTAGAGAATTAGAAGACTTATTTTCAAGAAATAAAATTGATTTAAAATTTTCAAAATTGTTAATTTTGAGTAACAAAAAAGTACATAAACAATTAAAAATTAAAATAACGGGTTTCAGAGAAACTCTTAGAAAATTTATCTCCTTTCATGTAAGACCAAGAACATCAAAATCGGATAAAATTTGTAGGCTCTAGACAATTTTGAACAGTAAAGTGTAAGAATCCTACTGTGCGCGGCGTCCCGGGCACTAACTAATTAAGATTAAAAAAAATTATAACAAAAAAATTAAAAATGGCTTAACTTCAACAAATTTTAAAATTTTCAAAATAATTTTGGCACACTATTTTCTAGTATCCAATACTACAATTTCACCAAATTACACCAATTACAGAATCTTTCATAATCCAGAAATTGTTTACTGTAAATGGCTGCAGTTTTTCATTATTAACATTTGTTCTAATTGAGGCTCATTTTTTTAAAAATAGGCTTCAGAATCGGAGACGTTTAACCCATTAACGCCTAAAATCTCAGAAATTTTTTGTTTAATTTAAGATATAATTTTATATACCAAACATGGTTAATAAAAATAACTGAAGCGTTTCTTTATGTTTTCGGGGTCACTTTGAAAGATTCCGTCCTCAGATTTTTAATTTATCTCATAGAAAATTATATATGGCAAATTTGTGCATTAAATAGCGAAACAAAAATTTTTTTATAATAATTAATTCTTACTGAAAACATTTTTTTCAAATAAATACAAGTGTCAAAAACCCTTGAGTAACAAGTTTCAAGCGAATCTGGTAAATTTAAATAATTTTTGTTGGAAGTGCCCTTAGCAGACTTCAAAAGGAGTCGATGAATTTAAAGTAGTCGTCAAAAAAAGGGCTCAAAAAGAAAAGCCTTTAACAATAAAAAAGAAATCTCAATACAACCTTTAAAACTTAGAACCACGAAAGCGGTAAAGATCACAGCAAAAGACTCAATATCTTATGAGGGTATTTTGCGGCTGATACAAGCTAAGGTTACACCAGAATACACTGGTACCGTAATCCGAAGAATCAAATGAACTTTTAAGTAGAAGGTTCTTGTGATAGTGAATTGCAGGTACACAAGTTTTTCCACGGAAAAAAATTTTACGATGCGAACGAGCAATATTGGGAATATAATTAAAATAAAGAACTACACAATCAACGTTGTGAATTAAGCTTCACTATATTAGCCGAATGTTTAGTCAATTCCGTGATAGTGAGTTTAGGTTAAGTGCAATTTGTCAGTCATATTGGAAATATATGGAAACTGTCAACTATAACCAAGAAATATTTCTGACATTATAAATATTATTTTTGTGTTTTACAGTTTTAAAACAGTATTAATTTTAATAATTTAGTTTTAAATGGTTGTAATTTGAAACATACAATTGAAAAAATAAATGGATGTTTAGAAGAGATGCGAGCAGATAAGGAATAATTCGGCCTGTCCCTCACAGAAGCCCTTCTAATGGAGGACTTGGGTTTGGTGAAGAGGCCGAAAAGTCTGGATGGGGAGGTGCGAGCAGAGAAACTTTCAAGAAGGCGAAAAAAGCTCAAGATAGAGATCCGCAATTCGCGAAGCCGTATGTGGAAGGACCTGATCGAGGAAGTCGATCAGGACCTATGGGGTATGGCTTTTAAAATCCTTACTAAGAAATTAGTCACGAAACAAAAGACCCCCGTCATGGACAATCCCAATTGGTTCAAACAGATAATAAAGTTGTTTCCTCCTGCAAAGCTATACCTTAGGATGGACTGGCATTCTTGCAAAGTCGAAGGAGAAAAACTTTTCACATTTATTGAATTAAAAACGCAGGTAAAAGATTAAAAACAGGCAAAGCGCCTTGAATCGATGGGATAAGTAACGAGATCCTAAAATTGGTTATCGACACTTCACCCTATATGCCTGCTGGATACGATGAATAAACTTTTAGAGTACACTACCGTCCGAAATTGTGCGAACGCTAACATCTCGAGCTATTAAAAAACACACCCGCACAGAAACAGTGATAACTCGGTTAAAAATGAAGCTAGATGCTTTTTTTAAATTGCATTGGAAAGCTTATTAAATTTCCAATGAAATGCTACTATGTTAAGTTGTATTGCATAAATAGGAAGCGAGATATCATGTTATAAAGACAAAAAAATAATTATATTTTTTTCGGAATTTCTTACTCTGACTTTGACTCCCGGCACAGTTTAGCAAAGTTTATGAAAAAAATTGTTACTTTTACAGACAATTCCTTGTAACCTAAGCTTTAAATAGAGACCAAGAACAGAAAAAAATATTTACGGGTTCGCGAGATATTAAAAAAAGAGTCGGACCGTGCAAAGCAGAATTTTCAATCATCGATTTCTCTAATTCGCCGTTGAGTCAATTACTTGTCTGTGAAAAAAGCGTCGAAAATTAATTTTACCAAGTACATTCTTACTGGGATCCATTTTTTAATTTAATTTATTATATATCGATATTTAAAAAGTGGATCCCAGTAAGAATGTACTTGGTAAAATTAATTTTCGACGCTTTTTTCACAGACAAGTAATTGACTCAACGGCAAATTAGAGAAATTGATGATTGAAAATTCTGCTTTGCGCGGTCCGACTCTTTTTGTAATATCTCGGAAACCCGTAAATATTTTTTGCTGTTCTTGGTCTCTATTTAAAGCTTTGGTTACAAGGAATTGTCTGTAAAAGTAACAATTTTTTTCATAAACTTTGCTAAACTGTGCCAGGAGTCAAAGTCAGAGTAAGAAATTCCGAAAAAATAGAATTATTTTTTAGACTTCATAACATGATATCTCGCTTCCTTTTTATGCAATACAACTTAAAATAGTGGCATTTCATTGGAAATTTAATAAGCTTTCCAATACAATTTAAAAAAAGCATCTAGCTTCATTTTTCACCGAGTTATAACTGTTTCTGTGCGGGTGTGTTTTTTAATAGCTCGAGCTGTTAGCGTTCGCACAATTTCGGACGGTAGTGTATATACATAGTGTTTGACTTTCGCATCTCAGATTTTTTTCAAATAATTTTTTTCTTTTAGTGCTCATTGAAATAAGCTACTATGCTTTTTTCAAATTTTTTCATCAAGCCATTAAAGAGACAGAGGTTTTTGAAAAATCACGTTTTTTTGAAATGGTTATAACTCGGTCAAAAATTGACCAAATTTGACGTTCTATATATGAAAATTTTTGTTTTTACACGTAGTTTTTGATAAAAATATAAAAAAAACCTTTTTTAAATTTACGAAAAAAAATTTTAATTTTTAAAATAAAATTTTATTTATAAGAATGTATGTATGATTTTTATAAACGCAGTGAAAACGGGTAATGTCGGTAATCTTCTCTTGCCAAAACTTTACCGACAGCAGATTATCTAATATTCACGGTAGGTAAAGTAGAAGGTATTTATCATGATTTAAAGAACATCATATCTGTAAATAATTTCATATGAGCCGCCGGATCGTAAAAGGGCACGTAAATTTTTCTCGACCGAAATCGAAGTCCCCTCACTCAGAAAAAGAGTTGGCTGCCACAGCCAATTAAATAGTTGCTATAGCACGATCCAATTAATTGGATGGGGCAACTATTTCTTGGTTGACACATCCAACTTTTTAGCTGCATTACCTTACCTGCATTACATACATAGCTGGGGTACCTTTTCGCATGGAAACAGAATCCAATAGTTTGATGTGCTAACCAATTAATTGGATCGCGCTATAGCAACTATTTAATTGGTTATGGCAGCCAACTCTTTCTCTGAGTGCTGGACATCCAAAGTTTGAATTTCGAATTTAAATACCTCATGTACATATCCTTATAGGAAATTTCATTGCGCATCTTTTTTTCTTTTAAATTTTTATTGTATCTATTACCGTTTTCGAAATACAAGGAAAAAACTGTTTTTCTAAAGAGCGAAATTTTTATTATTTTTTCACTTCAACTCGCGATTACTCAGTCAATTTTATGAATTTCTTAATAAAACAAAAACGAAAATATGCGTTATTTTATCCTACGAGTGACTAAAAAGAAAAATGATGTTTTAATTATAAATAAAAAAGTTATTAATTTTTTATTGAGATATTGCAAAATTCGTAAACTGAAATTTTCACTAAACGGGGAAGTTGAACAAATTTTGAGCAACAAAAAACTTCCAGAGAGAAAGTTGTTCATTAAGGTCTAAACAAGTTTTTCCCGAAAGATACAGTTCAATTAAACAATTAATTAACAAATGGCGAATGTTAAAAGTAGTTGGCGGCTGAACGCCCAGTGCGCGTTTCTCACCCGTATTATGTATACGCAGAATATCTCAATAGAAAATTAATAACTTTTTTATTTATAATTAAAACATCATTTTTCGTTTTTAGTCACTCGTAGGATAAAATAACGCATATTTTCGTTTCATTAAGAAATTCGTAAAATTGACTAAGTAATCGCGAATTGAAGTGAAAAAAATAATAAAAATTTCGCTCTTTAAAAAAAGTTTTTTCCTTATATTTCGAAAACGGTAATAGATACAATAAAAATTTAAAAGAAAAAAAGATGCGCAATGAAATTTCCTATAAGGATATGTACATGAGATATTTAAATTCGAACTTTGGATGTCCAGGGGACTTCGATTTCGGCCGAGAAAAATTTACGTGCCCTTCTACGATCCGGCGACTCATATGTTGTTAGTAGTGTCATAGTTTTATGCCATGGCAAGTTTTGGTATTTACAATTTGTGCTGCAATCCGTTAAAATTAGAAAAGCACAAAGTTAAAATTGGATTGCGACGTGCTTCAATTAATCATCAAAATTTGTATAATTTAAGCAATTCTGAATATCTATGGACTTCGTGTAGAAAATCTTTGGATGCAAAAAATAATCCTGATTATATTATTTTTTAGCCGTAAGATAAAGTCACCAATTTTGGAACGATTTCATAATTTTCTCACTATTATAAAACAAAATTTTTCATTATTCTGCATTATTCTTACACTATAGGAAATGTGGGTTTATAATTATCTACTTAATTAGAATTCGTTTTTAGTATTTAATATTTTATAGTTAATATTCAAATCTCTACCAAAATTATACATATTAACAGTCTTAATTATAAAAAATTGACCATAAAAATTTAATTAGCTTAAAAAGCGTCCCATTTTTGGTTAATAATCCAATTGCATTATTCACAATAGGCAAAACTGTCCCTACGCTTAGTTGAGAAAGGCTAACCTTCTGAAGTAAATTCTTTTTGACTAAGTTGTTCTATTCCTAAAAAATAATACGAGTACTAATTTATTTTAATATGACTTTAATTTTTCTGAAAATCAAAATAATGGGACAAATATGGGACGCTTTTTAAGCTAATTAAATTTTTATGGTCTATTTTTTATAATTAAGACTGTTAATATGTATAATTTTGGTAGAGATTTGAATATTAAATATAAAATATTAAATACTAAAAACGAATTCTAATTAAGTAGATAATTATAAACCCACATTTCCTATAGTGTAAGAATAATGCAGAATAATGAAAAATTTTGTTTTATAATAGTGAGAAAATTATGAAATCGTTCCAAAATTAGTGTCTTTATCTTACAGCTAAAAAATAATATAATTTGCTTAGTTTTACCAGATGGAGAATTTGATATTGACGAATTAATACAGACAATCTTGTCATTTTTTTAAGATTCGTTACTTTCGTTATCGACGACAACAAGAGAATCAGGATTATTTTTTAGCATCCAAAAATTTTCTACACGAAGTGCATAGATAATCAGAATTGCTTAAATTATACAAATTTTGATGATTAATTGAAGCACGTCGCAATACATTTGTAAATACCAAAACTTGCCATGGCATAAAACTATGACACTACTAACAACATATAAAATTATTTACAGATATGATGTTCTTTAAATCATGATAAATACCTTCTACTTTACCTACCGTGAATATTAGATAATCTGCTGTCGGTAAAGTTTTGGCAAGAGAAGATTACCGACAGTACCCGTTTTCACTGCGTTTATAAAAATCATACATACATTCTTATAAATAAAATTTTATTTTAAAAATTAAAATTTTTTTTCGTAAATTTAAAAAAGGTTTTTTTTATATTTTTATCAAAAACTACGTGTAAAAACAAAAATTTTCATATATAGAACGTCAAATTTGGTCAATTTTTGACCGAGTTATAACCATTTCAAAAAAACGTGATTTTTCAAAAACCTCTGTCTCTTTAATGGCTTGATGAAAAAATTTGAAAAAAGCATAGTAGCTTATTTCAATGAGCACTAAAAGAAAAAAATTATTTGAAAAAAATCTGAGATGCAAAAGTCAAACACTGTCCGATTTGGCGTGGAACGCCCCATACATATGTATATATTCCCTATCAGATAGGGGTATTCCGAAAAAAAACTTTTTAAAATGGCGGATACAAAATGGCGTCTAAAGTAAATTTTTATGATTTACAATATTATAGCCATGTGAACAAAATCGCAAAACTTAATAGATTTATTTGTATTGCGTCAAATGTTTTGAATTTGTTACCTTTATTTGTCTATAAATCAGTTATTAATTTTTTATTTTTGTAAAGAACAATACATATTTTTTTTTAAAGTTATGTCCCATCTTGCAAGTGTAAAAAAAGGTTGTCCCACTGCTGCAGTGATTGCGGCCTTCTGAGTGACTGAAATCAAAAAAACCAAAAAGATAATTAAACTAGAAGACATTTGCCGTACTATGACCCTCGGATGGAAAAAAATATTAAATTTCAAAAAAATGGCGGAGTTTTGAAAAAAAATTATAAATTTCGACTAAAAAATTCGATAGTTTTTGGCATTCCAAAATTTTATATTTCATCCAAAAAAAACTGGAGCCTCATAGTACGGAGAATATTATACTAAATAAGCAAAGACAAAAATGAACCCGATCGGATGATTAGTTTTCGAGTTAGATCTGCAGCAAATTTGAAAAATGTAGTTTTGAGAAAAACGCGTTTAAAGATAAAAGTACAGATTTTATAGACATAAATTGATAAATATTATATCTATACCTAATCTGTCATTCCGGGTCCATATAATGCACTCTTCAATTTATAAGTGTGAAATCAGATGTAAAACAGCTATGTCTGCGTTGTCCCCACTTCTGTGTACGTCGACAGAGCCCGAACAATAGTTCAGGTAGGTAGGCGACAGGCGTTGCTCCTCGTGCGACCGAATATTCTAAAGACTCTCATTCAAAAACTATGAGAGATACGCACTTGAAATTTTAATATGTTATTTTTGAAGATATAAACTATCAAAAAATGCAAAAAAAATAGATTTCTTCAAAGTGTCACACTACCCAGGCGGAAATTTACCACTGGCATCGTACCGCGCCTGTACAGACGTCGGTAAGACTGTACTGACATTCGTCCGCGAGACAACCGGATCGGTGCAGGCTTTCTACTGGAACATGACAATGTGTTGTAGTGGCTGCGCGTCCGGCTCGGTACAAATTTGATGCCGCCGAACAACCGGCGTTGTACCGGCATTCGTCCGCTCTAGCAACCGCGGCGGGCCAAATATTCTTTCAAAGACGACTCGCTTCAGCGGACCGGCGTTCTACTGGCATTCGCCCGTCTAGCCAGACTAAATTATATTTTCTATTGAAAAATAAAATAAAAAAATATTTCATTAACTATGCATGGTGCATGTTAATTAATATTTATTTATAGATCATTTCCAGCATTTTTAACACATTCTACATTTTTTTTACACATTAAAATTCTAAACGCTCGCAAGTGGGATACGAAGCCAAGCTATTCCTAATCGAAGTCACCGAAGTCTAACACGCTAACCACTACGCTATTCGCTCGCATGCGGATCTGAGCATAATAATCGTCGATATGTAATACCGCTACGAAGCAAACAATAAATAATAATTTTACAAATACTTTGGAATATTTTAGCATTTTATGAATATTATTGTAAATAAATCTAGGGTTTTAAAAAATATTTTAAGATTTTAATTTTTTTTAAATTATTCTATTATTATTATTATATTTATTTATTTTTACTATTCATTTTTTTTATATTTATATTAATTATCTGTATACTTTATTTATAAATATTTTAAAAATTTGGATAACAAAAAAATTTCATTCTTTAATTTATTTGTTAATTAATAAAATAAAATATAAATTAAAACCTATTTTTCAAATTCAATAATTTTTAAAATTGAATTTTATATTCTATTGTATTGTTAATTCTTTTTTTAATATTTAAACTTTAAAACAATTCTCCTACAAAAATTTTTTACAACATAATAGATTAAAAATTTTTATTACTATAATTATTATTTTATTTAATTTTTATTGAAACATGAAACAATAAGGACTATAGCTAAATTTTTGCATTGTAAAAAAAATCTATTTCTGAAAATTCTGAATAATGTGTTAATTAAAAAAAATTATTTTAGAAAACATTAAAAATTTTTTAGAAAAAACAATGACGATAGCCATATTATTAGCATATTATTATTAATTGAATCTTATTTAATAAGAACATATAAATGATATTAGTCCGCAGTCGGTAGAAATGTCTGTACCGCTCGGGTTGTCAGACGGGCGAATGCCAGTACAACGCCGGTTGTTCGGCGGTATCAAATTTGTATCGAGCTGGACGCGCAGCCATTACAACACATAGTCACGTTCCAGTAGAATACCTGCACCGCTCCGGTTGCCAGGCGGACGAATGCCAGTACAACGCCGGTTGTTCGGCGGCATGAAATCTGTACCGAGCCGGCCGCACAGCCATTATACCACAGTATAAATTTTGATCCGGCGGTCGGATCCGTCTTTGTACCGCGCCAGCAGACATTAACACCCGAATCGGTACAGACTGCCTGTACCGGCATTGACTCTCCAAATCAATCGGCGCGGATTCTTGACGGTTGGTTGATCCGGCATTCGTCCGACTTTTCCGCCTGGGTAGGTGTGCCCCTTAATGTTCAGATTGGATTTGACTGAAAATTGTTACTTAGGGGTTTTTAGGGTCGCTGATTACGAATCTTACATCCATTTTTCAAAATATAAAATGCAGGATTCAATTACAGTATTAATTATAAGTTTATGTCAGTGTATAAATAATTTCTATAAAATTAAATAACACATAAACAAATTATTATTTTATAATAGTTATTTATACACTGAAATAAAATGTATTTGATTCAAATAACCAACTAACTTTTATTTCACATTTATTACACATTTTATTTCAGTATAATATAATCAATTTCTGTGAAATAAAATACCACATAAACAAATTGATATTATGCAAGAATAATTAATACTGTCACAAAACAGACAACTAGTACAAACTTGAATCAAATTAACACAAAAACAAAATAACATTATACAGGAATTCACAGCATTGTTAAAAAAAGCAAATACAATCCATTTTTAAAAAAGACATCAACCATATAGGATCCGCCATTTTTAATTTTAAAAATCTGACTTTGAATTCGTAATCAGCGACCCTGAAAATTTCAGAGTAACAAATTTCAAGCAAATCCACAGATTTTCCAAAAATTTCGTCAGCCATGTTGAATCCACCATTTTGAATTTTTAAACTCTGACTTTGTTTTCATGATGAGGGACATCAAAAACAATTAGCTGGCAAGTTTTAAAGAAATTTATCAGGTTTTACGATTTTGTTCACATGGCTACTATATTGTAAATAAAAATTCACTTTAGACGCCATTTTATTTTTCACTTATTTTGAGTGAAATTTCACTTATTGGTCGAGAAGACGACCCGTGTAGAAAAATTGTTGGGTTCTAGTGTGTTGCCAGAAAGACAGTCTATTCTCTAATGGGGCGCTGAAAAGACTGTCTGATCGTGAGCTAATCAGATAAGTGACGTTCGAACCACGCGTTGGTCCAGACTGGACGAGCTAATCTAGGGCTAATGAGCAGTGCTAATATCAAAATTTTAGGTTCGATTTCAATATTTCAGTTTTTTAATTTTTAATAATTTACCTAAATTTACTCGTTTCTTATGTTTATTCAATGTAATGTGAATATATGAATTATTAAAAATAATAGTACATATTATTGTTATTCATATAGATTTGTGTATATATTTAATGCCAATAACTTATTATTATTATAATCATAATATTTTGAAATAAATAATATATTACACTAGCATTAAATATCATTTAAAATAGTAATATTGAAAAATAATTTTAGTAAAAAAAACTATTTGCGTTAATTGGTATATTTTTTAAATCCATTCTTTAACAGGTTTTTGACATTGTTTACAAACATGTTTACAATTTTAATTTATAACGCTTATACAGATTAAATATAGTAATTTTATTATTTTATATAATACTTTATATATTTTTATATTTATACAATACTTACAATGAAAAATATCCGCTCGCATGTGGGATCGAACTCACGCCCCCCCCCCCCAGGACGACCGAACGCGTCGCATTTAAACCGCACGGGCCACTGAAGTCTGGGTGATAATTCTCCTAATTATCTATATTTATGCCAGTGTCATATATTCTGTTGCTTATATAAAGACAAAGTGAAAACTATGAATAAAATTATTACACATAATAATCCTGAATTATTTAAATTATTAGAAATGAATATTTCAATAATTAATTCTTACTACAATAAATTATAATCATTCAACAATTTTTTAAAGTATATAATTCTTAAGTACAATTATACACTTTTTAAAGAATTCGATGAAAGTTGTACTAAAAATAATAAGAATTTTATTAGGTATGTATGAAAATAATTGAATTATTATAAGAAGAAACTTATAAAAGATTTGTAAATACTTATTGAAATTTTGTGAAAGGTTTTTTGTTTATGAAAGTAATTAAATTTTTACTTACATTTTATTGAAATTTTCGTTTATAATAATTAAATTTTTTTTAATTTTATTAAAATAGTAGATATTGAAAATCATTGAATTAAAGAACATTTTAGAAAATGATTAGAATTTTGTCAAGAATTTTGGTAAAAGTTTGGAAAATAATTGAATTTCTACAATAATCTGTAACTTGTCCAACACTCAATTTTTTATAGTGCTTTTATCTAAAATTGTTCTACAGATAAATTATTTTTAATAATTAATCAAATACAATATGTTAAAAAATTTATCTAATTTCAGGAAAACTTGAATTATTAGACATTATTCAGAAATCGAAGTTTTAAAAAATTTTTAATTAAATTAATTCCAAATTCAAACTTTATAAAATATCAAATTAAAGTTTAAAGTGATTAATGAAAATTGTAAACGTAACTCTAATAAAATTCAATTTTGTAATTTCTAAGTAAAATTGGTCATTAAATGTATATAGATTGATGTATAGATTTAAATTTTATTTTTATTTATAATAATTCATATAAATCTACAATATTTATTTTTGAACGATTCTTTAGATTGACTAAATTATTTTATTCAATTTTGAAGTGACAACCCATTGTGCATGTATAAATTCAAAGAAGACCGACAAATCGGGAACTAAATTCTTGATTGTACTTAAAAAATTTGAATTCTAGTGATGCCAATGAAGTCCCATATAGCATACAGTTAGACAGTCTAGATTAGACCGTTCAAATAAATCCCATATAGCATACAGTTAGACAGTCTAGATTAGACCGTCCAGATGCGTCTAGTTGGGGCAATCACTGGACTCCAGACTGCCCCGAAATTTTTCTACACGGGGAGTTATAACTTAGAAATTTGTGAATTTTCACACATTCAGATTTAGAGAGTATAACCCTAGTAGAATTTAGTTACCTTTAACTAGCCGCAAACCCGAAGTTGCCCTTAAGTGGCAAAAGCTATTACGTTATTATTAATTATTAATTTAACTTAAAATATAAAAATAGTAGGGGAGAGGGCCCTAAGGTGGTCACCCATCCTTTGAACGACTGTAGATTTCAAATGGAATTATATATAAAGGTCAATAATACGGCGTTTGAAACTTTATCTTATTACCTAACTTCCTATCATAAAGTTTTTTTCATTTCATTAATAAAAAAAAAGTTATGGCACTTTTTAAAAAAAGTTGAAAATTCGACTTTTAAAAAAGTGGCCCCAAAACTTAAAAAGTTTTTAAAAAATGAAAAAAAACGTATTATTAAGTTGTTTATTTAATAGTAATTGTTTTTCAGGATCACAGAAACATATAACATATTTTTTTTGCACTTTGTCCTTTAGTTAAAAATGATACTTTTTGTGTATGTATTTAGACAGGTAAAATTTTGAAAATAATTCTTTTTAATTATTATTCATCATAAAACTAAAAAATTGATCAAATTCACATTAAATGTGATAAATGTTGATAAATATAGCGTATAAACACATTTTCATAAAAAATCAAAAGTGACCACCTTGGGGCCAAAAAAGTGTCCACCTTAGGGCCAAGACACCATTTTTTAAACGTTAATGAAAAAATTTTTTAAAGCACAATATTATTTATATTTACTTGGAATATTATTGTACGATATATAAAGATAATTATAACGATATTTTCTAATTTAAAATGGTTACTTTCGATGATTTTAACACCCTGAGAAAAAAATTTCTCCATCATTTAAAAACAGAAATTTTACGACGTTCACGTTACAAAGAGACTCATACAACTATTTACCTCAAAATTTTACTAAAATCTTTGTTTTCTCAAATAATAACAATAACAAAAAAAATTTGAAGATACTAACTAATATACAAAAATTTTCTTAGGGTGACCACCTTAGGGCCCTGGCCACCTTAAGCCCTCTCCCCTAACTTTAAAATAGTAACTTTTGCTTCCTCATAAGGAAGCTTTGCATTCGTGACGATTTTCAATTTTTCAAAACATGATTATATGGACTCATTTTCATCTAGGATATATGTATATTAAATTCTGAGCAAATGTCCAGATGTATGTGTGTGTGTGTATGTGTGTGTGTATGTATGTCACAAAAAATTGTGTACAAATTATCTCTAACAAATTTTAATGGATTGCCCTGAAATTTTGCAGGTTTATTGTAGTCATTAATACCTAAAATCTGACACAAGGATTTTCAAATTTATCCACAAAATTTTTTTTTATACAATTTTTTCAAAATTAAAAAAAAATTTTGTATTTTTTTAAATAACTTTTTTATTTCTTAATATTTTCATAAATTATTCTCAAAATTACATTGCTTACAAGAAAACGAATCGATTAATATATACAAAGTGCACATTTCATCAAAATTTATAAAATTAATCAATATTTTTCTTTTTCACAAAAAATTCAAATTTTGCGTTTTTTGAAATATTACCTTAACATATTAAAATTAAATTAAGCAATTGGTTTATAATATTTTGAGGAAGCGAAATGGTCATGAAATGAACAACTTGTTTATTACTTTTTTTAAACCTTTTATTTATAAAAGGTTACTTTGTTATAAAAATAGTACCGTAAAAGAGGTTAATTTCGCTCAATTTTTTAATTGTTTTTTATATAACTTTGGGAAACAATGATAATAAATATTGGCACTAATAACATATAATCTCTAACCCTTTCTCTTTCCTATTACTGCATAAAGAAATTAAAATATGTAACAGAAAATTATTTATAAGCAACTAAATACTGTATTTTAAATAAATTATTAGCAATTTTCAACCAGTTTTGCATTTCTGTCTTTTCTATTCACTGAAAGGAACTGAACTTTTGCTTGTGCTAAAGTATAACTAAATTCTGATTTTATTTTTTATAAATATTTCATTTTTTATAAATGCTTCACCATGACGCACAAAACTGGGGACATGAAATATCATCAAAAAAAAAATTTAAATAAACTTTTTTTATAACCAATTTTTTTTAATTATACACACTTAGATAATAAAAAAATGTTATCAATAATTATTTTTATTTATTAATTTTTCTAAAGATATTTATTTTTGTTTCGTAAGTGACCCTGGGGGACAGGCTTCACCCAGGCAGAAAAGTCGGTGGTGTGCCGATGCCTACAACCGGCCCGGCACCGGCCCGGTAGTAAGGTCGAGCAATAACCGGTACCGGAACTGTGGTACCGGACCGGTTAATAAAAGACAACCGGCCCGGCACCGGCCCGGTATTATTTTTTATACCGTTTTTACACCGGCGACGGGATTTTGCCGGCATCAAAATTAGTACCGGCCCGGTTCCGGCATTCGACGCAGTTTTTACACCGTCGATGGACTTTTGCCGGCATCAAAATTAGTACCGGCCCGGTTCCGGTATTCGATGCAGTTTTTACATCGTCGACGGACTTTTGCCGGCATAATATTTTTATATCTTAAAAAGTCTAAATATTTAATTTTTTGAAATTTTTTTACACCATTCGGAAGAATAAGAAATTCAAATCTCTCGAAATCAAATGTTTTTTAAAATCTTTTTTTATATAGTTGGAAAAATTACATTTCATTAAACTCTATTAATTCAGCTTTAAATTGTCCGGGAAAATCACTGAAAAATCTGGTAATATGTAACTGCCGAATTACTAGACACCCTATAATAACTTTGTTCGTTTTAAATAATTTTGGTCAGGTTTTATCTGATTTATTGTTATAAAATTTTGATAATCTAACAAGGTATTATATTAATTTCATTATACTATGTTTCTGCAAGTTTTTTCTAAAAAGCCGGTACCGGGCCGGTACAATGCCAGCGGTTTTTCTTTAGCCTTAGTCCCAACGTATAATGACATTAACAAATGTTATTATAATTATTAACTTTGACATTACATTATTGTTTCAGCATTCTATTTAGTGTTTACAATTAAATTAATTAATAAATAATATTGTTTAACGTTTAATATATGTAAAAATGTATAATAATAATAATTAATAATTTTTTTACTACCGGCCTGGTATCGAGCCGGTGGTTTACCGGCACCGGGGCGGATATTTCCCAGGTTATCATTGTTGACTGGACCGGCTCCGGTCCGGCAGAATTGCCGGTACCGGGCCGGTGTCTAAATTTCACTGGCCCGGTACGTCGCCGGTGTTGTGCCGGCAATAAACCGGTACGAAAACACTGAAAACAAGAACCGGCCCGGTACCGGGCCGATGGTTTGCCAGCAAGGTGCCGGACCAGAGGTTTACCGGCACCGGGGCGGATATTTCCCGGGTTATCATTGTTAACTGGACCGGTTCCGGGCTGGCGGTAATGCCGGTCCCACGCCGGCACCGGCAAGTCCGCCCTTGGTACCGGCTTGGTACCAAGCCGGTCGTTGATTTCTGCCTGGGCACAATGACGATTTAGCTCTTAAACTTGCATTTTATAAAAAATAATAAATTTTATAAATTAAAGTGACTATAGACTTTTGTTTTTACTCACTAGAGTTACTTTTTCACGTTGAATTCATTACCGTATACGTGCAATTTATTTCTTAGAAAACACAAGGGACATGAGATTGTCGGTTTCGTGAAGAATCACCCATATATTAGGTTGGTTCTTATTTTGGCGATATTTCCAAATCTTCTGTCTTACCCCAAAAAATTAATCAAGGTATAAACAAAAATTTTCTTGAAAGTTTGAGTTGACTTTCTTCGCTTGTAATTAAGCCACCATATTGGATCTTCAAAAACACCCACCTGTTATTGAAAGTACAAGAGTGTACGATTTTTTTAAGCCCTTAAACGTTTTTATTCATTGCGCCAATTTTCGGCCGCAGCTCTGTTTCTGTTGACGTGGAACGTCCCATATATATGTCGTAGGCAACTAGAAGAATCCGGCATTAAGCCTAATTCCTAGGCAGTAAGCTTAATGCCGGATTCTTCTAGTTGCCAATGATACACTGAGAAAAAAGAGGGCGCGTTGCAGCACATTTTTGAGTATTGTTGCGCGACTCAGCCCTGAGTTCTGCTACAACACTTCTGGGGCGCGCTGCGCGCCCTAGAAAAGTGTGCAGCGGAACTCAGGGCTGAGTCGCGTAACTTTAATCGAAAATGTGCTGCAACGTGCCCTCTTTTTTCTCAGTGTATATACACTGTGAAAAATCCTAAGAATATAAAGGCCTAAGCACAACTGCTTCGCGAATGTCGTTCGCGAACGCAAAGCATGAGTTAGAAAAGGACAGCAATATATTTGTGTCCTTTTCTATCCCATGCGTCTCATTCGCGAACGATCTTCGCGAATCTATTCTGCGTTGGCCTTTACCCACATTAAATGTGGCTATTTTACAGACAAGGGAAAAAGTGCCGCATTCAATGTGGCAACATAACCTTATTTAAAGCGTCACTTTTCCCCTAGTCTGTGTAATATCCTTAGGATTTTTTACAGTGTATATATATAATTATATTTTTTGTAATCCCAATGAGGGAGACTCGACGTTACTGTTTTGATATCCTCCTCCTTTGAGCTCTTTAACTTTTCTATTTAATACAAAAACGCAAAAATGATTTTTTTGATACACGGAGAAAAATGGTGTTGAGTTTCTAGCAAAAGTTCCTATGGAATAGTAATAATTCTACTTTTATATTAAAAATTACTATTCATTGTAAAATGTACTTTGCATGAAGTGAATATTACTATTTCTGGTAGTAAAAATTACTAATAGTAATTATTACAGTAGTCACTTTTAAAAATTGCTTTAAGAATTTTAATTTTTACATCATCATTGTAAATATCTAACTCTATTGCAAGAATTATTTCCAAATTGCTTTAAACCAAAGCATCACATCCTTATTCATTACCCGAGAGTAATGCGATTATTAGGCCCATTGTGGCATGTTGATTGTATGAATTAAACATTCCAATTCTATAACTCGCCCGACGCTCGAATGCACGCGCTAATACCAGTCGGGTAGCAGTGGTAGGCCCAGAGGCGCTCACTGCTACCCGACTGGCATTAGCGCGTGTCTCCGAGCGTCGGGCGAGTTTTAGGATTGGAAGGCTCAATTTCGAACAAAAGCACAGAACAGGAAAAATAGTATAGCTCACGTTTCACTTTCTCGACGAAATATATTGTATACAATCGCGCTAAAGGAACAGTTGAAATTGAATAACGAATTTATAAAGCCAATTGAAAACCAACCACGAGTTTACTAAAGGTCCCGTAAAAAGTGTTCATTCTTCGAACCTGAAAAATTACGACTCATATGTAGAAATTTTGCCAAATGACTTGCGAATTGAAAATTTGTTAGTTACTTCTTGGATCTCTTTTAATGGAGAAGTAGTTAAGCCAGGAATGATTTTGGTTAATTTTAACGAAGATGAACCAGAGTTTTACTTTATTCATCACTTAATCACAAATAAAGTTGATGATTTAAACGTGATTCTTAGCGCTATTGAATGTTATTTTCATGATCACTTTCAGGCGTATAAAGTAGCTTGATGTGACTTCAACTTCAGTTTATTTAAATGGGAAAATGTATCTCAAGCAAAAATCACGTATACAACACGCCTTGGAAATAGTCAAGAGTACATTGCCAAAAAATGGTTTTTGCCTTCACAATGTTCAAAACATACCTAAAAGTTAAATCCAGAATCAAAATAACAAAACATTTTACTATCGAAGTTTTTTCCCAGTAGAATAATGCAAGTATCGTATCACAGACATTCTTGAATTTCTGCAGTATCAATTTTATCATAAAAAATCTCCATTTTTAATCATTGGGAAACAAGTGTACTTTTTGTTATACAATATTCTCAATAAATTTATAAACAAAGAAAAAATAGTGGGGAATTAAATTTGACCGAAAAGAATAATAATTAGCTATTTTATTAGAAAAATATTACTATTTTAAATCAGTGATTGACTTTTTATCATCAAATAATTTATTTTTAATTAATTAAAATGCAGAAAACAATGTTTGTCAATTATTTGTAGAAATTTGATTATAGTATTATAAGTTAATCCAAAATTTTCACTAATTTTTGGAGTTGTAGTAATGTCAAATTTGAACTAATTGACTCATAATTGCTAAAATTTAAAATAAGACCTATATCCCGTGTAGAAAAATTTCTTGTTGAACTATGTGCAAGATAAAAACTATATCGTAAATAACTCGTGAAACTATTCACGTAAATCTATATCGAAACGGTCTAGCTACTGTACAGTTTCACTTCATTAAGTGATTTATATTGTTAAACGTTCTAGGATCTGTATAGTTTCACTACATTAACTACTTTACGTTGTTCAACTATATAAATTCTGTCTAGCAAAACTAGATAATAAATAATATGAAAAACTTATATTTATCATATAAAATAAAATATTTAAATAATCAAAATCAGTAATTGTTTTGCATAAAAACAATATACACTTTTCGTCTAGTATTTCCACCAAATGGGAAATTGTTCGCTTTCGAAAGCAGTCCCTCGCTGCTTATGTTTAAAATTACTTAGGATAAGTTGTCACCAGGGCGCGCAAGTTTCTTTTCTCGTTAACAAGTTGTTTTACCAGTTATATATAAGAAGAGACAATTTCATTCTTAAACTTAAAGGCAAATATTATTTTTGTCTGATTTTTATCACACTCAGGTTTTAATAGAGTGTTTCAATTAAATTAATTCTTTTTCCTGTATTAGACTAGTACTTTATTTTATCATTTATTTTTTTTTGAACAATTTTTGCTATGTGTTGTATTAATAAAATATTAATTTCAGACATTGGTTCAATATTGGTAACCAAGAAATAACCATTCATAAATTTAATTTTAAAACGCTGGTAAATAATTAATATTGGTTATTAATATTGGTTCAATATTTGTTGTAAATGAACAACCAAGGCTTGGAAATTCCGGCATTTGCCTTAGATGTACATAAATTGTTCTAGATCCACAATATAGTTTTAATACAGATTCACAGGATTATTCTGATATAGTAAAACTATCTAGAAACTTGATGTTCGTAGCGTTACATTTCTAGACAGTTTCTATAACATTTCACAATACTGGAACTATATAGTAAATAGTAAAACTATACCGTTACGCTACAGATACGTGACAAATTTCCACACGGGATATTGCAAGCTGAATTCACAGTTTTCCCGATTAAATTCAATTCCTGCATATTTCCCGTTTTTTTGCAGTTGGTAGAACCCCTGTTAAAAGTATTAGTAAAAACAAAAAACCGTCGAAGAGTATTTTCATAGAACATGTGAATTTCTGTAGCCATTTGTAATTTTATTTATATCTTTAATACTTATCAAGAAAATTTATATTTGACAAGAATAGATACACCTGCACGGGAAAAAAGTACAAGTGAAACAGAGAAATTTTTCTTCATAACAACTAAATATTTCATCAAAAACGAGCGAACGATATTGGCAATATCGTCAGACTCGCGATATTGAATTTTACTTGAAAGACAACATAACCCTAAAATGACATATACAATCAAAATTATGTGAGAAGTAAAATTAAATGCGCATTTAAAATGTTTTTCAATTGTATGTTTCAAATTACAACCATTTTAAACCTAAATTATTGAAATTAATACTGTTTAAAAACTGAAAAACACAAAAATTGATATTTATAATGTCAGAAATGTTTCTTGGTTATAGTTGAAAGTTTCCATATATTTCCAATATGACTGACAAATTGCACTCAACCCAAACTCACTATCACTGAATTGACTAAACATTCGGCTAATATAATGAAGCTTGATTCACAATGTTAGTTGTGTCGTTCTTTATTTTAATTATATTCCCAATATTGCTCGTTCGCATCGTGACATTTTTTTCCGTGTGGAAAAATTTTGACAAAGCTGGGAAAAACAGGATAGTTTGTTAAACAAAAATAATAATATACACCCTGTTTAACTTTTGCCTTTACAATGTTCAAAACATACCTAAAAGTTAAATCAAGAATCAAAATAACAAAACATTTTACTATCGAAGTTTTTTCCCAGTAGAATAATGCAAGTATCGTATCACAGACATTCTTGAATTTCTGCAGTATCAATTTTATCATAAAAAATCTCCATTTTTAATCATTGGGAAACAATTTTAATGCTATAAATTAATATTTTTTAATATCATTTACCATTTTTAATATTTTTGAAGTTTTGCAATTAAAAATTTTTTGATTAATTAGATAAACAAATAATTCTAGATTCCATTATTTAGACGTCAAAAGTTTATCAGAGACCCCAAAAATACTACCCAGGTGCGAATTGTCGGTCGGTCCAACTTGGTCAGCCAATGGTCGGGCTACCCTGTGGATTGATCACGCCGGCCTTCCAGCGGTTGACACAGTTGGACCAAACGTTGGCACCAAAGATGGGCCGTCTATGGATGCCAAAGTTGTGCCGACCGTGGGATTGAATGGTTGGTCATCCTTCAGTAACCACGGTCCGTCCAACTTAGGTAAAGTTAGTCTGGCCGACCAATGACAAATGTTAATAAAAAAAATGTTTATTGAAGGACCACAAGTCGACAATTACCTTACATTGAACACACATTTACCGCACATACATTATATTAGTTATTAACATATTAAAATATTTAACCTTCGCGAGGATCGAACTCGCAACCTAATGCTGATGGTCGGGCCGACAATAAAAAAGTTGGTTTCGCAACTTTGGCGGTCAAAGTTTACCCGACCGTTTGGCCCAACTGTGCACTGTGCACCTGGGTACTGAATAAAGCTTGATAGTAATTGGTCTGTCAATTATAATTTTTCAATTTTTTCTCAAAAAAATGTAGAGAAATTTGTCCTTTACAACTTTTGATTGACAAGTTTTTAAGTACAAGTTACGGTTTTCGCACAAAATCGAATCCAAAAAAGTTTGATTCTAACCCCCCCCCCTTCCCCAGGGGTGGGGATACCAACTTTTTGGTTTTAAGCTTGTCACATGTTCCACTAACGATTTATGATAAAATCTCGAATAAGGTGTTTTTTCCAAAAACACGCTTTTCACGCAAGATTGACGTTACTAAAAATAAAAGTGAGGTTTAAGAATGTTTAAATGCACATAATAATAGAAAAACATTGTACTTTCTGACACTATTTTTAAAAAATTTCTGAGAGTTTGAAAAAAACCATGAAAATTTCATTTTCTTATAGAAGTCCTATTGGAGACATATTAAAAAGGCTTTGGAGATGATAGTAATTTAGTTATTACATAAATTCAGTTGAATGAAATTATTTAATTTTCTTTTTGAAATTTTAAGTACAAGTGCTAAATTTTTACTATGGAAATTGTTAATAATTATTTAAGAGTAGATTTTGTAAAATTAATCGAGACATCAAAAAAGCAACTTTCAGAAGAATCATCCAGATGTTCTTCAAGTCCTAACAAAAGATTAAAATTGTATTAAGCATATTCCTTAACCCTCAGGGTACCCAGGCAGAAAAGTCGGTGGTGTGCCGATGCCTACGACCGGCTCGACACCGGCACGGTGGTAAAGTCGGACAATACCCGGTACCGGCACTGTGGTACCGGGCCGGTTCCTAAAAGACAACCGGCCCGGTAGTAAGGTTAAACAATAACCGGTACCACTACTTGATCCCGTTTTTACACCGTCGATGGACTTTTGCCGGCATCAAAATTAGTACCGGCCCGGTTCCGGTATTCGATGCAGTTTTTACATCGTCGACGGACTTTTGCCGGCATAATATTTTTATATCTTAAAAAGTCTAAATATTTAATTTTTTGAAATTTTTTTACACCATTCGGAAGAATAAGAAAATCAAATCTCTCGAAATCAAATGTTTTTTAAAATCTTTTTTTATATAGTTGGAAAAATTACATTTCATTAAACTCTATTAATTCAGCTTTAAATTGTCCGGGAAAATCACTGAAAAATCTGGTAATATGTAACTGCCGAATTACTAGACACCCTATAATAACTTTGTTCGTTTTAAATAATTTTGGTCAGGTTTTATCTGATTTATTGTTATAAAATTTTGATAATCTAACAAGGTATTATATTAATTTCATTATACTATGTTTCTGCAAGTTTTTTCTAAAAAGCCGGTACCGGGCCGGTACAATGCCAGCGGTTTTTCTTTAGCCTTAGTCCCAACGTATAATGACATTAACAAATGTTATTATAATTATTAACTTTGACATTACATTATTCAAACTGTCTTTTAGAAAAGGTTTTTTCTATTAATTTAGAACATTTTGTAATTAGTCCTGGTGTCACACTTCATATATAAACTTTCAATTCACTTTTCATAAGCAGGTTTAGGTTAGCGGATGCGGCGTCGACTTTGCAGCCCGAGGGTCCTGAGTTCAATTCCTCATGTCTTCAGATTTTTCGTTAATAATTAATAATAATTCATATGTTTCAGCATTCTATTTAGTGTTTACAATTAAATTAATTAATAAATAATATTGTTTAACGTTTAATACCCGTGCAGAAATTAAAATGTGGGCCTGATAGGGTACTGGACAGTTTTCCCGATCTCTGGTGTGGCTCTAGGTAGAGAAACTGACCAGTGCCCGACTAGTGTGTGACGCTGTTCCCGACCAATGCCCTACTTAGGGAAAAACTGGTCAGGGCCTCGTCAGTTTTTCTTAAATAAATACATACATATTCATTATATATACAACATATTTATACATAACATAATGAGGTATTATAGTCATTTTGACTAATTTAAAAGTGAAAATGATAAAAATAATATAATTTCAAGAATAGAAAAGCTTACAAATTTTTGAAAAATATAATTTTTGGTTTTATGATTAAGTCATTTTTCTTGTGGAGGTTGTCGCTCCTTTCTGCTTCCTTAATTTTATACTATTAATAAAGGTTATAATTTTTGTTTCCAAATGTATAAGTAATAATTAATATTTATTTAATAAATATTCTATTCAAATTTATTAATTATGTTTAAAAAATAGTTATTAAATATTGAAGGTGTTAAGTTTAACAATCTCTTCAAATCATTTTCTCACTTTAAGCTAATATAATATAAAATAATTATATATATTAAAATAATATAATATATATACAAAGCAAATGATAAATTCATCCTATAAATTAATAATTATTAAAATTCATTAAGTAGAATTTATTAATAATTGTTTATTAATTATTATTTTTCAAATTCATAATTTTTATTTTTAAATAAATGTATAATAATTAATTATTTAATAAATATTATTATTCGTTATTTATAATTTAGCTGTTATTATTGATAAATAAACTTTATTATAATATTGTACTTAAAGAAAAAAAATTATATGTATTTTCGTTTTTTAAATATATTACCATAATTATTTTATAAAGTGTTTTAAAAGAAAACGCTTATTTAACTTTAATAACTGTTTTAAAAAAGTTAATTTTAAAAAATTAAATTTGTTTACATGCCTTTAAAACGAGGAATACTGTCGAGGCCCTGATCAGAGCCCTATTTCATATCTAGTGAACACCCCACTTATGGTTTTGGCCAGAATTTCTGGTCAAACCCATAAGATAAAAAAATTCTTAAAAACGTAGTATAATTACTCCGTTTAATTAATTTTTTCAATTGTTTATAATTTTATTATGGGAACTAATTTAAAACACTTAATTCATTTACATTTTATTCAAACGAGGAAAACTGTCGAGGCCCTGATCAGTACCCTATCTAAAACCTAATGAACACCCTACCTCGGGTTCTGGCTAGGAATTCTAGTCAAACCCCTAAAATAAAAAAATGTTTAAATAACTAAAATAATGATTGCCTTTCATTGTTAATAGCTTCTACAACAAAGAGGAATTCTAAAAACTTTATTAAAAAAAAATTTTTAATAGGGACAACTGACAAGGCCCCGACCAGAACCCTGTTTTAAATAGGGCAAAGTGGGGCATTTTCTGCACGGGTATATATGTAAAAATGTATAATAATAATTAATAATTTTGTTTTACTACCGGCCCGGTATCGAGCCGGTGGTTTACCGGCACCGGGGCGGATATTTCCCGGGTTATCATTGTTGACTGGTCCGGTTCCGGGCTGGCGGTAATGCCGGTCCCACGCCGGCACCGGCAAGTCCACCCTTGATACCGGCCCGGTACCAAGCCGGTCGTTGATTTCTGACTGGGTACTGACTATAAAAATGTAACGTTCCGTACTGACATGGGTTAGCGTAACCCAGCAACTTTGATCGCCTGTATCTTGGGCTGTAATTGATGAATTTAAACTCTTTTTTTTTAATTTTGTTTAAAATTTCCCCAGGAATATGCCGGATTTTTCGGATTATTGATATTTTTTTATTTATAAAAGTTATTGTTAAAAATACATATGGTTTTCAAAAAATTTTAATAAAAAAAATATGTTTTTCAAAAGCTCGTATTTTTATGAAAAAAAGATAAAATCATTTTATATAGGTGTTTTGGAAAGGTGAAAAGTTGATCTTTAAGATAGCGTTAGCCGTTTTTTAATTAATCTTAAAAAGTATATTTTTTTAGATATGAAAATGCTCTATTTTTGAAATAATAAAAATGTTAATAAATTCATTAAAAATATCGTGAGATTTCTTTTTTATAATGCAGGAAATATTTACTACGGAAAAATTTAATAATTATAACAAAGAAACACCAGAAATTGCTCAAAAATATTTTTATTTTTTCATTGACATGAAAATCTCAGAAGTATAAAGAAATTAAATTTTACTTTGCGCATTCGCAGCAAAGCTTGGCAATAGTTCGAAAAATCCTTTTTTTAAACAAAAAGATAAACAAAATTTACATAAAGCCTTCTGCTTTACACGTTATGAACTTTTTAATTTAATTTATAAATAATTTTCGATTAATTTAATGAGATTTTACGATTTAGAAAAACATGGATTTTATAACAAATCGTACTGACCGATTTTACCAGAATACAAATTTCAATACTTCGCAGATTGAACAGCAAGTGCCGACTGGCTCTGACAAATCAGCTACTTTCGGTCCTAACCTCGAAGTTTTTCCCCCCCTGGTCCGAGCCGCCACCAACGATTTGTTTAGAAATGGCGAAACTTTCAAAATTCGCCTGGGTTACGCTAACCCAGTCAGTACCCTGAGGGTTAAATCTCTCCGATTCTAAAACCGTTTTTTAAAAAAAGGAGCCTCAATTAGAAAAAAAGTTATTAATTAATTGTTTATGATTTTTGCTACTAGGTAGCTCCATACCTAAAAAATCAAAGTTGTACCCTAGTTCTTCGATTTTGTTGAAACTTCAAAATTTTGAAGTGGAATAAATGCCAGTAAAAAGCCTAAATTCGATTTTGAAAAAATTTAAAACATTTTGGATTTACGAGGTTTTTGAAATTTTTATGAAATTTTGGAAATGGTATATCTCTAAGGTAAATAAATGAAATTAATGAAATTTTTAGGGAATGCTTATTGTTTACAGACAATTTAAGAACATTTTCAAAAAAAATCGATGGAGGGTCTGAAACTTTAGTAGATATTGAATTTTTTGTCCTTGCGCGCAACATACTAATGTTCAAAATCACCTATAAGTCGTGAATTTTTACCGAATTCAATTTTTCTTTTTGGAGAATGTCAGGCTATAAATTTGAAAGATGACTGTGCATTTTTTAAATTTATATTTGTTTAATCAAATTACTATTATTGTTGTTAACCAATTAACGCCCAGACGGACGAAAAATTTCAATGGACTTTGAGGACCTGGCTTATTACAACAATAGATACAAAAAAATTGACAAATAATATTTTTAACGTAAAATTTACTCCTCTTTCAGATTCTAAAGTTAAAATTTGTTTACAACAAATTGTTAAAAAGTTATAAACAATTTTTTCCAAAAAACACGATTTTTCAAGAAAAAAAATTTCATTTCATCCGTATTTTCACCAGAAAAATGTAAATGGATGTCCTCAAAACATCAAAATATCGCGTCCATGGACCCTCAGCTACAAATCCCTGAAGAGGCTAATTTTTTTTCAATATGGCGGACGACAGTATGGCAGCAAAAACTAAAAAAATGGCTCACATATATGAAACATAGTGCTCCAACTTTTTTGAGGCCTCGAAATCGACTGAAACTCGTTACTCGGGGATTATTGGGGACGTTGATTACGAATATAATGTCAATTTTCTAAAATTCAAAATGGCGGATCCAATATGGCGGACTTATTTTTTAAAAATTACTCTATATTGCTTGAAATTTGTTACTCGGGGGTTTTTGGGGTCACTGATTACGAATATGATGTTTTTTTCCAAAATTCAAAATGGCGGATCCAATATGGCGGACAATATTTTTAAAAATGACTATATATTACTTGAAATATGTTACTCGAGGGTTTTTGGGGTCGCTGATTACGAATATGATGTTATTTTTCCAAAATTCAAAATGGAGGATCCAATATGGCGGACAACATTTTTAAAAATGACTCCACATTGTTTAAAATGTCGTGGTCCGTTTGCCGTCGAATAATTCGCCGTTGCTCGACTCTTACCGCGTGGAGGTGAACATAAAAGAGTCTTTTCTTTTTTTTTTATTTAATCTTTTTTAAATTTTTTTTTTGTTTTTTATATTTTTTTTGTTTTTTATATTTTTTTTTGTTTATTTTTTCTTTTTAAATGTAAGAATCCTGAAAGCAGGAAACGTATAAATATGCATCACACTCAACATATTTTCGTTGCGTTCTTCAGGCTTAGATAGCTTCAGCTTAGATTTGATATAAAAAACAAAAAAAATATAAAAAAGAATAAATATAAAAAAAGAAAAGACTCTTTTATGTCCACCTCCACGCGATAAGAGTCGGGTAACAGCGAATTATTCGACGGCAAACGGACCATAACATTTTAAACAATGTGGAGTCATTTTTAAAAATGTTGTCCGCCATATTGGATCCTCCATTTTGAATTTTGGAAAAATAACATTATATTCGTAATCAGTGACCCCAAAAACCCCCCAGTAACAAATTTCAAGCAATATAGTCATTTTTAAAAAATTTGTCTGCCATATTGGATCCGCCATTTTGAATTTTGGAAAAATAACATCATATTCGTAATCAGTGACCCCAAAAATCCCCGAGTAACAAATTTCAACAATATAGAGTCATTTTTAAAAAATAAGTCCGCCATATTGGATCCGCCATTTTGAATTTTGGAAAAAAACATCATATTCGTAATCAGTGACCCCAAAAACCCCCGAGTAACAAATTTCAAGCAATATAGAGTCATTTTTAAAAAATTTGTCCGCCATATTGGATCCGCCATTTTGAATTTTGGAAAATTGACATTATATTCGTAATCAAGGTCCCCAATAACCCCCGAGTAACGAGTTTCAGTCGATTTCGGGGACTCAAAAAAGTTGGAGCACTATGTTTCATATGTGAGCCATTTTTTTAGTTTTGCTGCCATATTGTCGTCCGCCATTTTGAAAAAAAATTGGCGTCTTTTAACTTTAGAATCTGAAAGAGGAGTAAATTTTACGTTAAAAATATTATTTGTCAATTTTTTTGTATCCATTGTTGTATTAAACCAGGTCCTCAAAGTCCATTGAAATTTTTCGTCCGTCTGGGCGTTAATAGGTTAATAACTAACTTTTTACATATTGTACCTAGAGAGATGTATTTTTTCTAATTTTGCATCTTACCGGACCTAACATAAATACCTATGCAAATTTAAAACAATTATTATTGTTCAAGCAAGATTTAAACAAATTATTATTGTTAATTACTAACTATTTACGGAATAGTACCTAGGTGAGAAAGACCAATGTTGACGATGAGTTAAAGCTTGATTGAGCCCTGAACGCACAGCGTGGGTAACCAAGAGTTGAAGCAGTCTTTATACCATTGTCACATTAATATTGTTTCAGCATGGGACACCAATGTTCATCCCATGCTCGATTCAAGACTCGGTCAACCTTCGTGAGTGAAGCTTGAAAATCTAATCTTAATTCAAGCTTGAATCAATCATGAGAAAATATTCAGATTATTTATTACAGAGTGCTCTTAATATTAAATATAAATGTTTATAAATTATTTATTACTATAATATATTCTACGATCATTTTTTTGTAATTTTTTATATTAATTTATTTAATAATTATTATTTAAAACCATAATAATTTAATTAACATTAAGATATTAATGAATAAATAAATATAAATATTTATTTAGTCTTAGTGTATAATATTTATTTTAATTATAGAAGATTCGTATAAATAAAGTTAAATTATATATTATTTTTTCTTACACAGTGTCAAATTATTATTTTTAAAGTTCAAGAGTTTCGTTTGTCTGAAAAATTTTCGGTGATCAAAAATTACAGTGTAAAAAATGTTCATTAGGGTAAAATAAATATTTATGCCAATTATTTTTACACTAGGATTAACCGTTTAGTAAATATTATCAAAATACTATTTTTTGTCAAACGCGTGTGACCTTGCGACTCAGCGTAGCCAACTCTACACATCCCTAGTAGAAATTTGTCATAGTATCTTTAAGGGCACTGGACAGTTCCACTGGAAAATTTCGAGGCACTTTACAGTTAAACTGGCTAAAAACTATAAAGTGATGTCACGCTAATTTGTTCAAGTTATTGTCCAGTTAAATTTTACAGTTTCTGATCATCAGTCCTGTAGAAAAACTGTACAAAATAATTCACTTGGAAATGTCAAAACTTTATTTATATTGACGTTTCGTATTGAACACGCACAAATTTGAAAATATAACGTTAAATTATTTTGTCAACAAATTAAATAAATTAAAATTTTACGAAACTATATTTTTACTGTTGGTGTATCTATTGTTACGTATAATAAATTATCTGTAAAATTATTTTTTAATAACTACATAATTAAAAAAAATTATGAACATTACTGATTCTTGTACACATGTCTTTTTTTTACAGTAAACAACATTCACTTTTTCCTTGAATTAAGCACAACACTGAAATAAATGTTATTATTTTATCACACAACAGACTTAAAAGTAAACCCTAATGTGAAGAATTAATTCAGTTCAAACGAAAAATATCTAGCGGTATCGGGGAGCGAACTCGGGTCACACTGGGACGAAATACCTAAACGCACGCTTACGCATCACGGCCGTTCTAGTCGATGGACGATTCCGGAAAAATAATAACCATACTCTACCGGCAGGTAAAGCAGTTCCCTTTTTCATCTTTTCTAGCTCAACTGGCGAATTACTGGACAGCTACTGCATAACACTCTAAAGTTGAACTTATTGATTTTTATTGTATAGAAGTTCTGTCTGTCCAGTTATTCTCATGGTACTGTCTAGGCGTTCCGTGAAATTATGTTTCAAAGTTTGTCGTGGCGTTTGCGCTATCGTCAGTCCAGCAACTGAACAGTGTTATATAGACATTTTCCATAAATACATCAGTGTATACACTGAAAAAAATAATTCGCTACTGTCATTAATTATAGACAGTTCTGTTTTATAAATCGGAGAGCTATACATATGTCAACGTCAATACATCAATGTAAAACATAACCTCACTTTATTGGACCAATTCTAACTTTTTGTATGTAACAGGTTTGTTAAATTAATATTTATACATATAACAAGATTATGTAATCTTAAAAAAAATTGTCTTCTGAATTTAAAAATTAGTTATTTTAATTAACTCAATTAATTAAAGCGAATTTTAAAAAAGTTTTCAAGTTGTCAACAGTAAAATAAAAGAACAAAATTAAAAATATGAAAACTATAAACTGTAAAACCAAAAGATTTATTTTATAGAAAATATTTCGAAAATGTCAATACACAACTGTTTAGTTACTGAAACCGGCGGTAGCGCTGACGCCACGACAAACTTTGGAAAATAATATCTCGGAACGCCTCGATAGTGCCATGAAAATAACTGTACAGGACTTCTATGCAGTAATAATCAAGTTCAACTTTATATTTTCTTTAACAGTGTTATGCAGTAGCTGTCTAGTAATTCGCCAGTTAAGCTAGATTAAACTTCCATGACTAAAACTGTACTGTAACTTGAATAAAATCTAGTCATGCCACGACAAATTTCTACTAGGGTATTCATCAAAGACTGCGCGTCAGGCTGAAATCGGTGTTACATTTATAGACTCAAGCAGCCTTGCATCGGCCGTCTTACCCAGCCTCAATCAATCCTGACCAGGCCTGAATCAAGCTTCGTAAAGCCTGAACTAGCCGTCAGTTCTCTCCTGGGTATACTTAAAAGATGCATCTTTTTCTAATCATGCGAATTTACCAAACTTTTTTGATATATCGATTTACATTAAAAATGAAATTATAATTTAAACAAAAATAAAAATAAGAATTTATTTAAACATTAATTAAATTTTAATTAGGGTTGGTTAAATTTTCCCTAATTATATTATTTTTCTTTCAAAAGATTTGAATTTTTGTAATTGCCAAAAAAAAAGAACAAAAATTTCAAAAAAAAATAACTTAGTTAAAAATTGTTTAAATAATTGTTAACAACAATTATATTTAATATTAATTGTGTTACTTTACTTTCTAAAAGTTAATTTCACTTAATTTTGTAAACTCAATAAAGTGTTTTTGATTTCAATGTCTCCGAAAGCATTTAAATTTCAAAAGCTTTCAATATAGGTAACCCAGGCGGAAAAGTCGGACGAATGTCGGATCATCCAACCGTCAAGGATCCGCGCCGATTGATTTGGAGAGTCAATGCCGGTACAGGCAGTCTGTACCAATTCGGGTGTTAATGTCTTCTGGCGCGGTACAAAGACGGATACGACCGCCGGATCAAAATTTATACTGTGTTATAATGGCTGTGCGTCCGGCTCGGTACAGATTTCATGCCGCCGAACAACCGGCGTTGTACTGGCATTCGTCCGTCTGACAACCCGAGCGATACAGACATTCTACCGACTGCGGACTACTATCCTTTATGTTCTTATTATTAAGATTTCAATTTATAATAATATGCTAGGAATATGGTTATTGTCATTGTTTTTTTAAAACAATTTAATGTTTGCTAAAATAGTTTTTTTTTTTAATTAACACATTATTTAAAATCTTCAGAAATAGATTTATTACAATGCAAAAATTTAGCTATAGTCTTATTGTTTTCAATAAAAATTAATAAATTTAAATGAATAAAATAATAATTATAGTAATAAAAATGTTAAATCTATAAAATAGAATAGAATATAAAATTTAATTGTAAAAATTAATGAATTTGAAAAATAGGTTTTAATTATATTTTTATTTATTAATTAACAAATAAATTAAAGAATTAAATTTTTTTGTTATAATCAAATTTTTTAAATATTTATAAATAAAGTATACAGATAATTATTTATAAATATAAAAAAATGAATAATAAAAATAATAAATAAATTTAATATTAATAATAATAGAATAATTAAAAAATTAAAATTTTTAAATATTGTTTTAAAACACTAGATTTATTTACATAATATTCATAAAATGCTAAAATATTCCAAAGTATTTGTAAAATTATTATTTATTGTTTGCTTCGTAGCGGTATTGTATATCGACATTATTATACTCACATCTGCATGCGAGCGAATAGCGTAGTGGTTAGCGTATTAGACTTCGGTGCTTAGATTAGGAATAGCTTGGGCTTCGTATCCCACTTGCGAGCGTTTAGAATTTTAATGTGTAAAAAAAATGTAGAATGTGTTAAAAATGCTGGAAATGATCTATAAATAAATATTAATTAACATGCACCATGCATAGTTAATGAAATATTTTTTTATTTTATTTTTCAATAGAAAATATAATTTAGTCTGGCTAGACGGGCGAATGCCAGTAGAACGCCGGTCCGCTGAAGCGAGTCGTCTTTGAAAGAATATTTGGCCCGCCGCGGTTGCTAGAGCGGACGAATGCCGGTACAACGCCGGTTGTTCGGCGGCATCAAATTTGTACCGAGCCGGACGCGCAGCCACTACAACACATTGTCATGTTCCAATAGAAAGCCTACACCGATCCCGTTGTCTCGCGGACGAATGTCAGTACAGTCTTACCGACGTCTGTACAGGCGCGGTACGATGCCAGTGGTAAATTTCCGCCTGGGAATTTGTTTTTTATTTAATATTTATAACCATGATTAACAAATAATTATAAAGTCGTATTCACAATTTTCGTTTGCATGTGTTCTGTGACAATTTCTGAATCGAAGAACTAGGACACAACTTTAATTTTTTTGGCATGGAGCTATCCACATTAAAATTAAAAGTACAATTATTATTTAGACAATTTTTAAATAAATTCTTATTTTTATTTTTGTTTAAATTATAATTTTATTTTTAATGTAAATCGACATATCAAAAAAGTTTGGTAAATTTGCATGATTAGAAAAAACTGCATCTTTTAAGTATACTATTCTGTAAATACTTAGTAATTAACAATAATAATTTGTTTAAATCCTGCTTAAACAATAATAATGGTTTTAATTTGCATCGGTATTTATGTTAGGTCCGGTAAATTGCAAAATTAGAAATAAATACACCTCTCTAGGTACAATATGTAAAAAGTTAGTTATTAACAACAATAATAATAATTTCTTTAAACAAATATAAATGTAAAAAATAATATTCTCACAAATTTATAGCCTGACATTCTCCAAAAAGAAAAATTGAATTCGGTTAAAATTTACGACTTGTAGGTGATTTTGAACATTAGTTTGTATGTAGAGTATAGCCGGAAAATGCGCTTTTTATGGTTGCGCGCAAAGACAAAAAATTCAATATCTCCTAAAGTTTTAGACCCTCCATCGGTTTTTTTTTGAAAATACTCGTGAAATAAGTGGGAATCGAATCATTATTATTAAAAAAAAATAAAAATGGCATTTTTTAAAAAATTGTTTATTTAAAAATTATTTTTTTAATAATTTGTTTAAAAAAAAAAAATTTTCTAAAAAATTTTCTTAAATTGTCTGTAAACAATAATCATTCCCTGAAAATTTCATTTATTTTTCTTAGAGATATATCATTTTCAAAATTTCAAAAAAAAATTTTAAAAACCTCGTAAATCCAAAATTTTTCAAAATCGAATTTACCCTTTTTACTGGCAGTTATTCCACTTCAAAATTTCGACGTTTTAACAAAATCGAAGAACTAGGGTACAACTTCGATTTTTTAGGCATGGAGCTACCCTACTTAAAGTTAAGGTTATGTTATTTAGTGGTCACGTGCCCCATATACTTTACTATAGAAAAATTTCACACTGAATAACATGACCTTAACAATTAAAAAAAATTAAAAGTTTAAAAATTTGAAAACAAAAAATATATTTACACTGTTTCCTTACATTTTATAACATAAAATGTAAGGAAACTAAAATTTTTTTCTGTTCATTTGCTGAAAGACGATACAAATTTGAAAAGAACAAGATACACTAGAGCTTCACTTATTTTCACCAAATAATAAGACTAAAAATTAGTGAAGCTCCAGTGTATTTCAGAAGTCGTTTGGCCAATAATTTATGTAGATAATTTTTAATGGTCTTAGGCTTATTTCAAAGGTATTTTGCTGTACTATAAGAATTACTTATGGGCATTAACATGTATTTTTTTTCTCAGAAAATGCAAGATGTCAAACTTGAAGCACAAAATTTGAAAAAATTTAAAACAATTTTTCTGTACTAAAAACTATTCTACAAAATATATAAAACATCATATGGTGTACATTTTTCAAGAAAATTTATTTAAAAAATACGTTTGAATTTTAAAAATTATTTTTCTGTTAATAAGATTGTTTTAAATTTAAAAAAAATTTTTTGCTTCAAGTTTAACGGCTTGCATTTTCTATAAAAAAAGTTACAAATTAATTCCTATAAGTAATTCTTATAGTATAGCAAATTACCTTTAAAATAATATTAAGATAATTGAAAAACGTTTATTATTTTAGAAGTTTTCCAATTTTTTGTAAAACATTAAAAATGACAATTTTTTAAAAATAGAAATAAATTTTTGTCAAAAAAACTTCTGAAATATCTTGTTCTTTTTAATTTTTTTTAAATTTTTTTTTCTTTTTAATTAAACAGTACTTACATACTTTAATTGTTAATAACATTTACAACAAATTTTTTTTGCTAAATATTTTTAGGGATTATTTTTTAACCATATTAATAGTCAAAAAAATATTTTGGTGGACACAATCTACCTACGTAAAAGTAACTTACATCTAGAATGAGAAAAAATGTCAATCTGTTATTTCTTAGAAAATTAAAGTGGTTCAATGATGGCCACTCTCCCCTAAATAATTAATATAGGCATATTGTAATTAAATTTCCTTTTTAGTCAATCAAAATCATTACTAACATCAAAACCTTATGATAAAAAAAATGTCCAAACTTTTGTATTTTTAGTCAAACATTTAGGTAATGAAAATTATTTCCCTGCTTAAAATACTTCTACAAGATCTTATACATGATCATATACAAGATCTTGTACAAGAATTTATCTAGATCTTATGCAAGTTCAGATACAAGAAAATGTACACAGAATTGAAACACGTTCTTGAATCTGAACTTGTACAAGATCTAGTACAAGAAAATAATCTGGTACAAGAAAATGTACATGATCTTGTACAGATTTTTGAAATATTTGAGAATTGTTTTGAGTCGAAGACGGTAACAAGTTCTTGTACAACTTCTTGTATATGTTCTCGTACATGTTCGTGCATGTCTATGTTTAGCAAAAATGAAAACTTCATGAGATGAGCAGTACTTTTATTCAGCCTTTACAACTGCGCAGTAGTTTTTAGCGATTGCAAGTGACAAGTTTTATATATAGTAAGTTATTAAAACTTAACATTTCTAATAAATAACTTTTTTAATAATTAAAAAAAAAATTATATTTAAAATTTTACAAGATCAAGTACAATTCCTTGTACCAGATTATTCTATTGTACAAGTTCAAATACAAGAACTTGTTTTAATTCTATGTACATTTTCTTGTACCTGAACTTGTATAAGATCTAGTACAAGATCTTGTACATGATCAAGTATAAGATATTGTAGAAGAATTTTAAGCAGGGTTGAATACAATGATAGAAAATATAATTGCTTAAGAGGAAAAATTTGGAATCAATAATAAAGTAATTTAATTTTATTAAATTCTACTTATCTAAATGTACAATAGAAGAGAAAATACTAACAATTTTCAAATCTAAGAACCCATCATCAAAAAGGGTAAATCAAATATTTTAAGAAAACCCAAAATTTGAAGAACTAAAAAATATGTCGTTTCCTTTCTCAAATGGATAATAATTTTTTTAACCAGGCCAAAAAACAATTATCATAAAGTTTAATAAAAAACTTCTCTAATCATTATTGACCAAAAAGGTACTTTTGTTTTTGATTTTCCCAAAAAATTTGATATAAAGTTGAAGAATAATTTCCAGAAAAAGAGAAGACAAATTTTCAGGACCCTCCGCGATATTCGATTTTTGACGTGTCTCGGTCAATGTGGAATACCGGCTTCAAATAATGCGCATGATCTTGCAAATCCTTTTAGCAGGAAATATTGAAAGGACTAGAAAAGTGAATGCGGAAGGATTTAATTGACTCTGGTATATTATTGATTAAAATTAATTATTAAATTACCTTAACAAGTGAAAAACAATTTCAATTCAAAATCGAAAATTTTTTTCTTTGTTAATCTGGTCTCAAGAAAAGTAAAAGATGTAATTTTACAATTAGATTATCAATTTTGATAAACAGTTTTTTCTATTTGTCTATTTCAAATATCACAAGAAAGGTGAAGAAAAATTTTGAAATTCCCCAGTTCAGTATATAAAATATAACCTTTTATAGTTGTATATCATTCAAAATCTGTTTTCGATTTTCGAAGATAAGTTAACAACAAATAATGAAAGTTAAAACTGATAAAAAGATGGAGAGATGACTAAATCCAATCCGTCGAAGAGATAATCAATGAAACATTGCAAATTTCCACTCTTTATCTTTCATACTTTTTCATTACCTTTTTTAACCCTTTTTCTTTTTTTCTTTTCTGCTTTCCATTTCATCTTATATCTCTCCCTTTTCAGCAAGATTCTTTAGGACAATTATCTTCTTTCTTTGATTCTCACTTCAAAAAATCACTGATTTCGGAAAGAAAGTTATTTCTGCTCTTAAAAATGTAGATGGTAAAATACAAATTTTTCGAAATAAGACTTTTGCTTAATAACATAATAGAGTTGAAAAATAACTTATATTTTAACTTTCACAGGATCTTTCTTAATCACCATTAAGGATAAATAAGCGCTGACAATTTCGATAATGAAGAATCACTTGTGGAAAAAAGGTGAACACTAAAATTCAACAAGAGCCACTGAGGTTTTAATCACATTGAGGAAGGGAAAAAGAACCGATTAAACTTTTAGAACCTGCCCCACTTCATTCTTGACACTGCAGTATTCTTTCCCTTGGCAACAACCCCTCCCAAAGGGTAGGAAAGTATTTTCACTGTAACGCTAAAGAAAAAATCCCCTTTACTTAATAATCCACAATCAGCTGATCACTTTCCTAATATAATAAAAAAACTTGAAACATACCCTGGACTCTTGACTCACCTTAAATTTCTCGCCTCTCAACAGATCCTAGAAGTGAAGGAAAATGGATTTTTTCAAACCTCACAAGAGGAGAGACAAACTCTCCTCCCTATTTTTTCCTTTTTTTCGATTTCCCTTTCTCCTGTTGTGTGTGTTAGTTTCCTACTGTTAGCCCGGAAACGATAAAAAAAAACCGCCGTGAACGGAACCAGAAGGTGGAGGAGGAAAATTTTTCAGCAGGTCTCGTAAAAAATAAAAAAATTTTCTCTAGACGTTTATGCCTTTTGATTTCGATAAAAGTGCGGAAATTAAAGACAGCAGCTCGCGGTGCAGGCTGCCGGCTCTCTGACAGTCTTAGAGGCCCCCTCACTTGCTGCGTCGGTTTTTCGCACACAAGAGAATTCCCCTTATCCCCACTTTCTCGATCAACCGCGCAAACCCTCTCGCCGGTTCCAGAGAGCAAGTTCGTATCAACCCTTTCCCCTTCACTTTGTATAGTGTATAAAATGAACGACGATATTATGGTTCAAAGGCGCGTGCGCGATAAATTTTCATCCCTCTAGCTAGCATTTAAACATTAGTGAAAGAGGGCGCATGACAATCGACATATCCACTACCGTGTCACGATGCAGGTGATAGCGATAGTGAAGAAAACTATGTATGAGAACAAAAATGAATATACCGGCCGGTGTCGGAAAAGTTGCTTAGGAGGTCACCCTATTAAGCTTGACTGAAATCAAAAAATTGATTCCTGTTATGTCCAATTTGATTATTTTTTTATTTAAGGGAGATAATTTGGGATTTGACTTCAAATTTTATATAAAAATACATATGGGTCATTCCACGCTAAATCGGAAGTCATTGGGTCTTAAATATTTTTTTTTCTTTTAGTGCGCGTTGAAATGAGCTGCCATAATTATTTTCAAATTTTTTCATAAAACTTAAAAATTTTTTAAATAAATATAGATCCCATAGTTTGTCCACAATCAGACAAGACTTAAAAATTTGTTAATTTGGTACTAGTTTCTTACAAACCATTTAGAAAAAAAATGATCGATACGTATATTGTTCAAAAAAAACTAACTTGCAATTTGACCAAATTGCTTTCGCAATTTCTTTTGAATATTTGAATATTCGTTAATATTACCTACACATAAAATATTTATTTAATATGTTTTCAACGCTCTTTACCAACATTGCCTTTTATTATTACATAAACTTGAAATAAATAATAAAAAAGTTTATGAATGTTTAAAAACATTTAAAAAAATTAATATTTTACTTTTCAGTGTATCATTTTTTATTTTTATTAAAATTAATAATAATAATTTAATAACATAATTTTCTAGTTTTGAGAAGAATAGGGGAGACTCAGTGGCAGATAATAATCGTCCCTGGGTCCCGCGACGATGACGATTTAAATATGAAACTTAGATTATTATTCATTTGAAAAATTATTCTATTAATTTATTATATTTATTATTATTCTTTATTTTAATAAATTATTATTATTTAAAACTAAGAATCTTATGCTTTAATAAATTCCAAAGCTAAAAATTTTACTTTAATTTGTATTTCTTATACGCACTAATACGGAAATTTCATACGGATTTCCGTAATAAATTCCTGTACGGAATTTCTGCAAAAATATTCCACATTGAATAGTTTTGTAGAGTATTCTATAAATTTAAAAACAACTAAACTGTTAAAAATATCTGGCTCTGCACCGGCCCGGTACTATAATTTACTTCTGTTTTTATACTGCCGAAGGAGATTTGGCGGTGAAAATATTTTTACCTGTCTAGCACCAGCGTATCACCGGCCCAGTATTGTAATTTCGCTCTGTTTTATACCGCCGAAGGAGATTTGCCGGTGATAATATTTTTACCGGCCCAGCACCGGTGTATCACCGGCTCGGTATTGTAATTTCGGTCTGTTTTATACCGCCGAAGGAGACTTGCCCGTCATATTATTTTTACCGGCCCAGCACCGACGTACCACCGGCCCGGTACCTTGACTCTTGTTACACTTTATACGACCGTTTAGAGTTTACATACCATGATCAGGTTTAGGTCAGTGGATGTGGCAGTGCGCTTGGAGTCTCAAGGTCCAGAGATCAAATCCCCGTAACATCAGATTTTCTCTTTCAGATTTTCAATAATTACACTGGCACACAAAAAAAAATTGATGCTCTGAGCTTTTGATCAGACTATGACTACTTTATGTTTTTCGGGTCGCTGAAACCGAATCTAAAGTTCATTTAACCCCATCACGTCAGGGTTTTGAGATAACCTCAAAAAACTCAAAATCTGACACAAAATTTTTTTAATCATCAAAAATTTTTAATTTTAATTCTCAATATCACTACTGTATGTTTGTGGGGTCGCTAAAATCGAAACTAAAGTTCATTTAACCCTATCATGTCAGGGTTTTGAGATAACCTCAAAAAAACTCAAAATTTGACCCTAAAATTTTTTAATCAACAAAAATTTTTATTTTTAAGTATTACTATAACAACTTTATGTTTTTACGGTCGCTAAAACCGAATCTGAAGTTCATTTAACCCCATCACGTCAGGGTTTTGAGATAACCCCCGAAAAAACTCAAAATTTAACCCTAAAATTTTTTTAACCAGAACTATATTTATTTTAATGTCTTACTATCACTACTTTATGTTTTTAAGGTTGCTGAACCCGATCCTAAAGTTCATTTAACTCCATCACGACAGGGTTTTGAGACCTGTCGACTCAAAAAAACTCAAAATTTGACACAAAAAAGAAAATTTTCATTTTCTACTATCACTAATTTTTGTTTTTCGGGTTGCTAAACCCGAATCTGAAGTTCATTAAACGCCATCACGTCAAGGTTTTCAGATAACCTCAAAAAAATCAAAATTTGTTTAAAAAAGTTTTGATAAAAATTTTTTGTGTGTCATATTTTAAGTATTTTTTAAAGTCATCTGAAAACCTTGACGTGATGGGGTTACATAAACTTCAGATTCAGTTTCAGCAACCCCACAAACATACAGTAGTGATAGTAAGACATGAAAATAAAAATTTTTGTTGATTAAAAAATTTTAGGGTTAAATTTTGAGTTTTTTGAGATTATCTCAAAACCCTGACGTGATGGGGTTAAATGAACTTCAGATTCGGTTTTAGCAACCCCAGAAACATAAAATAGTGATAGTAAGACATGAAAATAAATATTCTTCTTCATGATTAAAAGAATTGATTAAAATATTAGGGTCAAATTTTGAGTTTTTTTTGTTATCTCAAAACCCTGACATGCTAGGGTTAAATAAAGTTTTGATTCGGGTTCAGCGACCCCAAAAACATAAATTAGTTATAGTAAGACTTAAAAATATAAATTTTTGTTGATTAAAAAATTTTGGGGTCAAATTTTGAGTTTTTTTTAGGTTATCTCAAAACCCTGAGGTGATAGGGTTAAATGAACTTCATTTTCGGTTTCAGCGACCCCACAAACATACAGTAGTAATAGTCAGACTTAAAAATAAAAATTTTTGATGATTGAAAAATTTTGGGGTCAAATTTTGAGTTTTTTGAGATTATCTCAAAACCCTGACGTGATGGGGTTAAATGAACTTCAGATTCGGTTTTAGCAACCCCAGAAACATAAAATAGTGATAGTAAGACATGAAAATAAATATTCTTCTTCATGATTAAAAGAATTGATTAAAATATTAGGGTCAAATTTTGAGTTTTTTTTGTTATCTCAAAACCCTGACATGCTAGGGTTAAATAAAGTTTTGATTCGGGTTCAGCGACCCCAAAAACATAAAGTAGTTATAGTAATACTTAAAAATAAAAATTTTTGTTGATTAAAAAATTTTGGGGTCAAATTTTGAGTTTTTTTTAGGTTATCTCAAAACCCTGACGTGATAGGGTTAAATGAACTTCAGTTTCGGTTTCAGCGACCCCACAAACATACAGTAGTGATAGTAAGACTTAAAAATAAAAATTTTTGATGATTGAAAAATTTTTGTGTCAAATTTTGATTTTTTTGAGGTTATCTCAAAACCCTGACGTGATGGGGTTAAATGAACTTCAGATTCGGTTTTAGCAACCCCAGAAACATAAAATAGTGATAGTAAGACATGAAAATAAATATTCTTCTTCATGATTAAAAGAATTGATTAAAATATTAGGGTCAAATTTTGAGTTTTTTTTGTTATCTCAAAACCCTGACATGCTAGGGTTAAATAAAGTTTTGATTCGGGTTCAGCGACCCCAAAAACATAAAGTAGTTATAGTAAGACTTAAAAATAAAAATTTTTGTTGATTAAAAAATTTTGGGGTCAAATTTAGAGTTTTTTTTAGGTTATCTCAAAACCCTGACGTGATAGGGTTAAATGAACTTCAGTTTCGGTTTCAGCGACCCCACAAACATACAGTAGTGATAGTAAGACTTAAAAATAAAAATTTTTGATGATTGAAAAATTTTTGTGTCAAATTTTGAGTTTTTTGAGGTTATCTCAAAACCCTAACGTGATGGGGTTAAATAAACTTCAGATTCGGTTTGAGCGACCACAAAAACATAAAGTAGTCATTGTCTGATCAAAAGCTCAGAGCATCAATTTTGCTTCCTCATAAAGGAAGCCTTATAGTGATGTCGATTTCCGAATTTTTTAAAATCAATTATTTTTACAAATTTTCAAGTGTAGTATATATAATTCGTCGAGAGGAACAAATGTCCGGATGTATGTGTGTATGTATGTGTGTGTGTGTGTGTGTATGTGTGTGTGTGTGTGTGTGTATGTCACCGATTCTTGTGGACAAATTTTCTCTTACACATCTTGATGGATTTTGATAAGATTTTGTAGGTGTATTACGGTCATGAATACCAAGAATCAGACAGAAGGATTTTCAAAAATATATTTTAAAAAAATTTTTTTCAACATTTTTTTAATTTTTGAAAAAATTAATTTTTTGGTTTTTTGAAATAACTTTTTTCTATATTAAAAATTTTTATAATTCTTGTAAAATTGCATTCCTGACATAAAAACGAATCGATTCATGTATATAAAGTATATATTTCATCAAAATTTATAGAATTAATAATATTTTAATTTTTCACAAAAAATTAAAATTTTGTATTTTTTGACATTTTATTATAACTTTTTAAAATAATTATTGTATAATAAAAAATTGAATAATTAATATTTATTCAGGGTACTTTACCCGGTTTTTTAATTATACTTAATAAACTATTATAATTATTTAACTTTTAAAATTATATATAATAATATATATTGAGGAAGCTAAATGGTCATGAAATGAACAACTTGTTTTTTGTGTGCCAGTGTTATTATTGTTATGTTACAGCATTTTCTTAATTGTTTATGATTTGATATTAGTAATTGTTTATTTAAAAATGTTAACTTAGAAAAGTGTGTACTAATTACCCTTAATAGCGGTACCTGGCCAATATATCGCTGGCACTTACAAAACTGATTCACTCCACCATTACCAAAAAATGTTCTATCTACAAAATTCTTTTTTAGGTAAAAAAAAGTGGAAATGTCGGTAATTTCGAAAAGTGAATTTCCTAAAGTTGTTAATAAATAGAAGTACAGGTATGTATTGTGGTTATAATTTATTTTAAAAGGTAAATAATAATAATTAGAAAAAAACATTAATATTATTTTTCATAGTATGTAAAATAATATTTTATTTTTTTAAATTAATTTAATTAAAAGGATAATTAAAAAATATATAATATATTTAATACAACATATGTGAAATTACATTGTAATTAATATTCTCATAAATAATTGCAAAAATTTATCTATAAAATATTACATTAATGTATTCACAAAAATTTTATATAAAAAATAAAGTAATATAATTGTTTTAAAAATGAATAAAATGAAGATTAAAAGAAATAATTACTATTATTATTTTTTAATAATTGAAGAGATTAGAATTATTTTTAATTATTGTATTTATATATTAATTTATTAGATAACTCAATAAATAATAATAAATCGATTATATTATAATTATAATATTACAAGTGCAATAATAATAATTTTTATTTATAATTATTATATATTAAATTTAATATTATTTTATTTATAATTTGTTTAATTACCCTTGCTGTTTTAATTCGTATTTTCAATTCAGTGTAATTTTGTAAATTTGTTAAATAACAATTTTTGAATAAATTATTAATGAAATGCTACTACTGCTAAAACAACTTTCTAATAGGTATTAAGTAGTAGCCCGCATGGAAAACGAACTATGAGCGAAAGATGGCAAAATCTAGAGAACCATTGCTAATGAGTGTTTCCCATATTTCTGACCTTTGGCAAAAACATGGAAAAAGTATGGGAGAAAAAATATCGTATTTTTTTTAATTTTGAGAGTGAGGAAATTTTTATTCTAAAAATAAAGAAATAATCGATTTTTTGGCCGCATTGGACTCATATTTAATAGTTCAACTTACAGTTTTCTCTTAAAGTTTAAATTTTACACTCACTATTAGTATTTTCTCATTCCTTTAACCTAGCATTTTCCTCTACTGCTATTCATTATTTATTCCTGTCAAGTATTTTCTTTTTTTAAGCTTAAAACTTGCACCGCATTGGGACCTCTTGATTACCGCATTCACCACGACACCCAATGCGCTATTTCGCGAATACCGCATTGACAGGTAGGCACTCGCAATGCGGAATCCCGTCCTCCCAATACTTTTTTTTACAGGGCCTTCACATGTCTAACATAACCTAACTTATGTGCTAATCTGACAGATTGTATGACTTGTTCAATCAAAATCCTTAACCAAAAGTTTATGGCTGAATTCTCGAAAGCATTTCTTTCAGTATACCACTATGCTACGCTTACATGTCTGAAGAAGGAGCGTGATAACTTTATCAACTACAACCGTACCCGACCATTGGCCCAACGGTCGGTGACGGTCGTGCCGACCATCAAGAAAACGATTTTTTAACTTTGGCGGCCAAGGTTCACCTGACCGATGGCCCAACTGAGGCTGATGGTTGGGCCAACCGTTGGCCCAACTGTGGGTGACGGTCGGGCCGACCATCAAGAAAACGGTTTCTTAACGTTAGCGCCCAAAGTTCACCCGACCGTTGGCCAACTGTGGCTGACAGTTAAGCCGACGATCAAATATTCGCGTTTGTCACGGTGGCATTCACGGTTGGCCCAATTTTGGGAGAAACTTTCAACCAAAGTCGGGCCATCTTTGGGCGCCGAAACTTCGGCTGCCACACTTGGCCCGCCGTTCCAACTGTGGCGGCCGACCGAAATTCGCACCTGTGCACTTTGGCAACAGAATGGGAAAAATATGAGAAGAAAAAATCGGCTTTTTCATAATTTTGAGAGTAAGAAATGTGTCATTCTGAACTTTGGCAGAAAAAAATGGGAAAAGTATGAAAGTAAAAAAGTCTGCTTTTTGTTATTTTTAATAATCAGAAAAGAATCATTCTGAATTTTGGTATAAGGGCGAATCCACGGAACCGTGCGATTTAAACATAAAAATAAAAATATTTTTTAATTACAAGCACACTTTTTATTTTTAGATATATAAGTTTGAAATTTATTCAAGAACAAAATTTTCTGTGCGTGAATAATTTTTATTTACTGCTGAAAGCATTATAATTAAAAAAGTATATGGAAATTTTTATTAGCAAGATGTCATTTTTGAACTGAAAAACAAATGAAGACATCTGAAATATTTATAATAAATAATCAATTATATTGTAGTCGATTTTTCTAAGTAGAAAGTTTTTAAAAATGTTTTTACCTATTTTTATTTATTTCTTACAATTTACTTCAATAGAAATGATTGTTTATTTGTATATTTATTTTTTATTTCTTTTACAAGTTTTTAAGTGCAAAAAATAAAATTATAAGGTATTTAACAATTCAAAATATTTATTTTCATAAAATATTCTTAACATTTTACTTTTTAAAACTTTTTTAAATTGAAAATCGAAAAGATTATTATGTTAACTGTTCAAAATCTCTTTAAAAAAAAAATTCGTATCATTTTATTTTTTTAAACATTTATTTAGATTCTTTTTTGAAGCTTTCTTATTTTTTTAGTCTCGTTTTTCCTTTTGCGTTCATTTGTGATTTTGATTTGTCCTTCTTCGTGATCGTTTGACATTTTTCGTTTTTTGCTGGTATTTTTAGGTCCATTCGGTTTTTCGGTTTGTACTTTTTTAAGGACACTTTTCCTTTTAACAGCAGAAATAGTTTTTCTCTCCTCGAAAGTCCACTTATTGGGATGCAAGGGAAAATGACAACACGGTTGATCGTAAAGAGCATTAAATAAACAATAAGAACAACTTAAATGGTTTAAGTAAAGCGTTTTGCTGTCTTGTTGGGTCCAAATGATTTGAAAAATCTTTTGCGTATTGGGAACAGCCTGAAGTTGAAATTTTACATTTAAATCCATTTTAACAATATCGCTTTCATGCACCAAAAAGGCTTTAATCTTCTCGGAAGATGTGTTTATTATATTGGCCATTGATTCAGCGGTGATGACATCTTTACCTTGTGACACTGTTCTATCCCACAACGCCTTCACAGTACCACCAATCCCATCTGCAGTACTTTTTCCGTGGCCAGGTGAAGTAAAATTCCATGATGCATATTTCAGTTTCATATCTTCACAATGTTTTCTAAATAAATAAAAATTCGTTTTATTCTTATACTGGGTTGAAGGGCCGTCGCTTTGGAAGTGTATTGCACAAAAATCTGGTACAGTTTCTTTAATTAAGTTCAATATTGGATTTAAATGTGTCCAAATAGAGGCAGCGTCGTGACGAAGACATTCGGAAATGGTACAAAATGAATTGCATGATACTTTTTCAGATAATACATCTCTGTAATAGAAAGCACCAGTATACAAAGATATTTGCTTTTTCGACGCTCCAAAATGGGCACTTTGAATTTCTTCGGTATATTTGCAAATGTAATTTTGTGAAAAGTCAATCACGATAAAAACTTCATTTGGTTTCAAATCATTACGGATGTTTGCAGTCGCTCTAAACTGATGATTTGTGATATATACATGTTTTAAATATTCAGGAATCGATGCGTTAGTTTCGTTTACTAATTCGTTGACGTTACAAGTGATCTTCTCTTTAGATGTTATTTTTACATTGTAATTGAGGCCCTTTGCTCCTAATCTACTAACACCTTTGGTTTGCCATTTGAAGTACCAAGTTGGATCGGAATTTTTATCACTTGCTATACTTTTGACTTCACATTTCTCGCATTCTCCATAATGACAATTTTTATCTTCAACATCACAGACAATTGATTTTATAAATGACCGCGATGATGAGCTGGAGAGTAGATTTGAAGCTTGCAATCTTTGGAGTAAAAAAATCATGTTAGCATGAACTTTACATAAACAAGTGTCACGGCCGGTAACTTTTCGATTTACAATCCAAAAAGGTTTTGCATTGTAAAATGATCCTCTCGAGATTTTAAATGATCCCTGTGAGTTAAATTTTTCCCACAAATTATCCATCGTATGCAATAAAAATCTCTTCCTTTTTGTAATTTGCGTTTTGTAATTGTATCTTTAACTCCAGGAGCAATCGCCGAGTTTTCATCTTCTTCTAAAAACGTTTGAACCTTTTGTAACATTTCATTTTTAATAGAAATTTTTCTGTTCCGCGATTTTTCGAATTCTAATGTTTTCAAGTTATTGTATTTTTTTTGGGTAGTCATAGAAATTAAATGCTTCATGTTTTGCATGCATTTATATTTTTTAACAATTTTTCCCGAAATACATTGCGCAAAAATCGATCGTTCCTTCTCACTTGTTAAGATTTTTCTTTTTTCCATCAATTGTCGATTAAGAGCCGCAGCATACAATAATTCTTTTCTAATTTCACTGGGTCCCTTACGTTCAATTTTCTTAACATTTTCCAAAATATCGTCTTTGTTTTTCTTTTGTAATCGGTGAAATCGCATTTTCCATTTACTAATAATTGTATTTTTCTTTTTGATGATGTTAACTAATTTCATATTTTCCCTGCGTAATTTTTCCTCTCTAGCTTGTGTGCATCGTACGGTTCTTTCAAGACGTTCTATAGTATTTGTTTTGTAATTTTTATTCACATTGTCGATGTTTTTATTTTTTAAATCCGGCGTATCATGAGATTCTACATTATTAGCAAATAAATTATTAGAATTTGTCGAATCATTTACTGCTACGTTATCAACAAACTTAGGAAGAGAAGGTTCATTATTGCTTTGATTACTTTCTGAAGAAGCGAGTGAACGAAAATCATCAGGCACGGGAATTGCCTCTGTTGGATTGCTAAAAAAAATATTATTCTTAATTTTAATTCTAAGAGTTTTTACTTTGGACAATAATAATGTAATAATAAAATAAACTTACATTTTTAACATCAAATCATTTTTCTCTTTTTCATTACGCTTTTCATCGTTGTATTTTTTCTTACGAAGTAATTCTTTAGCTCGTTCGTCAGCAGCTTCTTTACGCTTTTTTCTTTGTTGATCTCTTTTTAATAATAATTTTTCTTCTCTCTTTGCTTTTAGTGTTTCATCTATATTTGATTCATTAATAGGTTATATTTTATATTTATTTTTACATGAAATTAATAATATTATTACAAATATTTAGTTAATTTTTAAAATCTTAATATTATTTAATTATGAATTGCAATTGTAATTTACTTATTTTAGTTTAATTTTTTATTTTATTTATAATTTGCTTACCCATTGTGAAAAATATTTTCTAACCCGTATTTCTAGAAATTGACATTTCTGAATATAAACAAACATATCGACCTTCCAACAAATGAAAACTGATATATTCACACTTATGAGATCGAGTCTTTTCAAGATGAAAATTTCACAACATTTTTATATTTAATAATTTTTAAATTATTTAATTGGAATACATATTTAGCATTTAGAATTATGAAATTTTATAATAATATCCACCGTTCACACAAAGTTTCAATCGATTATTTTTTAAGCTGTAAGTGTGCCATTAAAAAAAGTATAAATTTATAATCATTCACGTTTGAAGGTGTAGACATAATTATTGTTTTATTATCTTTATTTTTAATGGCACACGGTTAAGTAAGGTCTCAAATTATTCATTTTTTGATAAGGAATAAGCTCATTCAAAAAAAATTAGAATTTAATTCCCGCTGAAAGCACAAAATGAAGAAAACCTTGGACTTCCTGTTACTGAAAAATGGGAGTAACATTTTTTGAATTGCTGTCATTTAGTTTTAATAAAGGAGCACATATTTCTTTCGATATGCAATAGATTTTAAAATATTAGAAGAATTATTTACAACTTTTTTTGGACGATTTTGATTTACGCTGAAAAAGTTATACACGTTTAAGTCGAAGAGAAGCCCAAAGTAACAAATCAAATTTAATTTTTTAAGTACACATATGACTTTTTATTTCACACAAAGAATATAAAAATTATGGTTTTATTTGATTACTCTGTTATATATGTTATCCAAGAGACATTGACATTAAAAAAAATTATATAATGTTAAAAAAAATTGTTTAAATGAGGAGTAACATGAAATCACACGGTTCCGTGGATTCGCCATAAGACATTATTTTTGGCAAAATTATTTTGAATGATGACTAAAAAACATGTTATACTTAATTATAGAAAGTTTAAAAGCATTTTTTTTTAAATGTAAAATTTGAAAATTTTTTATTTTTTTTTTAAATTGAACATCTACAGTTCTAATTAATATTTTTCAAATCTGTAAATTTATAAACCTTCCTTGGCCTATGGTCTAACATTCTGCCAAATTTAGTTCAAATCGGTAGAAGCGTTTTTGTGTTATTAGGGAACAAAGTTTCTGTGACAGACATACATACACACATACACACATATATACATACATACATACATTAAAATTTTTACGCCTATTTCTGGAATCCTTTATGTCAATAACAACTGTTTATGCTAAAAGTTTTAAGTTTTAAGCAATGTACAGACAGACGTCTGATTTTATTAATAAGGATATATATATACTAGAGGGGCAACGCCCCCCTGCGCGCCAACCCCCTAACTACTTCTTATATTTATTTTAATTTTAATTTTCAAATCATGTTCTCTTAATATGAAGACATGGTAATAAGTTAGTAAATTATATCAGGCGATACTAAAAGAAAGCACTTAAAAAGAATTTTACTTTACGGACATGATTATGATCTCATGGTGCCCTTATAGATACTTCTTTATACCTAAAGGTAAAAAAAATTGGTTAAATTTGGCATAGATTTTGCAGTATCATCAAAGGCATTATTAAGATCCTTTTTATCTGCAGCTTTAACTATATATTAAATCTGACATAAATTAAGGCCTCTTTTTACCCGTAGGTCAAAACTGCCCTAAAATTCACCTAAACTTTGAAGGTAGCAGAAATTCTTTGACATTTAGGTCAAAACTGCCCTAAAATTGACATAAATTTTGAGGGTAGCGGAAATTGTATATAAAATTTTGACGTTTACGTCAAAACTGCCCTCAAAATTGACCTAAATTTTGATTGTAGCAGAAATTCTTTGACAATTTTTTACATTTACGTCAAACCTGCCCTCAAAATTGACCTAAATTTTAAGAGTATCAGAAATTGTTTGTCAAATTTTGACGTCTAGGTCCAATCTGCCCTGAAAATTGACCTAAATTTGCGACGCGCTCCCAAGAAAGGTACCTAAGAAGCAAAAAATAAAATTTGGGATTATTGCGATTTTATATTAATTGATAGTCCCTTTTTCATTATCTGAAGTCAGAAAAAACTTTCACTTAATATTTTTCATGTTATTACAATTTAAACATCAGCTGATTGTAGAGTCAGTTGATCCTCTTTCTCCATGGCTGTTATACTACTACATTCACACACAGTGTATCTATGTGGCGCTTGAAGTTCGAATCGACTTCGGCTTTTAGAAAGAGACACACTGACCGTACCGTTTTATCTAATGGCAAGTTGTAAACACGCGATTGAGATCATTGCTGAACCATTGCCGGCAAATGTCGTTATTGACTTTAAACTAATATTGTATTAAAATTCAAAAATTAAATTACTTAATTTTACAAGTAATTAATGCCTGCTAATGAAATATTGAAACAAAAGTATACAAGTAAGGTGAATATCACAGTTAACCTATAAATACATGTATGAAATCGTTACCGGCAAAGTTTGTTATGGACTTTAAAATATTATTTTATTAAACAATAAACTGGCAATAAATCCTAGTAAAAAAATATTGAAACAAAATAATTTAAACATGGATCTTGAAGACGAATATAGAAACATTGTTGAATGCAATTATTCAACTGAGAGTAATGTAAATAATAATGCAAATGTTTCCACGGTAAGTTTTACAATAATTTTGAAAAAATAAAGTAAATGTAAGTAAAATATTTTGAAAGTTTACAGGTTATAATGGATTAATTTATAATATAATAATAATAATAATATAAAAAATACTTGGAAATAGTTATATTATTTCTTTTGTAACGATTTCCATATTAAGTTTGTTACAGTTCTAATATTTCTGGTTTGTAATTTTTTTCGCTCTAATAAGCATTCTTTTAATTATTTAGTAAATTATAAAATATTAACTCTAAATGACATAACTTACAATAAAAATATTCATTTTTTCTAATATAACTTCATGAGTTTAGGACAGCAATACTGAGGATTTTGAGTACAGTTTAGAAGATCTCAGCGACCAAGAAAAAGTAGAAAAAATGTATGGTACAGGTTCCCCCGAATGTTGTTCAAATAGGTGCAATAAAATAATTTCAAAAGAGTTTGCTGTTGAAAAACGGTAAAGTATTTCTTTTATTATTTCATTAATTTTTTTAAAAAGTTTTAAAAAATAAATTTTATTTTTTTCATTGTAAAGAAATTTTTTTTTACAGATTAAGTTTTCTTGAATTAGAAAAAAAGGAACACGATATAGTTCTTCTGGCACATATGCAAGCACATCGACAAATCGAACATTTTCAAGACCTATATGGGCAATATACTCAAAGAAATCACGCACAATTTAAAAAAGAAAATGCATTAAGTCGTCAAAATACGAAGTACTATTTTTCTGGTATTCCTATTTGCCAAAGAATGTACTTCTTTCTATTTGACGTAGGAATTAGAAGATACAAAAATTTAATTCTTCATTTCGATCAAAACGGACTCTGTCCTCGTGAACATAAATTGAGTAATAAACTACCATCAAGATCGAATGTATTATCGTTTGATGACATAAGTATAATTACAAAGTATATTGAAACTGTAGCTGAGAAAACTGCCATTGCATTACCAGGTCGAATGCCTAACTTTCGTGATTTTAGCGTGATGAAATTACCTTCGAGTGAAACAAAACTCTCAGTGTATAATAAATACCAAGAACACAGCAAGGACATAGATAGGATGAAAATTGTATCTCTAGTTACTTTCAGAAAGTTGTGGAATATCTATTGTCCATATATAACAACCATGAAGCCTGCCGATGATCTATGTGACAAATGTAGAAACAATAATTTGGACATAGCAAGGTCTGCAAATTTTGTCAGATGAGGAAAAAAACGAAAAAATTTCCTTTGCTATGGAACATTTGCAAACGGCAAAAAAGCAGCGAGACTTCTACAACTTTCAGAGAAATGATATTAAATTGTTTAATCAACAACTAGAACCTCATACATCGCGCCTTGTTTTGTCATTTGACTACGCTCAAAATGTCTCGTATCCGTCAAGCCCCCAACAAGTTGGAAAATTGTTTTTTAAGGTGCCTCGAAAATGTGGAATTTTTGGAATCCACGATGAGTCCAATGGTGTCCAGACAAATTTTTTAATTGACGAGGCAGACAATGCAGGCAAGGGTGCCAACTCGGTCATCAGCATGCTTGATTATTATCTAAATATTCATTATGCTGATGAAATTATTATTTTTCTCCGACAATTGTGTGGGACAGAATAAAAATAATGCGATTATGCATTATTTGTTATGGCGAGTGATGACGGGAAGAAATAAAAAAATTTCTTTCCACTTTTTATTGACAGGACATACGAAATTCAGTCCGGATAGAAACTTTGGAATTTTAAAATGCAAATATTCAAGAGCTAACGTAGACTGCCTCCAAGATTTAATCGATGTCGTTAACACATCCTCGCCCAACGGCTACAATATTTCGGTCCCGACAGTCAATCCCTTAACAAATACACGTAATGTGGAATGGAAAAAATGGGATGAATATCTAAAACAATATTTTCAGACTATTCCGCAAATTACAAAATATCATCACTTCAAATTTTTTCGTAATGGCGAAATTAGAGCGAAAGAATTTATTGATTCGTCTGAAGAATTAGTACATACAGAAGTGGTCGAAATGAACCTGAATGCCCGTGAAATTAAAAATGTTCGTATCCCTGGTTTAACAAGTGAACGACGGTGGTATTTGTTTGAAGAAATACGTCCATTTTGCTCCGAAGAATCCAAAAAGGATGCAGTAGCTCCGAAACCGAAAAGCGCGAAAAAGAAAAGAAAGAGAGATGACTAATAATTAATATCAAGATTTTCTTATTTAATTCTGCGAAATTCCGGGTCAAATACGCAATAAAGAAGAAAGAAGGAAAGATAGACAATTAAAGTCCTAAAATATAAATGAGAAATTATTATTAATTATTATTAATGAGAAATTTTTAATCGAATAAGCAGTGAGAAATAGGAAGCATGTGAAAAACAGTAATTGAAATGAGATTTATAAAACTTCCTTTAAAAGCTCAACTGTGATTAGGGTAATTAAACAATTTCAAAAAAGTTGAATTAGAAGGTCTATTTGATTGGATTCTAGGTAATTTATTTTATCTACGTGATATAATGCAAATAAAGTTTTAGATTCTTGTTATAAATACAAGTTAAAATAATATAGCTTTTTTAATTTTAATTCCTGGCTTATTCCCGGGTTTTCAAGGTTATTAGACAGCCTATAAAAAATTCCTATTAATATATAAAATTTCTGTTTTAGTTTTTAATATTTGTAAAATTATAACCTACAATTGCACTGTATAATTTGTAATAAATATTATTATATCAGACATTGAAAATAAACTAAATAATCTAAAAATGATTAAATACTGCGAGAAAAAGGTTTTCATTCATTTATGTATTAATTTCATTAATTGACAAATTATTCCCAAAAACAACAATTTTTGACAATAATTTAATTTTTGAAAAGAATTTTGCTATTTATTTATAAAGATAATTTAATTCATGATGGGGATTTTATTCAAAATTTTGAAAATCATTTATAATATCTGTAAAGTATTTTCTTACTTTAAAAAAAATTTGAATTCTTGTGACGAAGTTTGTTATTTGTCAAAATTAACTAAATTTTGAAAAATAATTTTATTAAAATTCCTTTAAAAAATAATTAATTTTATGGAAAAAAATTTTTTTACCAAGATAATTTAACAATTTTATAGCAAAAGTATTTGAAACTTTTTGAGTAAATAATTAATTTTCTGAAACTAATTAAAAGTCCTTTATGAAAATAATATAATTATTGCAACGAATTTGATTTTTTTTATTGAATTAAAATTGTGTTAAAAATATATGTGAAATTCTGCTATAAAAATAATTGAATTCCTAAATTAAATTTAATTATTTATGAAAATAATTGAATGTTTTCGTAAAATTGTATTAATAAAAATTTTCAATTAAATTATTTGATAAATTTTTAGAAAATAGTAAATATTGAGGATCATTGAATTCTAATAAACTTTTGAAAATAATTGAAATTTTGCAAAGAATTTTATTTAAATTTTTTGTAATTAATTGAGTTTTTGTAGAATTAATTCTTGTCAGAAATAAAAAAAATTTGATTGTTTTATATTAGAATTTGTGTCAGTTTTTAATTTTTAATCCTCATAATAAAATAATGTTTAAATATAATTGTTTATATTTAATGGTGTTCGATGGTCTCTTAAATTTCTCGATAATGTGCAACTAACAGTTATCACCCAACAAATACGGTACTGATCGGTTTAAATGACGTAAAATTGGTAAACATTCATTTTCCAACAAATTTCCCTCTGTTTACAGGCACTTTTTACAAAATATGACAACGTACATTTGACACAAATGTTTTGAATTGTCTGAATTGAAAATATTTTGTTAATCCATACAGAAACACGGTTGCAGCATTTGAATTACCATAGCAATGTAATGCGAATCATTTTGACAGCTGAGCCTTTACGCTTCCTGCTTGCTTCTGCCCTCTACTGGCAAAATGGCTGTAACACACGTCTTGCCGCCTGTCATTACATTACTTTTGTATTTCCAATGCTGAAACCTCGTTTCTGCATGGATTAAAAAAATCTTTTGAATTCAGATAATTAAAAACATTTTTGACAAATGTACGTTGTCAGATTTTGTAAAAAGTGCTTGTGTGCAGAGAAACACTAGTTCGAAAACGGTTGTTTACTAATTTCACGTGATTTCAAACAGGCAGTGCCGTTTTTCTTAGGCGATAACTGTAAGGCGGACATAACCTACAAATTTCAGAGACCATCGGACGTTCTTAAGTAAAGTTTATGATAACAAATAATATATTTTTATCGTATTAATTTCTACTGTTGAATTATTGATTTGCTAAATAATTAAAGTTCGTATGAAATATGAAAATAAATACTTTTGCTACAAATGTCACATGTTGAAACAGTATGTCATATATTTTGTTGCCGGAAACACCCGAACGCATGTACATGAGACGCGATAGTATTAGTAAGATAGAAAGAGTGAAAAATATCGGAAGCCTGCGCAGCACACTCGCCTGTTCTTTTCCTTCTCCTGTGAAATCACCGTTTTGCTTCTTAGGTACCTTTCTTCGGAGCGCGTCACATTTTAAGGGTACCGCAAATTGTCAAATTTTGACGTCTAGGTCAAAAACGCCCTCAAAATTGACATAAATTTTGACAGTAGCAGAAATTGTTTGTCAATTTTTTATGTTTACGTCAGAACTGCCATCAAAATTGTCCTAAATTTTAAGAGCAGCGGAAATTGTTTGTCAAATTTTGACGTTCAGTTCAAAACTGCCGCTAAAATGGACGTCCTATTTGGTGCTCCTATTTGAGGCGCAAGGTCTGACCTGTAGGTGAAACATAGATCAAATTTTGACGTAATGTGATGGCCTACATTAAGGCCCCTTTTAAAACCCATAGCTCAAAAAAATAGGTAAAATTAAACATGAATTTTTTCGTTATTTATCCTCTTTTTGACCTATAGGTCAAAAAATAGGTCAAATTAGACATAAGTTTTGACGGCCCTTAGAAATCCTGACTCTATTTCTGGATAATATAAAGATTGTAGGTAAAACACAGATCAAATTTTGACGTAATGTGATGGCCCACATTAAGGCCCCTTTTAAACCCGTAGTTTAAAAAATAGGCAAAATTAAACTTGTATTTTGACCTAATGTAAGGACCTACACGGGGACCACTTTTTGTCATATTGGTCAAAAAATAGGTCAAATTAAACATGGATTTTGATGTAATGTTATTTATTCTCTTTTTGACCTATAGATAAAAAAATACGTCTATTTTGACATATGTTTTGGCTTATCTTCTTGACCTATAGGTCAAAAAATAGGTCAAATTAGACATAGATTTTGACGTAATGTGAGGCCGTTATTTATTCTCTTTTTGACCTATAGATAAAAAAATACGTCTATTTTGACATATGTTTTGACGGCCCTTACTACAGGGGGCCCATAGAAATCCTGACTCTGCGGCGGCGAAATGTTTTTATATAATAGATATATATATATATATAGATATATATATATATATATATATATATATATATATATATATATATGATACTTATAAAAAAGAAGCATTGACAATTATATATAGTGTGCAACATTTTCGACGGTACCTTTATGAAAGAAAATTCACTTTAGTAACGGATCACAAACCGCTTGTTTTGTTTCAAAATTCGAAAGATCCCTGTTCAAGAGTAACAAGATGGAAATTAAAGTTATCCGAATATGATTTTAATGTATTCTACAAAGCTAAAAAACAAATGTTAATGCAGATGTCTTGTCCAGAAACCCAGTTGAAGACATGGTGGAAGAAAAAGTTCAAGGAATAAAAGAAGAAAAATTTAAGAAAACTCTGAAAATTCATAAAATATAATGAAATGTATGCAAGAACAAATTGAAGAATATATACATTGTGTATATATGTAATAGGAATTCTCCAAAATATTAAGAAAACTTATTGTATAAGTAATGAAACTTGTAACGTTATTACCAAAAATCAACGAAAATTAAAAAATAAAACAAGAATATTATTGTTTGAATGTCATATATTATTGCATTATATTCAGTAAATTTTTAATTAATATGGTATTTCTTATTTTATATTTTCTATGTATTTGAAACAACATGATAAATTAGATCAAATCCAAGAAAGAAAAGTTTACATTTTAAATAATGTAAAAGGAATAACGATTACGCATCAATACGGCGATCCTTCACTAGACCACACATCAGGAAGAAGAGAAAAAGACACATACCAAACCCAGGTGCTGAGAGTCTTATCAAAACCCATAGAAACTAGTTTAAGTGTTGTCACACTGCACTATTATGATTCTGAAATAGAGAGAAACACGCATACCAGACTTCGGTGCTGAAAGTCTTATCAAGTCCCGTCGAAGGTGGCCTGGTGACGTCACGCTACATCTACCTGCACTAGACGAGTTTCCACACGAGTATTTTTCGAGCATGATGATCCATTAGAAGATTTTGATATAAAAAGGGGAAGCATCATCATTACCCAAGTAGCACGTAACATTACTGCAATGTTGCAGCAATGTTACAATGCCAGTTTACAGTTTAGAAATTAACTAAACTACATCCCCAAGTACATTTTTGAGACAATTTTCGGACAACAATTTATAAATACACTGAATTGACAATTTTAATATCTGATAATTTGAGAAGAGATAATTTGAGAAGAGATTAATTTGGAAAAAAGTCCGAATTTAATATTTAAAAAAATTCTGTTCTGGAGGCGACAGTCTGGAAGAAAAGTAAAATCCCTAAGAGTACAATACCATTAGTACATTACAAATTAGTGTAAACATAAGACTAATATACAACCATTAAGGGTACCAACCACAGACTCCTTTGTGTCTACTCCACTATAGAGGCATTATTCCTGAACTGCCCCCAAAAAAAAAAGTATTTGGATTTTGTTTATATTTCGGAATTATGTTATCCTAGTAGGTACTAGTTAATATATAAATTTATAGGTCCAACCCTCCACCCCTGTCAAGAGGGCGGGGGGTTGAAATTTCAGCTTCAACTCGAACAAGAGTTTTTTAAACATTTGTAGTTTCTACTTAAATTATTCGATTAAAACAAGTGAATAGTGGTTTTGAAAGGTTTTTTTGTGTACTTTTGAAATATTTTATTGATTTAGGGAAAAAAAAATTTTTTATGCAAAAATTTTTAAAAATTAATTGTTTTTTGCAATTTTTTGCAAGTTTGGTAGTTTTTTTTTTAATCTCAAAAGAAAGCTTAGGTTTTCACCTAAAAAAAGATATAAGGTACAAAATGGGCCGAGAAGATTTACCAAAGATATAGCAAAAGGCGTGAAACTCGTCCGTCCGTTCATCATCTAGAGCGGTGACTCAAACTTGGAGCAGGGATATTCTAATTTTTTAATTTATTTGTCTAAATTTAATGGGTTTTTGAATCAATAAATTATTCAAGTATAAGTTATAGTTTACTCTGTTGTTTTTGCAGTGTACAATTTTTTATTAGAAAAACAGTTTTTTTAGTTCTTTTTAAGTTTTTCTAGTATTTTTTTTAATTTAGTCAGTAAGTTTCTTTTTCATTTTACTTTCGTTTACTCTGCTGTTTTTGCAGTGTATACTTTTTCATTAGAAAAACAGTTTTTTTTCTTTTTGTTTAGTTTTTTACATTTATTTTGTTCGTTTAATTTAGCTAGTAAGTTTTTTTCGAGTTTTATATTAGTGTTTAAGTTTTTTTAAAATTATCTATCTAACTCTGCTCGTTTGCAGTTCTTGACTGCTTGGTTCCAAACGTTTTATAATTAAGTTTTCTCATGAAATTGAAAAGAACACTTTCTTGTAATAATGTCATCTTCCAAGCCTTTCCATTCCTCTTTTGTGAATCCTTTTCGTAAGGAAAAGCATTATGTTACAGTTGGTCTATGGTCAATGACAGATAAGCAGCTTTTAAATTTTGCTGAATTTTCGACGGGAGCAAAAGTATGTTCGAATTGCAGAAAAGCGTTGTATAACTTTGTTCCACAGAATCCTGAAAAAGAACAAACAGAAGTCGAGAATGATTCAAATCTTCATTTGTTTGACACTGAAAATGAGGAGTTTGATGAAGAGATTGAAAATGATTCAGATGGTGAACTATCTGATATGAAAAATAATGAAGTTTTAGAAAAAAATATTGATTTGTCAAAACTAGAAACTTTCGAGCAAATAAGAAATAAATTTCAGACTTGCACGAATGAAAACGAGAAAATAGCTCTGCTTACACTTGCTCCAATATCTTAGAGCCGAAGAAAAGTGATGAAAGAATTTAAAGCAAGCGAGCGTCAAGTCCGAAAAGCAAAAAAATTAGTTGCAGAAAACGGAATATTAACGTTCCCTGGAAAAAAAGAGGGACGAAAACTTGATCCAGAAATTGAAGTCATAGTAAAACAATTTTATGAAAATGATGAAAACAGTAGACTTCTCCCTGGTATGAAAGATTTCTTGTCTATTAAGAAAGAAGATGGAACTCGTGAACATGTACAAAAAAGGTTAATTCTAGGCAATTTGTCAGAACTTTTTTCGAAATTTAAACAAGAATATGAAAATATTAAAATTGGGTTTTCTCGCTTTGCACAGTTAAGACCTCGGCATTGTGTTCTAGCTGGAGAAAGTGGCACTCACACCGTTTGTGTCTGTATCTACCATGAGAATGTGAAATTGATGTTGGATGCAATAAATATTAAGAAATTGACGGAATCGTCCAACTTAAAACTAAAAGATTACCGTGATTGTTTAAACGTTTTAATGTGTAATGAATCTACTACAAAATGTAACTTCAACGAATCTTCAAATTGCCCTGGTGTTGAAGTGTTGAAAAATCATTTAATTGATCTGCTAGATAAAGATAGCATTGAAGAAATTCGTTTCCAGCATTGGCAAAACACAGACAGAACCACTTTAGTTACAGAAGTAGCAAATGTTGACGATTTTATGGAAAGACTCTGTGAAAAAATTATTGACCTTAAAGCACATGATTTTTATGCAAAAAGTCAATCATTATTTGCAAAAAATTTGAAAAACAATTTAAATGAAGGAGAATTTTTGATTATGTCTGATTTCGCAGAGAACTATGCTTACGTTATGCAAAATGCTACTCAAGCGTCGCATTGGAATAACGATCAAGCATCAATATTTACTGTTGTTGTCTATTATAAAGTAGAAGACGAAATAAAGCATATTAGTATGGCAATAATCTCCGATAATTTACAGCATGACACAGTTGCGGTTTATGTTTATCAGCAAATAATTATTGCCTATCTCAAAAAAAACTTCACTTTAAAATTTATATATTATTTTACTGACGGAGCATCTCAACATTTCAAAAACAAATTCAATTTCATAAATCTTCTCCATCATGAAGAAGATTTTAATATTCCCGCGGACTGGAGTTTCCATGCAACTGCACATGGAAAAGGTGCGTGTGATGGAATCGGAGGAAATCTAAAGCGATTGGCAGCAAGAGCTAGTTTACAACGATCTTCCGAAAACCAAATTTGAAATGCTCCAGATTTATACGAATGGGCAAAACTAAACTTGAAGAAAACTGTAGTATTTTTTAGTTCGAAGAAAGATCACGAACAGATGACGCAGACTTTGTCTGAAAGGTTTAAGGAAGCAAAAACTATTCCTGGAACACTCAAATACCATTCATTTTGTCCAAATGGTAACGGTCAATTGTGTTTGAAACGAATATCAGATGACACAGAATTTCAACTTTTTCCAAAACCAAAAGACAATTTAAAAAGAAAAAATCAAAATATTCGAGAAAATAAAAAAAAATAAAAAAAAGGAACATCAAAAAAGACTAAAAAGTAATAAGAAAAATAAAAAATAAGAGCTACAGACATTATTATATTTGTTAATCTAATGTCAAATTACTAAAAATAAGTATAAGAAAATTTTTGTGTTTAACAACTTAAATAAATCTTCATATTTCAATTATACTATCGCGCTGTAGGGCGCGAACGAGCGGACGAGTTTCACGCCTTTTGCTATATCTTTGGCAAATCTTCTCGGCCCATTTTCTACCTTATATCTTTTTTTAGGTGAAAACCTAAGCTTTCTTTTGAGATTTAAAAAAAAACTACCAAACTTGCAAAAAATTGCAAAAAACAATAAATTTTTAAAAATTTTTGCATAAAAAATTTTTTTTTCCTAAATCAATAAAATATTTCAAAAGTACACAAAAAAACCTTTCAAAACCACTATTCACTTGTTTTAATCGAATAATTTAAGTAGAAACTACAAATGTTTAAAAAACGCTTGTTCGAGTTGAAGCTGAAATTTCAACCCCCCGCCCTCTTGACAGGGGTGGAGGGTTGGACCTATAAATTTATATATTAACTAGTACCTACTAGGATAACATAATTCCGAAATATAAACAAAATCCAAATACTTTTTTTGGGGCAGTTCAGGAATAATGCCTCTATACCACTTCAGATCGGAAATCAAGATAACAATCACCAGCTTCAACATCTACAATATTCTGAAATATGAAGATTTCGACTATATCAGGACATAGTGACATCTATTAGATGTCAATTGAACTCTTTGGTTTAGAGTTAGGTGTTACTTATGATAATGACTTCGATATGGTTGTCGATAAGTAATTATCAATTTTTTAAATTAATTTTGATCTGAAAAAATAAGCTGCGTGAACGAATGCACTGTGCATCTGTGAGGACTCGAACCGCAGTTCAAAATTAATTTTAAAAATTGATAATTACTTATCGACAACCATATCGAAGTAATTATCATGAGTAACACCTAACTCTAAACCAAAGAGTTCAATTGACATCTAATAGATGTCAATATGTGCTGATATAGTAAAAATCTTCATATTTCAAAATATTCTATCAGCAAAAAATTTTAACATTAACTATACAGCTCTCGACTAGTGTATGGGCTTGATCTGAGAATATAAAAATCGTGTTCGTCCAGACTGTGTTGGCAAGGTCCATTGATAGGCGTAGGTCCCGCGACACGCAGCTATGAACTAAGGTTCGAGTCCTCACAGATGCACAGTGCATTCGTTCACGCAGCTTATTTTTTTAAATCAAAATTAATTTAAAAAATTGATAATTACTTATCGACAACCATGTCGAGGTAATTATCATAAGTAACACCTAACTGTTAACCAAAGAGTTCAATTGACATCTAATAGTTGTCACTATGTGCTGATATAGTCAAAATCTTCATATTTCAAAATCTTCTATCAGCAAACAATTCTAACATTATCTACAATAATCGTTATTCCTAAATTAAGATTATTCATTTTTAAATATACTCATTGTATTTTGTATTATTATTAATTCTATTCATTTTTGGTTGGTTTTTAAACAAAATATTCTCTCACAACACTTACAATTAGTAGACTCATTAACTTATCCTCATCCCAAATTAGATTTAATTTTTGAATCTAATTTAAAACGAGGAACGTTAGGTATATTTGTAAAGGTTTCTTGTTTTAACGTAACAATATTACCAATACAATTAAGAATTTTTTCTATAGGAAATAAATTTTAACAAAGTAGACACATTCCTTTTGAAATAAAAGTGATGTCTATATTCTTTCGATCAATTTTATAAAATTATAATTTTGAAAACAATATTGAATATTATTTGGAATAAGAACCATTGAAAAATGATAGATATTATTTTTCAGTTTGGATAATTTTTATTTTAAAAATAATACTTTTAAAAAACATTCATTAATAAGTTAATTCTGTAAACATCGACTTATGCTCTGATAATATGTGTGTTGATAGTTCCATGCTTTATTTCCACACTCGATCCCTTTACATCCAGCGTGAAAGCAAAAAACAAAATTGTCAATCTAGAGTTTTAACTAATTAAATTTTAAAACTAGAAAAATTAAAAAAATAAATCTTATTTCTTAAAAAAGGGTAAAATTTTTTTTAGAAAGTACATGAAAAATGCTTTAATCTTATTACAGAAATATTATAGATTTCGTGCAGAAATTAAAAACAATATTTCTATAAAATATTTCATAGACAACTCTATAGAATGCTCATCACAGTTATTCTGTAGATTCATTCTACAGAACATTTTTAACTAGGAAGGAACAATATTTTTTGAAAATTATATATTCATTAGGTGTTCAAAATTTTGAAATAATATGTATTCTTTGAATTAAAAATGAATGTTCAATTCTGTGAGTGATCAATAAAAAGCAACTCATTCATCATGAATTACTTAATATAAATTATGAAGGGTAAGAAATTCAAGTATCAGTTGGAGTTGAAGTAAGAGAGCCAAGTTGGGCGTTTGCGAGGCGCCGCGACGACGGTGTCTCATCGATCTGAGCAGCCGACTACTGCAGCCACTTACGATACAAACCGACTATAGCTGAAATGTGGAAAATTCACATATCTGCAGAATTCTACTTTATAATTTTTTAATGCTTACATATTGGGACCATTTTATATACATAGAGTATTTCTACATAAAAATAATTTTAAAGAGTCCTCTTAAATTTAATTTTTCCTATATTTGAGCACCTGCAGGCAATAACTCGATTTGCGCTCGGACGCACTCTCTAATACCAGTCGGGTGGCAGTGAGTGGCCCAGAGGCGCTCGCTGCTCCCGACTGGTACCCTCTCGGCACAGAACATCAGGAACGTTTTTAGAACGTTTCATGTCTGGTAAGGGACATGATACGTTATAAAAACGTTTTAGGAACGTTCTTAAAACATAAGGCGATTTTTGTGTCCACTGAGTACTAGCGCTTGCGTCCGAGCGGAAATCGAGTTATTGACAATATTAGGACATTAAACAAAAGAATTAATCAATAGATTTTTAATTTCTAATTTAGATTTTAATACATATTTAACAATAATGTGTTATAATTTTTACTGTTTTTTACCTAACTTAAAATCGAAAGATTTCAAATCGGGCTGATTTTTGCAGAAACTTTAGTAATATGGGAAATAACTTTACTCATAAAACATTAAGAGATTTTATTAAAAATGGTAGAGTGGGAAGGGGGTTAAAGTTTTTGGTAAAGTGTAATCAGTGAATTTTGTTAGATTCTGTGGATAAAATTCAGTAGAGTGGACAAAATTTTGATCTGTATGTTTAAGAAAGGTTTTTTCACCTTTTTCGAATAGTGCAACATTTTTTTCTTAAATTCAAAATTTAACTGAATTTATTCAAAAATAAAAATATTTTTAACTTTTTTTAAAATTGACCTTTCTTTTTTTGCTAAAAAGTAAATCTTAATATGTACTTTCAATACCCGAATAGAAAAAACTGACGTCTTCTTATGTTTTTAAATTATTATTTAATTAATTAATAATAATTGGTAAGAAATTACTAAAAAATGGTATATTTTTCAAACAAATAAAGTTTCCTTAATTATGCGCATATCATCGTGAAGCTTAACGAATTCCGCATCTAACAAGTATAATTTTAACTGTTTTTGCTTCCTCCTCGAGAAAAAGCTTTGCATTCGTCACGATTTTCAGTTTTTGAAAAGAAGGTTATATGGACTCATTTTTGTCTAGAATATAAGTATATACAATTCTGAGCAAGTGTCCAAATGCATGTGTGTGTATGTCACAAAATATTATGTACAAATGATCTAAGAAACGTTTCAATGGATTTTCCTGATTTTTGTATGTACATTGCAAACATTAATGTCCAGAATTTGACACAAGGATTTCCAAATATATCTACAAAAAAATTTTTATACGTAATTTTTTTAACATTTGAAAAAAAAAATTTTATTTTTTAAATACCTTTTTTGTATATCTAAATTTTACTTAATTCTTGTCAAAATTACATTCCTGAGATAAAAATGAATCGATTGATGTATAAAAGTATATATACATGTCATCAAAATTTATAAAAGAAATCGCTATTTATGGTTTTCAAAAAAAGTTGAAAGTTTGTATTTCCTGATTGTTAAAACTTTACATTAAAATAAATACTATTTAATAAAAGATGAAGAAACTGATGTTTCTTGATTGAGAAAGCTAAATGTTCCTGAAAGGAATAAATCGTTTATAAATAATTATTGCTAAACAAATAAATGAATTTTTATTTATTGAAGTCAACTCCTTAAGTGTAACAACAAAATTTGAAAATCGTATTCTATTGCAAAAACGTAAAATTTAGACTTTGTTATAAGTTTATTTAACAGTTCAAGGGATTTAAAAAAAATAAAATTTCTTTGATTTATAAACAATTAAATTTTTGTACAAAGCTTAATTAAAAATTCATATCTCGTGCTAGAATCGATGGATTTTAATAAACATTGATGTTTTATAAACCTTAAATATTACAGATTTATTTGAAAACATAAAAAATGTATTGTTAAAAATGGTAAATTGTTAAAAGTTTTAGTTCATCAAATTGTAATGTTAATCTGTGGTTGAAATCACCTAAAGATTCTACTTTTAATCTACCTTTAAATGCGCTCGTTATGAAGTCGCTAGTAAATTTTGATCTTGCTGATCCATATTATTCCACCAGTGAAATAATTGATTGTATAATTAGTGTTGATTTACTTGGATCACCCAGTCATGATCTGATAAACGAATCTAAGGAAGCAAAAAATATATTGAGACCCTCTAAAAAATTATTTTGTTGTATTAATATATACATATTTTTAAAGATATACCTGATATTCTAGGTGCATTAGAATTGGCTCTTGTTTCTTCGCTGCTGTCAGCTGTTATTCCTAGAGGAACTCCAGCCTTGTCGTCTTGGGAAAAAATACAACTTGATCTGGGCCTAGAATGGACAATATCCTAGGGCACCCTAGTCCGACTTCATCAGTTTATGTATGTATATCCCATTGGCCTTAGTGATGATACGCACTGTACTCAAAATTATAACACGAGATGGCGCAGCTCGCGTCCTGGTGTAGATAAACGAAATAAACATGTCAAATTGTATACGAGAAAATGTAAATTGTTTTTTTAATTGAAAAATATTCATTTTTATTGTTTTATTTTAAATATATTTTGTAATATTTATTATCGAGCAAATATGTCAAAATATTATAAAGGCCACTCATGTATTATTCCCAATTGTAAATCGGGATATGAAAAGAATCCAGACCAAAATATATAATTGCATTTCTTTTCTGTTCCGTCTGGAGAAGAAAATGTAAAAAAGTGGGAAAGAGCAATTTTAAGAAAAAATTTCGTTGTTAAAAGTGGTCAAGTGGTTTGCAGTAAACATTTTCAACCCGACGATATTGTTTGGCGAAGAGAGGTTAAAGATCCTAATGGAATAGTCATGGCTTCAGTAAGTATATAGTAACAACATTATTAAAATATTTTTTTACTTCGATATAATAGAAAAAAGATCAAATTTACATTAATCTATTAAATTGATAGGACTTTTTCTGAATATATTTATAAAGAGTTTGAAATTAAAAATCTTAACAATAATTAATGTTAACATTATTTGTATTTATACATGTATTTTTAATATGTAATTCTAGGAAGAATACAAGGTACCGAGATTAAGGAAATGTGCTTTACCGTCTATTTTCCCGAACTGTCCATCTTACTTAACAAAGAAAGCATCTAAACGAAAATCGCGGAAAAATAGGAGTAATTTAAAAATTGCAAAAAAAGGAGAAAACCCAATTCGCCAATATTAAAGAAAACTCAGTCTTCTAATAAAATTAGTGTAACATCTCCCACTTCTGATTTTGTTTCCTCAGAATCAAACGTTAATTTTATAAATGCAGAAAATGTCACAGTTTCATCTCTGGCATCCAGTAAAAATTTAGAAACTGAAACAGATATACCTGCTTCCTCTGCTGAGACCAATGATAATTCAGAAAATGAACGAATAGAATTTTTTGAATCAATTGCTTCTTCAAAAGAGCAATTTCAATTTGTGGTTTTGTGAGAAAAAAGTTGTTTAAAAAGTGAACAAAATGAACTTGCAAACTTGCCATCAAAGAGCAACACGTTTTTTCGCATAATGCGTTATTTTTTTGTGCATGTCTCCAACATAGTGGTGTCGTTACAAAGACACAGAAAGTAGTGTCAATTAAAAACAACTTTTGAAAAAATAAATTGATATTGTGAAATAAAATTGTTATTGCACCAAACAAGAACTGTCAAACGCATTCAATAGTAAATTCGCCAAATTCATCGCCATGTGCTCTAGACTCTAAAAGATAATTCTTTTATATCGTTTTTAAACAAATTCTTCGGTTGTCGATCAAAGACAACTTGTCAGGAAATTATCTGGAACAAAAAAGAAAACATTTCGCCGTGCTGAGCATCATCGCTATTTTGACAATTTTCGCCGTGGAAGGATACCGACGCCATCACACAATTTTAGGTCACGTGAGCTTTTCAATTTCTTATTCCTTTCTTTTCGATTCAGTAAACTTTATTCAAAATGTCAACTAAAGCACAATTAATTAGAAATCGTGGTTCTAGAAAATCTAGATTGACAATTTTTACAAAATATCTAAATAATATCGAGGAAACTTACGCGGACGTTAATGTTGCTTTGCCGGAAGTTAAAAAATCGAATTAAAGAATAGATTAGATCACTTAAATGCATGTTTTCTTGAATACGAAAAAATTCAAGAGAAATTAGAAGAATGAACAGACAATGAAGATGATACAATTATTTATCGCGAATATTTTGAATTTGAATATTTTAAAGTCACGTCCCAGGCAAACGTTCTTTTGCTTCGTGGAATGCAAGTTGCTTAAGTTCCACAACAAGTGGTCCCGTTGCAGCAAAATCAAGGTCTTCTTCATCCTGTCGGGATTGTAGGCGATCCTAACCTCAACGTGATTCAATCTACGGGTGTAAAATTGCCAACAATAGAACTGCCAAAATTTAAAGGTGATTTGTCAGAGTGGTTAGGTTTCCGGGATACGTTCAAGTCTCTTATTCACGAAAATAATCAAATTAAAGATATTCAAAAATTTCACTATTTGAGAGCATCGGTTGAAAGTAGTGCAGAGCAGATAATCAAATCGCTCGAATTTTCTGCGGCTAATTACGCGGTAGCTTGGGAAGCCCTATGTAGTCGTTTCGATAACAAAGGTTTATTAATACAAAATCATATTAAAGCGATATTCAATATGGAACCCGTTCAAAAGGAAAGCGCCTCTCAAATTCGAAAAGTCCTAGATACACTAAACAAACATCTAAGAGCCTTAAGTGTTTTAGAACAACCCACAGAGCATTGGGATGCTTTGTTGATTTATATTATCGCTACAAAATTAGATAAAATTACAGCTCGAGCTTGGGAAAAAGAAAGAAACACAGGTGAAAATTGTAGTCTTGAAGATTTGAAACGTTTTTTAAAAAATAGATCGGATATGTTAGAAACTCTAGAAATAAACAATTTGCATTTAGATAAAAATAATAAAACGAAAATTTCTAATAGTGACAATCATTCGAAAGTTAAATCATTTCTCACAAAGAAAATTAGTTGTATTCTTTGCACTGGTGATCATCATATTCAGAATTGTTCCAAATTCCTAGAGCTTTCTCCTCAACAAAGATCGGAAAAGATTAGATCTTTTAAAATTTGTTTAAACTGTTTTAGACCGAATCATTTTATCAAAGAGTGTAAAGCTGATGGTTGCAAAAAATGTCAAGCGAGGCATAACACTTTGCTCCATTTCGAGAAAAACAATTCAGTAGAAATATCGCGTCCCTCAATTTCTAACGAAACAAGAAGTGTAAATTTGTGTAGCGTTGATATAAAGCATGATGGCATTCTATCTACAGCTTCGGTGTTGGTAAAAGGCTCAAATAAAAATTTAGCTGTTGCTCGATTGATCTTGGACAACGGGTCCCAAACAGGCCTCATTACGGAAAGACTTTGCAATCAACTTAAACTTACAAAATTACCCATTGAAGTTAATTTAAACGGTATTAATAATTTAGCTTTAAACATCAAGCACAGATGCAACGTTCAAATCGCGTCCAAACAGGGAAATTATGAGTTTAAGATTTCAAGTTTAGTAGTACCAGAAATTACAACTCACTCACCAAGTTCGGTTATTAGCACTATTGCTTCAAAAATTCCTTCACACCTCAAATTAGCTGATCCTCACTTCGAAAAACCAGGGAAAGTCGACATCTTGATAGGTAACAACGTTTTTTGGAATTTAATTTGTATAAGACCAATAAATTTGAACGACGATGGCTTAATCTTACAAAAAACAAGATTGGGATGGATTTTGGCAGGTCCGTTGCCATCATCTCTCTCCAAAAATCAGACTAATTCATCTAATTGTAATTTGATTCGAAATTTGGACTTGGAAAATCAGTTAGCTAAATTTTGGGAGTTGGAAGAAATTCCAGTTACTGTCTCAAAATCCACTGAAGAGGAACTTTGTGAATCTCATTTTATTAAAACTTTCAAGAGAGAAGATGATGGTAGGTTTGTTGTTAATATTCTATTCAAGGGAAACCTTGATCAGTTAGGAGATTCTCGAGAGCAAGCTGTGCGTCGATTCTTAAAATTAGAGAAAAAATTGGAGAAGAATCCCCATTTGAAGCTCGATTACAATGCGTTCATGTCTGAGTATTGGGACCTAGGTCATATGACAGAGGTGTTGGACGAATCAAAGTCACCTCAATCTTATTATATGCCTCATCACTGCATAATAAAGTATGACAGTCTTTCCACAAAATTGAGAGCGGTTTTCAATGCATCGGCACCAACAACAAGCGGGATATCTTTAAATGATCTTCAAGTGGTCGGGCCTGTATTGCAGGACGACCTTTTTTCGATTTTAGTTAGATTTAGAAAATATCTTTTCGTAATTTGTGGAGACATCGCAAAAATGTATAGGCAGGTGGTCATTACACCTGATCAACGTTCACTTCAGCGCATAGTATGGCGTCCCGATCCCAATCAACCAATAAAAGTATACGAGCTGAATACTGTTACCTATGGAACAGCAGCAGCGTCGTACCTGGCAATTATATGTTTGCAACAATTAGCTCTCGAATGTGAAACAGAATTTCCGGAAGCATCAAAGGTTATACGAAACAGTTTTTATGTAGACGATCTCGTTACAGGTGGAAATTCCGTCGAGGAGGCAAAATGTCTTGCTTAACAGATTTATCAAGTGTTGTTGGGAGGTTGCTTCGAGCTCAGGAAATGGATTTCAAATAATGCACGTGTTATCAAAGATTTTACAAATCTTGAGTATGGCTCTGAAATGGTTAATTTCTCAAACGACGGACAAATCAAAACTCTTGGTCTAAGGTGGCAGGCGAGTACAGATTTTTTGAACTACTCGGTAAGTTTTCCAGAAAACGAAAAAATTTTGAAGCGGAAAATTTTGGTAGAAATATCTCGTATTTTTGACCCGTTAGGTCTTCTAGGACCTTGCATTAAATTTCAAAGATTCTGCTCCAAAAATTGTGGCTCGAAAAATTTTCTTGGGACGAAACTGTTCCTTTTGAAATTAGTTCTCAGTGGTTACAATTTAGAAAACAACTCCAAGATTTAAACTTGATCAAAATTCCTAGATGTGTCATTTGTCCTGAGGTCACAAGCATTCAGATTCATGGATTTTCCGATGCTGCCCAAAGTGCAAACGGAGCCTGCGTTTACCTTCGATGTGAAGACAAATCAAACAATGTCTTTGTCAGGTTAGTTTGCTCAAAATCTCGGGTAGCTCCTTTAAAAACGCAATCTATTCCTAGACTTGAACTCTGCGGTGCATTAGAATTAGCCAAATTAGTATCAAAAGTAACAAAGGCTCTCGATATGACAATTGACGAAACTTACTATTGGTGTGATTCCACAATAGTTTTGTGCTGGTTAAACTCACAATCAAACACCCTCGAAACTTTCATTGCCAATCGTGTAAGTCAAATACAGGATTTGACAGACATCAATTTTTGGAATCACGTGCGTAGCGAAAATAACCCGGCATACTGTATATCTCGTGAAATTTCGCCAAACCTTCTCGCAAATTTAAGAATATGGTGGGAGGGTCCTGAATTTTTGGTCGAAAACAAATCAATGTGGCCTATCTATGCCTATCTTGTCTCGAGAAGTGCCAGGATTAAAAAAGTATTGCCATTTAACAGTAAATGAAACTGTCACGGATTTTCTTCTCAAACGTTCTCGAAATTTACAAAAGTTAATAAGAATCCTTGCATATTGCAAGAGATTCATAAACAATTGTCAATCAAAAAATGAAAAATTAGATGGATCATTAACATTCTCAGAAATCCTGAAATCTGAAATCGCTCTTGCTCAGATATCACAAGCCAAAACCTTTGAAAAAGAGATAGAAATGCTATCTAATGGAATCCGTATAAAAAAGGGACCTTTAGTACCTCTGAACCCCTTTTTAGATGATTTCGGTGTCCTAAGAGTTGGCGGTAGGCTCAACAACTCGGAATATGACATTGACAAAAAACACCCGATTTTACTTGCTGTTTCTGATGACTTTTCAAAAATGCTCTTTGAAAATGAGCATAAGCGTCTTCTCCACGCTAGTCCACAATTATTGTTGGCCTCAGTTCGTGAACGTTATTGGATTCTAGGTGGACGAAATCTTTCTAGGAATGTAGTTCGAAATTGTGTAATATGTTTTAAAACCAAGCCTAGGAGCATAACTCCAATCATGGGCGATTTACCAAAACCGAGAGTTTCTCCTACTCCCCCTTTTTACAACACGGGTGTCGACTACGCTGGCCCTTTTATTATAAAAGATAAAAAGGGTCGAAATCCAAAAACTAGTAAATGTTACATTTGCTTGTTTGTATGCTTTTCTACGAAAGCTTTACATTTAGAGCTTGTAACTGATCTAACGACAGAGTTGTTTATCGCAACCCTAAGACGTTTCATTGCCAGGCGCGGAAAACCTTGTCACATTTATTCTGACAACGGGACTACATTTGTTGGGGCACGAAATGAACTTGAGCAACTTGGTCAATTTTTACTTGATAAAGTCAACGAATTGACTGAAAAAATCGAAAATTTGGGTATTTCTTGGCATTTCATTCCTGCGTACTCTCCGCATTTTGGCGGATTATGGGACCCTAACGATTTTTCCTCTCTAACTCCTGCTCATTTTTTGATCGGCCGTTCTTTGAATTCAATTGCTGATCCAGACTTGACACATTTGCCAGAGAACAGACTTTCCAGATGGCAACTTGTTCAACAATTACAACAACACTTTTGGACACGTTGGAGTAAAGAATATGTCTCTGAGCTTCAACTGCGAGTTAAATGGAAAACGCCGTATCCTCAGATCAAGGACAACGCTCTTGTTTTACTTAAAGACAAGGATTTGTCGTCTTTAAAATGGAAGTTGGGACGCATCAGTGAACTTCATCTTGGAAAGGATGGCGTTGCCCGAGCAGCAACCATCAGGACAGCTTCAGGTTCCGTCAAAAGGGCAATCGCTACACTGTGCCCATTACCCTGCGATTAAAAAAAAAGTTGTATATAAATACACACTTCCATATGTAAATCTATTAGATCTTCTATGTAATGTTGTAACAACGATATTTATTTTTAAAGAATTTTGTTCTGTGAAATTTAATTATTTACATTGAATTTAAAAACATATTATATTTTTATTTAAAATTTGAAAACAAAAAAAAGAAACCTTTTTGTCTTCTACTTAATATTATTCGACTTGTAACTATTCGTATTTTTCTCTTTTTCTTTTTGAAAGATAGTCCTTTCAATTCGGGGGGCATGTTTTGAATTTAAAACTTTTTATTTTACCGCGCGAGCCTCACAGCGCCACCACACGTTCTTTTTTCTGTACCAATTATTATGGCAAATTAAACTCTCACATGAAAACGCACGCTCATTTATTTTTACCTGAAAAAATTGTGTAAATCCAGCTACAAGCAAAAATAAGCCTTTAATGACGCAATCCAATTGTCAACCCATTGCAGTATTCACGTCAAAAGGTCCAACTAACGGAACTACTCTTGCAAAACTAATTTTACAAGCAATTGTCGTTTTGGAAAATGCCGGAGTTTATGTTCAAGGAGTAGTGTCAGATGGAGCGTCGACAAATAAAAAATTTTGGTCGATATTTGGTTGTAGCGGGAAAATAGATGAATTGAAAACGAGTTTTCCACATCCTTCCGTAGCTGACAGGGAAGTTTTTATTTTTTCCGATACACCACACTTGATCAAAAATGTGCGAAATCGGTTATTTAACAAAAAACAATTAAAAGTAAGTTTATTAATTATATTGTACGCCATGATTAAACTTAAAATTAACAATATTTTTTTATTTTAGGTTCACCCTGATGAGAAACATATTAAATGGGACTACTTCAGTAAACTTTTTGAAATCGATCGGCAAAATCCATCTGGAAGATTGTGCTCTAAATTAACCCATGAGCACATAAACCCTAATAATTTACTGAAAATGAGAGTTTTTCTAGCGGTCCAGGTACAATTTAATTTATTCCTAAAAATACTACTTTAATTTCTAGTAACTAATATTTTGTTTAACATAGATTTTTAGTAAATCTGTAGCGAACGCATTATTGGTATATGAACCTCATTATTTACAATTGCAGGATTGTAATTCAACCGCCGAATTTTGTTTAATAATGGATCGATTATTTGATTCCTTAAATAGAACAGATCCTAAATGTGGACTTCGAATGCACTCTGCCGATTACTCATTGTCAGTAAAGTATTTAATAGATTATTATTTCTTGCAATATATTCATACTTTATTAATGAAAATTTTGTTTTAGGTTTTACTTGAAAGTCTTAAGTTTATAAATGATTGGCAACAAAGAATGGATAATGGACTGTTAACACCTGATGAATTTTTAACACAACAGACAAGTGAAGGCTTAAGACTCACTATTCAATCAACTATTGAATTGTCCAAAATACTATTGCAGATTTACAAATTCGATTAAGTTCTAACTGGGCGAATAAATCAGGATCCGCTGGAGGTACTTTTTACTAACTTATAATAGTAAAAATTAATTAGGTTTAAAATAATTACATAAAAAAGATTAATTTTCTAACTTTTAAAAAAGGTCATAAATTATTTTTCAATTTAGATTTTTGAATTTGAAATTTGCAACTTTAATTAAATTTGTTGATTGATATGTAATAATTACTTTCTAAAAAGTAATTAAATTCAACATTTATTTTTTAATAAAAATTACTTTATAATAGGTAAATTTTTTTTACCATTAATTATTTTGCACTAATATAATAATAATTATTATTATTAAAAATAGTAATATAGTTTATGATAAGAATTCAAATTGTCAATCACAATAAAATACTGCATTTATAAAGTATAGCTATACTTTAATGCAAAAAATAGAATAAGCCTAATTGTAATTTTGTACGTATGAAAACTATTATTTTAATTTTAATAATAAATTTTTCGAAAGTAGTGAAATCGATATAATATTAAAAAATTCATCTTGGACCCTTACAATTTTTTAACTTAAAAAAAGTTATAATTTTCGCAACAAGGCCTGAATCGTAAATAGAAACCAAAACGTAATGTTTATTAAATAGGTAAGCTGATTTTATTAAGTTTCAGTATCACTAATTAATTAAAAAAATTTTAAGTATTTTTTATTGTAGAGGTTTTTTGGTACAATACGGTTAGCAGGAGGTTCGAATGATCACCCATGCACTCTAACGTTTCTGCAATTATTTAAAATGTTGTCTGCTTATAATATCTTAAAACCTCCGAAGCTTGGAAATTGTTCAACCTTTGACGGTAACACGTCAGAACCTTTGGTTAGCATTTCCAATTTAAAAGAGCTTTATAAAAAAAAGAATAAAAATGTTCTAAGGGATGAAATTCGCGACAAATTAAAAGCAGTAATTGAACATGACGATACAGACTTCAGTGATTTCGTGAATGCAGTAGATCACGATTATTCGATTCCCAGTGTATCAAATTGTTTAATTTATTATACAACAGGCTGTTTGGTAAAATTTATTAAAAAGAAAATTAAGTGTGTTAATTGTTTAAAAACATTTCTGGCTACATAAAACATAGAAGATGACAGTCTTTGGTTTTCAACCAGTCACTTGCCTCAAAACTATGATAATTTTTCAAAAGCATTAGAAGTTTTCATTCATCCAAACGCTGGTTTATTTAAATTAATAGTTTCGATTGAAGCGTTATTTCAAAAGTACTGCCATTTTCAGAATGCTTTTGAAATGATTCTAATAGAATTTATATCTTCAGAAGAAAAGATAAATTTCCCATGTAATGCTCACGCAAATGCAGCAACAGAAATTCTTATTTATGGCAAATATTTATAAAAAATCATTTATAAAAAAGTTGTATCTATTTATAAAGTTTATTTTATGAGTAAGTATAAAATAAAAATTTTAGTCCTTCATACTTTTTAATTTTATTAGGGGAGATTCGGGTAGCCACGGACACTTAAGCTTTTTGATAAATAATTTGTGTTTATATTTTTGGAATTTTAATTACATTTTTTATATCAAACAGAATGCGTCTTTAAACCTTTAGCTTAAATTCAATTGTAAAATAATCAAACCTTTTAGGAAAAAAATAAGGAAAAATATGAGTATTAAAATTCCAACCTTCAACAATTTGTCGGGTAGCCCCGGACATGCGGGAAAATATTTTATATTTTAATTATTAAACTTGATAAACTAACAGCAAATTATATTTACTACAATGAAAATAGACCATGTAATAGAAATAAATTGAAAAATCTGTTTAATATTCACAGACACTCAGCATAAAAAAGATTTTATAAGACGTTCAACGTGACGTATATACATTTTCTAAAGTGTTCGGATACTTTCAGATTTTTCAGAAAATTCAATTTTTTTAATAAAAGAAAAAGAAAAAACTGAGTAAATATTTCAAAAATAAAAGTTAAACAATATTGTAAATCATTTGCAATTTATTTCAATAGTAATAACACGTTATTCTATTAGAAATTAAAAGTGTCCGGGACTACCCACTGTCCGGGGTTACCCGAATCTCCCCTACACTCCTCTAAGATACGCGAATAATTTATATATTCCATTTATTATTATATCTTTCATTTTTTGTTGTTAAAAAATTAATTTTATTATTAAACATAAATATAAAATTTCTTATTTTTGTTATTTCGACCAAAAAAGATTAATATTTTAATCTTTTCAATGGATTTTCTTTTAAAACACATGTATTCGAACAGCAGGACGCGGACAGCGCTATCTCGCGGCCAAACTTCGCACATAGTACGTATCATCACTAAGAGTGCAGTCCCATGGTGGTAGATTAGTAGAATAGTGGAACAGTTTTGACCAATCAGATGACTGGATTTTGTAACACTTATTTTGATTGGTCAAATCTATTACACTACTCTACTAATTCTAACAGCATGGGACTGCACTCTAAGGACTTGAAATTTTCGGGTAGTCATTTATGCGAATCGTTTTTTCGTAGAATCGTAATTTTACAGAAGCGTAATTAAATAGAATCTTAATATTACCGAAAATCTTTTTGATAGAAATCTACTTTATCCGAATGTACATGTGTTCGAATATTAATTTACTAGAAATTCAACTTATCCGAATGTCAATTTGATAGAATTATTTCGACGCGAATTTAAAAATTGACCAATCAGAAACTATCAAGAAAATTGTGATTGGTCAATTTTAAAATTCGCGCCGAAATAATTCTATCAAATTGATATTCGGATAAGTTGAATTTCTAGTAAATTAATATTCGAACACATATACATTCGGATAAAGTAGATTTCTATCAAAAAGATTTTCGGCAATATTAAGATTCTATTTAATTACGCTTCTGTAAAATTACGATTCTACACGGAGAAAAAAATGCTGTTGAATCAATGACATATGAGTTTGATTCATTGAATAGTGTCATAACGGGCTGCCAAACGTATATGCTGTTGTTTTGAAAGCACCGATTCTAATGATTCGATAGTATCACTTTCATTGAAACTAAAGCATATTTCTTAAATTGACAGCATACTATGTTAATTTGAAGGTATTCCTTTTGAATCAACGATCAAAATTTTTTAATTTAACAGTATATGCTTTTGAGTCAATGACTATAGTTTTTAAATTTAAAAGCATCATTTTTATGATTCAAAAATTTGTACTTTTAATTTTTTTAGTTGTTGCTATCGATTGAATAACACCATACTGTTAAGTCAATTCTTTTATGTGGTTAAAGATATACGAACGATAAATTGAAAAAATGAAATTTTTGTTCACATATTTTTTATATACTATAATTAATTCTCATACCTTTAACACAACACTTCTTATATACATCTTTTTTTCAATTTTACACACTAACATACATATCTTTATTACTTTTTTCATTTTTTCCAACGACAAACACACATACATACGCATTCAAACACACTTTATATTTTTTTGAGTCTGAAAAATACGCTGTTCCCAATCGGTCACCCATCCATGTAGTAACCGTGACCAAACCTGCTTAACTTTCGTGATAGACGAGAACTGCCGCGCTGCAATGTAATACATTCGCTTCTGACATTGACACATAGTGTCCTTATTTTTATAGCATATGCTATAGGCAGTCCACTATAGCACCACTCATTGAAACGAAAGCATATGCTTTCATTTTCAAAAGCGCGCTTCTTTGGAGCAAATAACTTTTCATTTGATTCAAATTTACACGCATTTTCTTCAAATTTATCTATTAGATGTTTCAAATGAATAATGTCAAAGAAGCAATAAATTATTCATTTGCTATATATAGATGAACTATACAAACAATTTGTAGAATATCATTAATTTTACAGTACCGTACTTTTAATTTAAACAGTTTCATTTTTTCGTTTTAAGCAATATGCTGTTCGATTAATAAATGTGTTATTGAATCAATAACGGGAAATTCAATAGCATGGAGCTATTTGATTCAACAGCACTTTTTTTCAGTGTACGAAAAAACGATTCGCATAAATTGATATTCGGTGAAATTAGATTTCTGGAAAATTGAAATTCGATCAAATTGACTTTCTGCCAGATTATAATTCAGGCGAATAAATATTCTACTAAATTAAAATTCTTTCTACTTTTCTTTCAGTCAAGCTATCATTCTAACAATTATACATTCTACTATAATGATATTCTAAATAATAAAATTCTATTAAATAACATTTCTAACAAGTCCGGTTTAGGGTCTTTTCATGCGCCCCATCCGGATATCCTAGGATATATCCTAGGGACCAGCGGTTTGAATGTCCTAGGGACATTCTCAGGGTATCTAACGATATTCATAAGATATCCTCTTGGATGTCCAAAAAATATCGCAAGATATCCCTTTGAAACTATAGTTACCAACTTGTAGAGCATTAAAAAACGCTTCGAATAACCTATTTTTGAAGCTAATTTGATTAGAAATAAAGAAATTATTGATATTTAAAAAAAACAGAAGTTGTGAAAGAAATTTTTTTTATGTGGAAGTATTAAATACAGAAAAAAAATATTACAAAAATTGAGAACAATTGTTCAAAATATATACTTTATTGTTATTAACATTTCTATGAGGAAGCAAAGTGTTCATGAAATGGACATTGTAGGTGCAACTTTAGGTCGCCCCTCTCTACCCTAACCTATATCCATTAGTTACTTCGTGGAGTGTAGTTAAAGTGTAAAGCAGAAGCGTTATCGCTGTCGGCTAGGCTGGTCGTGGTATAGTGGGTGTTTTCGACGTCGTCGGTCGTACCGGTCAGTTGCCACAAAAAGGTGCTTATTTAAGACTATTTAGGTTGAACTATATAGTCTGAAATAAACAATTTGAGCACCTTAATGTGGCAACTGACCGGTACGACCGACGACGTCGAAAACACCCAGTGTGTGGTGTGAGAGAATATGTCGGTGTCTTCATCATAACTAATTATGAAATTGTGATCATGAAGGAGGATAAGGAGATGAAACGGCCTATATTTATTGGCCCTCAAATGGGGGGTCAGAGTAGTGGAGTTTTTTTCTCCCTACTGTCTTCAGCGCCACATTAGATAAAGTGTAGAATTATAATTTATCGTCTGCAATATGTTTGTTTATGACATTTATGAGATTACAGCTGAATAAATCGGGTTGTATTTAAGGTTTGAACGAGTTTTATGACTGAAATTGGAAATAAAAATGAAAAGTTAGTATAAAATAATAAATTCATGAGTAAATAATATTATGTTAATATAATGAGGCTGAAGTTCGAAACGTTTATGAAAACGAAAAATAAAAAATTAAAAAAGGAAACATTTTTCAACGTGAGTTCGATTTAAACAATAAGACAAACCTAAAAACGAAGTTTGGTAACCCTACCCCCCTCGGTTTCCTAATTTATGGGGTAAAGTGGTAAAAAACAAAAAAAAATTTCTTAAAAATGGGAAAAGGCGAAATGTAAAAATTTTATTTCACGAATGGGATGTATTCGATGCCAGGAAGATGTAAAAAAATTTTCATCCCCCTACCCCCTTCGGTTCCCTCCGTTTATGGGGTAAAAAGGTCTCAAAAATTAAAAAAAATTTCTTAAAAATAGAAACAAACGAAATGTAAAAATTTTATTTCAGAAATGGGTTGTATTCAATGCCAGGAAGATGTAAAAAAAATTTCATCCCCCTACCCCCTTCGGTTCCCTCCGTTTATGGGGTAAAATGGACTCAAAAATTAAAAAAAAATTCCTAAAAATGGGAAAAGGCGAAATGTAAAAATTTTTTTTCACAAATGGGTTGTATTCGATGCTAAGAAGATGTAAAAAAAATTTCATCCTTCTACCCCCTTCGCTTCCCACCGTTTATGGGGTAAAATGGTATCAAAAATTAAAAAAAATTTCTTAAAAATGGGAAAAGGCGAAATGTAAAAATTTTTTTCCACAAATGGGTTGTATTCGATGCTAAGAAGATGTAAAAAAAATTTCATCCTTCTACCCCCTTCGCTTCCCTCCGTTTATGGGGTAAAATGGTATCAAAAATTAAAAAAAATTTCTTAAAAATGGGAAAAGGCGAAATGTAAAAATTTTTTTTCACAAATGGGTTGCATTCGAAGCCAGAAAGATGTAAAAAAAATTTCATCCTTCTACCCCCTTCGCTTCCCTCCGTTTATGGGGTAAAATGGTATCAAAAATTTAAAAAATTTCATAAAAATAGAAAAAAAACGAAATGTAAAAATTTTTTTTTACAAATGGGTTGTATTCGATGCCAGGAAGATGTATAAAAATTTTCATCCTTCTACCCCATTCGCTTCCCTCCGTTTATGGGGTAAAATGGTATCAAAAATTAAAAAAAATTTCTTAAAAATGGGAAAAGGCGAAATGTAAAATTTTTTTTTCACAAATGGGTTGTATTCGATGCTAAGAAGATGTAAAAAAATTTCATCCTTCTACCCCTTTCGCTTCCCTCCGTTTATGGGGTAAAATGGTATCAAAAATTAAAAAAAATTTCTTAAAAATGGGAAAAGGCGAAATGTAAAATTTTTTTTTCACAAATGGGTTGTATTCGATGCTAAGAAGATGTAAAAAAATTTCATCCTTCTACCCCTTTCGCTTCCCTCCGTTTATGGGGTAAAATGGTATCAAAAATTTAAAAAAATTTCTTAAAAATGGGAAAAGGCGAAATGTAAAAATTTTTTTTCACAAATGGGTTGTATTCGATGCTAAGAAGATGTAAAAAAAATTTCATCCTTCTACCCCCTTCGCTTCCCTCCGTTTATGGGGAAAATGTCTCAAAAATTAAAAAAAAAATTCCTAAAAATGGGAAAAGGCGAAATATAAAAATTTTTTTTCACAAATGGGTTGTATTCGATGCCAGGAAGATGTAAAATAATTTTCATCCCCCTACCCCCTTCGCTTCCCTCCGTTTATGGGGTAAAATGGTATCAAAAATTAAAAAAAATTTCTTAAAAATGGGAAAAGGCGAAATGTAAAAATTTTTTTTCACAAATGGGTTGTATTCGATGCTAAGAAGATGTAAAAAAAATTTCATCCTTCTACCCCCTTCGCTTCCCTCCGTTTATGGGGTAAAATGGTATCAAAAATTTAAAAAAATTTCTTAAAAATGGGAAAAGGCGAAATGTAAAAATTTTTTTTCACAAATGGGTTGCATTCGAAGCCAGAAAGATGTAAAAAAAATTTCATCCTTCTACCCCCTTCGCTTCCCTCCGTTTATGGGGTAAAATGGTATCAAAAATTAAAAAAAATTTCTTAAAAATGGGAAAAGGCGAAATGTAAAATTTTTTTTTCACAAATGGGTTGTATTCGATGCTAATAAGATGTAAAAAAAATTTCATCCTTCTACCCCTTTCGCTTCCCTCCGTTTATGGGGTAAAATGGTATCAAAAATTTAAAAAAATTTCTTAAAAATGGGAAAAGGCGAAATGTAAAAATTTTTTTTCACAAATGGGTTGCATTCGAAGCCAGAAAGATGTAAAAAAAATTTCATCCCCCTACCCCCTTCGCTTCCCTCCGTTTATGGGGAAAAATGTCTCAAAAATTAAAAAAAAATTCCTAAAAATGGGAAAAGGCGAAATGTAAAAATTTTTTTTCACAAATGGGTTGTATTCGATGCTAAGAAGATGTAAAAAAAATTTCATCCTTCTACCCCCTTCGCTTCCCTCCGTTTATGGGGTAAAATGGTATCAAAAATTAAAAAAAATTTCTTAAAAATGGGAAAAGGCGAAATGTAAAAATTTTTTTTCACAAATGGGTTGTATTCGATGCTAAGAAGATGTAAAAAAAATTTCATCCTTCTACCCCTTTCGCTTCCCTCCGTTTATGGGGTAAAATGGTATCAAAAATTTAAAAAAATTTCTTAAAAATGGGAAAAGGCGAAATGTAAAAATTTTTTTTCACAAATGGGTTGCATTCGAAGCCAGAAAGATGTAAAAAAAATTTCATCCTTTTACCCCCTTCGCTTCCCTCCGTTTATGGGGTAAAATGGTATCAAAAATTAAAAAAAATTTCTTAAAAATGGGAAAAGGCGAAATGTAAAATTTTTTTTTCACAAATGGGTTGTATTCGATGCTAAGAAGATGTAAAAAAAATTTCATCCTTCTACCCCTTTCGCTTCCCTCCGTTTATGGGGTAAAATGGTATCAAAAATTTAAAAAAATTTCTTAAAAATGGGAAAAGGCGAAATGTAAAAATTTTTTTTCACAAATGGGTTGCATTCGAAGCCAGAAAGATGTAAAAAAAATTTCATCCCCCTACCCCCTTCGCTTCCCTCCGTTTATGGGGAAAAATGTCTCAAAAATTAAAAAAAAATTCCTAAAAATGGGAAAAGGCGAAATGTAAAAATTTTTTTTCACAAATGGGTTGTATTCGATGCTAAGAAGATGTAAAAAAAATTTCATCCTTCTACCCCCTTCGCTTCCCTCCGTTTATGGGGTAAAATGGTATCAAAAATTCAAAAAAATTTCTTAAAAATGGGAAAAGGCGAAATGTAAAAATTTTTTTTCACAAATGGGTTGCATTCGAAGCCAGAAAGATGTAAAAAAAATTTCATCCTTCTACCCCCTTCGCTTCCCTCCGTTTATGGGGTAAAATAGTATCAAAAATTTAAAAAATTTCATAAAAATAGAAAAAAAACGAAATGTAAAAATTTTTTTTTACAAATGGGTTGTATTCGATGCCAGGAAGATGTATAAAAATTTTCATCCTTCTACCCCATTCGCTTCCCTCCGTTTATGGGGTAAAATGGTATCAAAAATTTAAAAAAATTTCTTAAAAATGGGAAAAGGCGAAATGTAAAAATTTTTTTTCACAAATGGGTTGTATTCGATGCTAAGAAGATGTAAAAAAAATTTCATCCTTCTACCCCCTTCGCTTCCCTCCGTTTATGGGGTAAAATGGTATCAAAAATTAAAAAAAAATTCGTGCAACGTACAGATGAGCTTAGAGTTGTAATTTTTTGGATAAAATCTCTTTTATAAGGCCTTACTTGTTAATAATTTTAAAAAATGGAAAAAAATTTTTGTAAAAATTTGTGTATGTTGCCTCCATTATTCATCGTTAATTGGTAGTTTTATCTCCTTTATGATATTTGTCTAAATGATTTGATTTAAGGAGGATGGTGACCGTAACATAACCTCAAAATCTGTAAAGAATAAAAATTATATTCTAACGCAAACAAAATTAAAATAAATATATGAATTATAAACAAATGTAGAAGATCTAGTTTTACAACTTTCGAAAAAAATTATTTTTAAGCAAATTAGTTTGTCAAGAATGATTTTTTTAACATTTATTTTTTTTTTCTTTCAGATCAGACAAAAATTGCAATTTTTAACCAATGTTTTCTTTATAATTTTTTAATAACATACTTTTAACAATATTAAAAAAATAACGATTGTAGAGAATGTTTCACTGAATTAAATGAGCTATTGTTTGTAAAAATTGGTTGAAAATTGCAATTTTTGTCTGATCGCAAAAGAAAAAAATAATAAATGTTGAAAAAATATTGTTAACAAAATATTTTGTATTATTATAATTTTTGTTGAGAATAATAAAACAAGAACTTTTAAAATTGTTTATAATTGATATTTATCTTGTTTTTGTTTCCGTTAGAAATTATTTTTTAGTTTTGACAGATTTTGATGTTATGTTACAGTCACCATCCTCCTTAAATTTTTTGATATAATTATGTTTTGTAGTTCAAAAATTAAGTTATTTTGAAATTTTCATTGACAATAATTATTGTATTGGAAACTATTTTATTACAATTTTTTAGCACCAAGTTTTAGAAAACTTGTATGTTTGGAATAATTTTTAAATTAATCGAAATTACAAAATAAACATTTAGAAAATTATTCAAAAATTATTTTAAATTGAGAGGAATAAATAATTAGAATAATTATTTAGCGAGTATCGCTCAGGCGATAGGCAATGCAAGCGTGATTTTCTCGGTGAGCCAAGCTCCGCCGAACGTACGCGAAGTAGATTTCCTACACAATTCACTCAGCGTCGCCCGTTCTCTCTGCGAACATGTGTGTGTTTCTAATGGGTCCGAGCTCGGGAACGTTCGGCAAAGCTCGGTTCACCTTGAGATTTAAAGTCCCGCTGTATTGCACAACACACTCGGCAGAACGAAGGAAAAGAGAAAGGACTTTCCGAGTAACAGCGATGCTAGGCGGCACACGCAAACGATCCCCACTCTCGCAGTTCCATGTGAACACATACACATTCATACGTCTTATTTCTGCTTTCGTCAGTGAGCCTCTTTTTCGTTTTTCTCGGCTTGCTCGAAAAATGTGGCGCGGAATTTGAAAATAATACTTCTCAGAGAAGTATTACTTTCAAGAATGTTATAAGAAAATCAATATTTAATAAACATTGTTAATTATTAAATAGTTTTTATGTCAAGAAATTAATTTTAATATTTTAATAAGTGACATTTCATTTTTCATTTGTTTGAATTATTTTAAACTTAATGACAAAATGTTTGCAGTACTGAATTTCTTATAATATGATAATCAAAAGTAAATATTTAATTACTAGTTTTGTTATCAAAATAATTTAATAATCAGTATTTAATAAACATTCTTTTCTTTTGAAAAAAAACATTACATACTCCCGTTTTTCCATATTTTGGTTAAAAATTCTTTATTTTTAGAATGAAATAATTTACATAATTTCTATTTTATAATTATAATTGCTTTAATACAATTTAATGTTATTTAAATAAATAAAGGGAAAAATGTTTATAAATTCTATTTTACAATTACAAATTTTTATTCAAATTAAACTAAAAAATTTTAGAAAATAAAGAAAATTTTTTTCGGACAAAAATGTTCTGTTACATTATTTGTTAAAAATTTCTTTAATTTTAAAATTATTCCAAAACAAAACTTTTTTAAAAATAAATTTGTAGTTATTACAATTTTTCACTGGAATTAAGATTTTCAAAAATTGTAAATTCAAACCTGTTTGAAATTGAAAAGCTTACTTTTGAAGGTAATTGTAACTTCTCCAGAATTCAATTTTTTAAAAATGTTTTTAACTAAAATTTTCTACACTTCCATTAGTTTTAATAAAATTATTTAAATATATATATATTTTTTTTTTCGTGAAATAATATTAATATTTAATGAAGTAGTAACAAGTTGAAGTCAAAATTTCTTTAAATTTTTTTTAATTAAAAAATTACGTTTTTTGCATTTTACGTGCACCCAGAGAAAATTATTATTTAAACCAAATATATTTTATTTGACTTTAATAAACGTATATTTGTCTCAGAACCAACTAGACTAGTCAAACAAAAATATTTGTTTGTCTCAAAAAGTACGTGTGTGAATTTAAAAATGGCGGTCTCACTTGTCTACATTCCGCGTTCACGTCTTTATTATAGTTAAATACGATTTTGTGAAGTTTTTAGTTGGATGTTTCAAATAAACTCTTTTCTAGTATATATACATATTATTGGTTAATTTATGATTTATTATATATATACTAAATTATAAATTAACGAATAATATGTACTAGAAAATATTAAATTAGGAAATTCAAACATTATATTAGAGGAAAATAAATAACAAAATTAAGCAAACAAAAAAATTTATTTAAATCAACCAAATACGTTTAACTAAAACTATTTATTTGAATCAAACAAATCTTTTCTCTTAAAATAAACAAATTTTTTGGTTGAATCAAACAAACGTTTAGTTGACTGTGTAGCAATGCCTTTATTTGGCTGATACAACCAAAATTTGGTTGTTTAGAAACAAATTTTTTTCTGAGTGCATATACGGTCATATGGAATATCTATATGTTACACCAAAAAGAAAAACATTAGTTTTTTTTGTTAAAAGAAAAATAAAAAAATGTTAGCATGTGGTACAAAAAATATTGATGCACCTGAATCGCCTAAAACTGACTGTTTACATTTACCCCGAGATTGTGAAATTTTCCTAAAATTCGGGGTAAATGTAAACACCACTGTAGTTAAGCGAGGTTTAAGAAACAAGTTATTTCAAGTATACTACTGTTTTAAGGGATGGAAAAACTGAAAAAAAATTTTTCGTAGATGTATAGAAAAATCAACCAGTTGAATGATAATGTATCATATAAAATAAACAATCAACCATTACAAAATTAGTAATGTAAAACTTAAATAACTTGAACAGGGTGTCTAGTATTTTAACAATATAAAATTTCCGGGTTTTCCCGGTTTTTTCCCGGTATGTAAAAAATTTTCCTGGATAATTGAAAACTAAAATGTTACAATAAATTTAATTGTAACATTTGTAAAACTTATAATAAGAATTAAATAGAAGGCATTTTATTAATTAAAATAATTTTTTAATATAAAATTGAACATTTTTATTAATTCACATTGAACAAAATTATACTTTATGTATAAATTATTATAGAAATATTTCAAATAACAAATATTTTACATGACTTGTTAATATTACGTATATTAAATTTAGATCTGAGAAATAAAATCTTTTCTTTTTGTAACTGACGATAAAAATTATTAAATTTTTTCTAGTGATAATTTTGATGTCTCGATTAATTTTACAAAATCTACTCTTTAATAATTATTATCAATTTCCATAGTGAAAATTTAACACTTATTTGTCATTTTAAAAAGAAAATTAAATAATTTTATTCAACTTAATTCATGTAATAACTAAATTACATTCATCTCCGAAGCCTTATCAACATGTCTCCAATAGGACTTCTAAGGACTTGCTGCAATAAGACTTGCTGTTATAAATAATCGAAATTTACATTTTTCTCCGAGTAAAAATTCATTTCATCTTCGAAGCCTTCGTTTTTAATAAATAACTGAATGTAGAAGTAAGTTTAACAGAATATTTCAATGGTAATATAAAATGAGGGTGTGACATTTGTATATTATTTTACTGAAAAAACATATATTTTATTTGCGCCCTAATGTATATAAATGTGAAAGAAAATTTATTTTTCATCTCCGAAGTCTTTCCTTGAAATATGCTAGTTTTTCTTTTGTTTTTAGTATTTACCTTGTAACGTGGCGTTACAAATGTTCCCGCGTCTGTCGCGAATGAGGCGATTGATCCCGGAAAAGGCCGAAGGGCCTCGAGGGCATCAATCGCCAAATTCGCAAGCAGGCGCGACTCTTGTATCGGTATCTCCCGTGTGAACACTTCTCTCGTGATTTATGTTGTGAGTTTCCTCGCTGTACCAAACTTGATTGCCGTTGAGTGATTTGGAATAGTACTTTTCAGTAAGTCAAATAAACCTTTATTATATCATTAAATGGTTTACTTTCAATTCTCCTTTCCTTTCCCCCTTTTTCCTTAATTATTAATTGGAACTCCGGGCAACCAATTATAAATTGGCGCCCAACGTCAAAAATCCACCTGTTACATTCCTTCCCATACAGAAAATTTACAAAAAATCAATGTTTCAACATCTTCGCTTTGTTGAAAATTCCCAAAAAATTAATTTTCTTTTATTTTTCATTTTTTTAATTGCTAAATTCAGTGAAAATTAAGAGAAAATCTGGTCCACCTGTCACCTCATGGCCACCTAACCTCCAAACCAAATCTTTTATCTTCCTGTTTCCCATATTTATTTGAATATTTATTTTGTGCATGAACATTATTGAATTTTATTGACATTTTATATTATTGTATTGTACATTTTTGACAAATGTGACAAATTTTTCTACGTGACGGACGCAGACAAAGACAAAAATTGTGTGAAAACAAGTGCGTGAAAATACCGGCAAAATTAATCGTGGAAAAATTCATTGAAAGCATGACTAAATTCGTGATAATTAGCGAAAATTAGTGAAAATTAATTAAAATAACGGAAAATAAAGTCGAAAATTAAAAAGAAAAAGTGAATTTATCGATTATTTTTTGAAATATTTCGTCATAAAGAAACACCGGCAACTTTGTTTTCATTGTCAAGGTCGTGTATAGTGTATTGCAAGTAGCAGCCGAAAAACATAAACACGATGTTTGTCGCGAATAAATAGAAAAATAATCTTGTCAAAATTCGGAAATAAAATTCATATACACGGTGTCAAATTAAAGTTGATCGAAAATTTAGAAAACGAAACTTTGGTGAAAACCGATGCGTACACCGGGTGACTAAAAAGTTTCGTATCGAGAAAAAAGTTAGAGTATAGAGGGACAGTGACTAAATTATACCGGGTGACACATTTCAAACGAGTCGCGTAATAGAAAACACATTTAAAGCGAGAAAAAATTTTTTTTTTTAACAATTGATTAATAAATTCAATTCGGAATAAAAAATAAGAATAAATTGTTGAAATTAAGTAGAATAATTTCCTTTTATTTTTATTTTTCTTTCGTTTGTGAGATTAGACAAGTAGGAAGAAAATTAAAATTTTTTTTTGCGACTTAGAACGGGTGTGTCAAAAGTCTCAATTTATTCTTTTCTCGTATTTTTTCAAAGGAACGTATAATTAATTTTTTTTCGACAACGCATAAATAAATTTAATAAATTTAGGGAAAATTGTTGAGAGATATTTCGAACATTTGTGATTAAATAGAAAAAGCGATAGAAAATTTTTCTCACGGAAAATTCATGACGATGGATAGAAATTAGTAGAAAATTTTTTCTTTTTGTCTTTTTTGTCGAAAATTGTAGAATAGATTAAATAACGATTTAAATTTAATTCTAATTTTTCAATTACAAATCACAAATGGCTTCGAAACGTGTATTGCGTTCAACAACTAAAAAAATGCAGGAGGAAAAAGAAATCGAAAATTTTTCGGAGAATGAAACGGAAACAGCGAGCGAAATTGACTTCCCCCCCACACAAGAATTACCCCACCAAAGTGCGGCACAGGGAAATTCGCACACTTTGAAAGCCACAATAGAAAAACAGAATGCAATGATTCGTACACTCATTGACATGATGCCCCCAGAAAGATTGCAATTTTTAAATTCCAATCAATCGTTGCCCCTCCCTAGCGAAACAAGACAAGTCACGGCAAACACGTCTCTGCCATTGCCCGGACAGAGAAAACAAACAAATTCTATACTACAACAATACTTAAGAACACTTAAGAAACCGGTTGTAGAGATAGAAAAGGATTCGGAAAATGTCACAGAAAATTTGTTAGGAAAATTATCGGAAAATGTGACGGAAAATCTTCCAGGAAAATCAAAAGACGGAACTTTTGATATTAATTCGTTTTTAGGGACAAATAATCAAATGATTAAAGATCGAAACGAATTAACAGCATACGATGAAATGCTGAGAAAAGAAAGAGAAAAATTGCGTGAAAGAGAAAAGCGATTAGAGATCGAACATAGGAAAATCGTGCAGGAAAAATATAAACCCTCAGCACATAGTTCGGTAAATAAACACAATCAAAACAGCGATTCGGAAGACAGTTTTCAAACAAAATTAGATAATTATTTCGATTCAGACAAACGCGTAAATAGGGAAAAAAGACAAAATGTCCAGTTTGAAAATAAAAGTAAAACTCAGGAATTTAACTATGAATGGCCTAACGATAGTGAAATAGAAATCGTTTACGAACCAAGAAATTTAGGAACCATTTCGAAAAGGAAAAATACAAATTTTCATCGGGAAAGTAAAGAAAAATCATGCGAGTCAGACAAACTTAAGAATGAAATATCGATACGCGATAAAAAATTAAACCAACTTAGGTTAGAATTAGACAAAATGAAAATTGCGATGGAAAATTTATCGAAAAATAAAAATCCGAATTTCGAAAAAAATTTCACGGAAAACACGGAAATGGAGAATCCAAATGCCCAAGTCGACAACAATCGACATTTTGGAAATTTCAATAACCACTTTCCCTTTGGCATGTTACAAACACCTTTTCAAATCATGTCAAATTGGCCGGTTAAATTTCATAATAACAAAACGGACAACCCAGTACAATTTTTAGAAGAATTGTTCAGATTCATGAGAGGTTACGAAATCCCGGAAAGTCGTGTGTTAGAAAATATTGACGCAGTGTTAGCGGACGAAGCCCTTGAATGGTGTAGAACGGTTCGACACAATTGGTTTTCTTTACAAGATTTTCGTGAAGAATTCGAAAGGACATTCTTAGACGAGAAGTTTTACGAGGAAATCAACACGAAAATTAAATATTGCAATCAGAAAGAGGGAGAAGAAATTCAAACTTTTCTGATTGGAATAAGAAAACTATTTGCCAGAATCTACCCGCGAAAAGGTCTACAGTGGGAATTACGTCGCGCTTACGAAAATATGCGAATAGAATATAAAATGTATATACAGAGAAACGACTTTAAAACGTTTGAAGAATTAGAAAGCTTAGGTAAAGAATTCGAAATCGAGAGAAAACAAGTCTAAAATTCGCGGACAATTTTTAAAAATCACAACGAATAAAAACTCGCCCAATGAAAAATCGAATCAAACTACGAATCAGGGAAATAACGGAAATTCTAGAAAATTTGGTGGAAACTCGCGACTTCAATCAAATCATTCTGGAAAATATCCGCAAAAAAATCAACCAAAAATTACTTTTCCACCGGACACAACGAAAAACGGTAGCAATAGTCAGAAAATGATAGAAGGTCCTTCGGGTGAAAATAACAATCCAAACAATAATCTTCAATTGGCAGTACCTAACCATTCGCCTGCAGGGAATGGTAATACTCCCAAGACAAATCAAAACGAGAAAAGTCATCCGAAAAAATGCTATGGTTGCGGAAAAGTGGGTCACATTCGTAGAGATTGTAGGTCAGAAAATCAGGGAAACGAGTAGAGGGGGTACTGAAAAATCCAGTATCCCCAAGAAATATCGAATTACCAGAAAATTGTGATACATTAATAAAGGACTTAAGATTTTTCACGAATATTAAATACAAAGAAGTAACTTTCAAAACTTTAATCGATACAGGTGCCACAAGTTCATTTTTTGGTCATAAAAATTGGGTATACCTACAATTGTACGGTATTAAATTAGAACCGGTGAAAAACAAACGTGTGACAGCGGCAAACGGTGAAAGTTTACAAATAATAGGTAAAGTTACAATACCTGTAGAAATTGGTAAGGTTAAGAAAAATCTAACGTTTAGAATAGTTCCAGCATTAAAAGGTTACGGAATTTTAGGAATAGATATGTTACGCGAACTAGGAATGAAATTAGATTTCGAAACGGAAACATGGTCATTAAAAGATTTGCCTAACGTACTTTACAAAATCGGAAATAAATCAGACAATGAAATAGAAAAAATGAACGAAATCGAACCCAAGATAAGAGAAATAGGATCGCAAACCGGATGGTCGAGCACTCAAAGAGGAAACCAAAAATTGGTTAACGCGCAAAAATCCCAGGAAAATAGGTCAAAGTCAGGAAAAAATTTTGGACCAAATTTCGAAAATAAAAAAGTAAATTTAAGAAAATTCGAGAAAAAATTCGAATTAGGTAAATCAAAAAAAAATCGTTACAGAAAATTGTAGGAAAAATACGAAAATTTTTCCAAGGGTCGACTCGAGAAATGACGAAAAAATTCCAAAGATTATACAAAGAAAAATTCCTACCCAAACCCCAACTCCAAAACCCCGGAAAATTCCTCCAAAATTAATGGATATTCCCTTATCAAACAAATTTGATAATTTAGAATTGGACTCTAGTCTTGACGAGACAGACGAACCATATCTTTTCCCATTCGACAACCCACGTAAGAAACATTGGTATAAAAAAATGGAATTGAATAGGAAAATTAGCGAACGCGAAAAATGTTCGGAAAATTGGCGAATACGAGAAAATTCGCGAAAATCAGAAAAGGAAAACAAATCGGAAAATTTAAAAGCCGAAAATCAAGGATCGAAAAACTGTATGACAACTGAAAATAAATTTCGTAAACCGTTAAATACGAAATGGATAAATTTTAAAAACAACGCGATTATAAACAATAATATTCAGGGAAGAATATTACGAGAAACAAATTGTTTAAACGAAACAGAATTTTGTTCAGGACTGGTCGAATTGTCCGAGGAAGAACAAGATTTTTTAAATAAATTTTTAAACGTTAGATTACCGCCCCCCGAGGAAATATTGAAAGCTACTCATTTGACGGAACACATGATTGATACACAGGGTACAGCTCCAATAAAACAGAGATATTATTATGTATCGCCGAAAATTAAAGAGGAAATAATAAAGGAAATTAAGAGAATGTTACGCGAAGGTATTATCGAGCCAAGTAATAGCAATTGGTCGAATCCAATTGTTATGATCAAAAAAGCAAATGGGACATATAGGTTATGCCTTGACTTTAGAAAAGTCAATGCAGTGACGAAAAAAGACCTATATCCGGTTCCGTTAATGGCAGAAATCCTGGACATGCTTAGAGCCGCGAAATATATCTCTAAAGTCGATTTAAAATGGGCGTATAATCAAATCCCGTTGAGCGAAGAGTCCAAGGAGAAAACGGCTTTTGTAGTTCCTGGTTTTGGAATGTTCCAATACAAGCGAATGCCGTTTGGACTTTGCAATGCTCCCGCAACGTTCCAGCGGTTAATGGACAAAATTATTACGCCTGACCTTAAACCGAAAGTTTTCTGTTATCTTGATGACATTATAATAGTTTCATCAACCTTCGACGAACATATAAAATATTTGGAAATAGTGTTAGGAAAATTAAAAGAAGCAGGGTTGACAGTTAATTTCGAGAAAAGTGAATTCGGTTGTGCGGAGGTAAAATACCTAGGTTTCGTAGTTAACGAAAAAGGACTGCAAATCGACGACGACAAAGTCAAACCTATTCGAGAATTCCCGACTCCTAAAACTATTAAACAGTTACAACGTTTTATAGGAATGGTAAGCTGGTACCGACGATTTATTCCACATTTCGCGGAAATAATAGAACCTTTGCAAAAATTACTACGTAAAAATGTAAAATGGAATTGGGACGAAAATCAAGAATTAACAAAATTAAAATTGATCGAGTTGTTGACGACAGCTCCGATTTTAAACCCTCCTGATTTTCAACACACTTTCATTTTAGAAACGGACGCAAGCGACACTGGTCTAGGCGCAGTTTTAACGCAGGAAATAGACGGAAAAAATGTCGTAGTAGCATACGGTAGTAAAAATTTGAACGAAACTGAGAGAAAATATTCGACGACAGAAAAAGAGTGTCTCGCCGTGAAAACGTTTATAGGGAAATTTCGACAATATTTAGAAGGTAGTCATTTTAAAGTAATAACTGATCACATTGCTTTAAAATGGTTACACAACCTGAAAAACCCCACAGGACGCTTAGCGAGATGGGCGTTGGAACTATCAGAACATGACTTCGAAATAATTTATCGAAAAGGTTCAGCGAATGTAGTTCCAGACGCATTGTCGAGAGTATTCGAGGAAAAACAAGATATTCCCGAGATATCAAAAATCGAAATGAGCGAAAATCAAACAGAAAATAATTGGTACGAAACGAAAATGAGATTAGTCGAATCGAAACCTCACGAACACGAAAATTGGCGAATTCGAGACAAACAGTTATATTTTTATAGACCCGATCCGTTAAAATCTCCCCTCCTTAAAGACGAAAACCCATGGAAATTAGTCATTCCGGAAAATTTGCGAAAACAAGTTTTAACAGAAAATCACGATAACGTACAGGCAGGACACTTAGGTGTAGAAAAAACTTTTCACCGAATTTCCGAAAATTTTTTCTGGCCAGGAATGTACACTGATATCGTGAAATATATTAGAAAATGTAAAATTTGTCAACGAACCAAAGCGAATAATAAACCGAAAATAGGACCAATGGGTAAAAGAATAGTTGAGGAGCCATGGACGATGGTTGCCTCAGACATTATAGGCCCATTACCTCTTTCGAAAAATCGGAATAAATACATTTTAGTTTTCACCGATTTATTCACGAAGTGGGTAGAAATTATACCAATCAAGAAAGCGGATGGAAAAACGATTGAGACCGAATTTCACAAGAAAATTATTTCGAGATGGGGAACTCCCAGAATTTTAATTTCGGATAATGGCACCGAATATGCCAATAAAGTTATCAGGGAAATGTCGGAAAAATTCGGAATCAGGCATTCGTTTACTCCTAAATACTACCCACAAGCGAATCCCACTGAAAGAACGAACAGATCGATTAAAACGGCAATAAAAGCTTATTTGGACAAAGAGCAAAATCTTTGGGATAAAGTTATCGAAGATTTGCAATTTGCCCTAAATACAGCCAAACATTCGTCCAACAAAATTCACCCCAGCTTTCCTTAATTTAGGTCGCGAACTTCAACCCTTTCAAACACTGAAAAAAGATTTCGAAAATCCGGACGAAATTGAATTTCAGGAAGTTGACAAGTGGACAGAAAGACTGAGACGCTTACAAATTATTAAGGACGAAGTTCAACGAAATTTAGACAAAGCGAACGAAAATCAAGCGAAATACTACAATGTGCGTAGGAGAAAAATAGAATTCAAAGTAGGAGATCTAGTCTGGAAAAAAGACAAATCTCTTTCCAGTAAAGATCTAGGAATCGCACGAAAACTGAAAAAAGATTTCGAAGGCCCATACAAAATAATTCGAAAAATTTCCCCAACAATGTATGAATTAGGGAAAATTCGAGGAAAATCAATAGGATCGTGGAACATAAATGATTTGCGAAAATTCGTGGAAAACGAAAATTAGAGAAAATTTTCAGAAAAATGTAGTAAATTCCTAGAAAATTATTAAGAAATTGTAGGAAAATTACAAGGAAATTTAATAAAAACAAAACGAAAATAAAATAAAATTAAATAAAAATTTAATTAAAATTATAAGAAAGTTCATAGAATTTTGACGAAAATTTTATGAAAATTAATGAAAATCTTAGGAAAGTTAAAGGAAAATTTAGTGAAAATTTTAGGAAAATTAATTAAAATTCACCGAAAATCTTAAGAAAATTACACAAAAATTGACTGAAAATTGTAAGAAAATAAGACGAAACAGACAATTATTTTTATGTATTTTTTTTACATTAACGAATGTGAACTAAAAAAGAAAATGTACTTTTACAGAAAATGACAGCATACGTCAAAACGTGGGAGGAGTACGCCATGGAAAATATCCGGCTTATAAAGTGGCAACGAAAACACGAATTAGAAAAAAATATTGAAAGATTAGAAAAAGAAATAAAATGGGAAGAAAAATTACTAACTCTCAAAAAAAGGTCACTTGAAAAATCACGAACCTCATTAACAACAATAAACTACGAATTAATGAACGAACAAAATCACGAAGAAAATTCCTCAGAAAGACTCCTCGGACGACTCATCAAGCGACTCGGAAAATGCAAGCCAAGTCACAATCCTGGAACAAAGAATAAAAACAAAAATCGAGAACAACATAGAAAAAGAAGAGTCAGAAGAAAAAGAAGCAGAGTTAGAGGAAAAACAGAACACAGAAAAAGAAGAGTCAAAAGAAGAGGAAGCAGAGTTAGAGGAAAGAGAAATCAGACAAATAGACGACATGCGAAGAAAAGAACTAGAACAAATAGATTTTAGTAAACACACCTACTCCTACGAGAAAGAAAAAACTGTATTCCTTGGTATGATGCGTTGGAGATGTATTAGGCGAGCAATACTAGAAAAGAACATCGAGGAAAGGAATCGGCAGGACAGAGAATGGAACGAACTTAGAGAAAACAACAAAATGGAAATCCAAGAATTCATAAAAAATCAAAGAAAATTATAAACAAAACCCACATACATAATTAATTTTTCTTTTTGTCAATTAGATTCCAAACTCGACACGAAATTGACTCACTACGTTTACCTTATTATACATAAATTGTGACTTAGTATATGTTTTCTTATTCACACAAAATTTTTCTTTTTTTTTTTCCATTTTTACGTTAATCAAACAAACACTTTTGGTTTAATATTTTTCTCCCGGTGTGAATCTTTTTCTAATTACGTACAACAATTACAAAATAAAACTAAGATCAAAATTTAATTTTGTAAAAAACGACAATAAAATTGATACGATAACAAAATATCAAAATTTCTTTTATACAATTTTTTTCTCTTCTCTACCCTAAAATAAAATAACAATAAATATAACAAGCAAAACAAAATAAAAAAGAACATGCAAACAATTAAAACAATAAAACAAAAGTTAAACAATATAGACCATTATTTTTAAAATTTTTTTTTATAAAAAAAAAAAAAAAAAAAAAAAAAAAAAAAAAAAAATTCTTTTTTTAAGAATGTTATAGGAAATGATGGAAAACGAGGAAATTTGGTTATGCAGATTTTGTAGGAGAAAAGTATGGAAATCCCATTACATCCTACACGACGAATTTTGCGGAAAAAGAAACCTGAAAGCACGAGTAGGATATTGCGAACCGGCGGAAAATGGAAGAAAATACGTACGAGCCAATTGGGACAAACGTCGAGAGGAATTGAAGGAATTTTTGGAGAACAGCTTAGCGGAAAATTCGAGAAAATCAGCGGAAAATAATAATAAAGAAACCATTGAATTCATAAACTTCGATACGAATTACGACGAATTGTCGGAAAAGTAGTTGATTTTTTTGTAAAGGGTTACACTCCGTCCCGTTTAGGGGAAGGGGGGTGTAACGTGGCGTTACAAATGTTCCCGCGTCTGTCGCGAATGAGGCGATTGATCCCGGAAAAGGCCGAAGGGCCTCGAGGGCATCAATCGCCAAATTCGCAAGCAGGCGCGACTCTTGTATCGGTATCTCCCGTGTGAACACTTCTCTCGTGATTTATGTTGTGAGTTTCCTCGCTGTACCAAACTTGATTGCCGTTGAGTGATTTGGAATAGTACTTTTCAGTAAGTCAAATAAACCTTTATTATATCATTAAATGGTTTACTTTCAATTCTCCTTTCCTTTCCCCCTTTTTCCTTAATTATTAATTGGAACTCCGGGCAACCAATTATAACCTGCATTTCTTCGAAAAAATTAACCCAAATTACCATTAAATCAAATACTTTAAATAAATTTATATTTTAATCGAATTCAATATATTTGGTATTAAAATATGCAAATTATTGATTTTTAAACAGTGTAATTTTATTTTCGAATCGTGAACGACATTGGCGTGTGTTTTTAATAGAAAAGCTCGCCAATTAAATAAAATTAATTTAATGGAGCAACAACAATATTTTTCAAAAGAGAAAAACTTTAATATTTTTAAGAATTAATTTTGCGCAACCTAAAAATCTTACTCTTGAGTATGAAATTAAGTAGTTTTAATAGAAAAACCATATAATTGAAGAAAAAAATAAATTGAAGAACTGAAATTTAAAAGTGTTACTTTCAGAAGAATCACCCACATATACATACTTATATATTTATTTATATTCATATAAACACAATAAAACAACACAATAAAGTGCTTAATAAAAAAATTCCCGGATTTATAAAGAAAAAAAGATTCCGGGGTTTTCCAGGTTTTTCCTAGGATGTGCATTAGTTATTGTGATTGTTAAATAAATTTTAAGGTTATCAGTTGAATTGTAATATTATTATGGGATTACTTACAGGATTTTATTAGAATGAAAAAAGATGTTTTTTATTTGCTTTCAATATATAGAAATAGATTTAGTGAGAAAAATATATTTTTTTTTCATGCAATATAAAAAAAATGATTAAATGTATTAAAAAATTGTTGATTGGTTTGAGGATTCGCAAGGAATACCCTTCAAATATACATTGTATGTCTGTGTCAATTTGAGAAGATATGCTTTTTGTTTCAATGAGAAAGTGTATACTATCGTATTCATATAGAATCGGTGCTTTCAAAGACAACAGCCACTATTACGTGGTAGGCATGCCCGTTATGATCACTATGTTTAATGAATCAAACTAATTTGTCATAGGATTCGAATCGCGCAGTCATTTTTTTTTCTCCGTGATGATTATTTAGTTTTTTCCAGTGACTTTGTTTAACATTTTCTTGAGACATACCTCATTCAAACAAAATAGCTGAATATTAATTATTACCGGTTACAAAAGTAGACTAGACATTCGAACATTCCAATTCACATTTGCATATTATGAGAAAAGACAAATAAAAAATTGTTTAGATCCTAAATAGATATCATATTTTGTTAACACACGTTTAATTAAGAATGGGTTATTTGAAAACTATTCATTGTTTTTTTCTCGCAAATCAATGGATGTTATATAAAAAAACATTATTTGATTCAAATAACCGATTATTTGTTGATTATTATGAAATAAATACTTACAGTGAATGCGCAATAATTTATATTTGAATGTCAATTAAATAATATTAGTTAGAAAATACTGAAATATTTAATTAAAATACTCAATTTATTTGATTTAAATAAAAATTATTTGATGTCAAGTAGAATATGTTTATTTGATACTAGTCAAATAATCGGTTATTAGAAATAAAAGTAAATTTTTTTTATCAGTGTAGGGGAGAGAGTGGGGCAAACCGGTCCGTTTGAGTTTTTTTATTTATAGGTATTGCATTTACATAATCTAATAATAATAAAGAAACATACAAGTATTCCTGTAACACAAACAATGGTTGTAGTAGAATGAAAATAATAAATCGGGATTAAATTTTAATTATACTAAGATTTTTTGTAAATGTAAAAAACATTAAGAAATGATTTTGTCATTATCAGAGCAACACTATTAAAGGGTCCAATTGTCTCAGTAGGAAGGACAATTAGTGTTTTTGTAAGTAAAATATTTTGTAATGAAAGAAAAAGTTTTATGTTAAAATGAATACTTTTATATGAAAACTTTAATACAACTCGGAAATATCCTATTGGCCGGTTTGCCCCACATGGCTCATTTTAAGAATAAATTGTTTTGTCAAAAAGAAACGCTTTGCAAATTCATCAAAGTTTTTGGTGGAAAATATTCCTGAGGTGTGTATCTTCAAAACCCAAAACCTAATATTTGGAAATATTACACAATTTCCTCAGAATTTCCTTAAGAAAAAAATTCGTAAAAGTGTAAAAAAAAATTTTTAAAAACATTTACTCCCAGCGTGGCACAAACAAAAGTAAAAAATGTCAAATTGAAAAAATAAGGTATACTACACAAGGTTGTTTCAAATTTCTAAATAGCAGTTTTGACAATTTCGCCATTTCGGAAATATTGAGAGGGGTCTGGTTTCCCCACACACCTCCCCTATATATGTGACGCTCCACGGTGAAAAGGGACCTTAGCTGTTTTTGACAGAGCTAAAATTGGAAGTACAAATAAATAAAAATGATGAATTTTATTAACAAAATATTAATATTTAGTTAATTATTATATGCAATATTTTCATAAAAATATGCTCTTGTTGTTAAATAATCAATAATATATTTTTAATTAAGCTAAAACTACTCTAAACATAACCTAAAATTTTAAGCAGCTAAGGTCCCTTTCACCGTGGAGCGTCACATATATATATATATATATATATATATATATATATATATATATGTATCTTATTTGTCTCAATTAATTATAGGAAATTTTTTGTTAACAATGTAAAAATCTAATATTAATTTTAAATACTAGTATGGGCAACAGTGTTTTTTTAAATTTTAACCAAAAATCATTTGTTTCAATTTTATAAAAGTACGTGAAAAGTTAGTTGACTGCGCTTACAATTTTTTCCAAGGTAAATGACAGCTGATCGTCTGTTTCCATTTCTGTTAATTTCAGGTGTGAATATACTAATATTTTACAAAAAACAAATAGTGTTTATATATTTGTCTTCAAGAATAAAATTCTCAAGCAAGGTACTAGAAATTTGCATTGACTGCTTTTGAAACTCTCATTGCAAAAGTACTAGACTGTTTATAGT